>CALNVZ010000174.1:47176961-47220350 GCA_940671915.1 Paracentrotus lividus | reverse complement strand
AAACGTCATTTTATTTCATTCCTAAAGGTGGATGACGAGTAATAAAACTGCATTAATTTACATCCGTTCAGTAACTTTTATGAGACTATTTCTGATACATGAATACTTTAAGACTTAAAAAAAGGAAAGCTACATGATAGTTTCGTGATATTTTTACCTGAGGTAGCTGAGATTATATTAAAACAGAAAATACATACTTTTTGGTTGTACTCCTATGACAAACCTTTAAAAAACTAGATGAATCTTCGACCGCGCACGGTCGGAAGGCATGCCTCCGTATTGCAACATCGGAAAAAAAAGGCATGCGCATGTTGAGTATTTTACATCCATTTATACCATGACATCTTTGAGATATTGACCCCAAATTTATTAAAGTTGTATCATCAGAATTATTTCCACTCAGGAGATGGCTACTGATGTAATAAAAAGGATAAACATGTTTAAGTTGATCTGTCAAAGGTCCTTCAGAAATTGCACAAACGAGTCATTTACATAAATAACCAGTGACCTTTGATGTCCTGACCTCAAAAATCTAATCAGTTCATCTTTCCTCCCACATGACCCAAGTTTGAAGTTGATCACAAAACGGTTCAGAAGTTCAGCAAGAACGTGCCATTTTCATGTATACAATGACGTCTGTGACCCTTGACCTTTGACTTTATGACCTCAAAATATAATTTCATTGTCCCTACCATATGCCACATGACCCAAGTTTGATGTTCATCCATCAAACTGTTCTTAAGTTATCGCAAGAACAAGCCATTTTCACGTACACAATGTCCTCTGTGGCCTTTGAACTTTGACCTCATGACTCTAAATTCTAATCAGTTATTGTCCGTCCCATATGCACATATGACCCAAGTTTGAAATTGATCCGTCAAACGGTTTTTAAGTTTATTGCGAGAACAAGCCATTTTCATGTACACAATGACCTCTGTGACCTTTGACCTCATGACCCAAATCTGATAAGTTCATTGTCCCTCCCATATGTAAATATGTCCAAGTTTGAAAGTTGATCCCTCAAACCGTTCTTAAGTTTCGCAAGAACGAGAGCCATTTTCACGTACACAATGACCTGCGACCTTTGACCTCATGACCCCAAAATCTAATAAGTTTATTGACCCTCATATATGCACATATGACCCAAGTTTCAAGTTTATCCCTCAAACGGTTCTTAAGTTATCACGAGAAAAACTATTTTTATGTATACAATGACCTCTGTGACCTTTGACCTTTGACCCCAAAATCTAATCAGTTCATTGCCCCTCCCATATGCACACATTACTCAAGTTTGAAGTTGACCCGTCACACAGTTCTTAAGTTATTGCGAGAACGAACCATTTTCATGTATACAATGACATCTGTGACTTTGACCTTTGACCTCATGACCTAAAATCTAATCAGTTCATTGCCCCTCCCATAGGCACACATTACCAAGTTTGAAGTTGACCCGTCAAACGGTTTTAAGTTATGGCGAGAACGAGCCATTTTCATGCATACAATGACCTCTGTGACCTTTGACCTTGACCTCATGACCCTAAAATCTAATCAGATCATTGTCCCTACCATATGCATACATGATCCAAGTTTGAAAGTGATCCGTCAAACGGTTCTTAAGTTATCGCGAGAACGAAACGGGACGGACGTACGGACGGACGGACAACCCGAAAACATAATGCCTCCGGCACCACCTTCGGTGCGGAGGCATAAAAACTGATTGAAAATAGCATTTTTAATGCATATTTATTTCATGAATATCAACGAGCCTTGTGATGTCATATGACCTTGAAATGACTTTTTGACCTCATTTGTCCGTTATGGTGATAATATGACACATTATATATAACTTCACAAACCCACTGACACACTTGACACAAAAAGGTCGAAAAGTTGAAAAAATCACCACCTTGGACTTGCCCACTACATATAAATATTAGCGATTTGAGCAAAATGGACCAATGTCCTCCAAAAAGAAGCAAAATTATATGATAATGTGTTTCCTTCGAATTTGCGACAAGGTACCAGCATATATCAATTACAGCTTGTCGGGTTAATGTTGGAGTAATTTGAAAAGTTACCAGAGTCGGACGAGGGTATAATTGGTATATGGTTCAAATTAAAGCCAAATAATTTTTCTTGCTGATACATTTATTTCAACTAGTTTGCTTTCGTAGAAGATAATATATGCTTTTTCTTCTGTACAGCGAGAAAATTAAATTTTCACATACCCATTGTTCTTTCACCCTCATTTTAAATTTGGCGGCTTGTGTATGAAACCTTATGCGGCGGTCACAACTCGCCATACCTTCGACGTGCAACTCCCTACGATGGAATTCGTAGAAAAATCGTGCAGCGGAGGTACCTCGCAGGTACAATGCATGTACGCGTGCAGGAAGTTTTTACAATACCCTTACTACAAGAAGCAGGAATCGCAGAAGTTGACCAGGACCTGTGCGTGGATTGCACATGCAACGCAGGCTACGTTGATGGCACGTGCCCGTAGCCAACGACGAGTTGTGACCACCGCATAAAGAAACATGACAAAGGATTGGTAGAAACCTAGTCATATCTCAAGATCTATACAGCACCAAACGGAAAAGAAATATATTGCAGAAGAAAGCCTGTTTTCCTGCTGTAAGGAAATAATTTGCATTACCAAGTTTGACTATAAATCTGCATACGATAAAAATGTTTCCACTTGTACCACCTCCCTGGTAAAAACTCTGTACAGACTATATTATCATGGCAAATGGCATAGTTTAAAGGTCAGCTGACGTCACAGTACCCGACCAGCCCCGTCGCGAAGCGACGGGAACTGACGAGTCACTACCGGCGTTTCTAGCGAAGTTTTTTTTTTTTCTAGAGAAAAAAAATGATCACAAATTCGGGTCAAGATAATTCATACTCACATTGAATCCAGACTGTGAAGGTCCTTCCTCGAATTGGTGACATCTGCAAATATTTCCTTGAAGTAATAAACTATAAAGATGAAAAATACTGGAAAACAGAGCATCCACCACGTAATTTCTAATTTCAGTTGCAAGGTTAGGTCATCCGGAATGGGAACGTCGTCTGCTCCAACTTCACGTCTCCTCCGTGCGTGTGCCTGTTCAATTAATTCTTCGCACAGAATTATGGGACGGAGGTCATGAATCGAATGACGTCATTGAAAGATGGCAGCGATGGCACCGAAAATTTTAGAAGAAACAACACCAACGGAAAATTCATTTTGGTAAGTCAAAAGCTCTTATATACTTTCATTTTTAGTCGTTGTTACGCGTGAAACATCATAGATTTAAAAAATAGATATTTTAAAATTGATTAATTAATTGACCAGTATAATTCATTTTGCGCTCATCATCACTGAAAGTTACGCTGTAAATAGGGGTGGTTGAAGTAACAGCCCGTCGCCTTCGGCGACGGGGCTGTGTATAGTTAACGTCAACAGGTGGGAATTCCCAGCAGAGACTCGGTATCTAGCTAGCTCTGTTGCCATTAGCACGCCGGTTTTGGCGGCAAAAAAATTATTAACGCCATTTTATACGTATGATACGTATGTTGTAAAGGTCTTGGGAATATTTGTGGATTTATGTTGAATACAGGCTTTTTGAGGCATAAGGCTACAACCTTTCCTGAGTAATTAGACCCGTGTTCCATCGACATCCGAACACAGTTATATCGTTGATATGATTTGATTAACGGATTACCTAGAGGCCACACAAACAGAGGCAGACACCATCGAAGGTATAAGGTAAGTCGCATTATTATAACGCCCTGTAACAGTGTCGCCGCTGCATGTTGTTTGTATGTCATTTAACTGTTGTTTTATATCAACTTTTGTATTATTTGCGTCAATGGGATAACCAAAAGTGTAGAAGGTTTAAATGAAAGTTTTAATTTCATTGTATTATTTTAACATTCATTAAGAATTACAAGGGATTTGTCCACGGGGATTTAGTTTTATCACGGGGGATAAATTTAAAAACGGAGCAAATTTAACTAAGATCTACTTGTACATGGCGGAGTCGGGATGGGAAAGCCTTTTTTTGTGGTGGTGACATTCACGGAAATTGGAAGGGAATATTCTGTGTAAAATAATTTTTTTTTTTTTTTTTTACATTTGTGTGTTGTATTATCATATGTTTCTTTTGTTTTATCAGAGGGCTTTTTTTAAAACACAAGATGTTGCTACGCTTGGGCACCTTAATGTTAAATGAAATATATTTCAGGGAATATTTGTCCCGTTTGTTACCTGTGTGTTACCTGACATATTTCAAACATGACCTTGCCAGAAAAATCGAAGTTGTATTGACGTTGAAATGTGTCCTTACAATGTTTATTACATGTTTAAGATCAAAATCAAAAGTCAAAATTTGAAAACACCATTTTTCTGGTCCCGTGTGTTACCGACGAATAAATGATCATAAATTAATTCATTATGAATTTAGTTATTCCAAATATTGTTTATGTTATTGTTAAATGTTCTTAGTACCTTCAAGAATATACCTAAGGATTGGTATTTCATTTCAATATTTATCAAAAAAACCCCTATTTTTGCTCTAAATATCCCGTTCGTTACCGCGCAAAATAAACCCCTAACAAAAAGTTTCGCAAATCGACTTTTGGCAATGATAACGTAGCAGGTATGCTTTAGTTATTCCTTATATTCATAATATTGGAAAGATAATTTATTCCCCTTTTTATTGATATCTTATTTGTAATGATTGTGTCATGCTTAAATACACAAAATATCAGAATATGGAGAAATGTAAAAAGTCAAATGTTGCAAAATGTATTTTTATTGATTAAACTGAATTCCGAATCCCGACTTCAGGCCCTCGTAACTTTTGGGGTATTTTCTAATTTTTATTGAATTTTATACCATTTCAAGCTCATTTATTCCACTTTTTGATGATACCCTAGTTGTAACAATTTGTTGTTCTTGTACGCACAGATCACCGAAATCTTAGGACAAGTCAGAAATCAAATGTTGCAAATTGAATGCCTACTGTGAGTGTTATTGTCTGTTGCGAGTTACTGAATTTGAGCAATAACAATGCATTTTGCAACTTTTAACTTTTTACTTTGCTATATATCCATGAATTATGTGCATTCAAACATGATGTTACCATTGCAAATAGGGCATCAATAAAAAGAATAATAAATGGACTTTTCAAAATTGTGAAAATTGATAGTGATAAAAACCCACATTAAATTGTATCAAGGTTCAAAATTGTGTTACAGAACATTCAAACTGAACATCATCTTTCGCTTTGCCTTGCATTCAGGGGGTATTCAGGTTTTCTGTGAACCCGTGCATGACATCACAATGACAAATTAGGTATCAATAAAAAGAGGAATAACTGAACTTGACAATGATTCAAATTCAATACAAATTTTAAATTACTACAAAAGTTATTAGGGTCTAAAATCGAGTTGCGGAACTTAAATGTTATCATTAAAAGTGCATTTTACAACATTTGACTTTTTACTTTTCTCCATATTCTGATATTCTGTGCATTGAACATGACACAATCATTACAAATAGGATATCAATAAAAAGGTGAATAAATTATCTTTCCAAAGGTACGAATATCAGGAATAACTAAAGCACTCCCAAAAGTTATCATGGCCCAAAGTCGATTTGCAAAACTTTTTGGGAGGGGTTTGGTTTTGGACTTGCCCTAGTATTAAAAAAGTCAGAGAGAGAGAGAGAGATACAGAGAGAGAAAGGGGGAGATAAAGAAAGAGTCGAGCAACAGAAGGAGAGACTGGCACCAAAAATCCACTCCCACCCCCCCCCTCCCCCAAAGAAGAAGTTCAAGCAAACAAGCATGCTATATAGTTGAAGTGCTGAGTCAGACGTTTATTAATATCAAGTACCACATACAATGATTCTGAAATATTCACAGAGCGACAGATTTAAATACATCTCAGTTTTCAGGGGAACTACTTTTATTTTCAAAGAGTGGAACTTTACAACACTTTTAGGGAAAACTGTACTCTGACCTTTTAACATAATATACAAAGTTTTCCTCAATAAATTCGGATTTTTGGTGACATAATACAACCAGACAAGGTAAGGGCATTAGGGTGTGTCAGTGATAAACAAATTGTATCTCCTCAACTACAAATTTCAGAAAAGTCCTTATATACAAACATCGTATCAGTAACTAGTGATTATGAATGTTATATACACCCATGCTACTTCATCATGTATTCCTTTTTCCGATCTGATGAAACACCACTAACTGCGATGAAGTTAAAAAATAATCCAATCTGTTAACATTTTTGTTAAGTTGTCAAAGTCAATGAAAAGTTAACAAAAATAGAATATTAATTTGTATTCCCCTTTTTTTATAGCTTTAGTGGAAGATCAGACCAGAAATTATTACTCTAAGCATTATATTTACAAACGAATAAAGTAATATAATACATTGTGACAAGGTTGGACGGATATACTAATACAATACTTTCAAATAAAATACACACACAGTAACAGAAATTGTATCAATCTTAAAACCAATACTTATTTTGTACAGATCCATAAATCATGCAAATTGATTTACATATTTCATAACGACCTCTTTACATCGAACATTATATAAAACCGTGATAGCATTGATATTATCAAGAATGTTGTAATCCATTTGCTAAACACGCTTTATATTATAATGAAATGATTATATGCAACATTAATGCCAGCTGTACATTATCAAGAAATAGTGATTTCTGGTGAGTTTTCAAAGAGCTATTTCACTAATTATAACTGAGAAGATTTTAACGGTTTGTAAAACACCGAAATAAGTTAGACTTCAATTCCATTCTGTACAAAAAGTCACACCAAATTTATATGTCATTCGGCGAATACAATAGGTTCTATAAAACAAATATTACATCTTATTTACCCCCCCCCCCGAAAACAAAATAATAATTAAATAAAAATAACAAAACAAAATAAATAACCAAATAAAAAAGGGGGAAGGAAAGATTGAATTCAGTTGGATTGAAATATGGTCCAACCGTCTTTGTATGATTACAATGAAGATACCAAGATTTGTTGTAGTGGAAAACAAAGTAGAATACATTTTTACTTCATAGTTTTTCTGGCAAATACGCAAACATAGCCCTACATCTTTGAGTGGATTATAAAAACATGATAGTTCCTGTATGATTCATTCCAACGTTGTTTGAATAATAGGTTGTTCATTCCGAAAGCGAACCACATGTTTAGGCTAATTCAAGACAACCGTTATACAATCACCAAACAATATTATTTTTCCTTTGCAAATCTTTTGCAATCTTCATGATTTCGTTCAAATCTAATCCTCATAAGATAATTCATTTAACCAATCAAGCCATAATCATCTGGCCATTTGTCTTTGATAAGTAGTAGTACTACTTTTTACAACAAATTACACGTCGATGACTTCTTCTTTGGCTTGTCTTGTGCGCTACCAGATGAATCATTACCACTCGCGTTGGCGGCAGGGGCTGCGGCAGCTTGTGACTTCTCCTCGGCGGCCTTCTCTTCGGCTGCTTTTTGTTCGGCTTGAACTTCAGAGGTGTTTCTGAAATTCAAAGAAAGGGAGGGCAACGTGAAATAATAAATCATAAATCATAAAATCAATATATAATACATTTTGAAGAATAAACCCAATGTTCTGGAATAAGTGCATAAAGATACTGGGCATGACTTTTAAAACAGAGATGATAAAAAAACAAAAAAACAAACTGAATAAACATGAAGTGAGTGATTTGGTACGACACAAAAGGGTGATCCCTTTGTTGCCAAATTTCCACAAGCCCCCAGATCCGGTAAAACCTTCTTCATCTCTTTTCTTTGTCCCGAACCCACAGTGTTGTCTTGTTCTCTGAAAGGATCCTTAATTTGTAATAATTTACAAAACTATGACATAACTTAAAACATTTAACATGATTAAACATGTATTTTCTTACGTCCTCAAAATATCTAACTCTTCAAAATTCTGAAAGAAAAAAAAAGGCACCGTCATCTAATCGTATACCTTAAGCCATGTTAGTTTCATTCAGGTATATTTATCGATTTTTAATTATCACAATGCTAATTCAACAAAGTAATACATTGTGATGTTAATGCACAGCGGAATATATACATCACCAGCTGATTTATGGGCCAAACGTAGGATGAGCTTTTCAAAGCGTTTTGATATTTAAATCAACCACGGGCGCCGCGAAATGCGAGAGATGTCCATTTTCATCCCATTATGACAAATATTTTGAACCCATGTTGGCAAAAAAAAAAACAACAACAACAAAAAAAAAACTGAGGAACTTTTCTTGTTACATTTGGTAAGCTTTCAGCTAACTTGTCCGTAAAATCTATTTTAGACACCATACATAAGAGACGTCCCTAATCAACCATGTTGTAATACATGCATAGTGACGCCCATCCAAGAAATGTGTCTTACCCTGGTAGGAGATCGTCAATGGACTCTCCCTTTTCCAACTTCTTCTCCATGTTGATGATTGTAGTAACACCATCGATCACACACTGGACCTGCTGTACTTCAGATGTTCCCAATCTGTCCAGGTTAGAGATATCGTACACTCCTCCTACGCCTTCTGTAAACTCGCCACCTAGTGAGAAATCAAAAGAAATATATGTTTGAAAAATCAGGGGCTATCCTATTTGAGGATCGATGACAATTTGCCATCAACTTCGGATTTTTTAATTTTTTAAACAAAAGATTACTACCAGCACGGTATGATGTAGACAGAGTTTATCTGTCTTCTGTTGGCTCGCTAACCTCATCATATTCTATCTCTTCTCGGACAATGAAACGAGACACTATACACTCTAAGAAATTTTAGAACTCTTTTTTGTCCCGTATTTGGAACCCTTTAAGGTTCTTAAAAGAAACAGAAAAGGGTTCTAAACAGTCTTTTAGGACCGTTTTTGGTTCTACAAGGAACCTTTTTAGGTTCCTTATACAAAAAAGGTTCCTTATACAAACTAAGGGGTTCTCTACCCCATCAAGAACTCAAATAGGTTGTATAAAGGATCTTAAAGGGTTCCTTGTAACCTCCCCCCCCCCCCTAAGAAAAAAAAATGGTCGACAGGACTGTTTAGAACCATTTTCTGTTTCTTTCAAGAACCTTAGTAGGTTCTAAATACGGCACAAAGAAAGGTTCTAAAATTTCTTAGAGTGTAGAAGACAAAGATCCTGTGTCTAGGATCGATGGGATCACAAAGGCATCATCATGGGGATGACCAACGTGGCGGCCTGGGATGCAATATAACCGCCACTGGCATGACTGCGTTGAGATAAATTATCATCCTTAGCAAGACAAATAATCCTGTCGTGAACACTGCATCGTGAACCCGGCCGTACCAAGGATTGTAGGACAGATGGCGTAATGGCATGACTGGGTCGATATTGTGATGGAAAGTGAAGGAAAGGATCTACGGACTTGAGCTATGCATAGTAGATTTATAAACTAAGTGGAACAGGAATTTATAAGCAATACATGGAAGGAAAGATTATACATACTTGTGCCTCGCATCTGCAGACGTAGGGCGCCCATGATGGCTTTGCATCGTTCATCCTTAGCAAGACAAGGAATCCTGACGTGAACACTGCATCGTACTCCGGTACCAAGGTTTGTAGGACAGGTCAATATGAAGCCAAGATGCTCGTTCCACATGAATTCCTTTCCTTGCTCCTTGATCTTCTCCTCAACCTGGTGAACGGAATATTAAAACAAGAATAAATGACAATGTGGAAGCTAGTCATTTTCATTCTGGTACAAATATTTTGTACCAGACTGTTAAGATCAAGTAGAATACAGTGTGGGCGATCCATGATTTGATGACAGGGGGCCCAAAATTGGAATTTCAGATTCTGGTACACCCAAATTCTTTTTCTGTCAAACCGGGCGAGCAAAATGGTGAATCAATTTTTTTTTCTTCACGTCACGCTGGTCGAGTGATACGCGTGGGGGGGGGGGGGGGTGGGGGGGGGGGAGGTAGGCCAATCGAGTAAGTCTTTACAAATCAACCATAGGGGTAGGTTAATGGGGTCCGTAGGTCAATTTTCCCCATTGTTTTTCCTTTCCTTTTTTTTGCGGGGGGGGGGCGCTGGTTCGCGACTGGAGTACATCGCCAACAGCTATTGAAGTACGGCGAAACTAGGAATTGTGACCAATATAAGGCCTTATGTCAATGAAATATAGTCAAGCATGGATCATAATGCAAATAATTGTTTGATATGATGTTGGCTATATAAAAGAGTTAATGGCATGATATATATGGTAATCGCCATTATCTAACAAAAGTGTCCGCATATCATTTAAGATGGGTATTACCTCTACCTAAGATAATAGTAGTCATTTGATATTTTTTTTGTCTGAATGTGAGGTAATAGTCATTATTACTTACTTGACTAAGACCGGAGCAGAATCTCTCAAAGACAGCCTTCATATCTCCTCCCTTTTGCATAGAGATGATTCGAGTCTGATCTTCCTCGTTGATCCAAACCAAGAATGTCTTGTTCGAATTGTGCCTGGTGAAGAAATCGATGTAAAGTATGTAAGTAATATTCGGCACAATCTCTCGAGGCACGCTCATTCTAACAAATTTCCTTAATAAGGTAATTTCTCATCTTCAATTTAACTGACCTAAAATCGCTATTCAACGACAATGAGGAAACCAGCTGGCAAGTATTTGGGAAGTGTCTTGGTGAAAAATACTTACCTATTTTGTCTACTCTAAAATCAACCTACTTCTAGACCTACTTATCATTTATACTAAAAGAATAGTAAACATAAGTAATCTTCTTTGATACAATTACGAATTTCAAAAATCTTCTAATCAACAGGTCATCTTTGAATCACTACCCGAAGACTCGAAATCCTCAACTCGTATTTCTCCCCTACTCATTCGATCTTTGGCGAACCAGAGATGTCCATACTTCAATTAACCAATCAGAATACTCATAACTAGGAAACTTACCAGATGCCACGCCCTTGGGGGAAGTCCCTGGCCATACCACCGCTCTGGAAGTGACGTGAGACAGGCTTCTCAAAGAGGAAGTGATCATCAATCAATTGTTGCTGGTCCTCTGGTGTCAGTGTGAGTAGAGAGTAATATTTCCCTTCGAATTCACCAGACAACGAGCACAGTGCTGTCGAGAATATGGATGAACGAGTATATTGCACAATATTACAAATATTACCATGGGATAAAAATATTTTGCCCATTATATACTACAACGCAAACCAAAATACAGCACTATTATTTTATAAAACTATATTGCAGAGCAACTTTGACTACAGCAGTTCTATTTGGACGAATACCTATAAAACATATCTTGACAAATTACAAATTCTACAAAACCGTGCACTTCGTACAGTATTAAATGTGGACCATTTGTTTTCTTCTAATGATTTGTACCAATTACTGAAACTAGATCGTCTGAATGTACGTTGGACTAAGCTCTTATCATATATCTTATATAGATCGATACATAAACAATGCCCTAATTATCTCAGCAATCTCTTCGTTTTTAATCAATCTAAATATAATACCAGATCTGGCCCACGTAAGCTAAAACTACCCCAACCCAAAACAAATTACGGGAAACGATCGCTCATGTATCGTGGTTCAAAGCTATGGAATTCATTTCATTCTTATATGAAATCTGCAAGATCTATTCAAGCATTTAAACGTCTTCTCGAAAAAAACTCCCATTGTATGATTTTTGGTTAAATTGATTTTGGTTTGTTATATCCTCCCCCTCCCCTTCCCCATCTCCCTCCCCCTCCCCCCGCACTGCACTTTTTCTTTAAATGTAATTTTGTTTATGATGTATGTATATTTATATGTATTCTGACTGTTATTCGTTTGTAAATGTATTTTTAACGGACCCCTTAGAAGAACAGCTTTTTATAGCTGAGAAGGGTGTTCCACCCATGAGTTGGAAAATAAATAAATAAATAAAATAAATAAATAAATAAATATTTGAGGAGAATACAGACTAGAATTATAAAGTCTATTTTTTTAAGTAAACCAGAGAAAAACTAATTTTATGCTACGTCATAAGCCACGCTACCCTGAAAGCTGATGTAGGCCACAGGAACTTGACTGAAGAAGTATCGTTTGTATTTGACACGTCTGCTTGTTTGTTTTTATTTCCGTAAAAGTAACAATGATACATAATACATTTTAACATGAAAATACGACGGATAGCCCATTTCAGCGGTATTAACACTATACCACAGTCATACCACTGTATATAAACTAAATAATATCTTTCATTCTACGAAACATAATATTTGGTGGCAGCGGTGGGATTCGAACCCATATCCAATGCACTATTCAACTACTCAACATCGTAGCGTGAGCAGTTGGATTGATCAAGAGTTGCAAAAGTACATCTCCACTAATGAATTTAATACAATTTTCAAAAGTAGATAAATGAGATTTTTTTTTATTTAATGTCGTTTTCAAAGATCATATTCATAGTCATATTCGTGGGGCTGTACTTATAAATAACCCTTAAAGCATAGACGCCATAGAGGATTGAAACTAAATGTTATTATACCAATATCACAACCCAGCTTGCTTCCTAAAACTCTATGGAGGGATCTGTCGATGTGTTTTCAAGTCGTTACAATATAACATTGTAATATGGCGTAACATAATTGAAAAGAGTAAACTAGGTTCGCAGTAAAATAGGTATTCAACATCATCATAAATAATTTAATATTTTCATGAACGTAAGATTTGTAGCCGAGTTACACCAGTGAAACAGACCTCGAACTGATACCAAACTGAAAAAAAATATTACACTACCACGAATGGCAAGTTAGTGGTGGGTTTGGAGTCGGTTTCACTGGTTGTGACTAGGCTATAACATATATATTACTCCTAGATTTACTACTTCGAGGTTGGTTCTGATTCTCACCTTCTGAGACTAGTTTCTCAACCTGTGATCTCTCGCACCTAGCGATGTGAGGTGAGAGAGCAAATCCCTTGATATTGCGACCAGTTCTGATACGAGAACTCACTACGTAGTCATCATCTAACTGTCCACCTTCCAGCTTAGAGGGTGTCAAATCGGTCTGATGGTTATCTGGTGACGAAAAATAGGAAATAAAATAAAATAAAACATGTTAAATAAATTAAATTACTGTATGGATCTCTTTAATATACAGAAAATCATGGTTTGATATTGCTTTGCTATCAAAGTTCAGTGGCAAAATTTTAGACATTATGGGCAGATAAAATATGTGTGAATTATAAAATTGAAGTATGAGCAAATTCTGATTTTAACTAACATAATGTTTCTTTTTGTTTCTACTTTTACTTTCAAGTATTTCTTGTGTTCAACAAGCGATTTTTTTTTCGTATTAATTTTTTTTTTTTATACAGAAGCAGAGTATACTACATTGTAATACTTCAGTACTTGTGTTGTCATTTCATTTGTCTCAGTCACACTGTGACTGTATACCTTGAGTTCAGTCAAACGAGAAACAGATACGGATAAACGAAGGGAAAGTGTCTGCGGGAGTCCCCAGAAAAATGACCCCTTTTTGACGCAAGGTCCGACGCAGAGCCATGTGACTGGGGCTTTATAGGATTATTTACCTGTTGTTTTGAATCCATTGTGATATTCTTCGATCACTTTATCAAATAGCTCAGCAAACACTGTGTAGCATTCCTCATCACCGGCAAGAATACCCACATGGAAGTCTACAAAATAAAACAAGGTCGAGATCATATAAATTTGAATATCTTTGTTTAAATAAAGCGTATTTATCACCTACATTTAAAGCATAGAGGACAATCAAAAACATCGAACTGGTAATAGAATGATATCTTGGTAACCATTAACGGTACCTTCCTTGAGGCCGTATGTTAACCTTAGTGCATCTTGACAATTTAAAGTTAAAAAATTGAATCACCCCCCCCCCAAAAAAAAAGGACTACAAAGCAGGCAATCAAGGACCATGATCTTACAACGATTGTATAAAGAGTAACGTATTCTGAAGATTTATTTATTCCTTATAGTGGGGCCATCTATGTAGTTTCGTTTGCAAGTCATGTTAATGTTTGGCAACATCTATAAATATGTTCTACTCGATCACACGAATCAGAAAATATATGTCTCCAATTTTTAAATTGACCTTTTGCGACCCAAAATGGAGGTCAAAGGTCAAACTTCATTAACATAAACATATTTTTCTTCAAATTGTGTCAAATTTGGTATCAAATTGTAGGTAATTTTATAACTAGCAATTAAGTCTCTAAACATTTTTTCACCCGACCAGCCAGTTTTGAGCAATATGCAAATTAGTCTATTTATGCATAATTAAATGCATAATTTTATCAAACTTCACTATGATCAGACATAACATATCCATAGACAATATCAATAGCAATTAATCAAGAATACAACATAGGTCATACTAGCCTGACATTGCTGCCACATTCTGGTGACCCTTATGACCTTAAAATTAGGTCATAGGTCAATTTATATGATGATTAACAACCTGGAAATGGCATCATTTTAGCAAAAACCTCAGTTTCTGTGAACTTTGACATTATTTCTAGGTCAATTGTGTCAACTAAAAATATGACAACATATATTTTTTTGGTTGGTGGCATCAAGTTAAATATATTCATGTTAGTTACCAACATAGATAAGCTTATACAACAAATATGTCAAAGGTCAAAGTAAAAGAAAGAGGTTTTGGCCAAAGTGTTTGGTTGTGACCTTAGTCTTATTGGGCCGCATTACATGGAATATTTCATTTAACACTGTTAACGTGTTCTACTTGATCCCATGAACCAGGAAATGTTCGTTTTCATTGACCTATGACCTTTAACTATGATGAAAAGTCCCAAAAATACATTGTTTCTTGTATTTCCAGGTTTTTTAGCGTCATGTTATTTGAACTTTGACCTTATCTTGAGGTCATACGTGTCAATGAAAAGTAGCAAGGTTGATTTTCTGATTCATTGGGTCAAGCAGAAAAAAAGGAACTGTGGCTATCTAAATGATTAAGCTATAATGCCAAACAGGTCTATGGCCAAGACAGAAATCTTTGGCCCTTACGTTACCTTTAACTTTCTATGTGTGTCTTGACCTTTGTCCCATTCGGCAATATTATAGCTTATTGATTTTGATAACCATAATGAGTTTTGTTCTAATTGACCCCGTGAATCAGAATATCAACCTTACCATTTTTTATTTTTTATAATTTTGTTGTTGTTGTTGTTGACACGTATGACCTCAAGATAAGGCCAAAGTTCAAATGACATGCTGCAAAAAACCTGGAAATAGCAAAAACTATTAATTTTTTTGAATTTTCACCCCATTTTCAAGTCATAGGTCAATGAAAACGAACATTTCCTGGTTCATAGGATCAAGCAGATCACGTCAACACGTTGAATAAAATATTCCAAGTAATGCAGCCCAATAAGACTATAAGGTCACAACCAAACACTTTGGCAAAAACCTCTTTCTTTTACTTCGACCTTTGACATATTCGTTGTATAAGCTTATTTATGTTGGTAACTAACATGAATATATTTAACTTGATGCCACCAACCAAAAAATATATGTTGTCATATTTTTAGTTGACACAATCGACCTAGAAATAAGGTCAAAGTTCACAGAAACTGAGGTTTTTGCTAAAATGATGCCATTTCCGGGTTGTTAATCATCATATAAATTGACCTTTGACCTAATTTTAAGGTCATAAGGGTCACCAGAATGTGGCAGCAATGTCAGGCTAGTATCGTCTGTTGGGAGCCATAAGGGCGTTATTGCATCTTATAGATGTTCCGTTGAGAGCCATAAGGGCGCTATTCCTGTACAAAGTCAATGGTAATAGCGCCCTTCTGGCTCCAAACGGAACATCCTTGATCTGCAATAGCGCCCTTCTGGCTCCAAGCCGACGGTATGATCTATGTTGTATTCTTGATTAACAATTTGATAACAAATTTGACACAATTCGAAGAAAATTGTGTTGATGTTAATGAAGTCTGACCTTTGACCTCCATTTTGGGTCACAAAAGGTCAATTAAAAAATTGGAGACATATATTTTCTGATTCGTGTGATCGGGTAGAACGTATTTATAGATGTTGCCAAACATTAACATGACTTGCAAACGAAGCCCATTTTATGACGATTGGTGGCCCTACTATTAACTCCGTACGCAAAAAAAAAATCTTCAAATGTTTCAGTTTGTAACTTTTTAAATCAAATCTCACCTGGGTTATCGACGCCATTTTGAATGGCCCTGTCAATGGTGTATCCGGATGAAGTCTGAACATCACGTAACTTCTTGTAGATGTCTAGGGTACAGTGCTTGGCTAGGAGACTGTGATGACCAGTGAAATTAGGGAAGTCCTCACTAGCATCGTATTCGCACTGCTTCAAATTCGCCATCTTGAATTTCTAATTTTTGTAAGTCTCTGATGTTTGAGCTTAATTTGAAAGCTGAAATCTGCCGGGAATTACGGAATGAAGTTCACTGAGTGATCAAGCTGCAATAAGAGTATGATGCATCCACTGTAAGAACAAATAAAAAGATTAAAATGTGAGTTTTGTGAATGATTGTAAATTGAATTTATTCGACATCATCAGAAAACGTACATGCATGTTACTTTGTCAATATTGCAAAGAAAAAATAATGATACATGATTGTATAAATCACTAACATTAGTTGGATACATATCGAACATAGGTGACATAATTCAGTGCTTGTGATATACTGGATAATGTTTTAGATACTGTATAATGTTATGCTTAGCCCTGTAATCATCAAGTACACAGAAAAATGGGAAAGATTTGATGTATGCAATCATTTTGCAAGTGTCGATGGTACTTTTACCAGGACACGATGATTACAGGGATTACAGGGAAGAGAGAAAATAGTGTTATTTCTTGTTTCGGCAGCATCATGAGGGTGAGGGTGTGGGTGTCTAAATGGGATGGTGTGCAGAATGGTACATGAGGATGCATGAATGAGCATGTGGGAGCGAGCGTGAGTATGTGTGATGGTGTGTTGATAAGAAGGTATGAGGGTGAGTGAGTGTGTGAGGGTGCGGGGAGAGGGTGTGTGAGTATATGGTGTAAGGGATAATATGTGAGGATGTGCGTGTGAGAGTGTTCTTATGTGTGTGTGTGTGTGTGTGTGTGTATATATATATATGTGGGAGGATGCATGGGTATATGTGGGATTGTGTATGTGTGTGCGTGTTTGTGTGTTTGTGTGTGTGTGTGTGTGTGTGTGTGTGTGTAGTGTATGTTTGCGTGCGCCTGAGAGTTGAGTTAGGATGGGGAGCTCGTGAGAGTGGGGTTGTGCATGTACGTCTTATGTGGGTGTGTTATGTGCATGAGTGTGTGTGGTAGGGAATGCCAGCATTTTACCCACAAAAATATATCATGGTTCTGCAAAAGCACTCTTTCACTGCATGAAGCCAGGTGGGAATCTTCAAACGATAAGTCACGTATAGGTTCACTTTAATTTGAAAAACATGTGATCATATAGAGCAAGTAATGGTGTCGTCTAGTATGAAAAGCATGTTATATTTCCAATCCACAATAATTTTACATTTTAAAGATCCCATACTCCATTGTTCTTTGTAAATGATTTACCTAGTATTATCATGATCATGAACGTAAATAGGAAATGATGTTATATGATTTTATAACAAATACTTAGATTTAATCATCTCTGTCTCGACCATATTTGGGCACAATTAGCTTTAATGTCTTATTACAATCGTTAAAACATAACGCATGAAAACCTCGTAATTTTAGTTGGCTGTAGGTATGAAGTACGCAAATAAACCCCTCCCAAAAAGTTCCGCAAATCGACTTTGGGTCATTATTACTTTTCAGGTACGCTTTAGTTATTCCTAACATTCATACCATTGGAAAGATATTTCATTCCCCTTTTTGTTGAAATCCTACTTGTAATGATTATGTCATGATTCAATGCACAAAATATCAGAATACGGACAAACGTAAAAAGTAAAATGTTGCAAAATGCATTTATCAAAGTGAAGTTCCGCAACTCGAGTTTAGGCCCTGATAACTTTTATGGTATTTTCTCATTCTTATTGAATTTTATACCATTGTCAAGTAAATTTATTTCTCTTTTTAATGACACCCTAATTGTAATGAGAGTGTTGTTCTTGTATGCACAGAACACCTGAATGTTAGGACAAGTCAGAAGTTAAATGTTGCAAATTGAATGTTTATTGTGAGGATTATTGTCTGGTGCCAGCAATAACAATGCATTTCGTAATTTTCACTTTTTACTTTACATTATTTTCATGAGTTATGTACATTCAAACATGATGTTACTATTGCAAATAGGGCATCAATAAAAAGAAGAATAAATAAACTTTTTAATGCTATAAAAATTGATAATGATTAAAAACCCACATTAAAATGTATCAAGGTTCAGAGTAGTGTTACAGAAATTTAAACTGAAAATTATCTTTCGCTTTGCTATGTATTCAGGTGATATTCAGGGGTTCTGTGGACCCATGCATGACATTATCATGACAAATAAGGTATCAATCAAGAGAAGAATTAATTAACTTGACAATGGTATAGAATTCAATAAAAATTAGAAAATATCCCCAAAGTTATCAGGACCTAAAGTCAAGTTGCGGAACTTCAATGTGATAAATAAAAATGCATTTTACAGCATTTGACTTTTTACTTTTCTCCATATTTTGATATTCTGTGCATTGAAGCATGACAAAATCATTACAAATAGGATATCAATCAAAAGGGGTATAAATTATCTTTCCAATGGTATGAATATCAGGAATAACTAAAGCGTAGGCCTACCTGAAAAGTTATCATGGCCCAAACTCGATTTGCGGCACTTTTTGGGAGGGGTTTAGATTTAAAATTGAAGAAGACACTGAAAGAATATTTGAGCAAGAGCGTCGTAAAATAATTGAAAGTTTTCAAAAGCTAGAAGAAAAAAATAATTAATTAAAAAAAAGAAGATATTTTGAAAGCCCTGCGTCACTTCATGATGACTATACTCAATGGAAATGAGAGACTACACTACAAGAATTGAAGAGCGGCTAGGTATCAGAATAAATACTTAATGATGAAGGGGTGAGAAAATGGGGAAATTTGAGGTGTACGGGTGATGAGAATCTGTATGAAAGATGTATATTTGAGAGGATCAAAAGATATGTTTGTATCAACATTATAATACACCTGCTTTCGAATCAAGATACAGCTTCTTAAGAAGTTTTAAGTCCATCAAGCAACTCATAATAGACGCGTAATATAATATAATTTTGCGTGCCATCAATTAAGAGGGACAAAAGATGATTATCGAATAAAGTAGTTTGCTAATGAATAGGAGTTGAATGGAATTATTTGGAGGAGTTGGAAGGTGGATGCACAATATTGAAGACGAAAATGAACAATTAAAGAAAAAAAGATAGACCCTTGAACCCCTTGAAAGACTACTGGGTAATTTAAAACAAACATGAATGTAGGCATCTGATAAGGTTAATTTACATGCAAAACCAGCCTACCAATAAAAAATAAATAATAATAATAGATAAATAGATTTGCTATATGCAATCATTTCTGATTATAATCTCATTCATATTCAGGTTGTTTTTAACAAAGATATTTTTCAATAATAATGTAAATGTTGTGTTGCCTTTTAATTAAATTTCCATTTAAGCATTTTTTTTTTGTCGTTCAGGTAACATAAATACGATTAATTTAGAATGTGTTTTCCCTGTATCCCTGTTAAATGGTTCAAAGATTGTTAAAACATTTTATATGATGTTCAACATAACATGGACCACGCAATTTCGGTTCTAAATATCAATAGGAAACATATCAAACAAATAAATTGGATTATGGTTATTGCCCCTCATCAAACATAACAAGAACCCATGCTGTCGCTACATGGGATTGGCAATTCGATGGGGCAACTTCATTATTTATGGAAAGCTCTCCATCCCTGGGAATACGATCAAACAAGCTTTGTAAATGGCATCGTGAAGTAATATCATGAGCATGGAGGTGGAAGTAAATTGAGAGCTGTATTTTATCTATTCTAAAGACACCATCAAGGGAATAATGAAAGATAAGTCCATAGTCTAATGGCGCCTTGTAAACTGACATACATAATGAGTATTTAATCAAACGTACATGTAGATCTTGATAAGCTCCAATGAAGTCACTTCAAGCATGATATATTATTTATATTCATTTATATACCTTCTCTAGTTATTCAGTTGCATTCTCCCCTACAATCTCTTGATATTGTTTCATATGATTTTGTTTTATTTCCCTTTTTCTTCAAACTTATAGATGAATTTTTAGATAGACTTCTGAAGATGATGCCCATTCCGTTTTAATGTGTGCTCCTTCCTCTTGAATAGCCGGTTATTGTTTACGTTTATGTAGTCATGTTTTATTAAAATTCAAAGGTCAGGTATAATTTAATTGGGGCATTTATATGAAAATGTCATTGATAATAAATGTGCTATATATTTCCAAGGTCGGGTATACTTTAACTGGGGCATTTATATGAAATGTCATTGAAAATAAATGTGCTATATATTTCCAGTCGAAGAGAGAATTGCATTTTAATAACACCATGGAGAAACATTCCGCTATAGTGGCTACGTGGATATGCCCGTTTCATTGATTAGTGTGAAAACAGACCTTTTCCTTCCGAAATCATGATGAAAGAAAAATAGATAAACGTACACAATATCCTTACCATGGTAACTAATATAATGTGGAAATCAAATATCAACTTCACTGGATAGTGAATCAGTCAAATCATAATGAAATCGTCAATTGAATAACATCAATAACCAATTCTTTTCCATTAAATTTTCTTGAATATATCAGCCAAAAAAAACCTTGAACTTTTCAACAGAATAATCTTAAACAAGACTAAACAAATAAATTGAAGGTTTTAACCACAAATAATCCCTCAAAAGTGCTGAACTTGAGGCTTGTATGCAACTAAAGCGCTTATATCGTAATTTAAGTTAATTGACGATGGAATGATGGAGCTTCGCAGCCAATATCGTTCCAAAACATTTACCCATATTTATAATGAGATGAGAATATGTGGATACGTCTTGTCTGAAATGGAGAGAGAAGATAGTTGCGAGATTCAAGCAGATCGAATAAATCGAACAAACTAATAAAAAACTCAAAATTTTGAGGAATTTTTTTTTTATTATTTTCTGGTTCTACCATGCTTCATCTTTGCTCTGTAAAAAAATGAGTGAAAATGATAACGGGAAAGTGGTAAAAAGCAGTTTTTTCGGCGAGGTTTTTTTCGGTCATAATTTTTTTTTTTTCCGGACATACAGGGCGCACGTCCACGCTCATTTCCCCTCTCCGTTTAGCTCCGCCCTTAGCAACGCATGGCTTTGTTTGTTGGACGTTCACGTCATGTGTTGTGTGATTTCTATTGGCTTTTTTGTTTCGTTTTTGTGAGCGAATAGCGAACTAAACTCTCTTTAGCTGCACTCAGCTGTGCGATGCTTCTATTCTTTTTGCGGAGACGTCTTCGCAAAAAAGAATAGAAGTTTGTTTCCGCGAAGAATAAATAGTATTAGAGACGTCTCCTGAATTACGGAGACGGATTTTCTCTTCATAATTGCCGCTGAAGCGTCTCGGAGACGTCTCTAAATACTATTTATCCGTCGCGGAGACGAAATTTGTATTCTGTCGCGGAGACTGTCCTCCGCGAGGTGAGATAGCACCCATAGTAACTTAGCAATTTCTGCAGTTTATTTAACAAAGTAATGTGTTTAAGAAAGTAGCGTTTTACTAAACACGACGAAAACAAAATACGATTTACCTTAAAATAATTCATTTCTAAAAATTATTAATATCTTCTTAATTACTGGTAACAAGTTGATCAATAAAAGACGAGATCGAGCAAATCATTTACGTTTTATTTTCATTGTCTTAAGCTCACCTAGCCACTCATAAAACGTGATCAGAGAAATTCTAAATACATTCGTGAGGCGCAAATAATTTATTAAAACATTTTTTGGAGGCTTATCTCTATCATATATATTACAAAGAATATAAACAAAATGCATAAGCCCTGTACAAGAATAATTTAGTCTATAGACCATTATTATGATTAAAATTTCCAACGGAGTTCAGATCAAAATGACTCGCTTTATTATGAGTAAGAGTACGCGATTGACATTCAAAGAAGCACGCAAACTTCGGAATAAAACCCAAAAGATTTTAAAATAGTTTTGTTTCTAATTAATTTAGCGCCAGGATTGGTAAACATTTTTCTTAAAAGAGCGGACTTTTTCTTAAACATTAAGAAAGAGCATGACGTTTTTCATTTATTTGACGAAGATATAAAACAACTAACCAAATTCAGCTTCTTTTTTTTTGGAGAAGATTGAACATCGCCGTTATTTCCGTTGCTGCGCTTGCCTCGATCATGCGAGATGACGAGTATTGTTCTCTGTATACCTGAATGCTAGCCTCCTCATTGGTCAATCGTTTCACCACTTGTAACAAGTGGTGGCTTAGGCGCATTTCGGTGAGTTACAGAGCGGTGACGTAGAGGTTCTAATTTCTTGGCGCGGGGTACAAGGAAGTCAAACTTCGCAGACGTTTTTCTCTTGATTTGATTTCCAAGAGCACAATCTCCTCGCGTTCAGAGGCTAATATCTCCACTTCTATTTACTCTTTACAGTCGGGTTATATATCAAAATTCAAGGAATGAATCAGGGATCAATAATATCAAATAAAATGGATTTCAAAAATTGCGACTAGTCTCTCCTTTCGACGTGACGCATCACATATTACTTCAGTGGCGGATCCAGGCGGGGGCGCAGGGGACGCGCTCCCCCTCTATAATTCGAAAAACCACTCATTGACTCTACATATTAAAATCAGAAAATTTCGGATGCTTAACCTCTTTTCGAGCCTGGCGCCCCCTCTATCCTCAAATCCTGGATCAGCCAATGTTAATTGTTGAGGGAGAGAAGCGTTTATGCCTCGACTCATAGATGATGCCGCCATAAATTGATGAGTGTTTATTAAAAAGGTTGGAACCCACCTGTCCCGATATCAATTATGTATTGAATATGAATTATCATCTGCTAAGGGAACATGTGTCTATAATGGGAGACAAAATGATGCTTGTGGCTCCTAAAATGTCAAAATCCTTGTTTCTATGTTTTAACTCAACAGCTGTTTCCGAGACTCTTGCCAAACTCCTTTGATATGACATGACCACCTAGATCACTCTCCTTCAAAAACCTTTACAATAATGGTGTTGAAACTATTATCATGAATTTACCGACCAGATACAATGGATGTTCAAAATAAGTATTAAAGCCATATCGAAAACAAAGATATGACAGTTACCCATTTTATGCTTGCTTGAACATGATAATTATGACTTCTTTTACAATATTTTGGGGATAACCTAGTTCATATGCAATAACATGATTATTGATCCCGTTACGTTCGAGAAAATAGGAGACAGCTCTATCTCGAACAAGGTTACATTATTATCTTTCCCTCTCGTCCTTCATAATTATACTCAATAAGGTCAATGTCACAAGTGTCATAATTATTATTATCTTGCTATAACAATGGCCCCTGGCTTATCTTCTAGCCGATTATTCAAAATCAATAGCAGATAGACGTCATTATGTATGGGGATATAAAGTTATGGGCAATTCCAAGCAAAACAGGACATGGAGCTGAAATTTTAATGTGGCGCTGTGCCTTTGAAAATGCAAATTAGGACCTGAAATTACCACAAAGGCTTCTTTACAATACAACCAATGTTTTAAGTTAAAAAATTAGGCGATTCTGTTTTCTTGCGCTGAATAATCGATCAAACCCAAATTTGCACATATGGGACTATGGTGCTTTTAATGCCTCTTATTCCTATATCTAGTCACTTTTTGGCTTAATGTAATTATCATGGACTACTCCAACAAACTTTGGTATTAATATCTCTTTATAATGCATTTCTCCTCACGAAAAAGACCGGGGAAACCAGATGTCACTCCGTAACCGTCACTCCATAACCGGACATGGGTTCAAGTTTTAAGTCATAATTAACAAAATATTCAACCAATTTTCGTATGCAAGGTGGCATATTATACCTAGAATAACATAGAATCCAATCAATAACTCAAAATTGAGATAGCCATTTAAATTTCACAGAGTTTAAGCAAAATGTTTTCTGCTCAAATGTGCATGTCCATTTTGCGTCACTCCGTAACCATGTTTATGAATATTCATATCTCATTAATTAAAAGCATCACTATAAAAAAAAAAATCATTTTGAGAAGAGGGTACCATCAGCTTTTGTCATGAACCATTTCTTTGTACATAAAGATTAAAGTATGGATTATAAATTTGTTTGAATGCTGAAATGTTGCCTCTGAATGTCACTCCGTTACCTTGGAACTGCCCTTATAGCAATGCTAAAAAGCTAAAGGATATTTTACCTGGCGTAGTCGAATGGTCTGTCTACAAGACTCTCGAGAAACCAGCATTGGATGTCAAAAGGTCGCCAATCGATTGATCATGAATAATGCACAGTAGAGCATAGAGGAGAACATTCATTTAAATTGAGTGTGTTATATTCAGGTGTCTATGGACATGGGGCGGTGATGGGGCCCAGTTTGATAACGTGTTTCAATTCCTGTACGATTGATTCAAATGAAGAAAACTTAATTACATTAAAAAGAGAAAGTTAGGCAAACAATCATTTCTTTGGTTGATACCTAAATTTTTGCCCGACATAGCGACATGTATGTTTTTGGTCAGAATAAAGTTAAATTGTTTAAGCATTGTTTGGCTGCAAGTACAATGTCAACATCCCTGTTGTTTGAAACACTGATGATATAAAATTATCCATTATATCAATTTCGATTTTCTTTCAAATCAAAATTATCTCCATGAATACAGTAAATTACATAAACTATATTTCATGTTGTTTACGTATCCGTAAAAGGTGAATGGGGGTTAAATAATGCATTAAATATAGGAGAAACTTTATATGCATTCGTATCATTATATTTCCATGTATTATAATGTATGGACAACTATGATGTGAAATAAGTCGTTTTATGTCGTTACGTTTTCATCCTAATGGAAACCCCGTTGAGATGATGTTTCCCCCAATTCTCCATGCCACGTCCTGCACGCATCACAGACAGTCAATCTGATATTATTGACGAAAGGTAATGCAAAAGGAGATACGATGATAGCGAGTTATTAGCATAGCCATATTTTATTCTGTCCCAACGAGGGAATGTGAGCCCTGACATATCATCTGAAAGAGACATAACGTCGTAAAAACCAATATAAATTTCCAGTTTATGTCCTTCTTGCTCCAAGGAGACGTTATGTTCTGAACAGACTGCAGAGATGCTAGCAAAACGGAGATAGTCAATGAAAGAAGATACACAAGGGAGATAGAATGTAGATATGAATAGGATATTAAAGGGATTGAGTAAGTTTTGGGAGGCTGTGCATAGGGTACCTATAGGTAAGCTTATGTCTATGATGATATTCAGTCACCAATATCTCGGCAACTAAACGACCGATTAGCTTCAAAATCTTAGGCGGTTCCTGTCTGACCTAAACGTTTTAAATTAGAATTATAGCATAGCTGGAAGAGCATTTTTATTTTTATTTTTTTAAAGATCCTGATTGATGTTAAACAATCCATTTAGTAGGCTGCATATGCGGTGGCTCTAACAAGTCTAAGTTACACGAGAACGTCCGTGCACAAAACTTTCTATAATACCAACTTTGCCATAAATCGTAACTTTCATGAAATACTGCATTTTGATTGTCTGGTGAACAACTTTACCATCGTGATGGTAATTACCATTGATGGCAAAGTTACTATAACACTAGGCCTAACTGTTTATGCAACGGTACCAAAGAGGCTGGATTACAATATATTCAAAGACATTTGAATTTTATATACATAGTAACGAATTATTTAATACAATGAACTACAAAATCATGAATCCAGTTTGCATAAATTACTTGTTGCTATGTCGGGCAAACATGTTGCTTACCTCGTTAGTGTGTAAAATTTAAAGGACTGAGAATATTATTAGGGTACATGCAGGTAATATGGGCCACATGAAGCAAATCATGTCGTGACCGTCCGCCGGTGACCGGTGACCGGTGTGAGCACCATAATGTTGTTCATAATTAACTGTATACGAAAATATATCGTCGTGAGAGCATCTGATGCATCTGAGAAAATTGCTGAAAACCAACAAGGTAGGTAAAACTTACGGCATTTTTTTTTACCCTGATGTAAAATTTGATATTTCACAGAATGTGATGGTGAAAGAGTGTTTGAGGGGGTAACCTTAGTAAGCTTATAGTTTCATTTTGATCATACTAGCGTGTACAGGTCATTTTGTTTTAGTGAAGGGGTGCAATGTGGCATTGAATGCTTGCCTGACACAGCAACATTAGTGCAGGTAATATGGGACATCCGAAATGGCGGAAATGATTCTGGCACTTAGTATTGGGATGAGGCATCAATCTCTTTGCTTCGATTTTTTGGGGGTATATTCACAGTATATAATTAATATAAATAACTTATTGTAGGCCTATATTGACTTGTATAATGAAAATAATATTAAAATAATATTTAAAAAAAGATGTAATATACAAAATACATAACAATGAAATCTATAGTCAAAGGATTTACTGAAGGGTCTTATAATTTCAAAATATGTCTTAAAGTTAATGATTTTCAACATTTTAAGCAAATTCCAGACATGGTAGAGTCATTGTAGTTTTTAAAACATACATTAAATACATGTGCCCATATTACCTGCACATGCAGGTAATATGGGCACTTTGGTAATGACGTCAACATTTGAATATTGCAGACAGGGGGGTTGGTGATAATTGTTTTTCTTAACGATAAAAGTTAGAGATGTAGTTATTGATTCATATAAACAAAGATTAGACTGTGTCATTTTGTAATTTTATGCAAATTAGGCAAATGAGCTTAGGGTGCCCATATTACCTGCATGTACCCTATAAAATATTAAAGCCTATTGCATCGTGTACTTTGACATTGTCACGATCGAGGTCTTTGACGATGGTACTGGATGGCAGACAACTAAACAAACAGTATCATGCATGTATGCACGTACATAAATGCATCTTTATTTTATACGACACAATTCATGCTCTGGTGACTACTCGGTGGATTCCTAAAAAATGGATTAAATTTCTTAATTAAGTCTTTGACTAGACAGAATCAAGAAGAAACTTCATGTCATACATGTGTCATCGGAAAAGATTCGTTCATTAACTTATAAAACATTTTAGCCATGGTATAACTTCCTATATACATCTACAATGACGTTGATATAACTATAATATATCCCCTATCCAGCACGCCTCTATCACAGTTACCTAAAAAAGACACACGGGGCAGAATGGTTTTATATCTTTTGTTTCTATGGTAACAATTTCAAGCGTGTTGCTATTTCTGAAATGAAGTTCTTTATGAGTGAGTACTGATAATAATAATCAGCACTAAACATGTTTTGGGATGTTCTCAGTCGTTCAACATAATTATATATATATATATTCCATATCCTACAGAATTATTGAAATCATATAGAATTTTGTTATCTCCCTTATAACAGATCTGAATAAGTTTGGTGTTTGGTGCTTTTCAAATTTACTTGCTTTTGGAATATAACTTATATCTAAAGCATATCATTAAAATCAATTAAAAATAATGCGATTCCCTGTAAAGTAACTTTGGTAATCAGTGGTATAATATACCCAAATTAAAAAGGCCTACCACTCATGTTTTAACCCTCTTTTGAGCAGATATTAAAAAAGGTCTAGTGATCGGAACTAAGACCATTCGGTCTGTATTGGATACATGGCTTGTTTAGACCTCCCCCTGACAAACAGATGAGACCCATCTAATGAATAGAGTATCAACACCAGTGTAACAGACAGTACAGAACCATACCCTTAGCAACCCCCTATTGATCTACCGCACCAAGCAACGCTCAGTATAATGGCCTCACTCACGGAAAGAGGTCGGGATGAACAATTGAACCGGTGGCAACTACCACAATAACTTTGGTAAACAATATCGGGCCATTCAACGAGAAGTCAAAATCACGGCTATCAAATTATGAGCAAATATATCAGCTTAATGGCTGCCTTAAAGACAAAACAACTGTGAAATCGAATGTTTGAAAGAAGTAAGATTATGTTAGATGAGGTAGTAATTTGAGTTTAGAAACCTTCTTCATTGTTTGATATAGGCCAACTGTTGGTATTGATATGGATTCATGAATTATTAGACCAGACAGACATACAGAGAACAGTGTTTTCGACCCACAGGTACTGGAAGATGAACCGCTGGCGGGGGTCAACAGCAAAGTTTACAGATGTCGCCATTGTATTGGATCGCGTCCATGGCAACCGCTCACATAGCGTGCTCCGAAAGAAGACGAACCGAAAATCTTTGAATGGCACCCGTACACAACAAAATACAATGCGAATTAGTATCATTGAAGCGTTGCAACAATTCGATTCACAGACAGAGCCAAACGAACTTTTATCAACATAAATACGGATGCATTAACACGTATGCCTATGTCTATACTATCTAGTTAATTGGTATGGAATTTGGGTTTAATCTTTGTCCCCAATTATTTAGGTCCATTCCAGTCTCAGTGTAGTGTCATTCCAGAATGACACAAAATGATTACCAACATCGTAAAAGAACCCATATTTTATGACCAAAGGATCCCGAAGATATCCCATGCGTTGCTAAGCAAACAATTAGTTTGAAAGCTACAAAAGAGTCCTGTTAAAACCTAAATATTCGAAAAAAAAAATAATTTACACAATATCCCATGTGTCCATTTCATAATTTTTTTCCCGATCATGAGAACTAAACCAGACGGTGGTCTGACGAAGATAAATTGTCTGGGAGACATGGAATATTACACCGGGCCTCTTTTCTACTAAGCTTTTTCAACGTAAGCTATGCCAGTCTCTAAGTTCATATAAAGTTTGGTTCATATATTTATCAATTTACCTAGGGCCTATACACGAAGTTATACAAAAGCGAGTTTCATTCTGTAACGCAATTTTATTATTAACATGATTATATTAAAACATTTCCATATCTTTTATTTTGAGTCTATTTACAGCTGCATGGTCGCATGCAGTAAAGAATGTGTTAGTATATTATCCACTTTTTCTTTCAAAACCTAACGCCAATTTTCACTTCTAGACTTACATCCTAAAATATGAAATATTTAATCCTGATAAAACCCTAAAATGTCAGGGATGCAAATTAATATAGGAGAAAGGCTTTGAAAGCGCGGGTGTTCTCCAACACAGCATACAGAGCAGAAGGTGTTATACGAGTGCAATATCTGCATCTTGGAATTTACAGATGCCCGCAAATAACGAGAGCATTTTCTTATCTTCTATTTCAGCTAAGAAGCTTGCTTCGACATTTTGCAGGTCACCAAATGTACATCACCCTATTGCCCCTCTCCAACCCTCTCTCTTTCTCTCTATCTTCTATCTCCGTTCCCTGCCCGCGCATTTTCTCGCGTACACCTCGATATAACGAATAAACCACATCAAACAAATACATTAAAAAATCACGATTTCGATAGAAAATAATACAATTATTATGTTATAAAACAAGGAGAAAGAAAAACAAATAACATACCTTGTCAATGTATACTCCGAGACACTAAAATCCGCATTAGAAGTGAATGTGCGAAGCGACGTTCAAAACGAGTGTGGGGAGTAAAGCCTCACACATTCAATGCAAATGCATGGCAATGCATTTCATTATTTTCTCTTTACGAGTCCGCCAGTCAGGGAAGCAATCGATAAGACACAATACACAGTACATGCATTCTTGTAAATCACTAGGGTGGTTATCGGTGGGGGACTATTTGCATGCTAGCGGGAATATCTGAACAGCGGAGACTTATCCTACTTTGCTGTTATCTGTCGTAATTTCATTCATAGGCCTACATGATGAAAGATGATAATCTTAGATAGTTTTGATGAAATAAAGCGATATGACGTTTTGTAAATGGTGAGTCTTAGACCCCTTATATCAATTATGTCTCATTTGATCCTACTACCTGTTATTGACGACTAAGTTTGTCTGACATAGCAACGGGACAGCAGAATGTCTGAATAGCTTTATATTGTCATGGATGTTTAAAAGATGGAATTTCTGTATTCTCATCCAAGTTATGATTTTGCCAATGACAATGTCAAGAGAAAAACAAAATTATACACACATACACCCTCTCTCTCTCTCTCTCTCTCTCTCGTCATTCTCACACATACATACACACACACACACACACACAACACACACACACACACACATACACACACACACACACCCAAAAACATAACATGTAGACAAAAACGATGCGCTTGTAATCAATCTGAGAGATTTCGAAAGCTGTCATGTATCTTTCTTTTGACGTTTCTTCTTAAATATTATTGGCTTTTTTTTTTTTGTACGGAAAATGATACTTATAGCTAGGAGCGTATATTGGGGGCAATTTCCCCCAATACTTAAAACCGGTGGAATCATTTCACCATCCCTCAATGATTCATGGTGGATGCGTGAACAAAATAATGAATATGTAATTTGAAAACCACTCATTGATTGTACAGGTCATGTTAAAGTCGGGAAATTTCGGCGGCGCCCCCTGTCGGTCCTGGCACCCCTCCTATTTGTTTAAATCCTGGATCCGCAGCTGCCAAGGGCAAGAGGGCATCGATGCCCTAGAGTGTCATGGGTCATTTCTGTTGAACTTATATCCGGGTTGAAGTGGGGAGGGTATAAAGCTGCGAATGCCGATATTTTAGTCAGGATATTTAAAGTTACGTGCATCTGTTTTATAATATGATATTCAGATTGTTGTAAATAGCTGATACCAAAACGAAGATAGATACTATTTTATTTGTAATAAATGAAAGGGTGGTAAATGCACTTTATGTAGTTCACTCCAACGTAGGCCATTACAGCTTTAAAGGGATGCAGTAACATTGAATGATATTCAAATCACATTTATTCGATTTAGCTTATTTTGCCAACATAATTATAAACACTTAGGTCAGTCTGGTATCTCTGCAAAATTGCAAGCTAATTGCTTGCTTTACCTTCGAGATATCAATGATTTCATACTCAAAATTTATAAACCAACACCGGATGGTTTATAAAACCATGTGCTTTTCCACACACCCATTTCCTGTTGTAAATTCCCCCTTCTCTAGCGGCCTGGTTAGCTCTCACCATGAGGGTACTGGTGTTCGGTTGTATCCTGGCATCGTTTGTTACACTGTTTTAAGGTAGTAAATGACTTCCATTTGATCTGAAACTTTCAGTAGTTTGTTTTTACTGTTGGAGCAATATAATTCTATTAATCTTGGTATAATTGCTCTTGTTTTTGAAAGCTACTTAATCCCTTTAAAGTCTTTACGGAACACTATCACACGCAGAAATGCTAACAAATGGTAAGCCCGTGCATATAGACACCTGTCTCTTGCTTTCCTTAAATAAATTTAATATAATTCTGGAACTTGAACTCGTGAAGTTTCTATTCAAGTAATAGCCGAGTCACCCCCGTAAAATACCCCAAACTAACACCAAACCGAATAAAATATTACATTACCACGAATAGCTTTCTCGAGGTTGGTTTGGAGTCGGTAACGCTGTTGTGACTTGGCTGTAAGGTTTAATAAGGCTTCTGAACATGTAAGATAATCGTAGAGGCAAAAATCATAATGACAAACATTGTGACAGCTCCTTGTAAGAAAAATGTTTTTCTACAGGTGATTGAGAGCTATGTGTTGTGAGTTTGTTTATTTACTTTGCCATGACAACGGACTTCCTGGGTATCTCGAATGATCATCATAATGCTGCATGTAGGTATAATGTTGAGAGATGGGTTTTATGTTTTTTTCTCGGCTCTTGTCATATGCCAATATCAGTTTTGCCAAGAACATTCATTTTCACTTTGAAAACATCTGTTTTTAACGCGTATGGCCTGTGAAAGGGATAGACCGATTTACGGGAAACATGAACACGGTTGTTATTATTTAAAATGCATCTACAGGTGTATTTGGAGGAGGGGTATGGGGGACAACATGACCCTCCTTCAGAGGTTCGGTGTAAAAATGGCAGAGGTAAAAATGGCAGAGGTAAAAGTGGCAGAGGAAAAAATGGCAGAGGTAAATATGGTAGAGGTAAAAATGGCAGATGTAAAAATGGCACAGGTAAAAATGGCACAGGCAAAAATGGCAGAGGTAAAAATGGCAGAGGTAAAAATGGCCGAGGAAAAAATGGCAGAGGTAAAAATGGCAGAGGTAAAAATGGTAGAGGAAAAAATGGCAGAGGTAAAAATGGCAGAGGTAAAAATGGCAGAGGTAAAAATGGCAGAGGTAAAATGGCGGATCTTAAGCAGTCAAATTGTCATAGCAATGCGCATTTTTCTCTGAGGAAAGGGGGTAAATAGTTAACAAAGAAAGCTCATAATTTTTTCGAATATCGATGGTGGACTGCCAATGGGGGGGGGGGGGGGGGGGGGGGGGGGGCTTATCTTTTGAATTCACCGACTTCCATTTGGACTATAGCTGCTATGAGGTATTGATTTAGAAAAGTGAATGATTGTTGTAGTTACATTATTGCATTAAAACTTTACGTGTTATATAAAATTATCCTTTGAGTAATTTTATCCTTTATAATAATTATGATGTGAAAATAAAGAAGATTTACTTTCTTAGAAAATGTTTTATTTTCTTGTTTGTTTGTTATCCATGATCATGCACACCTATTTCAAAATGACATTTTCCACCCTGACGAGGCCGGGGCCTCTGACACATAACTTGTTAAGGTGGGAAAATGTCATGAATACACTACAGGTAGTAGTGCATGTGGAAGTATGTTATGTTCCCAAAATTGACAATTTCGATGGGGTTGATTTGATTATGACGAATATTAACGTTTGGGTCTCAATTTATTCTCCTCCTGAGTATAAAATCATTTCAAATATGTCCATTAAGTAATGTGAAATCAAACCATAGTAAATTGATGTTTTGTTGGTCAGAATCCAAATAATGTTCTGGTAACAAAAACAGACGAGCGCGAAGCGGGAGCAAAAAAGAGACCAGAAGGCATAAAAATTTAATATCAATTTGGCCCCTCTTTTTTTTTTCTTTCCTTCCTTCTTCCCCTTTCTTCCCTTTCTCTCCCTTTCTCTATTTTTCCTTCCCCTTTCTACCATTTCTAATCTTTTCGGCGCCCCCTGCGTGCTTATCGGGCGCCGTAGCCACCGGCTCCCCCTCCTTCCCCGAATACGCGCATGATAAACGTGAAGGAAAAAAAATGTGTATACCTTTTTGCTCGACCAGTGTGACGGGAAATAAAATTGGGTGTACCATTGGGGGCGCCAAAATCACGTCGGACCCCGGGGTGCAAAATCCTTGATACGCGCCTGTTAAAAATTTACGACGTCAGTGCGGAAAATGTCATTTTGAAAAAGGTGTGCATGATCATGTTTAACAGACGAACAAAAATAAAACGTTTTCAGCCAAAGTATACTTCTTCATTATTTTCACATCATAAAGGATAATTTTATTTAGCACTCTATGAGGCAATAATGTAAATATAACAATCGCCGCACTTTTGGTATAGCAATCCAACATTGATATTTGAAAATCCCTTCTTATTAGCTTTCTTTGTAAACTGTCCCCTTTCATGTTTCCCCCAGGAAATTAACCATCATATGCATGGGCGTTGCTATGACAATTTAATTGCGTATGACCTGCCTACCTCTGCCATTTTCTACCTCTGCTATTTTTACCTCTGCCATTTTTAGCTCTGCCATTTTTACCTCTGCCGTTTTTACCTCTGCCATTTTTACCTACTGCCATTTTCTCTGCCATTTTTACCTTTGCCATTTCAGTTACCTCCGCCATTTTTACCTCTGCCATTTTTACCTCTGTCATTTTTACCTCTTGCCATTTTTACCTTTGCCATTTTTACCTCTGCCATTTTTACCTCTGCCATTTTTACCTCTGCCATTTTTACCTGGCACCCCTTCAGAGGGTAATCTTCTTGAAATCACTCAATATGCATATAATCATCAAATACCTAGTATTATCACTGCTGATTGAGATAAAGACGCTTGGCTTTCTTATAAAAAATAAGCTAGAAAGGTTTCCCTTCTCTCTTTTTTTAGGGGGGGGGGCGGGGAAAATATGTTGTGCCCCCATCTTCAATTTTAATCCGACTTACTTATTCCAATAATATTTCATGATTCATATTTTCCCCCAAAGTATAATGATGTTCTAGTCACTTGGCTGTGTGCATTCTCAGAGATGCCACTCAGAATCATTTAAAAATCCTGAAATTAGCAAAAAATCCTGAAAAAGTGCGCGTATGTGGGTGAAAATGCTGAACCCCCCCTTACAAAAACGCGGTAATTTTGGGTAGTAAAAATCCTGATTTCAGGAAATTTCCTAAAAAGTGGCATCTCTGATTAGACATGTATACCGTACACGAGATTTGCATTTTCAAAGCAAGTCTACCGGGATCATATACAGCTTGAATGATAGCTTATGCTAAAATATAATGTTAATGGATAAAAGAGGAAGATATTGCTTGCAAAGTGGACAAAGAGAAGAAAAGAGTAACGTTCATCATAATCCATTTCCTATCATCATCCGATTGTTAACAATTACTTTTGCAATGTTGGGTAAAACCAAACCTACTCTTTAACATGTCTAAGGTGTTCGCGTTTCCAGCATAATTTTGGAGTTAGTCTTTGATTTAATTGTATTTATTCCAACAAGGATATTGCAATACAATTATCTTAATGATCAGCTACATGTCCCATTTGTAATACTTCCCCAAATTATCCAAGTTATTCACACCAGCAGAACTCGAAATGACTTTTAACGTCACTTTCACTATTAGCATTGGAAGGCGACTCATTTGGAAAAGAAATGTGTCCTACATTGTGCAGCCCCCAATATCGTAGACCTATTCATTATATATTATCACCCCTCATCAACCATGCCAACTTTCTTAATGAGTACCACACTGGTCGAAATCATTACACTCATCATAACCATCAACATGATAATGAACAGTATATATTATTATCGCCAATTGATTTTATAAAATGGCTAGCCATGCATTCGGTAAATTCGCCATGCATAAGTAATTACCGACGCATGGCTAGCTATGCATCCAGTAAATTTCTCATGCGTCGGTACTTCCTTAAATGCATGATTGTTTAAAAAAAATATTTTTTACCCAAAAATTCCACCATTTTATTAAACAAAATTAGAGAACTGCTGAAACTGCTTATCCTATAAAGGAGAGCTAATGGTGTAAAATGAAGTCAAAAGGACCCTGAGCTTTCGATCCTAGCAGAATCTTCGTCAGAGACAAAATGACACAGAAAAGTAGGGAACAAACATGGATATGAGAGAAAGACAGAGAAAAGCTACACCTAAGTGGCAAGCCAAGAGGGAGAGAACAAAAAGGGGGATGTAAAAGGTGTGAAGAAGCCAGCCAATCAAAAAGCAAGAAGAGGTGTGATCAAACAGCAAACTGGAACAAAAGAGAGATGATTAGCTGAGAGAAGGAGGTGAGAGTAAACAAAGAAGGGGTTAGAGTGGAGGCTAAGGGGCTGAAAAGAATGAAAGAAAAGAGAAAAAGTCAAGGAAAAAAACACCTAGTAGACCTGTGTGTTATAGATCTGCAAAAAGAAGTAAGGGGGGGGGTGGGAAGGGCCGGGAAATAAATAAATAAGTAAAACAGGTAAAAGAACAAGGGGAAGACATGAAAACAAAACAAAAACAAAAGAGAAGTGTGAGCCAAACCTGTAAGGGAGAAGAGAGAAAGAAGAATGGATAAGAGAAACAGAATGTATTAGTCAAATAAAACAAACACCTGCAAATAAACTAAACTAAGCTAAAAAGGAAAAGGGGGAAAAACAGATATAAAAAGAAAGAAATGATTGAGAAAAAAGAAAGTTAGTCGTTAACCCTCAAACTGAAATGTTGGACGTGAGGCTTGAATGGTGCAAGCGTATCAGGACAACTACCCCCGACACAACCCCGGACAATACCCCCCGACACCCCGGCCAATTACCCCCCCGAGACAATTACCCTCCCGACAAATTACCCCCGACACCGAGGAAATTCTACCCCACGGGCAACATATACCCCACGGACAATACCCCCACAGATTAATATCCCACCCAGCAGGACATATACCCCTACAACCTACCCCGGACAAATTCCCCGCCGGACATTACCCCCCGGACAATTACCCCCCGGACAATTACCCCGGACAATTACCCCCCGACCATTACCCCCTGGACAATTACCCCCCGGACAATTACCCCCCGGACAATTACCCCCGGACAATTACCACCCGGACAATTACCGCCACCGGACAATTACCCCCGCGGGACATCACCCCACCGGACAATTACCCCCGGACAATTACCCGCGACATTACCCCCCGGACATTATACCCGGAGCAAATTACCCCCCGGACAATTACCCCCCTGGACAATTACCCCCGCGGACATGATTACCCCCCGGACAATTACCCCCCGGACAATTACCCCCGGACATTACCCCCCGGACAATTACCTGTAGCCCGGACAATTCACCCTCCGCATGCCCCTCGGACAATTACCCCGACATACGCGAAAATCAGAAAATATGTAACTGGCCCTCATTATTCCCGACGGTGGATTCGAAGAAATCCGTGGGCGGTCGATCAGGGCATAATTATGACTCCATAAATGAATAAATAAAGTGAAAAATAACTTATGTATTATTTTAATTTTAACGATTAACCTTCGATTTTTTCATATATTGATATTCGGGCTTTAGTTTATATTTGCACTTTATTTGTTAATTATGCGATTATTCAATTATGCGCTTTATTCCGCCTCTTAGAAACCATCGGGCTCAGACACGTTTTTATCTATTTGCCTGATGGTTCGCGAAACAGTCGGCAGTGTCTCGCCCGATTTCGCTACTCACAAAACAGCCGCAATATGACCTTTTACCTTTAGTTGTACCTTTTGAACCCCTATATGACCTTTGACCTCATCATTCTCATAAACACTAAGTTGTATTAGCAAGGATAATCTTTTACCAGGGGTGAGCAAAACTATCTATTAGGAATGAGTGAGTTAAACAAAGTTTAAGAAAAGACGGCCTTGTAACTTGACATTTTGACCCCTATATAACCTTTGATTCTCATCATCCTCAATCAAGGCCATGTGGTATTACCCAGAATCTATTGTACCTAAGTGTGAGACACAATGATGCACGAAATAAAGAATCAGAGCAAGTTAAACAAAAACTATAACATTTGACATTTTCGTATAGACTAACAGACCAACAGACCTACAGAACAATTGATTACTAGGGTCTTTTGCCGATTCGTTCAGGCGAAACAAACAATAAATTAATGAAATAATCTAGTTGGAAATCAGAGATGACATCAAAGATATTCAGCATTTGTGATTATTTGTGTAATCGTGTACTTTCATGAATGTTCAATTTATTTTCTATGAAAATAAAAGGATATATGGGCCAAACATATTTTCTGATGCATAGGCGCAGAAATCTAAAAGGGAAGAAGGGAAAAAGCAAAGTAAAAAGAGAAAGTGAAAGAGTGAAAGAGAAAAGGAAAAGATAGATATAACAGAGGAAAGAGAAAGAGAAAGTCATTAAGATAAGATCAAGTAGAAATATTCGAAAACCTGCGACACTGGGTGAGACTCAAAATAGGCGCCGCTTGATACCACATCAATGCCTGTGAGGGGGTAATTGTCCTCGGGGGTAATTGTCCGGGGGGTAATTGTCCGGGAAGGTAATTGTCCTCGGGGTAATTGTCCGGGGGTTAATTGTCTCGGGGGTAATTGTCCGGGGGTAATTGTCCGGGGGTATTGTCCGGGGGGTAATTGTCCCGTCGGGGGGTAATTGTCGCGGGGGGTAATTGTCCGGGGGGTAATTGTCCGGGGGGTAATTGTCCTCGGGGGGTATTGTCGGGGGGTAATTGTCCCGCGGGGTAATTGTTCCTCCGGGGGTAATTGTCCGGGGGGTAATTGTCCGGGGGGTAATTGTCCGGGGGTAATTTGTCGCGGGTATTGTCGGGGGTAATTGTCTCGGGGGTAATTGTCGGGGGGTAATTGTCCGGGGGGTAATTGTCCTCCGGGGGTAATTGTCCTCGGGGGTAATTGGTCGGGGGGTATTGTCCTCCAGGGGTAATTGTCCGGGGGGTAATTGTCTCGGGGGTAATTGTCTGGGGGGTAATTGTCCGGGGGGTAATTGTCAGGGGGTAATTGTCCTAGAACGTGCAGACGTCTTCATTCGCAGAACTTCTCTCTGCTGATACGGACAGAATCAGGACGGGTACCTAAAAATTCAATGCCCTGTAGAGACATGTCAGAGATGGAGTGGATTTTATTAAACAAATGATACACAGGTTTGTTTGTGCATCGGTAGGACTAGTGAGCATGTGAAACCTAGTCTAAACCCACTCGACTGCGCCTCGTGGGTTCAACAGTCCCATAGTTACCTTATGCTAACAAAATATACCATTACTCACATCTGTGCATCATTTGTATATCAGCATCATCAACCTCAACAAAATTAAGCTTTTGATCCAAATGCAAAGTGAACATGGGTAATTTTTTAAAAGCGATATTCACTTTGCATTTGGATCAAAAGCTTTATTTTGTTAAAGTTTCACCAATGCAGTTTAACTTTCATTCGATCATCAACCTCATCAATATCTGCATTGTCATCACCATCAACGTCATCATCACAATTATCACCACATCAACGTCATCATATCACAATTATCATCACCACATCAAAGTCATCATCATCATCATATCACAATTATCATCACCACATCAACGTCATCATCATCATATCACAATTATCACCACATTAACGTCATCATCATTACAGTTATCACCACATTAACGTCATCATTATCACAATTATCACCACATTGACGTCATCGTCATCACAATTATCACCACATTAATGTCATCATCATTATCATATCACAATTATCACATCAACGTCATCATCGTCATCATATCACATCAACGTCATCATCATCATCATCATCATATCAAAATTATCACATCAACGTCATCATCACAATTATCACATCAATGTCATCATCATCATATCACAATTATCATCACAATCAACGTCATCATCACAATTATCACATCAACGTCTTCATCATCATCATCATCATATCACAATTATTACCACATCAACGTCATCATCATAATATCACAATTATCAGCACCATCAACGTCATCATCATCATCATCATCATCAAAACCACCACCACCATCAACAGCAAATAATTGTAATCTCGATTAAATCCTTCTCAAATTCATTGTTGATAACTTGTCTCCACAAAGTTTTGACCAATCAATCTCATTGGTTTTTATCAACATACACAAACACCACTTAAACATTTGATACAATAAAACGGATTTCCATGTGAAATTCTCCTTCATTTTTTTTCTCATATAAAATAATACACATATTATTACCAACTGCACAATATATTTACATAATTATATTCATAACTATACACAAACGACAATAGTAGATGTCATAATAATAAACATTTATACGCATATGTGACTCCTACAAATTATTGAAAATATACTATAAATTATGCCGGTGTCCGTCAGAAAAGATAAGAAGAGAAAGGTACTATTGTTTATCCACTATGCGGTTCTCCTTCTCGAATGAATGCTGTTTGTTTGCATGATGCACAAAGTTTTCTAGTTGCATTGACGATGAAACGACATTCATTCTTTACTTAAACTTTATGTAAAACGGCAGAAGCAGTTTATTTTGACCACTAAAACCCAAGTCACCATATCAAACAGATTCCAAAACAACTGCTAACTTCCCATTTACAGCAATGTAATCATTTGATCAGTCTGATATCAGTTTAGCATCAGTCTTGCGGGTAAGTTTAACCAAGTCATTTGTAAAGGCCCGGTCTGTAAAAAAAAACCCAAACAAACAAACAAACAAAAATGGGGGGGGGGGGAAATCGAAAACATGGGTGTTGCCTTAGCGGTGCACCGCTAAAGCCAGCGTTGCTTTGGCGTTGGTTTAGCTCCGACACCTCCATACCAACGCCAAACCAAAGTTCATCACCACAATGGATCGCTGCTTCAACGCCCGACACCGTTCCACCAATCCCGTGTCCGCTCGTAAAACGCTTACAACCGCTCTACCAAAGTATGGCAACGTTTAATCACCGCCCGGGCAAAATTGGCGAAGCAGCGGTGGCCCAGCGTTCAAGATTTCTGCGTTGGCCTAGCGGACCAAAGCGTCCACGAACTTGCGTCTAGCGGTGCCAAACCTTGACTGGGCGTTGTTGGAGTGGTGGTGAACTTTGCCGGAGCGGAAAATTGCCACTCCTCACCGCTCGCAATATTTTGTACAGCTCCAAACTTTCGGAGCGGTAGGAGGGACCATCAGCGGTGGCCAAGCGTATACGGCGTTGCCTTAACGGGGGCCAACTTCTGTTAAACGGTGGTGAACGGAAACGAGCGGTGATGAATTTTTTTTCACCGCTCCAGGAACGCTCCAGGAACGCTCCAGCAAAGTTCGGGCGGTGAGACGGGGCCTTAAGCTATTACAACTTTATAAATGACTGGTGACCAGTTATTGTGCTAAATGATTAACAATGTGATTATATTAGTGTAGCACCCAAGAACATGTTCCAGTCGTTTATAAAGTCATTTGTAACTTTGGACTTTGGGAAACACTCTCCAAGTATAAGCTGAATTCCAAGCTGAATCTATAGACCTTGCACAGCAGAATGAATGAAAATTCAGAAAACTTCTAAAAACCACAAAATTTGTAATCTATTTTTGTGCTCAAATGCACCAAGCTGAGCACATTAATCCCAACATAAATCTCAATCCTTATTAAGGCTTTTAATCTGTGTTCAACTTTGTATCGTGATAATCATCTAGTTAAATAAAAGATGATTTATACCAAGATGATAGAAAGACATTTAAGAGACATGTACTTTGTAATCATGGTAAAATTGATAATTGCAATTAGACAATTAGATGGTTACCGAAGTTAGTATTTTTTTTTTTTTTTTAGCTGATGTTTTCAGGATTTCAACAAAACTGTGAAAATGTGGAATTTTAGTTTTCTGTTTGCAACTGTTCAGTAATGTTATGCAAGCTACAATATAAATTTACTACTTCAATAGTATATAAAAAAAGGTTGAATCTTTCATGATCAAGCATATAATTAGATCAAGATACTTAACAAGTAAATGTCACTAGAGAAATAACTTTACTTTATAATAGTTTCAGCTTTGACACACCATTTTTTAAATAAGATTAAACTAATCTTTCAATATAATCATTTTTGAATATCTTGAATACTATTCAACATATGCTTAGTAAAATTAAGTGAAACATAATAATTGTATTAGACAGATTACATGCTCCCCAAGTTAAACCGTAGTCACACCGGTGAGACCGACTCCAAACCGACACCAGACAGACCAAAATATTGCCATGAATGGCAAGCTAGTGGTCAGTTTGGAGTCAGGCTCGCCGGTGTGACTACAGTATTGAGCAGCAAAATTGGATGGGTCAGAGTTTAAGGGTGTCATTTTGCATCCCTTACTGAATTCTCGTTGATTATAGGGTAGGTTGGGAGTATATTCCAGATATGATATCCACATTGTTCTTTCTTTCTTTCTCTCTATCCATTACATCATCTGCAAGTTGCCCTCCAACCAAACCTGTCCCATTCTCTGTTATCCTCAGCATTAGATCTTATGAGGTGATCAGGACCAAGCTAATGACCTTGCTATGACATATCATTTTTATATGTACCCATACACACAAATGTAAATTTTTGAAATCGGGACTGGCAGAATTGCCTCATTGAAACAAAATCTTGTAAACGTGATTGTTACTATTTCCATGAATGTTGTAGCCAACCACTATCATCACCTTCACACTACTGTCTTTGAATTCCCTTTAACCCTTTAGCACCCAAACTGCCCTAACAGCCAACTCACTAAACAGCCCCAACCACCCTCTATTTTTCTGCCTGCTGATATCATGATGTATCGAGAATATCTTAATCTTTATCTTATCAAACACTTTTCATTATGGAATAAACTTATACTTTCCACTCAGTCTCTAGGTGCTTAAGGGTTAACCATCCACTATCTTCACTGTCACAATATTGTCTTAAACCATTGAGGACTGAGCCCGAATATATTCAGGCTGAGGCCGATGGGAAACATGTGTCATAGCCAAATCAGCTCGTCTCCCAACAGGTTAAGATGAATTCCCTTTAACCAACCACTATCATCACCTTCGAAATACTGTCTTTAGAAGGGCTCCCTCTATCATCACCACTTGCCCCTTTTGGACCAGTCCTTTGGTGTCCAATGTAGACACTTTGGTTCGATGCGTATCTTGCGTTTGCTCATGGCCTTCTGATGTGCATCTACTACATCCTTTGCCAGTGTGATAACGTATTGACCCTTGTAGTAATTGATCAAGTTAAGGTTGCACAAGGTGTAGATCACATCCTCTTTGCGGATGCTTGTTGTCTCGCAGATATCGCTGTCAAGACAAGGGAAGGATAATATTGCATCAGAACTGCAGTGCTAAATGTATCTATTTTGCAACATGAAAATTTCACAAATTGCTGACAGATTATCTATATTAAAGCCCAATTAGAGTTGTAGTAGAAAAATTTGATATCTTTAAAAAACCTACTGAAATTGTCCTCATAGTGTTCTAATGACACATCAATATATTGGCAAAGGATATAATCATGTCTTTCCATGATATGTAATAGTTTGCATGAACACGGGGAGATGTTCATCAAAATAAGACCATACTTCCTTCACTCTCACCCCAGAACTCTGGGCATGCCAACCAGCAGCTGATTGGTATAGCGTGAGTGAATTCTGTGTGTACAGTCTGTGTATGGAATAGCACATGCTTTGCCCACAAACCGCTGTATGCTGGCATTGTGCTTGTGAGACCCTATCGATTGTGGCACTCTCAATAGATATATTTACACAGTTTTGTTGCTAAATTCAGGTGTTAGAGTGGATTTGATAACAAATCATGTTGTACACAGAGGTTAATTGAGGTATTCATTCATATTATTCTGCTCTGGAAGCAAAAAAAAAAAAAAATCTATTCTCCCAAA
>CALNVZ010000174.1:47114811-47174681 GCA_940671915.1 Paracentrotus lividus | reverse complement strand
AAAAATGAAGGTCAAAGGTCAAAGGGGTCAAAAGTCAAAATTCTGTGAAGAAGTTTTGTAGCCCTCACCTAGTGCTATCATATAAAGCAAGCGGAATTGAAATCGGATGAAAAATGGCGAAGGAGTAGCATTTTGTAGCCAATTAACAATATAGGTAAAAAATGAAGGTCAAAGGTCAAAGGGGTCAAAAGTCAAAATTCTGTGAAGAAGTTTTGTAGCCCTCACCTAGTGCTATCATATAAAGCAAACAGAATCGAAATCGGATGAAAAATGGCGAAGGAGTAGCATTTTGTAGCCAATTAACAATATAGGTCAAAAATCAGGGTCAAAGGTCAAAGGTCAAAATTCTGTGAAGAAGTTTGGTAGCCATCACCTAGTGCTATCATATAAAGCAAACGGAATCGAAATCGGATGATAAATGGCGAAGGAGTAGCAAATTGAACTCGCATACGGACGCACGGACGGACGGACGGACGGACGGAGCCCGGACGGACGGAGCCCGGACGGACGGAGCCCGGACGGACGGAGCCCGTTTCATAGTCCCCTGCTCGAACTCGTTCGACGGGGACAAAAATATGAGTGAACGTTTTGAAAAAAATCGACCAAAAAATAACGAAGTTATGAATATTTAAAGTTTTGATCTTGAGACGTCACATGCAAGCAGTTCTCCCATGTGTTATGTAGTGTAAAGTCCATAAAGTGTCATTTTTTCAAAAGAAAATTATTTATTTCACCTTTGTGGTCGAAACATCATCAAACATATGTTAATACAAGTGGATTAGTAAATTACGCGATGCGCAATATATGTCCCCGCCGATAATGTAAAATTCCCATTATATCACGATTAGTGCTATCACATAAGGCAAACGGAATCGAAATCGGGTAAAAAATGGCGAAGAAGTAGCATTTTGTAGCCAATGTACAATATAAGTAAAAGTCAAGGTCAAAGGTCAAAGGGGTCAAAAGTCAAAATTCTGTGAAGAAGTTTTGTAGTCCTCACCTAGTGCTATCACATAAAGCAAGCGGAATCGAAATCGGATGAAAAATGGTGAAGGAGTAGCATTTTGTAGCCAATGTACAATATAAGTAAAAGTCAAGGTCAAAGATCAAAGGGGTCAAAAGTCAAAATTCTGCGAAGGAGTTTTGTAGTCCTCACCTAGTGCTATCACATAATGTAAACGGAATCGAAATCGGATGAAAAATGGCGAAGGAGTAGCATTTTTTAGCCAATTAACAATATAGGTCAAAAATCAAGGTCAAAGGGGTCAAAAGTCAAAATTCCGTGAAGAAGTTTTGTAGTCCTCACCTAGTGCTATCACATAAAGCAAACAGAATCGAAATCGGATGAAAAATGGCGAAGGAGTAGCATTTTGTAGCCAATTAACATTATAGGTCAAAAATCAGGGTCAAAGGTCAAAGGTCAAAATTCTGTGAAGAAGTTTTGTAGCTATCACCTAGTGCTATCATATAAAGCAAACGGAATCGAAATCGGATGAAAAATGGCGAAGGAGTAGCAAATTGAAGATTTTGATCACATACGGACGCACGGACGGACGGACGGACGGATGGACGGACGGATGGACGGACACACACACACACATACGTACGGAGCCCGTTTCATAGTCCCCTGCTCGAACTCGTTCGGCGGGGACAATAAATGCCTCTATCAAATTGACCCATTCCTTTATCAAGAACCATGAAAAAAGACAAATTGACGGAATTTACATACACAACACATGGGAGAGCTGCTCACATGTGACGTCACAGAATCAAAACTTTAAATATTAATAACTTCGCTATTTTGGGGTCGATTTTCTTCAAATTTTAATTCATATTTTTCTTTTATTTTTCTTCATTTTTTAAAACCGATAAAATTCCAGGATGAACTTCCCCTTTAAGAACCTGTGAAGATGTTTTGAGGCCGCTCAGCGCGAAAAATTAATTGCGTGAAAATAACAGCGAATACAGAAGATCAAAATATTACTGTATATATGACAACAACATGAGGCTGCTTTTAAATGTTCATGATTTGCTAACCACTATAATGAAGCATCTACCATTTACATTGCAATTCATCCCCCCCCAAAAAAACTTACACAGATATTTTATTTGTAATAATCTACAAAACTCAAACATTCAAGAACTGTTCGGCTGGGATAAATGCATCTATTCCATATTATCACATTAATACACCCCTTCGGGACAGCACCTTCAACAAACAACTGCCATATGAGAAAAAGTTAATTGTAAGAGTTTTGAGCAACTTTTTCTTTGAGTGATATTTTGCTGTAGCATACAAGGTTAAAACATATGATTGTATATTCCAATTTTCTACAAATCACTTACTGAATTCTATGAGTAGTTTGCCAAAGCCTTTTCTTTGGAATGGAGGTAGAGTGAGAATACATGCAACATTGTAGTCCTCTGTTGATTCTTTCTCCTATAGATAAAGTAAAGAAGATATAAAGAAGGAAACCCAAAATGCCATCCATTACATGCATGAAACTAAAAGATATAAGATGAAATATAAAATATGGACGAGTTAGCAGCTACAGAATATTCCTTAGCTGTAAGCCCTTAATACCTGTTTTTAAACAAGACAATTCCAAAAATTTTGGCTGCTTGTTGGAATGTATATATATATATATATATATATATATATATATATATATATAGTAAATAGTGGTAGAAAAATACGCGTTGGGATCGGATAGGTCAGTACCATGTGACCTACCCTCAATTTGCTATATTGTACATATGATGCACTTTTTGGTACCCTGGGGTACCAAAAAATAAATCACCGTTCTGTTGAATTATTATTTTTTTTTAGCTCTGTACCCTGGTTTCCCAAAATTTAAAAAAAAATTAAATTTGAGTAAAAACAAAATAAAAAATAATTCTTGTTTGTTAAATGCATGCAATTTATCAATCTTTTGTACTCTGTTAAAGTTGTTAATATTGAATGAGATTTGAAATTAAATTTTTCATTATCCAAGACAGTGTCAGGCTTATATTTTTTTCTTTAATGTTCTTGTATGGAGTGAATGAATGATAGTGTGTTTGGTAATAGCACAAACAAATCTTACATTCAAGGAAGAAACACAATCATGTTACTGAATTATTTAGAATTAAAGCATTGTTATTATGAAGTAACGCGAAATCAAGTGAGTGGGGACGCGTGGCATTCGTATACGCTCGAAAAGACTATACTAATAATGGGCACGAGATGGCGCTACAACGTTAGCGCCAGAGTGGGTAGATAGAGAGAGTGGCGACAACGGAAGTCGTCTCTGATTGGTCGATGTTTTCATGGGGCTCGAAAAGGAACTATTTCATAAGCAGTTGATGCCCTCAACAGCTGATTCAGTGCCAATGGAACTTTTTTTGCAACTAGCTGATGTGTTTTAATCATACGCTGCCAGGATGCGCGGTCAGGATGCGTGTTAACATAATTGCGCAATGATCACAAAAATAGTTCCTTTCAGCTCCCCATGTTCGACCTTTGACTGTGCGCACCTAGTTTTGGGTACGCATGTCGTCACTCTCTCTATCTACCCACTCTGGTTAGCGCTATCGCGATATCGGCAACGAATCTAGAAGACTACATCTTAATGGGCACGAGGTGGCGCTACACAACGAGGGAACCCGGGGTACAACGGTACCCCGGGGTACGGCATGGTGCATCATATGTACAATATAACTTTCGGTTTTTGGACGGGGAAGCCCGTGTTAAATGAATGGGAAGTGTATCGTTTCTATCGATTGCCAGGTGCGTTTGTCTTAATGCAAGCGCGTAATAACAGTAAAATGGTGTGCAGAGCAGCTTATAACAATGGATACGCGGAGCAACAATCTACGTCATAATAGCTACTTTAGCACCAAAATTTTGGCAAAGATAAACCAGATTAGGTTTAGTCAAAGATCTCGGGGTCTTTTTACTATAATGAATAGAGAACTCTCCATCTTGCAACATTACTGGACTATATGAACTCCAAATACTAAATTATCCCTCGTGCAGATCTGTTTCACCTCGGCCTGCGGCCTCGGAGAAACAAATCTGCTCTCGGGAAAATTTAGTATTTGTCGTACTTATAATCCAGTATATTGCGCGATAGATTGTACACTATTTATATAATATATATATATTTTTTTTACTTCATTGGATTCTTGATAATAAAGCAAGAAATAGAACATCCTAAGGTAACAATTGCAATTTACAACCTAGATAATCAAGACTTTCTTTTATTGAAACTGATTCAACGATAATGTTTCTGTAAGGTCAAGTCTATTATTTCTAAATAGCATGTGACAACCAAGGCATTCTTCTTGTAACAGATACAAAAATGCAAACACAGCTTTACGAAGGGTCATTATGTCAAATTGATCATGCAGCAATACCTTTGAGAAGTAGCCTACAATGTGATAACCTCTGCTGTCAAACTCAGTCATGACGTAGAATAGGAATGGATCGGTGTCGTAGTACAGTGTCTTATGGTCTAGGAACAGCTTGGCTAGTAGACACAGGTTCTGAGAGTATACCTATCAATGGAGCAAGCAAGGTTAGATAAAAGAAGGACATAGAATATGTGTAGGAATGGATCGGTGTCGCAGTACAGTGTCTTATGGTCTAGAAACAGCTTGGCTAGTAGACACAGGTTCTGAGAGTATACCTATCAATGGAGCAAGCAAGGTTAGATAAAAGAAGGACATAGAATACGTGTAGGAATGGATCGGTGTCGTAGTACAGTGTCTTATGGTCTAGGAACAGCTTTGCTAGTAGACACAGGTTCTGAGAGTATACCTATTAATGGAGCAAGCAAGGTTAGATAATGAGAGGTACACATAGAGAGAAAGAAACCAAATGTGTTTATTCAAGATAAGCATCCACTGTTATGATAATACAAAATCATATTGAATCTTTTATTTTGAAATTACACTCTATTCTTAACTTTGCTTTACATGGTTGCCTTGTAAGGCAATGAAAAGTGTCAAGACAAGTGTAAAGTCTTGATAAAATACAGCAATGGATGATCTAAGCTAATAGATAATATGTAATACTCTTGAGCATAGAAAAAATTCGGATAGGCCATTTCAGTGGCATTAGCATAATACCACTGTTCTTCGATGGGATTCTTAATCACAATTTTCAACGATATTCTTAGACGAGTTCCTCACCTTGTTTTTCCGTCCATCGATTTCAAAGAATGAAATGGGATTCTTCCTATAGATCTCATTTCCAGGTGGATGCCTCAGTTTGCACTTTGCCTACAGGGAAGTGTAGTGAGAGATCATGTCAGGTATATAAAAACAATTATGAAATTTGGGAGAGATAATACAAACTAGACATGATCTACAAAAAGAAAAAAAAAAACAAACAAGAAAACACTTTAACTCATTGGGAGCAAACTATTTGTCGAAGTTCTTTTTCATAAGGGTTTCTTCTCTCTTGTCATTGCAGCCCATTCTTGTTTGAAGAACTCAAAGAGTTCTCTCTTGTTTACCAGCTTGTGTTCCTGCATTGTATCGTTGATTTCATTCCAAAGATTCAAAACACTAAAACCCACATGAAAAAGAGCTTGGTGTAATAATTTTTGCCCGCTCTGTAAATATAATTCTTTATTTTGAGGCATTGCATTTCTGCCAATGTAGACCTCAAACAAAACAAATTATTGAATTGTGTTTCCATAACCCTTTTGCATAGATTTGGAAGAGAGTTTGTTCTGAGACCAAGTGGAATTTCAGCTGTTAGTATATTGAATTTTTTTCAGTTAAGTCGTAAGTTTCACTTTTTAACTTTGTTTGCTGCCTATGAAATGTATTGCAGTGTTCAATGTTACTTAGTTTAAAAATAAAATGAAAATTTTACAAATTTATCTATCTACAAGCATAATAAACTTTAAGCAAAAAAAAAACAAAACAAAACAAAACAAAATATAGGAACCAGTTCTCAACACAGCTGATCATTCTTTTGAGCAACATTGAAAGGGATGTGAAATGTTGCCTTTTTTTAAAATTTGAACTTGCAGTCCAAGGCATACCACATACATGTATCTGTTGAAAGCACTGTTGTAATGTCAATCAGGTAGGGCTCTCTGATCACTTGACATAAATAACACAGATATATTAAGATACAAAAGTTTCATTATCATAATCATATATTAATCATATAATAATATAGTACAGTCCACTCCCAATATAACGAGGTGCTGAGGATAAAGCAAATAACTTTGTTTAACTAAACCTTGTCACACTTCACATAGATACATAGACACATGTTCCCATCTTTGAAATTAAGACTGAGAGAGCTGTACATGTATTTCGTGTCTCATATGCTCATTGTAAAGGGAGTACACTGCATCTAACGCTTGCAAACTATACAAAATTAAACGCAAATGTTCCCAATGTAGATACAAATTCAGTTTCTAACAAATAACTGCTATGAACTGAATAAGGGAGGTTTGGTTACTTACCTTATGCCTTTCTAAGCACTTGACACTCCGGACATACTTGAGGCAAAACTCACAGAGGTAGATCTTTGGTTTACTCGTCAGCTCAATGGGGTACGGTGAGAAGTACCAGGGTCGTATACAGTGGCGCCCAAGGACAATCATCTCAATGTTCTTAATGCGGGTGATGATGTCATCGTGGTGCTTGTCCGTTACCATACTTCCCGTTTGTCTGGGTGCGTTCACATTGAGGATATCCATGGAATCCTGGAAACGCAAAATGTCCATAGATTCCTAAGAATCCCAACATTATTTCACGTTGTGGGGGAGAGCACAGTAGAGAGTCAGTGGTTTGTCAAGGTTTATGTCAGTAATAGGATGTGAGAAATGCATTAGGAATAATTTTACTCTTTAGTGTCAGAGAAGTCAGTAAACAATTAACAAAAAATAACTCAAGTCACTAAAAATTCTTGATGTCCATTGGTAAAAATAAACTTGAGTTGCAAGCAGATGTCATGAAGCTGTGTGATTTAAATCATATTATTGTTAGTTGTCTAAGGTGAACTTAATAATAAGGAATGTTGAAAATTACTGCAATAGCATATACAATATAAGCACCAGCATAGTCTTTTTTCATATAACATAACAATCACAGACATAGATATTCAAAACAAAAGCCATTTTTATCATCATCATCCATTTGGGTACTAAATATGATAATAATTGCTTACTTTTCGAAGAAACTTGCATGTCTAATCAATGAAGTAGGAAAAAAAAAAAGGAATAAAATCATTAAGCAAACCTACCTCTGTTTCAAGAAAAGGAAGTTTTCTCTTTCTACCAACAGGATTCCCTTTATTCTTTGGTACATTGCCATTAACCTGTAAAATCAAATATACCTAAAGTGAAATATACAAGATTTGTAGAAGAAAAATGCATGCATTACCCATATTACATATGACACAGGCCTTGAGGGAGATACTTCATATATTTCCCAAACTAGTCCCATATTATCCCTGAGTCAAAGACAAGGGCAATATGGGTCTGGTGAGGGAAATTTATGTGGTATCTCCTGAAAGTAATGCTGGTCCATATTGTTATTATCACCTGTTCACCTCGGCCATTGTGACATATTTTGAGTTAACAGAATTAATTAGAGAGACAAATTGGAGCTTATTATCTTTTCTAAAAAATGCCTCATTAATGTAAAAACATCTATTATCTATATATGAAGTTGTTGTGTTTTGGTTTTCTTTGGTAACCAGTAAACAGTTTGACAATTGTCACCAATGTATTTATCGATTGTTTTTCTCTTTCGTCGTTTTCCCTTTAATTTGGTTATTTTTATAATTCTATTCTTCCTCTTTTATTCTTCTTTTTAATTCATCTAGTCAAGTTATAAAGTAAATTCAGTTTTATTATTAAAAATGCTGACTTCAAATGAATACCACTATTCAATCGGTTCATTAATCAATGAGTCAACTCACATGCACAACGAGGGCTGGAGATGGTACTGGAGGGGGCGGGGTGGGTGCAGCAAGGGTGGGTGTAGCAAGGGCGGGTAGTTCCCGCTCAGGTGTGGAGGCCCTGGAGCTGCAGTTTGGGGTTGGGATCTCTTTCTGTGGAGTCTTAACTTCTTTGTGTGGCATCTGGAGTTTGTCCAGGTTGAGCCTTTCCAGAGTGACCCAGTCATCGAGACGTTTGTTGTCTGCAAAAAAATATATTTTATTACTTTAATTTTTTCAATTTCAAGAAAAAATAGTGTTGCTTCCTTCAAATTTTTTACCATACAAAGACCATTATTTTTTAAATGTATAATATATTTTAAAAGTAAAATATAAATAAGTGGTGCAATTCATCATGTATCTTTAAAAGGATTTGGTAACTTCCAAAAACAAGTGCAATTAGATGAACATGAATAACATTATATTGCAATGAGAGTAAAAACAAACTACCGAAAGTTTAAAATCAAATAGAAGTCATTTACTATCTTAAAACAGTGGGAACAAACAAAGCTAGGTTAATTTACTACAGCTCTGTTGCAAGCTTAGCAGCCCATTAGGGGTGGGGACTTCATGACAGGAAATGCAGTGTACGTGGTGCTGTGTTGAAAAGCACATGGTTTGCAAAAACGTTCAGTAACATTTTTGAAAATTTGGGTATGAAATCATAGATATCTCAAAAATAAAGCAAGCAATTATCCTGCAATTTTGAGGAGATACCAGACTGACCTATGTGTTTATAATCATGTTGGCAAAATGAGCGAAATTGAATATATTGCCATTCGAATATCATCCTTTTAAAATAATGCAATTAGAGCACACTGGAAAGTGTCTGGGAAAAATGACATGGCAAGGTCCATGACGAAATTTACTTGGGGTGGGGGGGGGGGGGGTGGGGGGTCAACATGACACCTTCCTCTTCATTTTTATTTGTAATCAAAGCTTAACATGAGAACTATCTGTTGTGAATTAAAAATAAAAAATAAAAAATCAGCATTATATACATGTAGAGGTCTTACCAACACATCTAATACTTACAGTCAATGTAATGGACATAAAACAAAACTCCTTCATCTGTATCCTTGCGACTGATGATTTCTCCAAGGGCTGCAGAAATTTCAAGTGAAATAAATATAATAAAATTTGGATCAGGTTACTAAAGATAATTAAACAAAAGAAATTTTCTTTTGGTAAGCATTGTATTTTGCAGTTATTTGTATACAAATCATGATGAACCTTCATACAATGCACAGACCTCCCATTCTGACAATTCAACTGACCGAAAATAGGGAATATTTTGCTCAAAATAGGAAAAAACATAAAACATTGCATAGTGTCTCATATCAAATAACAAAAGCTCAGAATGATAAAAATTCAGATTCTCAGACCCAAAATCTCCTGCCCACAGCGTGATAACCAAGCGCTGAAGCTCCATCGATTCATCTCATCGTCACACACCAAACATAGGCACCACTTTCATACATAAGTTTAAAATTATGGTTCAACTCTAATTCTGAACTGAGGACTGAGTTTTCAGTTGCTGGTTCATGCAAAGCTAGATCTATTATTGTGCGTTCCTTTTGTCTGCCATCAGTCAACATCAGACAAAACGATCGCACAATAGCATCGCACGAACTTGCAACTCACACAAACCCAGTCTTCACTCCAGAATATGGGCCTACATTGTAACTGTTACAGTTAGTCAAACCGGTCAAACACTACTCCCCCCCCCCCCAACTTACTCATGCATGGTCAACTCATAATTGACCTTGCACTGAGAAGTATACCCAGTTGCTGTATGTCCGGACAGGTTGGATATCCGGACACTCAATTTTAACCAGTCATTTGAAAGGGTTTAAAATCAATATCTTTGAAGTTTTTCAGCACAAAATGTCAGAAAATATTGTGGAGAACAAATATTGATGGTGATAAGAAGTATTCAACATACATTTTCGGCTTAATCCTTAGATGAAAAACCAAGCTTAATTTTTGTTAAGTGTCCGGACATCGCACCCCCTATCCACGCTAGCAGCACCACTACGTGGGACTAATACAGTGACTAATTATAGGTGCCTAACTACAATTTTATATTAATATTTTCACAACAAATGTATATTTTTACGTACCAATTATCCTTCCTTGTTGCCTATAACCTTGGGGGTCTGTTCTCACGCTCGATGTCATCAGAAAGGATTGAAGTTGGATAGATCAAAATAAATTCCGGTTTTGTAGGCGATCGAATCATGTACTGATGCAATGCACTTTATAAACTTACACGTCTTATGAGGGCCGATGTGCGGTTAAATTCAAACGCCCTATATAAATACACAGAGCCTTTGGGTAATTCGTATGGAGATAAGTTCGTACGTAAGATTACTTCCGGTGTGGATAGCCAGCCTCACTACCGATCCATTAAAAACTATGAGTTAGACGTTAGTTTTTCTCCAGAAGACTGAGAGATATTATATTTAATTCTTTTTTTGTAATAACCCATTTGTATAATGTTTGACCACATAGCAGGCCCTTAAAGTAGGATTTTTACGGGCTGGGCTTCTGAAATCTGCAAAAGTTGGACGAGGTACAAGAAGACAGTCAATTTTTTTTGACATCAGCTGCATGCGCGATATGTCTAAAAAAATACATACTTTTTTCCAGATTTATATATGGCCCGTTGATAACGTGGCGGCCTGGGGGGTGGGGTGTAAAAATAAAAAAAAACAAAAAAAATATAAAGTCCGCTCTTTCTGGTCCTCAAGAAGAGTATCATAAACAGCTTAGGAGTAGGCTAAGTCTTCTTTACATGATCTTCCGCTTTATTTTCCTCCCTTTTTTAAATACATTATTGTAATTTGATAGATATTATATGATTATATAAATTATATATATGATATTTGGAAGAGACTGCACACGCCTCTGCCAGGAGTGATTATCAACGTATGAGGAGGTGAAGGGCGTCGTGCCCCACGCGGCGCGCAATTTAGGGGGCGGCAAAAATATTGATTATATATAAAGAATAAATAATGAAATGAATAAGTACGAAAAGAACAACAACCATAAAAGAAATGGACGTATAGGGGACACGGACAATAAAAGGAAAAGATACGAAAGAGGAAAAAGAAGAAATTTAGGACAAGAAAATGAGGACGTAAAAAAGACGACAGTTCAAACCAGACATCATAGATTTATTTCAAGAAATCCAACTTACTGTTGTCGTTTCAATAGAACAATGTCAACAATTACTACGTCTTTTCAGTTTTTCTACCCATGATATTCCAGTAAAGTACGAGTTACATCCATGTGGTCAGCGCACACGACAAAAAGTAATTACGTGTGGTTCCGAGTTGTTTTAAAAAATCCGATTTCTCAGGCGTGAAGTTATTGCCGACGACCTTTAACAATAGCGCCATGCTGCACACAGTACACGCACTGAAGGCGCTTTTTACTACGTACGTGACATGCACCAGGGACCACGGTGAGTTTCTTCCCGGGTAATTTTCTATCTTTCATAACTTAAATCATCCAACATTTTTTAGAGTAAAGTGCCCGAATTCGACCCTTTGCCGAGATTCGACCAGTTCAGACAAATATGGAAAATAGAACCCCAAAAACACTACTCACAAACACACTCCAATCAACTCATATCACAAGCACACATCGGCACTGAACACAAACAAAAAAAAAAAGTAATCAACAAAAAAATCATACTAAATACCTTATTGGCCTCCTAAAATTCCAATTTTTGCACCAAAAGCTGAAGCCCCTGCGCCTAAGGGAAACGCTAGAAAAAACCGATCGGGGAAAAAATGCGTTTAACTCCGCAAAATTTGCAGTTTGCATGATGCAGTTTTGCCACGTTCGAGCCCGATCGTAACTATTCCTACTGAAAAAGAAACCCGGAAGTCACTCTACAGTACTAGAGTTACAACACTGCCAATCATGTGACTTGCAAGATTTCTTTTCTTCTGCCCTAGTTGTCGACCGGGTATTCATGCCGCGGCGCCCCCCCGGTCTGTCGCAGAGCCCGATGTGTTACCGTGCTGTGAAGCCAAGATTTCAGCGCGCTGGTGCGTATGACTTTCACGCCTGGTCCGAATTTATTGGCAACACTTATGCATCTAATCTCTCAAGAAGTAAGTTTTTAAAACTTCTGATTTTACTATCAAATAGTTTTTTATTTTAAAATTTTTTAACAATGATTTTAATTCATAATATTCTTCTAATATCTGTTGAAAATGAAAGATGTACACTGGTTTTTTTCATTTTCAAACTGAGCGCAAAAAGCTTTAATGGTGCGAATTTGGGGCACTTCTACTAAACTATAACAAGCCCCGTTCGCCGAAGCGACGGGACTGTACTGCCACCACCTCCATTTACAGCGAAAATAATCAGCGAAATGAGCGCTCAGGGATTTATTACTGGTCAATTAATCAATCTAATGTTAAAATGTTGTTGTAAGTTTCTATGTTCACGCGTGAACAACGGACTAAAAATGAAAGTATATAAGAGCTTCTGACCTTACCAATTCGAATTTTCCGTTGGCCTTTCTCTCTAAAATTCGGTGCCATCGCTGCCATTTTCTATGACGTCATTTTACTGTGCGAGACGTATGGCGAGACCAACGCACGCACCGGAGAGTATATACGTTGATGGACTCAATTTTTCCTGTATTTCACATTATAGTTTGATTACTTACATGTGAAAACATTTCGCAGATGTCACCAATTCCGCAGGAAAAACTTCCCAAAGATTTGATCAATGTTGAGTATGAATTCAAAATTAAGGTATTTGACCACGAAATTTTGGTCATGTATTAGATTATTTTCAAAACTTCGCCAAATATGTCTACTGGTTCGTCAGTTCCCGTCGCTTCGCGACGGGGGCTGGTCGGTTTACACTTTACTCTACTTTAAGAAACATATATTAGTTATCATTATTGTTGTATCCTCTTATCATATATCCTTAACTATATCCTAATATCGTGGTCTACATTTTTTCCTACAACGAAAAGTACCTTATTCAAAATAAGGTCAATATACTTCTGTTATATTGATCTCGTACATATGAGTGCCCCTATCCTACCTTACTACAGCAGTTTTCTTCCAATGGAAAGTCAATGCAGAAAAGTGTCTACTCTTGAGCAGCTCAATCAAGCCAAGTCAAGGTGGCATATCCAAAAAAGGGTCTAAAAATTCTATTGAACAAAATTAAAAAACTGCTGTTCATTTGTAAAGTCAAGATCTAGATAAAACACGATATGCATGAGTGTTTTGATGATGTGAATCATTTTTACATTAATGGGCATTGCAGGTTAAAGAAAGTCTAAGAAACACAAAAATCAACACATGGGACCAAGGGCCTCACAAACTGTAATAATACTTACGCCACTCATCTGTTTGTTTCATTCTCACCGGCATACGACATCCTTCGACCACCAAATCTTCCTGTCGAGAGAAATAAAAATGTGTTGATTTGTTTGTACTCATCCATTTAAAATTAAAATTTACAGAAAGTGGCTAAAAAACGTTAAAACTCACCGTTTTTATGGAAGAATCATTACTTTCCGCCATTTTGTTTGTGTGTTTTCTGAAAATTCTTTACTCCACTGAGTGTGTGCAGCAGAGATCAAAACCGGGCATCAAAATGAGTGTAGAAGCAAAGCAAGAGACCCCAGATGCTATTAATTTAGAGGAAAGGTATGTATTGTAACTATTGTGCATTATTTTTGGCGACGGATAACTATGCAATATTCGGATACGTTTGTAATATAAAGGTTTATGAAAGTATGCATTTAATTAGTAGGGCCTAGTCCCATATGCTGTTTATTTTGTGTGAAGAGAAAAGTGCCTTGAGAAATTGAGTTGAGAGAAGTTGAATGGAACCAAGACGAAGTCCAAAAAATTCATACCAGAAAATTCTGTGTGGTGAGGAATTCTGAAAATATCCAGACATCGTCTCAAATAACTGAGGCCTTAAAGCACATATGCGTGCAAACCGACCATAGAACGGATCGACGCATTCCCCATCGGCCACCGATTCCCTTTTTTTTAAATTTTAACTTGATTACAATAAAATTTCCAATTTATTTCATATACTCACCTGATCTATCACTTTACCTGTGTATTTTGGACTGGACTAGAGATGATATAGATTATTCAAATGTAGACATATCAGTCCGTTTCTCTCCTCCTATCAGCCAATTCAGTGAATGAGAACGGACTCGAGTGTGCACCAGCTAACTGTATGTTGAACGCGTTGAGGGCTTGCACCCTATAGAGCTTATAGAAGCTGAATAACAAGGAGGACAAACCACATTCAGATAAAGCATTAGAATACTACGATAATATTTTGTGATTGACTATCGTGTAATTGACGATCTTTGTTTACGAATTGTAAATAAGATTGACCTGCCGGAACTCAATTGACCTCATAACGGGACTAGCTTTCTTCCAGGCCCAAAAGAAGATTTTTTACGAATAGGATTATATCAGGTAGTCCCAATACAATACTGATCTTTACGTAAGATACAGTGGCGGATCAAGTATTTCACCAAGAGGGGGATGGGGTGTGCAAAATTTGAATTCGTACATTTCTAAGTACCCCCCATTTTCTCCCCCTGTCACATATTCCCCCTTTTTTTCTTTCCTTTTTTTTTTTTTTTTTCTCATCTCTCTTGTTCTTTGTGGACGGGAGGGGGTGGGTAGGATAAAAGATGTTTTTTTTTTTTTTTTTTTTGCCCATCATAAATAAAAAAAAATGTGAGTTGGTCCGGTTGTTTTTCGACTTACTTTTCTCTTTCTCACTTTTTTTGGGGGGGGAGGGAGGCGGCATGATTATGATGGGCCAAAAAAAAAAAAAAAAAAAAAATTGGCCTTTTGCCATCCAAAAAATCATTCAAGTATTGGCCAAAGGGTTAGGTCATATGGGTAAATTTGTGCTGGTCACCCATTTTTTTCCCTTTTTTTCTCTCTCTTTTTTTTTTTCATTTTTTTTTTTTGTTGGAGGGGGGGGGGTGTGTGTTGGAGTAGATGTTCATATTTTTTTTGCCCATCATAATTCATTAAATAGAGCTGTGCTTCCGAAATTTACACCCTTTTTTCTTCTTCTTTCTCTCTTCTTCTTATTTTTTTTTCGGGGGGGGGTTGTGGGTGGTAGTTTTAAATTGTTTTCGCCTCTCTAAGTGTAAATCAGAAAAGTTTGGCCATAGTTCAATTGGTAAATCTGGCACGGTCGCCCCATTTTTTCCTTTTTTTTTTTCTTCCTTTTTTTCTATCGGGGGGGTGGGGGGGATTGGGATGGAAGTAGGTGTTATTATTTTTATTTTTCTACCATCATAGAGCAGTTAATCGAACGATCGCCATTTTATTTATTTAATTTTTTGTAAAGGAGAGGGGGGGGAGGCGGGTAGTGCCTGGCCACCCTGGATAAGTGCCTGAGATCCATCAAATTTCTGCACAGTTTTTTTTCACCCAATTCGTGTAGGAAGTCCCACGGTGGCGGAAAAAAAATGTTTGAGTTGATATAAATTAAGACGCCTATATACGAGACTAACGCGTCTCGAGAGAAAAATTCTCTTTCCTGCAAGATCCCACACGGAGAAACACACCTACGCCAAAGCGCGTGAGCTTTTTCCCATTTTTTTACATTTTTTTTAAATAACAAAAGTAAGATATAGCATTAATATTAGACCATATCTCAACCTTTTTATAGTAGGACAAATTTTGAATAGTATACACGTCTGATGATTTAAAAAACAAGGCAGAAAAATCGTGCTTTTCAGGGGTGAGCGTCCGCTGTGTATAGCTACTTGCGGTGCAAGGTCAATAATAATTGACCATGCAATAAGTGTAAGTGGCCTTAAAGGGGACCAAAACCCAAGGAAATAATCATTTTTATATGAAAGAGCACAGTGAGAGCAGCAATTTAAATAAAGTTTCATCAAAATCGGTTATAGCATAAGAAAGTTATAAATGGAAGTTTGAAAAGTCTCGTTGTATGCTCTATGGGGATCCTCAAGTTGGCAACATCGGCTTCAAAATGGCCGATTTTATGGACAACTCTCCATTTGTTTTGTACACAGATCTTCAGATTTTCCTCTTTTTCTTTCAAAATATGTCTTATTTACTTCTGAGCTCAAAATATGTCATGGGAAAATATATTTCACACAACATATGTCGAGCTCAGAATAAGGTAAGATATATTTTGAAAGAAAATGGGGAAAATCTAAAAATTTGTGTACAAAACAAATGGAGAGTTGTCCACAAAATCGGCCATTTTGAAGCTGATGTTGCCAATTTGAGGATCCCAATGCCATAGAAAGTACAGCGAGACTTTTCAACTTCCATTACTTTCTTATTTTATAACCGATTTTGATGAACTTTTTTAAAAATTGCTCCTCTCTTTATGCTCTTTCTTATAATAGAGATTATTTCCTTGGGTATTGGTTTCCTTTAATTTTTGCCCTATATAGGGGTCGCAGAGCATTAAAAATTGCTTTTTGGCTGAACATGCACCCCCCCAAAAAAAAAATCAAGTCGGTCTTATTTTTATACACGTTTAGGGTCTACTTGAATAAAAAAGTGGAAGGGGTGTTGGGGGGGGGGCACCAGCTCCACCCCCCTTTGCACCTTAAGCTCCTGATTTATTGGTCTACTCAAAGACACACAGGCACCGAATCCATTTGGGACAAAATATGTTCAGGAGACTTTAAGCTCACCATGTTCACTCTCTTTCAGAAAGCAAACTTATTTTTATGAAAATACAATTTTTCACTTGCCCGTATTCATTAACAGGGTCTTTGTTGCTTAAAGTTTAACATGGTCATTTCAAGATTGAGGTTGAGCCTGAGGGTGTTTGGATGTTCTTTGAATCCCTGCTTTTTTAATTTTCTTTTTCTCCTCCAGGAAGAAATATAGCCTAGACCTCAAATTATTTTTATGTCCAAATAGTAATAGAGCAGGTATTGTCCCCAGACAATTGGGCCTGCACAGTCTGTTTAAAGAACGATTGCTGGATCTGCCCCTGTGATGCAAAGATTCTTAAATCAGGATGGAAAAGAGGAGGTTTTAGTTTTCTTTAGTTAAGTAATATTGACATCCAACCTCCATGTACTTTATTCCCACACATCACTACACTTCCATATTTTAAACAAAGGTGTAAAAAAGAAGCATTTCAGTAAAAGAATATACTATATGTTTATGACATATTCCATAACTCTCTCATTATTTTAGAATCTTGGAGTTATGCAAACAGGATCCAGATGGCGTTCCAGATTCAGCTCTTCAGAAACAGCTGCCTAACATTGATACTCGACAGAGGGTATCAGCCGTCAACAGACTACTGTCATCAGTGAGTTTTTGTTTCAAGGTCAAACTTTGAAAACATTTTAAGGTTGCCGCACATTATTATTTGCATATACAAACTATTGTGTGTGGATTTTTTTACTTGATCAAACTGACTACTTACACTATATGTGATGAAAAAGCCACTGGGTTTATGATAGTTAAGTCTTGCTCTGAATTGAGCTATTTTATGTCAATTTTCAGTTTGTTTGAAGTTGAGGACACTTTAAGTCTGTTTTATTACGCTTGTACTTAATTTATTATAAATCAAAATATTTCTACATGTATACACTTCGTAAATTTGCAAAAATAGTTGGTTGTCATAAAGTCTCTTTTTAAAATGTCTATAGGTTGTAATACAATCACATATTTTTTCCTTGTTTTATTTTACAGGGTAAAATCGACCTTGTGAAGACAAGCACCGAATTGCTGTACCGGGTTAAGGATCCAGGGGTTGTTAGGTAATGAACCAGGCTTTTTATTGTAATTTCGATGAAAAATTGTTTCATTTGATCATAATCATAAATGCTGGTAACTACCTTAAAGGTAGTATCAGCCTTTTTCACAAATTGCGAAAACTAATGCAACTTGGCATAACTGTAGAATATGATCGACCTATACTGTCTATTCAATCTTACTGTCATAGGTTGCCTAGATCAGTAATACGAAACGAAAATCTGACTACCAATCTTGACCAGCTCTCCATCAACATCGTTGATATTACAGCGCGTGCAGCACGGACCGTACACAGCAATATACACACGGCGCATCAGCGTGCATTATTCTCTGCGCTAACGGTCAGCGGTTCGCACCGTACGGTATATTTTTCGAGGTTCGAAAAAATAGGAATGAATTTTGATAATCGCAATATAATGACAAACATACACATTTGAGCTTAATCATGTTGTGGGAAGATATAGTCATTGGTATACTACTATATCCTCTAAAAACTAGAAATTTAATATTTTTGCCTGCAAATGGCTGACACTACCTTTAACTTTAATCATTGTAGTCAGAAGAGTAAATCAGTCAACAGCTTTGTTGTCACTTTCAAAGCTACAGTTGCATGCAGATTTATTCAACCCCCGTAGTACGAGTGCAGGTATTGATATTCAAAATTTCAGTTTGGTTCTTTATTGAACGAAAAGTGTGCTTGTAACATCAACCAGATTATATATCGAATTCAAGACAAAACAATAGCCTCTAATTTAATCAACTTTAGAAATCATCTTCATTCATGGATAAACCGATATGGTTGATTAAGCAAGTTATGTTATCAGCTCGTCTCCAACAGGTTAGTAAATAAATAAATAAACTCAATAAACCAGTTTCACAATGAAACTGCCTGGTAATAGTTTGGGAATTAGGGGAAAAGTACCCAATTCTTGTTTACACTTTATATGTGCAATCTAATTCATATCATTCCCTGACTACACATCATACTTCTGGTAAACACAAAATGAATCACCGTCATATTTCAAATAATATCTACATTCAAAGGTCATTTTCAACTCCCAATGTTTAACCAGTCATGTATTAATTCCATATCCAATCTTTGATAGCAAAATCAAAGGAGCGGACAACCAAGAACGTCTGGTGTATCAGATCATTGAGCAATCAGGCAACAAAGGAATATGGACGAGGGATATCAGACTGAAGAGTAACCTACAGCTTACTCAACTCAACAAGATCTTGAAGAATTTAGAGAGTAGGAAACTCATCAAGGCTGTCAAGTCTGTTGGGGTAGGTATTGGCCTTAACCCTCAGCGTGCCACGGACACGTTTTCGTGCAATTGTGCTTATTATCTATACAATCGTATTAATTAATTTTCTCTTGAATGCTGGCAGTAAAGGCTTTGCAAAACAGCATAGTTGGTAGTATTGTCTCTGGGGAGCAATTTCCAGTCATTTACACCAAGAAAGACCATTTCATACTATTTTAAAAGACTTTTTTTTGCTAAAAATGTACATGGCACGTTAAGAGTCAATTATCTGAAGCAAGGACTGACAGGAAATTTCATGTGTAGTTGAGACATTATGAAAAATCAATTTATGTACCAAGAAATCATATTTCTACAATATGGAGTTATTTAATGAATTACATGGGAGACAGATACAGACAAAACAGAATAATTTCAAATATATGGAAGACAACAGCATGTGAAATCACTTCTTTTTGTTAGATTCTGGAAATCAACTCTTCAGCACCTAAAACCCGCAAAACTGCTTGTCAGATTACACGTGTAACCGCCCGAACTGCCCTCCATTTTCTGCATGATATAATCATGGTAGTATCCAAAATAAGTGTTCAAACATGCCTTTTTTGTTGTTGTACGTTACCTATGCGTTGTATGCTGTCGGATTTTCCCATTGACGCACACTGATGCATACAGCCAAACATTTTTTCCTTAGGGAATAAGCTGATCAATGCTTTTCAAACAGTCTCGAGGCGCTAAGGGTCAAAATCTATTTTCCTTAATGGCACTGTGTTTGGATTACATTTTTTTCCTCATAGTATTGATAAGAATGTCTAAACTACCATACTTTTGCATTCAATTTAAAGGTCATATATCAAAATGCATGTTTTTTTTCTCCTACAACTCTAGGCTGCAAGGAAGAAGGCATACATGCTGTTTAATTTGACCCCTGACCCCTCCGTGACTGGTGGAACATGGTATAGTGATCAGGAATTTGAATCAGAATTTGTTGAAGTCCTCAACCAGCAGTGCTTCAAGTTCCTACAACAAAAGGTTTGTTAACTTTCTTTTATAGTCGGTTCAAAATTTGTTTTACAAAGCTTTCACACTATTATCTGAAAGAGATACAATCATGGAGGTTGCAATTCAGAGTAACTTTGAGACTAGAATTTTTGTTTACTCCATCTTTGCATGGTAATAAATGGTATTTTATTTGAGAGTGTAGGGGAAGTGAACAGAGAATAAATATCATTGTAGCTCTTTGTTGCAGCTTGGACCCTTTTAACTAGCTATTTCTTATCGACTCAAATGTCCTTATGTAGTCATCAGAGATGGGTTGTTCAAAACAGGTGAGGGTATTTAAGTGTGTTGAAAAACATTTGGCTTTAAGCCCCCCCCCCCCCCCCCCCCCCATTGCTGTGAATTTCCCAATTGTCATTAAGAAAGACCTTATTATAAGGCAGTGGCGGATCCAGGATTAGAAATATGGGGGGCGCATCACGAAAATTTGGAAAAATAGGGGACGCAGCCGAAAAATTTCAAATTTTAACATGTATAGTCAATGAGTGGTTTTCAAATTATAGAGGGGGCGCGCGTCCCCTGCACCCCCGCCTGGATCCGCCACTGTAAGCTTTCTTTCAAATAATGTAACTGATATGGCTTAAATATTCATATTATGAATGATAACGCCGTAAAAACTAAAAACAACAACAACACTTAAAAATAAAATAATAAACTGCCATTTGTATTGCAAATAATTAAAACTACAAAATGTGCTAGCTCTCTAAGTGTATATCAGAAGATTTTTATGTTTTAGATTCCTGCTGATTATTTGGAATCACCAGGTATCAAAGTTATTCTAATTTATCTCTAATTGTAGGCTGAAAGCATATCTGCACTTCAGATTGATCCACTGTTGAAGAGGAACAGATCATATGTCACACCAGAAGAAGTCTGGAAATTCATTACGGAACTCAGGATTAGCAAGGTAGGAACACAACAAGTCCATTATTATAGAAATAGTAATATTGTTTTATGAGTTTTGTGAAACACTCCTCTTATAACGTTCTCTTGATTTTATCAGTTGATAACCTCTTTTTTACTTGTCAAAATATACAGTGGACACCGTCTGTCATGGCTCTACACAGCCATGCATGCAGCAGTGCACGGTTGCTCGATGTACACTCAATACAAATACAATGTATGTAATTGTGTACAAATCACTTTTGGACTTGCTCTTCAAGTATATGGGGCAGACTCATTGCCAATGTATACAGGCTGTCAACTACAAATGCATTGGGAGAGAAGAGGGCACATATAAATAGGATGGCAATCATTAATTTGTAAAATGATAAATAAAATATGATCTAGATCTGTAGGATAGGGGAAAGTTTATTCTTTGTCTCTTTTCACATCAGAAGGATATACTTCCTTCATATCTGTTGTTCTGGCCAAAGTTGCTTCAGTTATTGGTTTCAACTTGTTGATCATGAAAAGTACACTTCCATTATAACAGACCTACCAAGTCTCCCGCCCCCGGCGTGAGACTCACGCCTCAGCACCCCATCTCACGCTCACCCGCCCAGCCCTCATAATCTAGAGAAACTAGAGAAATTAGTAAAAACTATACATTTTTACCATTTTGGGGCCTCACAACTCTAAAAATTGACAGTCTTGTCGTGCATCGATTGCGAGTGCAATGTTTTCATGCAGGCGATCTTTATATGCAAGAAAGCTTACTAAATGCTACATGTGTAGCGTGTGCGTGCGCCTCTTTGTGTACAAGTTCGTACTGCGCGCGTGCACATATGGTAATGGACGCCGCGTGCGCACTGCTTGCAAAGACGATGCTGAAGATCTCACGCCCAGCCACTCTCTGAACTTGGCATCTCTGTTATAGCAGGGAGCTTAGAACTAAGCCAATTACCTTGTTCCAATGGAATCTTCTTATATCTATAGACACATGTGCACATGTTTGAAATTAGGACCAGAAGAATTGCCATAGGGTTTGCCATTGTCAAAACGAAATCTTGTTGGGTCCATGCTTTCTGTAATAGGAATATACTGTAACTATGTTTAGAGACACAGATAGTTATTGCTTGTAAATTAATTAATTGAATTCCATTTCTTATTATCTATCATCTGATTTGTACCAGTTAACTAATGTTTTGGGTCTTTTCACATTAGGTTGAATTATCCGTTGATGATATCACCACCATCCTAGACACACTCATCTATGACGGTAAGGTTGAGATGACTATCAGTGCAGGACCAGGAACATCATCATCATCTTCAGGTTCATCCTCTAAGCTCTATCGTGCCATTCAACCTTTGACCCAACCTACAGGGTTGATGAGGTCACCTTGTGGAGTTTGTCCCGTAAGTAGATTAGGATGAATTAGTTTTTACTTTGCCAAACCCATGATAGGGGTCAAGGTCTATTTGCCCCTTAAACTCTTGAAAAAAAGAAATCATCCAGGAGAAAAAAGCACTGAAAGTAGAAAGGGGGGGGCATAATTGCACCCCTGAGCATTTTCTGTGTCATTTTGTGTTGAACAAACTTTTTTTCATCATGCATCTTTTGGCAAGATTTTGCCAAAGTTGGACATACCTTTACGATGCTGCACGACTGTTTTTACATATTTTTTAGACTGAAAATGGCTCACAAACTTTTTTTTTCCTGTGTACAAAGATAGAAATGGAGTTTTCTCACCATATTCATAAAGCTAAGATTAATTCATTTCAGCATGTTATGATTTGCAAAGACAAAAAAACTACCCGAAACAAACAAACAAACAAAGCACAACAAAGGGTCTAAATTAGTATCAAAGATAAATTTGATTCAAGAATGAAAATAGATTTTAGAATGGCATGATATAGCAATCTGTTTTTCTTTCCCTCTTTCAGGTATTCAATCAGTGTTACGAGGGTGGAGCCATCTCACCATCGACATGTATATATATGAAAGAATGGATGGACTACTGACAAATCTAGCCATACCTCGGAAGAGTGCTTTAAATCTATTCTGCTCGTTCATGGACGAGTTGGTAGAGTGATGATCTAGAGGGGAAGAGTCGTTGTGACTTATGGTGAAGACACCGATTGGGACTGTGAGAAGAACCAGACTATCAGACAGTTTCAAAGCTATTCCCACCTTCCAGAACTTGGAATTCCTAGAGATCTTGATGACTTCATCCTCAAGGCAAGATCTAGGATGGACAAACAATGTGTGAGTGTGAAGAAGAGCAGACCAAGGAACACCTTTTTGTATTCACCCACCTAATTGAAACATGTATCCTTGAAGATGTGGAAGGGTACTGTGTCCAACACTGGACTGGTGTTGCAGGGCCATTTCTGTTTATAACCTGATGCAGCTAAACACATTTAATGACTTTCAGTTGCACAACTGGCCGACTCTGGATTTGAAATATTATGCACGCCTTGTATTATTTCAGATTCAAAAGTGGACGGTCGTGTGACAGAAAGTCGTATAGTGTGCGGTGGCTTTAACATGATGTTTCACAACTCAAAAGTAGTGTCTTAAGCAGCGGATTAGAAGAAGCGCTTCGAGTCTCATGGGAAAAGCGCAGTATAAGTATCAAGTACTATTATTATTATGTCTGCCGGGTGCCAGGAGGATTTTAACTTTATGTGAAGTATACCTGTTTGCCTTTCAAGAGAGGATTATCTTTAGCAAAGTTTTTTATCATCCATTATTAGCAAAATGGCTAACGATAAAGGAGTAAGAAAATATTGTTTGATTCAAAGCTTTCATGATAGTCTGTGTAATGATCTTGTGATGGTAAAACACCATTGACTGAGTGTTGAATACAAAGTAAATCTTTGGTGTTATCAAGAATGGATGTAACATGTGATTACTAGTTTTTTTCAGAAATATGCATACATATATGCAATAAATCCAATGACCGGGGTAATAATACACTGTAAGCGTTTTGGTCTTAAGAGAAGTGCCATGTAAGAATCCGGTGTTATTATTATTATTCATTTTAAGAGGACTAGTTCAGTTGATTGATAAATGCAAGTTGCAAATGAATGTTGCAAGACAAATAATTTTCCTTACAGTTATAGTTTAAAGTGATATGGCTTTGATATGACTAAAGGCTATGTTTTTTTTTTTCTCACTTTTTTCATATTTGTTAAATTATGTATCAAAATAAATTGAAGCATTTTGCAGAATAGTGAATATTATACACATGAGATGAATTTAAATTTAAAAGATTCTATTCAAGATTGTCTATTCGTTCAAACTATGAAAATGATATTCCCAAAGTAGAGAAGTGCATATGAGACTGCAAAGGGAAAATTTTATTCATCCTGCAAAATGAATGTATACAAAACCATATTATCCCCCTTGAACGTTAAAAGGAAATTGAAGAAAACTTACCCAATTTCCTCTAAAACCTGGACCAAAGTTCTATGATTAAATGTCAGCACAAAAATGAATAATTTTTTTTGTTTTTTTTTGTGCTACAGTCAACTCCTATTCTAATGAGCACAGCTACAAACAAGATTTTGTTCCAACCTGGTCATTTCCCTGGACCCAATTTTAAATATATGCTCATGTCTTCAGTAAATAAGAAGATTTCTTTATAAATAAAGTATTTCATTCGGTCGCATGCACCTCATAATGGGAGTGGACCTTTATTTTGAAACCTTCCTATTAAAGACATAGAAAAAAAAAAAAAAAAAAAAAAAAGAATAATAATAAATTACTGAGTCATTTTCATAGAGTCACAGTCTTTTATGGGGAATTATTTTGTGACTGTTCAATTGAACTGAGTACTTATTGAAGAAGATGAAACTGAATGTGCACCAATACAACTAAATATAATGTTTTGTGCTAAGGAGCTGATTGTTTAGACATTGTTTCTTCCATTTTTTATTTGTGACCTTTCTTAATGGTACATTTTACCTTTGATCTTCCTCGTAGAGATAAGATTTTCGAAACTTGGGTGATACGTTTCTTGTTTGACCCAACTTGTGTTAATCTTTCACGACCCATGGAAACATTGTGAAGGTTTTAAAAGGGTCCGATATAAAATTTTGTTTATGAATATCATGAATGACACCTATATTCTGAGCCATGATGTTTGGGAGAATAAAATATTTATTTTATTACTTAAGTACATGTTTATGTCTGTTTTAATTTGGTTCACTCCTTTTCAACTTTGTTGATTATATTCTCACTCGCCAGCTAAGTCTTTAAAAATTGGTTCATTTCTTTTCATATAATAGCACCCTTACAGATATGGCACATACCACCTGGAATAGCATGCTTTTCACTTTTTACCTCCACAGAAACCCATTTATAATTTTATGAATTTTGATATCAGCATTGAACAGTAAACTTTTGAATATATATATCTGCTGGACGTACAGTCGCAGACCTTACAAATTTTGATCTAGAGTTGAGCCCAGTGAAGTCTGTAGCAACTATACCTATCAAAAATCCACCTTATTGCACTAGAAATAAGATAAATATTCAAATCAGGCAGTCATGCACATTTCTAACTGGGAAAATTGCTGTAAACTCGGTCACCACCCAGAATTCAAGGCATATTGTGTTACATACCTTAGTTTGGATATCTTGATTAGAAAAACTGTAAACTTCAATTAGGAATGCAGCCATATGTATACAGCTGATTAATTCAGACCCCTCACTATCCATCGCCTGACCACTCTGAAATATATGTAACTACAGTTAAGCATATTTCTAACTGAAAAAAGTGTAGTAAACTTGGTCACCGGACAGAATTCAAGGTATACATGTTAGTACAGTCAATATATGGTTCAACCTCACACTAATTGCAACAGAAAATCTGAAACATGTATCTTGATCAGTAAAATCTCCTCTACAACATATCAAAAGCCTAAGGATTTCGAGTGGTGGAAAGGGGTCAAAAGGTCAAAGGTCAATAAAGGTCATTTTGGCCTTATAATCATGCTAAAAATGATGTAATGTCATGTTTGTTTCCACTTATAACTTGTAAAATTAGTAAAGCATACTTAACAGAACTGTGGTCAATTATGTTATACAATATGCAAATAAGATGACGCAGGTTTTGGTAGTAACCATATGAAGGTCAAAGGTCAGAGGTCAATAAAATGTCTAAAACGTGTGAAAATGAAAAGAAATTGCCGTTATCCTAGGTATAACTTAACATACAACTATATATAGTCAATATGGTTCAACTCACAAAATATGAAACATGTATCTTAATCAGTAAAATCTCCTCTACAACATATCAAAAGTCCTAAAGATTTCGAGTGGTGTAAAGGGTCAAAAGATCAAAGGTCAAAAGGTCACCTTTGGCCTAAAATCATGTCGAAATATGTAATCTCATGTTTGTTTTCACTTATAACTTGAAAATTAGAAAAGCATACTTAACGGAACTGTGGTCAATTATGTATACACAATATGCAAATAAGATGAGCAGGTTTTGGTAGTAACCATATGAAGGTCAAAGGTCAGAGGTCAATAAATGTCTAAAACGTGGGAAATGAAAAGAAATTGCCGTTATCCTAGGCATAACTTAAAACCCAGTACAGGTATGTAAACCAAACGTAGTTTAATTTGTTAGTAAATATTTGAAGGTTAAAGGTCAGAGGTCAATGGATATCCAAAATCCTGTGAAAATGATGAGAAATTTCTTTTATCCTATGGCCAGCTCGAGATCTACTATAGAGAACTGTCACAAACTTTAGCCTCTATTGATACTTAGGCATGAATTTATATGGTTTTTGGTGACAACCATATTAAGGTCAAAGATCAGAGGTCAGTAGATTGTCAAGAAACCTGTGAAAAGATGAGAATTGTTTTTGTTTCTTGAGGATTTGCTGACTAAACTTGGGGAGTTAAATTATATTGATACTGAGGCAAATTAACATATAGGAGCACACGAGGTGACAGTCATTACAGGTCAGAGGTCAGTAGATGTCAAAAATCCTGTAAATATGATGAAAATTTAGGTTCATTGCATTGTGTATATTGAGAGACAAATGAACTTTGCAGTAGTGACAACTATATTTTGAAGGTCAAAGGTCAGAGATAAGTAATTTTTTTTATAACAAAACGTTGTGTACCTATAACCCTAACTTGAGATCCACTTGAGGAGTGTGAACCAAACTTGTTTTAGTTATGTATATTGATAGGTAAATTTATGACCTTGAGAGATGTTTATGGATCAAAGGGCAATATCCTCCACAATTATATAGAAAATATTACATTTGTTACCTTTTTTTACCGATAACTTTAGACTTTAGTACAACTACATGTAGGTAATTGCAACACACTTGGATTAATGGTGTAAGAATTGGTAGCGACCAAGATAAAGTCAATCGTTTAACGTTGTAGATAAATATTTTTAAAAGTAATGGAAACACCACAATATCATGAGAGATTTAATGAAAATGCTTTAAATTAGGCACAATAGCTGGCTCATTATAGTGCATCCTTGCCAAGAAATAAAACATCCATGGAAATATTCATATCTTTATCTCTGGCAATGTCTTACAGTCATTTCAACAACTAAAAGTTTTAGGTGAATATCCATTAGTATGGAGCTCCTGTCTCAAAGAGAAAGCGCCCCACTCCTCTCAGGCGGTCGTTCCTGTGATTTCTCGGGAAAAGGGGTGCACATGTATTTTAGGGTCCAGTTCAGGGGGGAAATTCTGAAATCATTTGAAATAATGTCTCTTCGCATTTCCCCAAACTGTTTTTTAATTAGGGGTGTTTTTCAAATATTTTGGGAGCAATTTTCATAATAGGGTACCGTATAATATAAGAATAATACCCGCTGGTAGAGGGGTAATTTGTAACTTCCCCTCCAAAAGTCTGTAAAGGGGATTATGTCTGTAAAAGCATACCATCTCCTCAAGTAAATTATCATTCCTTTCCCTTGATCAGTGTATTGATGTTTGCAGAGCCTTTCACCTCACAATTTTTGTTGACAAAAAATAAAGAATAAGGCAGGGGCAAGGGTGGCATTTCGGGCCACAGATCTCAATGTAGATGTATATTTGAAGGCAAATGTATCTAGCATCACAGTAAAGGTTTATTGTCATGGAAGAGAAATGTTGGAGGACTTAACCGTACCATTTGTGAAAATGAAAATGCTCGAAATTGAAGGCTTTTATGAGGAAATGCTATCTCAATTCAATTCTAAGCCCTGTAACATCATAAACATAAAACATATTTTATGGTTATACTGTGTTTACTAAGAGTTACACTCAATGATCTTATCTCTTTTATGTTACACGGAATAGACACCTACCAAAATAAACTAAATTAGCAATGAGATCCAACACAATTAAATCCTGACTGCTAGTATTACAAAATGATCTTAAAACATTTGTTACCAGAACATGATCAGCATAATGTAGTTCCTACAAATGTTTGGTAAAAAATCAATCTGGCAAGTACTTTTGAATCCCTTCAAATACTTCTCATGCTTCAGTGGCGGATCCCACGCAGGCGGCAGCAGGAGCACGCCCCTCTATAATACTTATACTAAATTGACTGTACATGTTAAAAATTTGGGAAAACTTGGCGGCTCACTACTCATGGGGTCAGGCACCGACCTCTATTTTCAAATTCTGGATCTATAACTGCGCTTTTTTGCGGTTAGCATGATTATTTTAAATTTTTAATATATCTTTTGGTGACCTATCGGATATTTGCAGTGTTTACACGTACCATCAAAATCATGGACTATTCAACAAGGCTAGGTTGAAAGTCTTTTATCAGTGCTTCTTAACTTTAATCATTGAACAAAACTATGTACTAGTGCACATGTAATGTTTTTCATTATTTTGCATAGGTAGCTGCCCAAAAAGATCATTAAATTATTAGTCCCTCTTTATACATAATCACCGAACTTTTGATAACATTAATGAAACAAACTTCTCGTCATTCATGAGTAAATTTGTCTTTCGTCATTAATTGACTTTAAATTCTTGAAACATACTAGTTACGATTGGAATAATCAAGTGCCATGAACCGCAATAACCTTCCTAATTATCAAGTGCCTTGCGAAGTAATTGTGAAGACAGGGGATTTCATTATACTGAAAAAATAGTTTATATGTCATACATATGTGTCCTTCGACTTTGAAAGAGTTTACCATCTGCAGGTCATTGGCTCATCTCCCATACAGTAGTCCCTTTCATGTTTGGACAGGATTTTAAGCTAAAAATGACATTTTAATGACATTGCCCTTTGCATAGTTGTCATTTAAACTTTGTATTTCATCTTCTTACATTCATACAGAATTTGCTTCAAGTTGTTTTGACATACATTCAGAAACTATCAGTCATTGCCAAAACATAAGTTGTTTCTCATCTTTTTCTTTTTAAAGGAATTAGACATTCATTTGGTGACCCTGACTTGGCCTTCATGGAAGTCACAAAAAACATTATTTAAGTTACCTTTATAAAATATGATAGATGGAAGTTTGGTTGAAAGCCCCAAGTAATGATTACCACCAAAATCTTACAAGTTCATTTGATGATAATTGACCCCAAATTTATTGACATCTGACCTTTGACCTTTAATAGATACCGGTCATCAAGCCTTCAAAGTTCATTTCAACATCAAGATTGCACTTGGTTTGGTTGACATTATTTTAGTCGATCTCAAGTTATAGTTAAAGCCCAAAGGAACTTTCAAAAGATTTACACAGGATTTTGGATTTTATTTGACCTCTTGACCTTTGACCTTCAATATTTATCACCAAACTTACAGGTTCATTCACCTAACAACATTGAACCAAGTTTGGTTGACATACCTGTAGAGGTCTTCAAGTTATGCTAGGACAAAGGAATTTCGTGCATTTTCCAGGTTTTGACGTTTTTGACCTCTGACCTTTGACCTTCAAATGGTTACTACCAAAACCTGTCCATTTATTTCTATACATAATTGCACCAGTTTTGATAAGAATGCTTTGCTAATCTATTTATAAATTGAAATAAACATAACATTACATCATTTTTACATGATTTTTAGGCCAAAAATGACCTTTAATGACCTTTGACTTTTGACCCTTTCCACCACTCGAAATCCTTAGGACTTTTGATATGTTGTAGAGGAGACTTTACTGATCAAGATACATGTTTTCAGATTTTCTGTTGCAAATAGTGTGAGGTTGACCCCTTTTTTGTCCTAGAATGACTATACTATGTGGTCATATTCAGACTTAGTGGGACATTTAGCTGAAATTTTAAATGTACGCGCTGTGCCTTTGAAAAATGCAAATTAGGACTCTGAAATCAACACAAAGGCTTCTTTACAATACAAACGATTTATATTAAGTTCAAACATTATGTGATCCAGTTTCTTTACGCTGATAATTGAGCAAACAGGAATTTTGCACGTATGGGACTATGGTGCTTTAAATGCCTTCTTATTCCTAATACCGATCACTTTTTGTCAGAATTTTTTTGCTTAAAGTAATTTTCATGGACTACTCTAAACATGGCATATAAATAAAGGTAATTTGGATTTAGTTATTTTACTTGAAATGTTGAATTTAAGGCACTGGTCGTGTCACTCACATTTGTGATGTCGTGTCATCTCACGACACATAGAGGTGGACCATTTTCGGCAGAGAGGGAATGATTGATAAACACAATAAAATGTCATATATATATATATATAATATAGTATATATTATACATATACCAGTACTTATGGTACCTTAGAGATCTACTTGGGCACAAAATCCACCATAACCAAGAGGGGTCAGAAACCCATGTCTTTTTTCTGGGGTGTCACTCACGCACTAATTTTTAATGCATAAATTTCCAGGACCAATTGTAAAATTCAAATCCAACTGGTAATGACACATGCCACTCCTACATTATACATAATAAAAATAGTATGGTAGTCATGATCCATTCATAAACTACAAGTGAAAAGATATGCACCCTTCTATCAGTCCAAATGTCGTGTCACTCACGTTTGAATATGACCATGTATAATTTTTTGGTTGTGATGTCTTGATTAGAGAACATGTAAACTTCAATTAGGAATGCAGCCGTATGTGTACAGCTGATTAAATCAGACCCCTTGCTATCTGTCCCTAAACACAATGAATTAATTGAAGTTTGCTACCACTAATGTCACTTATGACATTTATTTCAGTTCCATTATAATTTATAGTGAATAGCAACAAAAAAAATAAAAATAAAAAAAATAATAATATCATATCGCACAGCACTATTGGATAGGTCATTACAATGTGTTGGCCGTGAAAAACAAATCTAACAATTCTATTGCTGAACTATAAGGTATAAGGTAGGCATAATTGTTATCCCTGCTTATCACCACAGTAACTGTACGTTTATAATCCATTTAACCATAATATTTTAATTATCAATGTTTAGTTTAAGTATAAACACAAAATTTGAATAGGAATTTCGCATTTTACTTCGGTTATAGCCTCAATTATAGTTCCAACTCATGATAACACCGCTCTCTAATCAAGGACTTTAAAATAGTCCTTGCTCTAATGAACCACTTTCTGAGCCGGAGGGTAGTAGAAGGACATAGCGCGATGGTCTTATTACATTAACCTAATGCATTGGTTTCAATATCTGCTGACCTTGTCTCCGTAGGTACGACGGAGATGAATTTATGATGCTCCGCTGATCTTGCATCCATTTCCTTTTCCTCGAATGAAGATGAAATGTAGTCAGATGTTAAAGAGTGATTGCTTGCTTTTTAAGACGGATGTCTCCGTGACCAATATGGAGGACGTATATAGCTACAAGGGACATGCGTGTAACGAGGGGATGATTGATTGATTGATTGAGATACAGATTGAAAGAAAGAGTGAAAGAGAGAGATAGACACAGATAGATAGAAAGAGAGAGAGAGAGAGGGGGGGGGGAGAGAGAGAGGACACGGGGCTGAGAGGGAGAAATCATTAAACAGAAAGAAGAGAGAGAGAGAGAGAGAGAGAGAGAGAGAGAGAGAGAGAGAATGAATTAGTTTGGAATGTCCGACAAAACGATACTACGTTTATAGTGGGTAAATGAAGATTTGTGTAACCTTTTACCATTTTGTTTAGACCTTCAATTTAATAGTTATACTAATAACAACCTGACCATTCTCTCTTCATTTTTTTTTCTTTCTTTCTTATAAAACCTCAAATCAGGCTTTGAAATATGCCTTGGGGTATCCCCAAAAGAATATTCTATGACCGTCATGGAATTAACATATTTGCTAGATTTCCTCATTTGAAGTCACCAACCTTTCCAATAATGTTGAGTCTTCTACAGAGCACCAGTTTGCTCAGAGCATAAACCAGGCCACCAACGCACGGGCAAATTAGAATGTTTATTACCGCCTGGTTGAAATTGAGAGATAATTGCAGGCTGGCTTGGTGGTGGCCACCGCATCTAAATCAAATCAAGGGTTACTTTATTGATTCCCAAAAAGCTAGATTTCACTCAATGGACACAGGTTTGTCATATTATATATCACTACCTTAATGGATCTGTTTCGTTGATTAACCTTACACCAATGTAGCAACCTTCACGCAAACAAGATTCATGCCCTTTCTCTCTTAATCTAATTAAGTTTTAATTTGTAAGTCATTATTTTGGTGGTATATAATTGAATGGTAGTGGCTGTATGACGTCGGTCGTTGGATTTGACCATTTCTTTCAGCTTGGAACTGCTTTTAAAAGTGGGAATTAATATCATAATTTTTTAATGACAAGAATAATTCATCAACGTCACAAAATATTATTCCAAGACCAGAAATCCCTACAGTAACCGTCTGTATAGGCTTAATATTATTAATATTAACATAACAAATTTCCTACCCCTTCTACAAACCTCACTCACAAATCGTGCTTCTTTCGTGTGAAACCATAATTTGTGTGTGTGGGGGGAGGGGGGGGGAGGGGAAAGGGTTGGGGAGGTGCTGATCCAGGGGGCCTGATCAACGGCTTGGAAAATTTGGGCTTTTGCCCCCCAACCCTCGAACCCCCAAAAGAGAAGAATATGGATGGATCTACTCCCCCCCCCACCTGCGCCCTTCACTGAGACCAATTTTGGCCAGCGTGACCTAACATTTAAAAAATGAATAAATACAAATACATATCGAGTTTACATTTTTGCTTTCAGCCGACGTGTCCTGATTATTTTGGGGATGTACAAAAAAGAAAAGAAAAAGAATAAATTATCCTGGATCCGCGCCTGTAGGGAGGGGGTTACGTGCAAAAGATATGTTCATGAGACGGATCAGGAAGATTAGGGACGAATTAAAATGTACAATATTGAAAGCGGCGCCAAAACATCTATGACGTATTTAATGCACACTGGTTTGGTTGATCGCACGCTGCATCTCAGCCAGTGTGTATCTTGCACACACTCCTGACTGCAGCGCCATGCAGATACCGCTCACAGAGCGGCGAGTGAACGCGTAAATTTTTGACGCCACCAACATCATAATATCATCGTCTGCTAGGCAACTTTACAGTGACTTTCAATACTATTGACTATCCATATTTAGATTTCTATCTTAATATTTCCTCACATTATGTTCAAGTAATCAGCGAATGTCCAGGTACGCATAGCCTTGCACATTTTCTTCATGATCAATAGTTAATTGCTTTAAAAGAATTTTGCATTCGTATTTGCGATCACAATCCGACATTGAATACTGAAGAGCACGATGTCGACATTTAATATCTAAAGCTGATAGATACTTTTTTTTTTGAAGAGCGAGGACTAGTTATCCAGACAGTAGATGTTTAATGATGATGTCTACCTGGACATGATGATCACGATCTGCTTTCCTACCAACATTTTTCAAACTCTAACTGGAATTTACTTTTCTTTCTGACGACCGAACCAACTGCTTGAATTTAAGAGGAATATTCGTTTGTACAGAGCTGGAGTGACGGATCAATCAACTCCTTCAACATGTCACGTAAGTTTGTTTTCTATAACACGAGCTAGTATGATAATTGAAGTTTAATTCATGTCAAGCAAATAGGGTGAATGAAGTAATCACTATCGGCATCATTTTATGATTTATGACGTTTTAAACAATCCATTTCAGTGGTGGATGCAGGATTTGAAAGAAGGGGGGGGCGGACACTGAAAATTGTCCAAATTTAACACGTACAGTCAATTAGTGTTTTTCAAGTTATAGGGGGCGCGTCCCTTGCGCCCCCGTCTGTATCCGCCAATGCATTTCAATTGGTTTGTTTTCAGTTTTACGCATGCATTGCCATGTTTATTACCTCCTAATAATATCCTAAAATATATTTTGCATTACACAATGACAATAAAGAAGTTGAAAGAAATGTCGTCTTTTTTCTCGGACTTATATGATTTTCATAAATACTGTTAACAAAATATTTATTAACTTTTTAATGAGAAATATGACACTTTTTAGTTATATGCAAACTTGAGATTTCTTTTATTTTTTTTGTATTCCATTTTACTCTCCTTACTAATATGGCGATCAGATTTTTTTTTAAAGCTTCCAGGTCAAATAGCATAGAACTCATTAATTCAATGCCAGGCTCTGTTAAAAAAATCATAAAATTATCATAATTGGTCGCCATCCCTTTTTTTTTTTTAAATCGTGTATATGTTCTTTTTTGTTTTTGTTTTGTTTTGTTTTTGTTTTGTTTTGTTTTGTTTTGTTGTTTTTTTCAATTAAAAGATGGTTGTCAGTTTACCCAAATAAAAGCAGTAAAATATACAGGGTAGGCCTATTTTTTACACGGAAATTTCATTATTGGTCGGAAATTTTGGATTTGATGTAGCCTACAGGCTCGTCCCTTTATTGGCACTGGGGAAGATATGCAGACTTGAATAATTGGGAAAGGATAATATTCTCTTTCCATAATAGACAATTGGACATGATAGAAAGTGTGCACATTATCTAAGCCATTGCATAAAGGTAAATTGTGGGCACACATACACGGTGGCTGGTCATAAACTTGTCTGTGCTAAGGAATTCTGTGATGCCATAAGACGTGTAAAAAAGTTATTAGAAAAAAAAACCCAACTATTGTGGCAATATCCTTGATATGATACATAAAGCGATGAGCTAAAGATTTACCAAAATCACATTGTCTGAGTATGAACTGTTGTGTATGGCTTTATGTCAAATAGCTTGCTGTTTCATGTCGAACCTGCATGTTAAAATAAATTTCGGATACAAATAACATGACTAGCACAGCGAAATAACTCATATGATTATATCATTGGGATTATATAAGACCAGTTCAAGAAGCGCTTGATCAGGTCGTGGACGAGTTTAAGAAGCTCTTAACCAGTTCGTAAACGAGTTCAAGAAAGTCTTAACTAGTTCGTGAACGGGTTTAAGAAGCTATTAACCGGTTCGTGAACGAGTTCAAGAATCTCTTAACCAGTTTCCAAAGAGTTCAAGAGGCAGTTCGTAAACGAGTTCAAAGAAACTCTTAACCAGTTCGAGAGGGAGTTCATGAAGCCCTTAAACAGTTCATGAAAGAGTAGAAGAAGCTCTGAACCAGTTCGCGAACGAGTTCAAGAAGCAGTTAGTAAACGAGTTCTATAACCTCTTAACCAGCTCGTGAGCGAGTTCAACAAGCTCTTAACCGGTTCGTTGACGAGTTCAAGAAGCTCTTAATAGGGTGCTTTCGCTGGACTACGGGGAGGCTAATCTAGAACGTTAGCTTTATGAATGACTTTATTTTCAAAATAGCTCAAACCCCAAACTCCTGCATACTGTTAGTACAGGAAAAAGAATGTGTAAAACTGGTATTTGCTAGAAACGGCTGGCAAGCGTTTAAATTACAAGTTTTCGTGTGCACAATCGAGGGTTTCCCCTAGCTACAAGAGATAGCTCCCCGTTGTCAAAATCTACAACGCTATTTTGGGGGAAATGTACGTTCTCCCGAAACGTAGAACGTATCTAGGTTCTCAGCTGAGAACGCAAGTCAGTTATAATAAGCGAGCGCTTTGATTGGAATGTATACAGGCATTTCCCCCTTTGCTAAAACATAAAAGAAGCATACTTTGATTTGACTAATCATAAAGGCTGGGCGGTAGGTTATTTCTTTTCATATCAGCAATGTTTCAGGTCAGCTGTTTTATACGCATAGATGCATTTGTCACAATAAAACCTTGGTATGAAAAAAAAAACTAGGTATCCCCGGTAAAGTAGCCTTTGGATTGAATTCTTATTGCAACAATAGACGTTACAATGTCTCACAAGCCAAAGGGAACATTTGCGGTTACCATTGGAAACTTTTATTCAAAGTTATTGAAGAAGATAGAAAACGAGGGTTTGCAGGCATTTTGAAAATAGTGCCCTCTTTTTTGCTAACGTTCTAGATTAAGCTCCCCGTAGTCCAGCGAAAGCTCACTAATTAGTTCATGAACGGGTTTCATAACCTCTTAACCAGCTCGTAGATGGGTTCAAAAAGCTCGTAACCATTTCGTGAACGAGTTCAAGAAGCTCTGAACCTGTTTGTGGAGGAGTACAAGGAGCTCTTAACCAGTTTGTTAACGAGTTCAAGAAGCTTTTAACTAGTTCGTGAACTACTTTTAAAAGTTCTTAACCAAGTTCGTTGACCAGTTAAGAGGCTCTTAACCAGTTTAAGGGGAGATCCAACCCGTAAATTGAAGGTTCAAATGTTGTTACTGTACAAACTAAGCACACTTTGCTTTTTCGAAAGAAAATATCCTTGGACACAATATTTCAGAGGTGTGCTCTTCGAAATTTGTTGCGATCACCTCTTAATTTGAGGGGGCGTCCAAAATTGTTGCCCTTTTTATGACAAATAATATTTTGGTGATATCATTTGGAGGAACTATCACATCGCCCCGAATGTCAGATCATATAAAAGAGAAATAAATTGCCTACAAGCTGAAACCAATTTTGATGGAATTTAGAGGGGTAAAAATGAATATTCAGCCCAAAGAAGTTCATTTTATAAAATATTTTTCAAAAAATGGAATGTAATCAATATTTATACTTCGCATTTGTCAAAACTGCGTAAAGAAAATTTAAGTGTAACTATTTAGAAAAATGTTCCAATATGTGCACGACTTCTTGTGAGAAATGCAGGTTCGTTTATTATTTTAACAAAAAGTTATATCATCTTAAAGTCGTGATCTTGATTTCGCCGAAAACGACATCTGTCAATATCTCTAAAAGCTCCGTACACGGATGTATGGGAAAAGGTATTGGTGTCTTCTATAAATAAAATGCCTTTGACTTTTAAACCCCAAACAACCGATTTTGCAGTAGAATTTGATAATATTAAAGAATCTACAAGTAAAGAAATATTATTTTGATTGTTTTTATGTATATAAACATACAGGTACTTAATATTTTCCAAAATACATCCCAAAAGTTGTTTAATGGTGTATATTGTGACATTTCTATGATGTTATATTATGTGATCAGGCAAAGGTAGTAAACAACTAAAAGTGAGTGCAAAGTGAATTTGAGAAGACAATCCATTTCCTTTCCAAGCCTGTAACTAGGGGGGGGGTTCGGGGGATCGAACGAACCCCCCCCCCCCCCCCGCGGCTGCGCGAGTAGGGTCCCTTGACAAAAAAAAAAAAAAAAAAAAAAAAAAAAAAAAAGAAGAGAAAGAGAGAGAGAGAGAGAGAGAGAGAGAGAAAAGAAGAGGAAACAGGGTGTGAAACGGGATTCTTAAATAGACTAGTTACCTAATTTTCAAAATGTTCATGAGCTAAATTATTAATTAAAAAAAAAAAAATAGTTCACAAAATCGCCTTTTTTAATAGATAGGTACATGCAGGTAATATGGGCCCCTAAGCTCATTTGCATAATTTGCATAAAATTACGAAATGACACACAGTTTAATCTTTGTTTATATGAATCAAGAACTACTGCTCTAACTTTTATTGTGAAGAAGAACAATTATCACCAACCCCCCTGTCTGCAATATTCAAATTTGACGTCATTACCAAAGTGCCCATATTACCTGCATGTGCAGGTAATATGGCACATGTATTTAATGTATGTTTTAAAAACTACAATGACTCTACACATGTCTGGAATTTGCTTAAAATGTTGAAAATCATTAACTTTAAGATATAATTTGAAATTATAAGACCTTCAGTAAATCCTTTGACTATATATTCATTGTTATGTAGTTTGTGTATTATTTCTTTTTAAATATTATTTTAAATATTATTTCATTATACAAGTCAATATAGGCCAACAATAGTTATTTATATTAATTATATACTGTGAATATACCCCAAAATCGTAGCAAAGAATTGAGGCTCATCCCAATACTAAGTACCAGAATCATTTCCGCCATTTTGGATGTCCCATATTACCTGCACTAATGTTGCAGTGTCAGGAAGTATTCAATGCCACATTGCACCCCTTCACTAAAACAAATTGACCTGTACACGCTAGTATGATAAAAATGAAACTATAAGCTTACTAAATATACAAAAAATTGAGGTTACCCCCTCAAACACTCTTTAACCATCACATTCTGTGAAATATCAAATTTTACATCAGGGTAAAAAAAATGCCGTAAGTTTTATCTACCTTGTTGGTTTTCAGCAATTCTTCAGAGAAAATTCGGCATCAGATGCTCTCACGACGATATATTTCGTATACAGTTCATATGGACAACATTATGGTGCTCACACCGGTCACCGTCTCACCGGTCGACGGTCACGACATGATTTGCTTCAGGTGGCCCATATTACCTGCTGGCCCATATTACCTGCATGTACCCTAGGTCTGTGGAATATTTTCAGAGACCGCGGAGCGTTTTTGAAAGGGCTTGAGGGGTGGGGTGAGTAAAAAGTTGATGGGCTGAACAAGAGAGAAGTATATAAGCTTTTTTTTTTTTAAATATCTACTGGAAAAATTAGAGGGCAGCAGCATCCCCCTCCCCCATCCTCCATCCATGGTTTTCAGGGAATATACAAATAAAGATTATTGAAATACGAGCCATTTAATAACAGTTTTTCCTCTCGACTTCATGCTCGCATTTCAGTTTTTCAAGGTAGGTGATGGTCATCTTGTTTTGTAGGAATCTTAAAAAAAAAAAAAAAATAGCTAATGTGCAGCCTCAATGTCATCATAACCAAAATTTTCGGCTCGCGCTTCGCGCCTCGCCATGTTCACTCCCGTTCGAAAGGGCCGAATTATAGGTCAAAAAGAAATGTGCTTTCAAATGCACAGCATTCATGTGAATTTGTGTTAATTTCTTTCACTCGCGTTTTGCTTCGTATCTTTTGGAATTTGGTCATCCGTCTGTGAAGGACTATTAAAAATAGATATGACATCAGAGGCACAATATGCCTGAAATACAAGGCCAAAGGCTCTTTGTACTGGCAAGGTTCACTTTTTTTCACAAAGGGAGGTGATCATCAACTTGTAAAAGAATTAAAGAAAACAGAAAGATGTAAGAGACATACTGTACAAAATATAACATACCATATTCACGCCATTAAACAGCAAAATTTCCGACTCGCGCTTCGCGCTCGTGGCAAGTTCAATCCTTGCGAAATGTTTTACTTTTCGAATGTGTAAACCTTATACAAATCAAAATTACGGGTCTGTGAGCATAAGAGGCAAAATGTGTCAGAAATACAGTACCTTCAGGTCATATTATAACCAAACATTTCTGGGTCGCGCTTCGCGCTCGCAAGTTCAAATCTGGCAAAAACTCCACTTTCCAATTTTCAAAACACCAGGCGCGGATCCGGGGGGGGGGGGGGGTGGGAAAGTGAGGGCGCACCCCGTAAGTTTTATATAAAACTCCTAACGGATCCGTAAGTATAAGAGGCAAAATGTGTCAGAGAAAATACACTACCTTCAGGTCATTATGAGTCAAAATTTTCGGTTCGATCTTCGCGCTCGTAGAGTTATCATAAACATGATAGAAAGGTCCATGGACTGATTCCTGACTCCACTTAGTGAAGTAATGAAAATGTAAATAATTTACCGTTCACGCTTCGTGCTCACAACTTATTTGCCAAAAGGGAGGTGATCATCACCTCGTAAAAGAATTAAAAGAATATTATAAAGTAAATTATACTGTTATAAGGCAAAAATTTCGGCTCACGCTCGAAAAGTTTACTCCTTCTGAAAGGTCCACTTTTCAATTTCTACCCCCCCCCCATAAAAATCCTAGCAGGCAACAAGCAGTTTAGGGATCTGAGTCCATATTTTTCAAAGAACTCTTGCATCATTTGAAAAAGGAAGAAATTCCTACATAAGTTATACAATATTAAAATGCATCGTTAAAAAAGAAAACAGATACGTAGGGCTCACAGAATAAAGGAAATAGTTGCACCTCAGAGGAATGGAGAGTGGAGACTCATCATTCGTCGGTTTAAAGATTTTCCCCTTTGATTTGATTAGTTAATATTACTATTAAGTTGATACTAGCGATTTAAAGTCGATGCTTATAATCCGTATTTTTCTACATAGAGCCTAGACTGATACCTGATTCATTATAATTTCGTTTGATACAATGGAGTTAGGGTTTAGACTGAAATATGGTTTGTTAATATAAGACACCATACCCATTCCATAGAAGTAATACACGTTCGTGTCCGGAGCTTTCAGAGATATTTGACCAGAATGTTATTTTCGGCGAAATCAAGATCACGACTTTAGGATGACATAACTTTTTGTTAAAATAATATATGAACGTGCAGTTCTCACAAGATTTAGTGCATATATTTCAACAATTTTTCTAAATAGTTACAATTAAAATTTCGTTCGCAGTTTTGATATATCGAAGTATAATTTTAGAATTACCATTCAATTTTTTTGAAAAAAATATGAAAAATGAACTTGTTTGGGCTAATTATTCGTTTTTACGTATTCAAATTCCATCAAAGTAGGTTTCAGTCTGTAGGCAATTTGTTTCTCTTTTATATGATCCGCATTTTGGAGCGATTCGATATTTCCTTGAAATGCTATCTCTAAAACACTATTTGTCATAAAAAGGGCAACAATTTTGGACGCCCCCTTGAATTTAGAGGTGATCGCAACAAATTTTGAAGAGCACACCTCTGAAATATTTTGCCCTATAATATTTTCTTTAGAATAGACAAGGTGTGCTTAGTTTGTACAGAAACAACATCAAAATCACTAACTAGGCCTCTTTTTCAGGTTTGGATCTCCCCTTAGTTAATGAGTTCAAGAAGCTCTTAAACAGTTCATGAAAGAGTAGAAGAAGCTCTGAACCAGTTCGCGAACGAGTTCAAGAAGCAGTTAGTAAACGAGTTCTATAACCTCTTAACCAGCTCGTGAACGAGTTCAAGAAGCTCTTAACCGGTTCGTTGACGAGTTCAAGAAGCTCTTAATTAGTTCGTTAACCAGTTCAAGAAGCTCTTAACCAGTTCATGAACGGGTTTCATAACTTCTTAACCAGCTCGTAGATGGGTTCAAATAGCTCTTAACCATTTCTTTAACGATTTCAAGAAGCTCTTAACCGGTTTGTGGACGAGTACAAGGAGCTCTTAACCAGTTTGTTAACGAGTTCAAGAAGCTTTAAACTAGTTCGTGAACTAGTTTAAACAGTTCTTAACCAAGTTCGTTGACGAGTCAAAAATCTCTTAACCAGTTTGTGGACGAGTTCAAAAAGCTCTTGAAGTCCCAACTATTTTGTTAACGATCTTTGACTATATATTTTATAAATCAACTATATTTTGAAACATTATCACAGTAATAGGCCGACATCTTGTGGAGCAAGTTGCAAAGCGCTTTGTTTTAATCGCAAGGAAAAGGTGGTTAACCCAAAACCAATTGCATCATATTGGACTGGATACTACTTTGAGAATATTGAATTATCTACAATAAATTTTTAGCCAGAATGTACATTGTACTCTGTGAAGTTCAAAAGATTTGAACATCTGTGCGTCGCATTATCTCCTATATTATCATGATTATCTATCGCTAGTCTGACTTATTCACAAACACCATACAGTGTTTGTCTATAATGACGATGAACCTTTTATTATCATGACCGTATACGTCACATCGTTAACAGAGACGTGCAGTATTCACCTATAGTAGTCAAGGCCTCTCATGGTGGTTGTTTTGCTCTATATCTCTTAAATATTTAATATCATATTGAGATATTCATTCATATTATGATTGCTTTCCTATACTGTATAGAGCTGTTATGCTCTTGTGTACAATGTGGTTAATATCAGAAGAGACTATACAAGAGCAATTGAAGTAATATTGATTTTTTTTTTAAATGGAATTGAAAATAACTGAAGAGCCAAAATAATGCAAAATGATACTGTCAATTTCAACTATTTTGTTTATCATTCTTAAAACACCGTAAAATTGTAATTTATAAACGTCCTAAAAGCGTGGATCCATGGGATTCTTTGAAAAATGAAAAAATGAAAAAATAAATAAATAAATAAATGAAAAAAAATAAATAAAGGCAGCTCCAGATGGAAGCAGATAAATGAAAATAAACATCTTCCATTTTGTACTTACTCACATTTTTCGGGGGGGGGGGGGCCTTGACCGGTTGAGGCTTACGGGGCGTGAACTTCTCATCCAACGAATTGCCCTGGTAATGTAGTCGATCTCCAATCAGTTGGGGAAAACATTTTGATTGAGTAAAATAACACAAAATAATAAAGTTGGTTTGTGCATGAGCGAGCTAAAATATTTGACCTTTGTTTTCTCGAATATCTGTCTCCTTGGAATAAATAACACGTCATCCATAACAGACAATACATTTTAAGTGGTCGTATCGATGTCAATTATCTAATTATGTGACCATTATTGCGTGCCATAATTGCAAATCCCAACAATATATTGAAGTACTCAAAATATATACTAGGCCTTTTCGGTAATGGCATATGAATGCAGAGAAAGGCAATTTCTATCCAATGAGTATTTAATATATAACGCCTTTTTCTTGTGGTTACAAAGTTCTTCGTTTACGGTTATAATTACCCACATTCCATTTGTTGATTGTAAGGAATTAATAGTTGAATGTGCCCCCCCCCCCCTCTCCCCGGATAATTAGGGTTAAAGTTAATGATGAGCGAGATGCTTATTAGTACGATCATTCCGAGGGTAAGTTGTGTACTGATACAGAGGGAAGGGGAGGGTGTTGAGAAGAGTGTGTGGGTGTGTGTATGAGGATGATAGTGTGGGGAGTTTTGAGAAGGGAGAGCGTGAGGACAGTGTGAGGGAGAGGGCGAGTGTGAGGGGAATGTGAGCATGTAGTGTCCATGATGTGAGGGTGAATGTGAGGGAGAGTATGAGGGAGGGAGAGGTTGAGAGAGAGTGTGAGGGAAAGTGTGAGGGAAGGTGTGAGGGAGAGTGTGAGGGAGGGTGTGAGCATGGTGAGGGAGAGGTGAGGAGTAGTGGAGTGTGAGAGAGGGGTGAGGAAGAGTGTCATTGAGAGTGTCAGGGAGAATGTGAGGGAGAGTGTGAGGAGAGTGTGGAGGAGTGTGAGGGAGAGTGTGAGGGAGGGGAGTGTGAGAGAGGGTGTGAGGGTGAGTGTGAGGGAAAGTGTGGGGTGGTGAGGAGGAGTGTGGAGGAGAGGGTTTGAGGAGAGCGCGAGGACAGTGTGAGGGAAGATGCGAGGGCGAGTGTGAGGGTGAATGTGAGGGTGAATGTGAAGTGTGAGGGAGAGGGAGGGAGAGTGTGGAGAGAGAAGAGAGAGAGTGAGTGGAGGAAAGTGTGAGGGAGGGTGTGAGGGAGAGTGTGAGGGAGAGTGTGGAGGAGAGAGTGTGAGGGAGAGTGTAAGTGAGAGTGTGGCGAGAGTGTGAGGAAGAGTGTGAGGGAGAGTGTGAGGGAGAGTGTGAGAGAGTGTCAAGAGAGAATGTGAGGGAGAGTGTGAGGGAGAGTGTGAGGGAGAGTGTGAGGGAGAGTGTGAGGGAGAGTGTGAGGGAGAGCGCGAGGGAGAGTGTGGCGGAGAGGTGTGAGGGAGGAGTGTGAGGGAAAGTGTGAGGGAGAGGTGAGAGAGTGTGGGAGAGTGTGAGAGAAATGTGAGGGAGAGTGTGGCGGAGAGTGTGAGGGAGAGTGTGAGGGAAAGTGGAGGGAGAGTGTGAGGGAGAGGGTGAGGGAGAGTGTGAGGGAGGTTGTGAGGGAGGTTGTGAGGGAGAGTGTGAGGGAGAGTGTGAGGGAGGGGAAGTGTGAGAGAGGGGGAGTGTGAGGGTGAATGTGAGGGTGAATGTGAAGTGTGAGGGAGAGGGAGGGGAGTGTGAGAGAGAAAGAGAGAGAGTGAGTGAGGAAAGTGTGAGGGAGGGTGTGAGGGAGAGTGTGAGAGAGTGTGGAGGAGAGAGTGTGAGGGAGAGTGTAGTGAGAGTGTGGCGGAGAGTGTGAAGAAGAGTGTGAGGGAGAGTGTGAGGGAGAGTGTGAGAGAGTGTCAAGGAGAATGTGAGGGAGAGTGTGAGGGAGAGTGTGAGGAGAGTGTGAGGAGAGTGTGAGGGGAGCGCGAGGGAGAGTGTGGCGGAGAGTGTGGAGGGAGAGTGTGAGGGAGAAAGTGTGAGGGAGAGTGGGGTGAGGGGTGTGAGGGAGAGTGTGAGGGAGAATGTGAGGGAGAGTGTGGCGGAGAGTGTGAGGAGAAGTGTTGAGGGAAGATTTGAGGAGAGTGTGAGGGAGAGGGTGAGGGAGAGTGTGAGGGAGGTTGTGAGGGAGAGTGTGAGGAGAGAGTTGTGAGGGAGAGTGTGAGGAGGGAGTGTGAGGGATGGTGTGAGGGAGAGTGTCATGTGTGAGGGAGAGTGAGAACGAGGGTGTGAGAGACAGTATAAGGATGAATGACCACACTAGCACATTATGTACAATGTTTTTTGGGGGTTTTTTTGTCCCACAGACTGATCTGCTATTTCACAGAATCTATCATATTATACTCATGTTGAATATGATTGCGTGTTTCTATATGGACATTGAGCTATAAACTACACTCTGTATTTTGTTTTGGTCCTAATACATTATTTTAATGAATGTGCGACGGAGTGGACTACAATAACAGGTTTATAAGGGAAAGGAAGGAATGTAAAAACAAGTAAAGAAATACATCAGAAAAAAAGATAGAAGTTGGAATTTTATTGAAGTTATATTGATAATGTATTAGATCATTAGCATTAAGGAAATCCTAACAGAAAATGTATGGGGAGATGTTTACTTGTCTACACCAACCTATCCTCCCGCATTGTCATTGACATTTACAGTACATGCCTACTTAACACCACGCATGAATAAATGAAAGGCACACGAAGGCAAATTAGCCCCATGAGACACAGTGCATTTAAAAGCTTTTTGGTTGAGCCCTGTTCGTTGGCCTACATATATTTCATAGATATATAGCTTGCAAACTTAATTCAATTTAAATACACAGACAACATACGTGAATTCGGGCTAATGCGCACATAAAAAGGGGATGTGCACCACCCGCCAACCGTCATGAAATGTGTCCGTGCAAAAGCACTTATTACCGTCATTACAGAGTCATTAGAACGTTTGGTCCTTGGAATTTATTAGTCCTACATAGCATGTGTGACAATTAATTTTATAATGATAATCGATTCTCTATGGATTAATTTTCTATCGAAAGACTTTCTAGTATCAAAATAATATTAGGTGTATGACTATACATATTAGGTGTAGGACTATACATATCTTTTAAAACTGGGTGCTTTTTATCCATGCACATTCAAGACCAGTTTAATGAACGCATACAATAAAACTGTTTTCGATTGCAGACATGTGCAACATTGACTGTTATTAGAGTAAAATAAGAATATATATACATGTATATATATATAGAGAGAGAGAGAGAGAGAGAGAGAGAGAGAGAGAGAGAGAGAGAAGGAGAGAGAGAGAGAGAGAGAGAGAAGCAACCATGATATAGACTCGAAGAAGAAGAGGGAAAAAACAATAAGGGTTCAGGGAGTCTAGCAGGCTTGAAAGTTTTATAAGGCAGAGTAAAACTGCCAGCCTGCCTCCAAAGTGTTATCCAATATAAAATAAAGAGAGGGAGAGAGACAGAGAGAAGGAGAGAGAGAGAGAGAGAGAGGCAAACATTAGATGGACTCGAAGAAGAAGAGGAATAACATTAAGGGTACAAGGAGTCTAGAAGGCTTGAAAGTTTTATAAGGCAGAGTAAAACTGCCAGCCTGCCTCCAAAGTGTTATCCAATATAAAATAAAGAGAGGGAGAGAGATAGAGAGAAGGAGAGAGAGAGAGAGAAGCAAACGTTAGATGGACTCGAAGAAGAAGAGGAAAAAACAAGAGTACAGGGAGAAGGCAAGCCTATTGAATTTAAAGTTTTTAGAACAGTCTGTCAGCCTGTCTCCTAGGATGAAGCCCATGAGATTTGATCCCTTAAAGCTTATATGACTATATGTAAGTTATTCTAAATAGGTTTGCTGACTTAACCTAGATACCTGTACTTTGAGTACTCATTGTGTCAAAATAGACATTTTTCGCATAATCCATTGTGAAGGATGTATATTTTGTCTAAATCTAAGTGTAATTAAGATACGTAAGTTTGCATGTCACATGAGTTACAACATACCCCAAAATTTCTTTAAAAAAAAAAAAAAAAAAAAAAAAAAAAAAAAAAAAAAAAAAAAAAAAAAAAAAAAAAAAAAAAAAAAACGGGAGCACTTAAAGGGATTGATTAGTGATGGGAGAGATGGTGCTTTGGACATTTAAATACTTTGTCAGCTGGAATAAAATTGAGAGCATGTTACGATCTTAGAGTATTATAATTTCTTGAATACATACATCATTTGAACAAATTTTTAATCCTACCTCTCGGACAAAAATGATATAATTTGTCAAAATTCATGAAAGTAATGTTACACAACTTTTCATGTCATATCATTTTATGCATCCAAAATACTTTCAGCACATTCAGCAAAATTTCTATACCGTTCCAATTTATCCGAATGTTTCACACCGTATTTCGTACGTGTTTGTGTTGCTTCTCTGTAAGCATGACCCGCCTGAACTCTGCCTTTGTGAATATTCCACTGGGGAAAAAACAACGATAAGCAGCGGATTATTTTTTGGACTTCATTCGGGCGAAACTTAATCTGAATATCGGCCAGGTGCGGTTAGCGAGTGTTAAAAATAGCGTCCGAGTCCTGGCTGAAATGCCACAACAACGATTACCCGATATTTCCAGATATCTACCTTTGATCTGAACTTGTTGTTCTTTGTTACGTTGTGGTCACAAGGGAAGTGCAAAGATACAAAGGATGAAAACTCTAAAAATGAATAAATAAAAACGAAAATGAAACATATACACTTAACTATATATGAATACGAATATATCATGTTTATCATGTTTATATTGATAAATCATGAGTCGATAGATGAATTAAGGAAAGTTGAAGGATTGCCTCTGTGTCATCATTAAAATGACAACAAATCTCTCTCTCTCTCTCTCTCTCTCTCTCTGTATATCTGTATATATATATTTATATATTATATGACCTTTCATATAATTATAATACAATATCATTATAATATTTAAGAAATCATAATATTATAAAAATAAATAATATAATATATACTGTATTTAAACAACATCACCATTGTTTAGTTTCAATGCCATCTTTTTTGTTTTCCCCGATTGGTTTTGTTTTGATTTACATCAGTTTAGGTCGAGACGGGTGATATTATTATCCTATACTTGCCTGATATGTAAACTCTATACTGACAAAAAGATTCAATGTTCGATATTAATATCATGTATTATAATTATTTTTTATTGACCTCTCCTACTTTTTGTTATAATTTGATTTTGTGAATTCGACTTTTATTGATCTAATGTAGAGTCGAGTGTAAATGGAGGAAAAATAAAATCGATTTGTTGCTCACTGGAATCTCAAATCTGTCCTATAATCAATAATAGTTTTTCGAATGCAGTTTCTGATCTTATGCGATGAAGCATGCATGTTCATGGCAATTGTAAATTTTTTTTTTCAATGCACGGTGTGTCTTTTTACTGATACGTTCTGAAAGACAGTACATATTTTCATATTTCTTTGATACTTTATCCCTTTTCTCAATAGTCTTTTATTTTGTTTTATTTTGTTAATGCAATACACGTAGTACCTCTCAATTAATGAATAATATCGTTTTTAATTTTTGAATAAAATATTTCGCCTAAATTTTTGTTTTGTTTATGAAACAAGACAAATAATGATATAAATACTTTATTTAATAACGTGTTTCAAGCGTGAAAATCAATATAAAAAGCGAAACACAGTTTGTGTTGTCAAACTTAAAATGACAGCTTAAGTTTTTTGTTTGTGTCTGCAATTTGACATATGTCTTAGGGCTTTATACCCTATATTGAAATGCGTAGGTGAAATTAAAATGTGATTTTTAATTGCAGAGTGTCCAAAGTATGACAATCGCCAAAAGCAATGAAATATTGCCTCAAACCTTTTCACTTACTATCGAAATTAATCTGGGTTCCAGTTTAGATATTTCATATGACGCGTCAATCATACTCAAATGCTCATGTTTTAATGTGTGTGTGTGTGTGTGTGTGTGTGCGTGTTTGTGTATGTGAGAGGATGTGAGGGTGTGTATGTGGTTGTGAGGGTGTGCGTGTTGCTGCGGGTGTGCGTGTTTGTGTGTTATTGTGTGATATTGTGCATTTTGGTGTGTCTGGGGCAATGTTTGTAAGGATGTGAGTGTGGGTGTGTGTGGGTGTGTGTGTGTGAGTGTGTGTGTGTGTGTGTGTGTGAGAGAGCCTTTGTGCGAGTTAATGTGAATGTCAGGACGAGTTTGGATGTACACTGCAGCTACCACTATCCAATAAAGTTTTTTCAAATGCTAAGATAAGTTACCATATAGGTTTCTTTGTCTATATATGGACTGAGGCAAACAAACTTAATTAACCAATAATAATTTCAGGCCGACATCATCAAAAAGTAACCACATTTTATACCGGCATGTACAAAGCAATTTCTTTAAAAGCATTTCATTCGCCTTTATGACAAGTCTTCATTAAAATTATTGGTGAGATACTAAAAATGGCATGCACTGGAAATTGATGAGACGTATATTAAAACGAGTTAATTAATCTATTTATTAATAGATATTAACAATTAGTCTCGAATAGACTTGTTAGGTTCTCTGTTCTAGATAATTATCAGCTTACCACCCCCGCAAGCTTTCAGTGTAGGCGCAATGGCTACCAGCGATTTAGAGGTATAAATTTAGTTGTGCCTTTCAATTTCTAGCATTTTGTTTTTTTTCGCAGCCACCTGAATCTTTGAAATTAAGCATTTCATTCGCCTGTATGACCGACCATACTCATACAGGATTTCATTTTTTGTCGGATTTATTGATTGAAAAAAAAAAATCTACAATGTTTTTGCGTGTGTTTTTGTTCAGTTCAGTCACAAGATATTGTCATGAATAAAAAATTTGAGCTACCCTACACGCAGTAACTGTTAAAAATAACTGCTAATCATGCTATATAAAACTTGCGCATGAAAATCAAGATAGATAAATAAAACCTAACAGCCTTTTTTTGCATAAAAAGCGTTTGTCATATAAAAAACGACTTTTGGATTCAACATTCGCATCATTCGCAAATCGTTAGCGTGCACAGTAATAACGGATTTCAACGATACCACCATTATAAAGGGTTCTAAAACAAAGAGCGTTGAATTCGAAGAAGGAAAATCTATTAGCGAATTCTGACTAAAACAGAATTTTTGAAAAGTTATTCCACGTATGTCCTTCCGTGCATTACAACGATATATCATTTTACGTACTAAGCGTAAAGATATTTTAAATCCATATTGGTCATCACGAGAAAAAAGAATCAAAACAAAAACAAAAACAACAACAAAAACAAAGACCCCTGCCCCCCCCCCAAAAAAAAAGCATCATCATGATTGGCAAGGGCTATAATGAGGGATTTCTCAATTTAATTTTATATAAATAAAACAAACTTTCCATGTTGTAATTTGACCACATTTTCGATTTCGTTTTAGTACAGTAGCTTACTCATTTTGCAATACATTAAAGGAAACGACAGGAAAAAGTTTATTCATGCCAAGAAATTCGCATTTTGGACATGTAAGGCTAATTTTGGAGAGAGATCGGAGCCCCTAATGTGACATTATTATTTTGCTTTCGGAATTAATTATATTCCCCGATCTACGATTCTTAATCACATAGGTACAGGGCCATACGGCTTGTAAATATATATTTTAAAAAAAAAATTCTCGTATAAACCGGCAGAAGAACAGCCATTGGCTGAAGCGAGGTTACCGTGTTGAAATGAACCTCAACGAACAAATATGACCAAAAACGTCTGTTTTAACAGTTACAGCTCGTTATTCAGAAGATCCGTTAGTCCGGATGTTCAATTCTATGAAAAATGAAATTATAGTGATAATACTGGGATATATGAAGAGCATTTTCTGAAGGATACAAAGCTCTAATTACTCTCTTAGGAAAATTCAAAAAGAAGAGAAATCGTGGGCATGAAGAATACAGTTTTTAGATTGGATTTTAAGGGTCTAAGAAACGTGCTTCTTCTAATGATTGAACGGAGCTTCTTCCAAAGTTGAGGAGGACGTGATTGAAAGGAATTGAAACCTGAAATATTCGTTAAAAGCGAATCTTTGGACTCTTGCATCAAATCATGTTCAGATATGCAATTTATATGTAAGAAAAAAATAACCTTCGGACTAACGAGCCCTATTTCATTTTTGGACAAACCAACCTTCGGAACAATGATCAGCACCTTCTTCTACACGCCCAACATACGGTGTACTCGAAAACGGCTGGTACAGGCATAACTCGTTCTCACAATTTATAATTCGTTCCCTCTTTCACTTTGGATTTGTTCTACAACAAAATAAGGCGCTTTCACACTACTTCAATCAAGAAAAATAGGCCTACCTAATCGGGTATTTTCCCGTATCAGAAAATAGGCCTACTTAGCCTAATTATTCATGTATGACTTAGGAAAATTATTGTCGCATTTCCAGGGGGATTTCATCTAATTTCACTAATGATTTCAACGTTTCGTGTTTTTTTTTTTAATTTCACCCTCTGACTGCTGCTGATAGTTTAAATAATTTTTTTTTTTTTTTTTTTTTTGGAGGGCGGGGGTGGAAGGGCCATTCCAATGTCTGTGATTGCGGTTCTCGATGACATAGAGAATTGCACGTCGTAGATATACGCGTTGCACTTACGATGTGTCGTGACCATTGCATTAGAGCGCATTTCCTTTTTCCGACGTCAATCTCATCTTGTTTTCTATATTGTTTGACACTTTTCCTTTATCAGAATCATCTACTCTCGGCCAAAGACGGCATGATTCGATTTTTTATTAAAAACTCTACTCAATTCATAACTTACCCTGAATTGAATGGATTTTGATCATTGAAGCAGAAAACAAGCATAGTAGGCGGATGGAAACGCATATGAATGTAATATCTAGTACCATCATACATTATTTTCTTTGTACGATGCAGTAGTATGGGAAAATATTTTTCTATTGCTCTGGCGTGCATTTTGTTCATGTTTTTTTTTATATCATAGAATTTAGTTAAACATGTAACCAAATATTTTTGGTCATACACAAAATATATTTTCGAGAAATATTACACAACTAGATTATTGTAAAGCAACTAACGCAATGTAAATGCTGTTTTGATTACGGTGTTCATTAGCATATCATTTCTGCTTTGTTTTGTTTTTGTTGTTTCTTTCTTCTTTTTGTTTTTTGTTTTTTGTTTATTTGTTTATGATTTGTTCCTTTTTTTTTCTTTTGGGGAGGGTAAGAATACGTTTCCCCGTGAGAAAATAGCTAAGAGATAACTAGCAGGACCTAAATGGGTTTATCTAAGATTTAGTTGTTGAAGGGGTATTTTTATTTCATTCAGTAGAGAATTTCCATCATCTGTGGTACATGAAAAGTGTTTTTGTTAATTCCGTATACAGTCAGTCTAAAATTGCGGACACGTTCTCTCACCTGTCCGCGTTATATACTATCAATTATCTTGTATAGTTTAAACTTTTATTCATTTCACTGTCATCATTGTCACCTAATATCCTACTTTAAATGCCCAAATTTGACAAGATGTTATCATAGAAATTACGTTTTTAAATATTTAGAAGAAATGTGTGAACATAACCTCGGGCACCGAGCTTGTTATTGGGTCAAGAAAGACAGATGATTATTATCAGTGCCCAGCTTTCAACTTTGACGGTTCCTTTATTCGTATAATTATTGTCGTTGAACTCCCACGCTAATTGTTAATGTTCCTTTTAAACATACTTGTTTGCCTTTTTCATAAACCATTAACAAAATAGAAACTTCCATTAGATCTTCCCCTTTTCCTCTCCGCTTGACCTACTTGCAATTACATTTTGTCAGCTATGTCAGTGCATTGAAGATATGAGCTCAAAATTAAGAAATTAAAATTATACAGATATCTTTTGCAATGACCACATTAAATTTTATCTGAACACCGATGATAAAGCAGCCTTCAATGAAAGAATCTTTTCTGCTCTGATTAGCCATCTAACAATTCTTTTTAAAAATACCATCACCTAGCTAGTGGTGGTATCTCACTTCGCGGAGACGTTCCTGTGACTCTGACACTCATGGATGTCTCCGAAAAAGAAAAAAAAATCCGTCGCGGAGAAGTCTCCGATACTTTTTTTCTGTCTCGGAGACGTCTCCGATATTTTTTCCTGTCTCGGAGACGTCTCCGATACCTTTCCAATTCCGTCCCTGAGACGTCTCCGAGACGTTTCCGCGACATTTTTCAAAAACCGTCTCAAACCCGTCTCAAAGTAGTCCCAAATCCGCCTCATGCTGGCAAGTAAGATACCGCCATTAGCGATTCTGAAAATACCGTCTTTAATTTCAAAGTGCTCAGTTGATAGTGCTTGTTAAGAACGTACTTTGGTTTAAAGAAAATAAAAGGTTTGATTGGGGAGCGGGTGGGACTATGATGATGTGGGAGTTAATGTCCTCCAGTCTTAATGATATAGGTCTGATATATATCCATCTCATGGGGACCATCTCAATGATAATGATCAATAAAGACTAATTATTTACATTGCGTGGGAAGATGTTTTCTCTTCATTGGCGGCGATCCCGGGGGGGGGGGCGGGGGGATGTGTCCCCTTCGATTTTTCCGGGGGATCGTTCCCCCCCCCTCGATTTTTAAAGCTTAACATATCTTTATGTAGTGATTAGCTTGTGAAGCTAATACAGAGGTAAAATGTATGTCAAATACAATGCTAAATGTTATTATAAGGCAAAATTTTCGGCTCGCGCTTCGCGCTCGCAAACATTTTCATTAGTTTCTGCATAATGTGCGAATTTTGAGTGTATTATTATTTTTTCACTTCCGGGTGTTTCCGTCCCCCAGTCGTTGTTTCTCTAAGTAATGTTAGTAGTTCCTCTTTCTTATCCTAAGACTTATAGATGGATAAACGGGCTTGTAAGGCGAAATGGGTTTGAATGGCGCCTACCTCTTTAATAATCATCTGAAAGAAAAATAATGTGAAGTGCACGTATAATTGCAAAAGTGTCCCGTCGAGAATGGCACTGACATGGTAGGGTATACATGGTGTACGCCCTGATTTCCTCATTTATGATGGGTCATTATGGTTTAAAGGAGGGTATTACGTACAATGATCACTGGTATCTCTCATTTTGTTATTGTAATGTATTTTATGGAATTCTGCGAAGAGCTATAAAGAGAATTGATATAGTACATACATTACATCATGATGTTTTCTTCAAATAATCTTTAACCAGGTCATGTCTATTTATCTTTCAAATGAAATGATAAACCATAAAGCTAAAATAATTATAGATTTGATTTCGTAACGTGCGTTTCTACGTATATATACATGCATTTAAGGTATTTTACGAACGCTATGTTTGCCATTACCTGGATATATCCAACAGATAAAGTCTTAATGTTGCTGAACAATTACTAAATCAGAACTCAGTTTATATTTTTGTTATGAAGCGGGACAGGTGAAGTTTCCTCTCAAAATCGCAGTTTACCGAGCAAAATAACGTGTGTTTCATAACTTCTATTTCTTCTAAACAAACAACCGCATATTTTCTTAAGTATAGTTATGCAGTCTCCTCCAAAGCATAAAGTATATGCTATGCCTACAGTCAAATATAATTCGATTACTCTAATGATGGAGGACTCGGTCTTTCTCTTTAATGGATAAGAGTGTTTTGTGACGCGGTCTCATAAATTAAATCAAAACAATCCGCTAGTATGTCATTCCATTTATTTTGCCCTGTGTTCTTTCATTTGGCCTATCTCTCCCGTTGTCTCTCTACCCCCGCTCTCTCTCCCTCTCTATAAGGGGGCCGTCACACTGAGGTCGTTCTATAAAGTTCTTGCCCGTTCTTGCCCGTTCTTTAAAAAATTGCTGAACGGGCTTTGGTCGGGTTAGAACTTATAACTTTGAAAAATAATTTCTTGAATACGATACTAGGCAGTTCATAAATAGTTCTCGTTACGTCAATTCCGTCTTTATCGCGTCGCCAATACGTTGTTATCCAGTTCAGACCGAGTAAACGGCTCGTTCACTCTATACCGTTCGTAGCACGTCCAAACCGTCACTAAAAGTGCCTATGCGCAGCATGATAAAAGTTAGATACCATGTTCGTAGTACGTCCTTCTCGTCAGAGTAAGTCCTACCCGTTTAAAGGAACGTTGTCACTACGTTTAATTTTAGAACTTGAAGCCAGTACGATTTTTTGAACATGTTAAAAAAAAATCGGAATGCCTTTCCGTTCTCTCCGTTCGGGCCGTTCGCAACGTTCGTAAACAGATTGTAAACAGTCTGTACTAATTCTAAAGGTCTGCACTACGTTCAGTCCGTGTGTAAACAGATTGAGCCCGTTCACCAAGAACTACCTAGAACGCAAGTGAGAATAGCTCAGTGTGACGGGAATTATGACAATACATGCCGTTCTGTTTAAAAATTGAAACGTATGTTCGTAGTACGTCCTTCTCGTTCAGAGTAAGTCCTACCCGTTTAAGGAACGTTGTCACTACGTTTAATTTTAAAACTTGAATAATTAATATACAATGGCTCGTTTTGTATGACGTTCTAGAGACATTTTAGAACGATTTAAGTACGGCAATTTGTTTGTAGTACGTCCATCTCGTTTCAGGTACGTTGCCACCCCGTTAAATTTAGGACGAGATGGGCGCCCGATTTTTTTAAACACTTTTTTGGAAATCCGACCGAGCTAGTCCATGAAGTTCGTAAACAGATCGTAAGAAGTATTTACTACGTCCACTCAGTTCGGCAAAATTTACAAGGACGTAGTAGGAACGAGCTCAGTGTGACGGGGGTATTAAGAAAATAAAAGCAAATAAAACGAAGCTCCAATAATCAAATGAATCAGTTAGAATTGCTAAAACAACTGGGTGCCTACCATGGAAATACCATGATCATGATACACGGTAAAGAACAGACTAAAATATGCAGTACTGGAATAAAAAAATGCATAATTTTTAAAATGTTTGTCTTGGGTGGTTTTTTTTATTGCTCATCATTCCTACGATTATCCCCTTTCCACTATGCATGTTTTTGGCAGCGCTTCTTCTGTCATGTAAAGCGCGCGTGGCCATTTCCAAAAACAGAATTGATTTGCTGATTGAATTATCATAGTGATAAAGGTCGGTTGTTTTGTTTTTATACCTGTATACATTTCATTTGTCTAATGTATATGGCCGGGCCGCGCCACAGCAAGGAGTAATATATATTGGTCATTAAAATTCCAATCGCATTAAATTCTCCATCAGGCCTTTTTTTCTTTATAACTAGTCGGAAAGCCGACAGAGAAGGCAAAACATGGAAAATATTAACCACAAAGTGCAAGTCATTAAAAAAAAAAAAAATCCCATATATTTTTTTCATTCAATTAATCGTGTTTTTCGGTCTCAAATATGTCATTGCAGTACAATCACAAATGCATCTTTCTTATATGAGAGAATAGAAAAACATTCATGAGAGAAATTTACTTTCCATAATAAATAAGAAATGTTAGCATTAATTTTTGTATGAATATTTTTGTGGATTCTGAATATGGCTCCATTTATATACAACAATTATTTATGCCTAAAAGAACAAAATGTGTACGGTGTCTTTTGATAGAAAAAAAAAACGAAATGAAAAGGAAAATGGCAGAGGGAAAATAAAAATTATGAGTCCATTGGTACTCAAAAAGAGCGATATCGAGAGGAAGATGGAGAGAGAGAGAGAATAATAGTTAGGGTGGAGTAAAGTATCAGTCTTCCTGTTTAGCAGTCAAGCACGTTAATTATGTTGGCACATTAATGCTTGCTCAATTTACAACATCAAAATAAGACTGTTTAAACGTAAACCATCACAATAACCATGATCACCTATAATTAATAACCGCATCGAGTAGAATTTAATTATTTTGTAATCCGCGCTGGAAAAAAGTTTATACCGGGTGAGTCAGAAGAAACTAGACACCTAGGACAACTCTGATAAAAATAAAACAAATCAACGAACCCCGAATTATTATACATATTCGGAAAGATTAACTCTCCCCGCATCTTTTGGTACCAATTTTATGTGTTATATCTTTAAGCTTGGATGAACGCGACGCATTGTTTGCGAACATGTCAATTTCGAATTGTGCAAGAATGGGAGTAAAATCAAAACAACAAAATGCAAGACAATAGCAACTCCATCTTAATTAAAATAGCATAACTTTTTAACGAAATTGTCGTCCGCTTAATAACTTGGCAGGGGTGTTTTTATACATATTGACTACATTTTATATGAAAATTAGATTGACTCGTCAAGTAATGCACGAATGAGAACACATCAAAGAATAAATTGCCACTGACAGAACTAAAAAGGCCTCCCAATACTTTTGAAAAGAGATTATTTTTTTCCTTGACGTGTGCTCACTCATGCCTGACTCACCCCTGCCAAGAAAGTTTTGTTAAAAAGTTATGCTATTTTATAATCAGGATGAAGTTGCTTTTTTTTTGTAGTTTTCTGTTATTTTGATTTTACTCCCATTCTGGCACAATTCGAAATTGACATGTTCACAAACAATGCGTCGCGTTCATCCAAGCGTAAAGATACAACACACAAAATTGGTACCAAAAGATGCGGGAAGAGTTACTCTTTCGGAATATGTATAATAATTTGAGGTTTATAAATTGGTTCTCTTTTTATTGACATTTTCCTAGGTGTCTAGTTTTTTTTCTGACTCACTCGGTATATGAGCTCTGACGACTGTATTTATACATAATAGAGACTATACAAACATAGGAAATGCATTATAATATCCTTATTTATATAGAAACGGAGAAGCAATGCCTGGCGCGACAAGATGTTTATTTCTCTATACTATCCTTTCACATTGAAGTAAAGCAGCATCACTCAACATGCATCCCCCGCATACTATCAAGTCTCCTCGAGATGCCCTCCAGCCCTGGAAAGATAGCATCCTTCTAACCCTTTTAGAGCCATCATGCATGCACACTTTTTTTTCTTAAACCTCGACCTAAAAACACTCCTTTGCTAAACCTATGTCAGCCAAAATGGATGTTTAAAATGTTCCAGGGTTACCTTATCACCTTAAGTGGTGCACACGTGCATTATAGCTCTTCTCTATGATATTATTTTGTCTTTACAAAAGAAAATACTGAAAAAAAAAAGCATTTTGCTATTGTTTTTAAAAGTCTTAATTTACAGCCGAAGCAACTGACCTGTGCATTCAAAGAATTACAAATATTGGTCATTGATGTAGCAACACCAGATCGGCTGCCCAAACTGAAATCCATTAAGGTTCTTGTTTAAAAAGATCATGTCTTTAGCTTTCAAGAATTTGAATGACTTTTTGACTGGCATAATTAATCTCATCTCCATAACTATTTAACAAAAAAGAATGCTGATTGTTTATAATTCTTCATTGACCTGAAGCACTTTTAATACGATTGATTATGGTAAATTCCTGACGAATAAAAAATTATTAAAAACAAAATAAATTTGTTTACGTTATATCTGTATATAATTGTTGGTCAATTTCTCTCTCTCTCTCTCTCTCTCTCTCTCTCTCTCTCTCTTTGTCTCCCTCTCCCCATTCCTTCACTTTGAATTCGAAATCGTCAGGGCGGACCGTATGAAAGATAAGCTCCTATAAACTACATGTGTATTTTTCATCGAATAAATATTCAACCGGAATATATGCCTTTTAACATAAGGGCACATGGAGAGTGACGAAATGCAATATGTTATTGATCAGCAAATTGAAGAAGTTGATATAATTTATTGTACACAGCACACTTTTTTTTGTTTTGTTTTGTTTTTTTGTTGTTGTTTGTTTGTGAAACGCATAAAAATGGGGCGAGAAGTGTATGGGTCGCATATTTAACGGTTCAACAACACCATAACATCACATCTATTAATCACGATATTAACAAAATAAAAATAATTTCTTTTAATTGCAGTGTCTGTTGGTGCAATTATCGGCGTCATCGTGGCTTGTATCTTCTTTGTAGTCATGGCAACCTTCATTCTGCATCACCTGGGTGTGTTCAAGTCCAACACCTGTCTCAGGAAAGCCCGGAGCGACGAGATGCCCATTCTAGGTGAGTAGTTTCCTGTAACAACCCAAGTTCATTTGAACCTTGTCAAGTGTGTTTGGAAGGTTTGAATAAGAAGGGAAGAGAGGGGAAATGGTCTAATGGTTAATGAAGAGGAGGGGGGGGGGGGGGGGTAGAGGGAAAAGAGGAAAGGAAAGGAAAGGAGTTTTAGTGAAAAGAGGTAGGCAGAAACCTCAATTATGCTTTTCTAACTTATGTGGCTATTCAAGTGTGATTAAAACTGCTCGATATATTTATTTTTTTATGCTATGGCATGTATGGGCACGAGTTCAAAACATGATAACAACAAATTGATATAAATAGGACTGGTGGTATCTCACTTGCCGTATATGACGGGTTTGAGACGGATTTGAGATTAGTTTGAGATGGTTTTGAAACGTTTTATGAGTTGCGGGGAAATTGAACATAATAATTATATATGAGATGTTTTTTCCGTCGTGGTCACGTTTAGACGTCTCGGAGTCTCATAATCTCAGAGCTTCTGCAAAGTGAGATACCAAGTTAATGTTCGAACATTAATTGAATAAGATGCAAATCACTTCTGCGTAGATTGTATACCTAAATTGCTTCCTTTTATAGTAATGATCATGACTTCATGATTGTGAGAAGGGGGAGCCAAGTAAATAGCTCACGAGGGAATACAACATATCTCATGTGTTCCATCAATATAATAATGCAAAGAAATAGCAAAATGAATGATGACAGCCAAGTCATTCACCTCAAAAGTCAACTTTGCATGAGATATTACAAGTGAATTTGAATAGCAATCATTCATGATTCAAGTGGTAATTTCCCCTGTTTTCGTTCTGCATGCTCAAAGATTTCTCTTTTACAATATGTTTCTCTTCACGGACTCAGGAAAAAAGTCGGAATTGTTTTGTTTCTTTGACGTCACCATTACGGCATCGCGTCTAACGGGTCAACAACAGCTACGTTCAATCATTCTTAGTATCAAAACCAGTACACAAGACAATAAAAGTAGAGCACTTTCATATTCGCCTTTTTTCGTGGTCCATGTGTAATAAAATGGTGACCCATTTTGTAATTAAACTACACTGACCAATAATCATTTATTTGTTGTCGCAAAGGTTATATTATTGAAGTAGTTTATATTATTTCACTTGTGTATGTGAAATGTACAATAAAAGAGTCTATGAGAGAGGGAGAGAGAGAGAGAGAGAGAGAGAGAGAGAGAGAGAGAGAGAAAGAGTAAGGAGAGCGAG
>CALNVZ010000174.1:47028291-47114800 GCA_940671915.1 Paracentrotus lividus | reverse complement strand
AGAGAGAGAGAGAGAGAGAGAGAGAGAGAGAGAGAGAGAGAAAGAGTAAGGAGAGCGAGAGAGAGAGAGAGGGAGAGAGAGAAAATCAGAGTAAAGAAGATGTATAATCGTAAAAGAAAGAAAGGAAACTATGAAGCCGAGTTATAGATTCTTTATCCATTATCCCAAGTGAAAAAAAAATTGAAGTGCAGGTCTACAAAGAAACTAATATCAAAAATTAATTCACCCAGATCGAGATTTGAATAACCTAATTTCTTCTATTCGCGTTCGGGAGAAAGCGTTCGGAACGATGGAAAGGATACACCTCTTCTTATTGGACAAGAACTGTAATGAGACCATTTCAAGATTAAAAAAATTAAAGGCATATGATTGATAATTATGCCATATTTAGAAATTATTTTTTTAAATTCCCCTTAATCACAGTGAAACACGAGTATCTCATTGAATTGTGCTTTAAATTGATTTGACATACATGAATATTTGTTCATCTTACAGGCTTTGATAAAACAGCGGAGGATCGAGGATTCGTAAAATAGGGGATGGGGGTCTTGTGTGCTGCGGGTAAATTTGAAATTGGGGAGAGGGCGAAGACGAAAGGTTAAAAAAGAAAAGAAAAAATAAAAAAGGAGGGGCTCACATCTTCGATTTTCCACTAAACAGTAAAATCATTTGAAGCATATTTGGTCTTGCATGGACCATTGATACCTCAACAGATAATATGCCTGTATGGTATTGGCATCACGTAATGGGCCTGTAGCTTGTTTACGAGCTCTCGATGAAAGTGTTATTATCTGGAGAGTATTTTTGGATTTGATCTGGGTATCATTATTGTTCAGTGATGCCTTTCTAATAGCATATTCATAGAGCTCCGATACATAGATCATTCACATTGGACCGTTTGCATAAGAAAAATCATGGCTGCTACTAAGATTTCATTTGATAAGATACATAAGAAAAAAGGGAACCAATGACATCATCAGCATCCTATTTGAATTTGCACTAGCCTACGCACATATTTGTTTCATAGAGAAAAAAAAAAAAGAAAGCAAAACTTAAAAAACAAACAGACATAGAAATAACTTTTTCTTTATTTTTCATCCGATTATGATTAAATTTTCAGTATTGTACTTGAATGTTGTATGTATTTTACTGTACATTTCTTTTCATCTAGAATTCAGCCTGGAGTCCTCCTTTAAATGTACAATGATCAGTTTTTAACAACCTATACTGAGAAGTTTGTAGAAAAAAACTCAATGCCAAATCCTGGTTTTTGAATTATGTGAATTATTTTATTTGCAAGCATTCTTCCCACTTTGTCAATTACTAAATACCAATTTCCCGTTGGACATTTTGGAATAGCTAAGTTAATTAGATAAGTGTGCCACATGAAAGAGACAATTTTATTGTACCATACCAGTATATCGGCTAAAATTCATTTGGCTCGAGGGATCTTCGAATTAATCGTCAACAGTGTTTAGTTCATTTTTAAAGCTTTTGAATTTGCCATATATTTTGATATAATGAACAATAATTTCATTATTTCTTATCTATATATCTCTTTCTTCCCTTCCCTTTTCATTTTTCAATTTTATTTCCCCAATCCATGCCAATCACCGCTTGTTATATATTTTATCTCGTGATTTCATTCATTCATTCTTTCATTTATTTATTAAGTCCAAGGTACTTAGTACATTTGGAAACTTCGATTGTTCGCATATAAACAAAAAAAAAAAAAGAAAAAAAAGAAAGAAATACAAACAAGTGAAATAACACTTGTTTGTTATTATTTATTATTTATTATTAACACAATAATTTTAAGGAAAAGAACATAAAGCGAATATAGGATTATACGCCAATCTATATCTGCGTCTCGTATGTGTTAAGGAATGTGAATGCAAAAACCATAGGGAGAAAAACAGATTTCGCCTTTAAGTAATAAACAAGGATCTACTTAAGATATGAACATGGTCTGCCATCTTTTGAAGCTACTCAATCATTATTTTCTGAAACAAAATATATAAATAATATTTTTAAAATCTATGACTATAAAAAAAAAATATACACGTATGGTGCACCATATTCCTCCGTTTCTCCCAATTTTTGGCGAGGACCTGGCTTTTGACAAAGTGTCAAATTAATCCACTCTCTATAATGTTTCCAATTTATCCTTTCTTTGTCTTTCTGTTCTCCCAGTAGGCATAATATAAGCGTTATTCAACTGCATCATCAATTCATTGGGATTGGTTATGAGAATGCATTATTTCTAGTCTGCTCCTCTCATATTTTGGTCGGCATAAAAAACTTTGCTCTTTATGAATAATTTGATTTTAATTGTACACGCCCCATTAAACAGAATAATACCATTTCCCCTGTGAAAGCACGGGCAAAGGCTGCATAAGCAAAATCTTTCTCTCTCTCTCTCTTTCTTGTTTTTCTTTTTTTTTTGTGGCTGTTATTAGCTCTACATAATTATCTAAAATGGAGGGTAAATAGTCCTTAGAGTACAGCTCATAGTCCTTATAGCGTGGTGTTCTCCATGTCGTTCGTAATGTTAGGAACGAATTTACGAACGACTGGAACATGTTCTTGGGTACTATACTAATCATATGCTTTGTAACTTAGCGCGTGAACTTATCACCGGTCGGTCGTAAAGCAATTTCGTAACTTATAAAAGAATTGGTGTGGCTCTGGCCTTACAACAGCATCGACGAGGATGATAATCATGATAATAATGTTCTTTATTCATTGTTTTCCTATAATGTTTAAGGTGGCATCTTACTTCGCGGAAACGTCTCCGAGACTCTGATAATCCGAGACGTCTCCGTGAAAAAAAAATGTCATCGTTATGAACATGTTCTGTTTTCCATCGACTCCTGAGACGTCACAGAGACTGAAGAGACGTCTCCCCTTCTAGTTTGAAAACCGTCTCAATCCCGCCTCAAACTTGTATCATAGAAAGTAAGATACCACCATAAGTAGTGCCTAAACATGGGAGCTAATAAAGAGAGGGCGACCAACCCCCAAAATAAAACTTCAAATTGTAATTTCAGATAGGTAAATATAATCTTGACCAAATCAATTCATTGCGTGATTGTTTGTAGAAATATTATATTCTCGGAGGAAAAAGCGTGTCTCAATCCAGTTATATACAGGCTTTTTATCTTTCCCTAGACGTAGAGATTGACGTATGATCTTCTCGACTCACTCATAAAAATGCTTGAACGGCACGTATTTTATACCTTAGACGACAACAACTTAGAAAATAATAGTGCATGATTCGAAACACGTTTAAATAAAGAACATATCTTTAATAACTGTTTGATGCTCTCTCAGGCTTTTGTCTTTTCCTTCGTCCATGCTCTCCCTCCCTCCCCCATGTCTACTCAGCTTCCCTGTACTTTTACCTGTCTTTATCCTCTCTCTTCTTCTCTTTTGTTGCCTTATTTACTCATGTATTCCTCAGATGTTTTCCTTTTTAGTGCAGAAATCAGTACTTCATGACTTTGCAACCCATTGTATCCTCAATAGTATATAATTCTATTTCATATCATGTAATATGTATTCTAGGGTTGATTCCATAGTTCTGGTTCTTTTTTTTTTAAAGTATTTTTAATGAACCGAATTAAATTGAATTAAATTGGATATCAAACACGCGTGTATTGGTTCTTCTTCTATAATAATTATCATGAGAATTTGTTCTCAAAAGAATTCTGAAGTAAGCATCATCGTTATATCTTTAATTCAATTTCCACGTAAACATTAAACCACAAATTACTTTTTTCATCAACATTTTGAGAGCTAATGCTAATATGATAAACATAATCAATTTCCGTTACATAAGCAGCAACCAAGTCTGGTATAATGAGAGGAGTATGCAACCATACGTCATTTGCGTATTGGTATTAAAATGAGTTACGAACCAGAGTAATGCAATTGCCATTTAATTTACTTCGTGTTCTGTATGCAACAAGCCTGAGATGAATAAACATACGTCTTCTAAAGTATATTAATATAATCGTAATTGATTGGGAAAGATATGAGATACCGTTTGAATGTTTTTGTATTGACATGCGCTGAGGGTAAATTTAGAGTGCTTAATCTTTTAATCAACCTTCAAGATCATGTTGTATGGGTACGGGGATGGGCAAAGAGAACGGGTCCGTCGACAAGTGATGAATTGCCTATCAGCTGATTCAACGATGGGGAGACTCAGCCCCCTACTTCAACCGTCCATGGTGCACTTAAGAACCTGGGCTTCGTTGGTCACCGTGATCAAGTCCTAAAATAACCTCGCAATTAGATTTTCCACGTCTCCCCAAATTGTCGAATCTCATCGAACGGTTTGCAATCACCATATGTTTCTGGTGAACTTCAACGCTTTTAAGTTCAAGCATTTTTTGGTAACCGGAATACCTTTACAGTAGTCTGCAAGCACGCGCTCAAATTTGAGTCTAAATTACTGTCTAGTGGAGACTAGCCTCCAAACCCATTGTTTATCGTGAAAGCAGCTTCAGTACATATATTCATGTATATTCAAGGATATTTTAGAATATTTGATCATCTTATATGATCTGTTTGAATCAATTAACATCAACATAAGGGTCTACTTAGACCAGGCACTGATTGTTTGAGCCTGTCACTTTCTCTAATGATTCCACTTCTCATCATTTCACAAATTCACTTTCCTCCATAAATCCTGAGAGTCCCTTTACGTGCTTGTATATTAAACAATGTTGTGTAAAAATGTGAGCGTTGATGAGAAAATACAAGAGACTCCAGGCAGTAGACTAGGGTCTACTCATTATTCGGAAAAAAAAAAAAAAAAAAAAAATTAAAACGCCGTTTCTGATCTCCCTGTACTAAATACATTTCCTTCTAAATCACATATACACCCCAATAAAAACATGCATGAAATATATGCTTTAGCCAGTCAGGGCATGATATCCGGAGACATTTCTTACTGTTTTTTTTTTTTTTCCTTTTTTTTATAAATGGATTAAGCCAAAGTTAAACCTGGTGTATAGTTTTGGTAGCAAAAAGGAATTGGCACAAAAACCGATCAAATGTAGTTACATGTTGTCCGCATTGGAGCTAAAGATATGTGTGAGAGATCTTGTGACATTCCTTTCAATATTTCCGATGAATTTTATTTATAAAGTTCGAATATAGCGCAATCCAACTGCCGTTTAGACTCTGCTGACAAATTCGCACGCCCGAGGTTTACGGCGTGAATTAGTGCGAACACGATCGTGATGTAACACGCCACACAGAGAGATCCCATTGGTTCCCACGTGAGCGCTAAACGGTGACCATGGTGACGGGTCCCCGACTAATCTTTTTTTAATCCTTAATATTATGAAATAAAGACACTAAAAACGAGATTTACAAGTACTACATTGCTTTATTATAGTTATTGGATTCAATCTATCATGAATTTATTATGTGAATCAAAATAATTTTTCTTCTCCCGAAACTAATACACCAGCGATTTAAGCTCAATTTTTCAGACTGGCTAACACTGCTTCACATCATGCTTATCATGAACAGAATTTTATCCCACTTGCAGTTGGACGCTTTATCCATGTTAGCAATGTTTTTCCGAACCCTGCGGCACCGGTATAGCCCGTTTTTTTAGTCTTGTAATTCATTGATAGCAAGATACAGATTGAATTCTAAATGAAATTAGTATTATTAGACAGAATACCCAGCCCCTGCGAACCGGTGTTCGTCGGCGCAGGCATAGTCTTTGCGATCTACCTTTGTGTTATACCATTCTTGTGATGAAGCATCGTTCCTACTTGTAAACGGAAGTTTCAATCTAGGTTTGTGACAGGTATGTCTCGCGAATGCTTTCAATCTATTGCAGAAGCTTGAACATCACACATACGACTAAAGTTCACTTTGGACGGCATGTTCTATTGTTTTCAACTCCTTGATCGAGTGCTGCTCTCAAAGTTCCACAGGGAGAAAGTAAAGCCTTCGTCTTATCCGCGCATTCATCAATGAATGAGAAGTGGATAGAAGTTTAGCATGGAGAAGCTTTTACAGAAATGTTTTCTGCTGAAGGCCTGAGTGCTTGTGCATTCAATAACAGCTTAGCAGTGATTTCCTTGTCGTTTTAGGTCAATGGAGAAGATGTTAATTGGATTGTCGTATTCTGCCTAACCGATTTGGTGAACTAACGAACTACTGGGGCTCTACAAGTGTGTCAGAAATCGTCCCATCGTTTTGAAGCTTTCTTGTTTGAAGTATGAAAATCATTGGTTTCATGATAAATCTCGGCAGAGTTATCCTTACTGTATTTTATGGTGCCCTCATCACTTGGATCTTTGCATGCATGAGTAAATCTTCTTCTTCTCCTGAAGAATGAAAAATCTCACTTGCCCAAGTTAAAACAGAATCATGTGTACACAGGAAGACACACCCACACCCTCACATAATCACTCACGCATACGTACACACACATCCTCGCTCGCACACATACACTCCATCCCACCTACAGACACTCACACCCTCAAAAACACACCTTCAAATGCAACCTCGTTTTCTCTTTTACACACACACACACACACACACATATATATTCTCCATCTTACCCACACAAACACTCGCACCCTCAAAAACACACACCATCACAGAACCTCAAACAAACACACACACATACACATCCTCTCACTCCTACCCACACACACTCATACCCTAAAAAACACGAACCTTCACATAATTTTAACACAACCTCAAAGGCCCTCATTTGATATCATTTGTCTCAGATAATGATGTACTGAAATCTCCACATTGCTATTTTTGCTCTTGTTGTAATGTGAAAATGTCAAATATGAGAATAAACCGAACTGCACTGGATATTTCTAATTAGCCTCCCGGGCTCCAAACATCTCGTCTTATAGTATCCTCACATTGTATAACCTCGATTTTTCTAAACTGAGATAAAGTAAAACCTGTATATGCCATTCATTCTGGATATGGGCGTATTGTATATTTCCAAGGAGGAAAGCATGATTTTATAACAAACTCTGGTTTGCCCGAGAGAAAAAACTAACTACAATGTGATTTTTACTCTCCCTGGAATCGTACAGGAAGGTCATCTTATTCCTGTCTTTTGTTCTCTTCAGGCAGTTACAAAACTCAACAATACTTGAATATCTAGAGGCTTTCATGACACAAACATCAAGAAGACTGCCGGGAAATCATAATATATAGTGATACAAAATACGATGTTTTGATAAGAACATAAATAAGCATAGAAAAATCGATGGTTTGCCATTGAGATTCAGAGGATATACGAAAAATGGGACATTTTCAATGCATGGAAGAAAAAAAAATGAGAAACTAGACAAAGACGGATTAAAGTCCAATATACATGTGTACGAATATACGCAAATTAATCAACTGCCCGAGGTTAGCTAATCGTAATCGGAAATTAAATAAAAGCATTAAATATGCTATTGGCACCTTCACTGATGTGACGTATTTACGTTTTGATTCTTAATAATGATCGTGATAATTCGGTATAAAAAGCACCAAATAATTACAAAACATCATCAAACTGAAACTATATTAAGTACAGGGCATATTTTTTTAATCATAAATGTAAGAATTTTCGTCGGCCTTATTAAAAAAATGGCCTTAACATATTTTAGGGCCATTCATATTGTACACAGACTGAAAAGTAAGCGCTTTAGTCTTAAAAGGTAAAGCGCTTTATACATGTTATAAGAAACCGGTATTATTATTATTATAATTATTATTATTAAAAGTACGGCGGGGCTCTTTTAGCATGAGGTCAACATTTTGTAGACAACAAACATCAGTGATTACTATGGAGATAGCCTAGAAATAGAATTGAAATCTGGAAGGAAAAATAGGAAAGAGAGGGAGTATTTATTCTTCGAGTACCTAATTTCCAAGATATGATACAGGTGGGTATTCATGAGAGGGTTGCTATCAGAAGCATAAGACTCGCGAGTCTAGCGGGGCGTGGAATCATTGTGAAGGGCAGCGGTCAACCAGAACAGATTGCGATCATTTCTCCCCGTTAAAGGGATGTAGTAACTTTGAATGATATTCAAATCACATTTTACCGAGTTAGCTTATTTTGCCAACATAATTATAAACACTTAGGCCAGTCTGGTATCTCTTCAAAATTGCAAGCTAATTGCTTGCTTTACCTTCGAGATATCAATGATTTCATACTCAAGTTTTATAAACCAATACCGGATGGTTTATAAAACCATGTGCTTTTCCGCACAGCACAACACACACCCATTTCCTGTTGTATAGTACCCCGTTCCTAGCGGCCTGATTAGCTAGCAGCAGAGGATACTGGTGTTCAGCTGTACACACAAAAAATGAGAACTAGTTTCCATGAGTAAAACCCGTTTGCTACTCTTGGAGGCGAGTGCTTTTATTCGTATATCACGTATTTATTACTTTAGAATCTGTGTTTCTGTTAAAAGTACACACCCGCTCTTCCAGAACATGTAAATTTAATAAGGGGTACTCAAGAAAAAAAATTATTGAGATATATATACACAATAATTTTTTTTTCTTGAGTATCCCTTAGTAACTTTACATGTTCAATTACTTAAAACAATTGTGCAAGTGAGTTTCTCTTCAACTTGGTACGCTTGGTGGATGATCGGGTGAAAACACTAACAATCGAGTAAAGTGAGAATTGCTGAGAAATTCTATAGCCTGTAATTCACTAGATGAGTAAACTACGACACGTCTTCGTACGTCTCAAGTCTCGTGAAAGTCTTTGAGAGTAATTTACTGGCTATGCGTACTTTTACATGTTGCACCCGGTACGCCTACTCGGATCACGAGTACGGACATATCGAGACTGCTGCACGAGGTATACGTACGTACATGTATAGCGGAAACACACAGTTAAATACGCACTAAACAGCGGAACGGAGGGGCGGAGAACGTGCATGCTCTTGTCTTTGGGTGAGTCCTATTCCTTTTTGTTGTTGTTTGCCTGTTTTATAATGATATTTTGAATGTTCCGATGATATACATCGTCTGATAACACTAACAGCTAGATTACCATGCATGGATTTCCCATTACTTTGTCAGTCATGTACACAGTTTGAGTTTGATGCATTGATGTGAGTAATGCAATGTATTGGTTTGTGTGAATTGATGCTCTGAAGTGAGTAATGCAGATGTATTGGTTGAGTGAATTGATGCACTGAGTGTTATATCATCGGAACATTCCAAATATCATTATAAAAACAGGCAAACAAACAACAAAAAGGAATAGGACTCACCAAGTGAGTAACGCTTTACATACTCAGAGAGTCAGTAAGTAATTTGTGCAACCTTTACTTACTGACTCTCTGAGTATGTAAAGCGTTACTCACTAGATTAGTTGTTGCAATGTACTCAAAACAATTAGTTATGTTACTCAATAAAATGAGTTAATTAAATAAACTCATTTTGGTGTGTCACTATATTTCAAATCAAAAATACTCGATTAGGTGCGTTTTCAAAGTAGCTTTATTGAGTGAAAGCACTCATGGATGTGTGTCACTATATAGTCAAAAATACTTGGATATTTGAGTTTGATCACTCATATTGCAAGTTCTCATTTTTTGTGTGTATGCTTGGATTGTTTGTTACACTGTTTTAAGGTAGTAAATGACTTCCATTTGATCTGAAACTTTCAGTAGTTTGTTTTTACTGTTGGAACAATATAATGTTATTAATCTTGGTCTAATTGCTCTTCTTTTTGAAAGTTACTAAATCCCTTTAAGCCCCTTTCACAATTGGTAGTGCGACTGCTTACAACCGTTGCGAATGTGTGCAACATAAAATTATATTGTGACCAAATGATCGCAAACGATCGCAAGAGCAATTGTGAAAGCCCCTTTAGATCAGGCGTGATGAGAGGGAAGAGAATTATGTAATCTGGCAATACATGGTTTGCGTTTAGATGTGGAAACAATGTGGTATTGCTCATTTTAGGCATGATCTCAGGTGATGGCTTACATTCAAACATCTGATTCAGTCTACCTGTCCTTGTACAACGGATTCAACACCCGTCATACGGCTTTAAAGGGGATGTCAACAATGGAATTCATGTAAATTTAAAAGTTACTATATTATCATCGAAATATATTTATGTACATGTCCCTCTGTAAAATACATCTTTTCCTTTATCAAGAACTATGAAAATGACAAAACATAAGGGAGACCAGCCTGTAAGTTAGTCACAAATCAAATCAAAACTTTAAACATTCATGACCTTTAAAAAAATGGTATAACGGACATCGCCATTAGGGCGCCATTAAGGGCTTTCCACACCTCAGGTGGTAGAGCATCTGTCTAGTTATCATGAGGTCTTGGGTTTGAATGCCAATGGAATCTTGTTTTCTTTGCTCATATTTTCATATTACTTATTTCTGCTTTTTCTGCTGTTTCATCCCTTGTTCACTTTTATTACTCAGTTAACCCTTGGTACTTTTTCTACAAACCTTCGTCACTCATATTTTCTTGTACGTTCTGATTAAGAAAAAAGATCATATTAAAAATTCCAGGGTGTAATTTAATTTTTAAAATGATACTTTTGATGACTTTTACGAAGGGGGAAACACGTGCTTTTTATTTTGGTAGTCAAATTATTAACCCATTTTCGATATGTACGTGTCTATCTCAATTTTCACCTCATTTTTTTCATCGTTTGAATATTTTTCTCAGATTTATATCGGAACTTGTAAGCTCTTGATATCATATGTATCATCAAATTTTGGAAGGCGCTTTTCTTTATCATCGCAGGGTTTCTCATCAAAGCAACCATAACACGTAGTCCAATATTATTATTGTTTGCGCTATCACAGGTGTCACGTGGGAGGGAATAGTATTTTATATTACATGACGAGAATGACAGATATACGTCGACCAGCCGGATATAGCACCCTCATAATAACAATGATTAGTTCACATGAAACAAATAAGAAAGCATTTTTGGAAATGATTATTAGTTTGTTATTGATAGTTTTGAATTGAAGTGGCGGTTGTTGTGATATGATGTTGGTGGATAAATTAAGGCGGGAAATGGTATACATGGTATAGGGGAGTATAGTGCATGAATTTGTTTTCTATATTGGAAGGTATAAGGTTAAAACAAATATATTGTAGGGGAGACCGGGGATGGAAGTTACAAAATTCACATTTTGGGCCAGATAATTCTAATGAAAGAACTCACGCACTCCATCTTGGGTCTGTAGTTAGCCTATTATGTTTGCTAAAACCTGAGGCATATAAAACTTGAATCCATGTAAACACTAATTAACTACAGATTAATTAATGAAGACATTTTTTTGTAACAACCTACCCCGTATACGGGGTAAGTTGTTACACCATACGGGGTAAATTGTTACAATATGTAAACATACGGGGTAAGTTGACAATGTGTATACCATACTTTTGTTTCAACTTTCCAGTTTCTTGGCATCGTTAACAGTAGATCAAGTAGAGCTCTAGAATAGACAAAAGTATTAATAGAAACATAAAAACATTAACACCTGAAAATTGAGACAAAATGTAATTTTACATAATTATGTAATGTAATTTGGGTTAGTTGTTACTTCGACATGAGGTAGGTTGTTGTAACAACCTACCCCATGGGTGATTTTACACACAAAATCAACTGTAGCACAGCCGTTAGACAGAATTACAGGGCATGGCTAGGGGGTATATTAGTGACATACATTTACTATATTTACAATACCAGACTATCATCATGTGCCTTCAGTTGTAAGAGCTATTACAAAATTTCAATTTTTGTCAAAACTTTACTTCGAACTGTAAAAAATGTTTTATGTTGATTTACTTTTTAATAAAACAACGGAGAAACCTCACGACCGGCAGTTCATCACAGCTATGTGTAGGCTGTATATACATGCTAGTTAGCACATCCTCTCTTGTTCCAGCTTAGCACACTGAGAACTGTAACAAATAACCCGTGTAACTTCCACCCCCGGTCTCCCCTAAGAGTAACTTAGCTTATATTTGATTAAAGAATGAACCATAGCTGGATTTTCGTTGAAAAGCAGTAAAGAGGAATGTATGATCAGAGAAAGCTTTCTGCAACAGACCGGAATGTTGTATGGGGTGGAAGGGGAGGGGAGGGGAGTCAGAAAGAAAGAGAGAGAGAGATAGATAGATAGAGAAAAAAGAGAAAGTGAGAGAAGGAGAGAGAGAGAGAGACGGAGAAAGGAGGTGGAAGTGACTGAAGGCCCCTTAATTGTTTCAGGGGCGAGAGACATTGCAAAAAATAAAAAATAAATAAAAAACAGAAACAAAATATAACCGTTATTTTCTCAAAAGCAATAGTCTAGAGTGGTATTTTGAATTATAATTCAGGCAAAAGCAACACGTTGCAGTTAAATTTATAATTCTAAAGGATAATTTTTTTTTCTTTCTTCAATGCACCTAATTAGAAATATAACGCTCAAAATATTTTCATGAACATGTTTTGGCCGCTTTGGCGTTATTTAATTTCTCTACATCGTTATAGGTAGAATTAAGTCTAATTTAAATGCCTATGCATATTCAGAATTAGTTTAACAGATTAAAAAAAATATTACATAGCTCTTAGAAGGCAACAGAAAGATATATAAATGGCAGGAAGGACATCACATACTGTGTTTTTCCTTGTTCAGTTAGAAAACTGTCAATTTGGAGATGAAAGTGATTTCCAATTGACCTTTATAAATATAGGCTAATGACAAAATGAATTCCCATGTGCCTACAGAACACTCTGTTTATTAGGCCACACGAGAGACGTACATACAAGGCTAGCCCTTCATTCAAATTCGCGTTCAAAATATATTAGACAAATTGTTTCTATAACCCCCTACCCCTCCCTACCCCCTCAGAATTAGACACGCATTAAGTCGATTTGTAAATATATCTGTCAGTCCCTTATTCGACGTTTTCTTTTGTAATATAATCAGCGGGATGGTGCATTATCCAGTCCACTTTCATATATCTTAGAATATAAAATATTCTACAAATCTAGCAATGGGAGAGCATCAATATTTAATGAAATTTAGAGCATTATTGGGTATTTTCGTGCTCGATTATGCAAGATTCTCCTAACAAATAAAGCAATTTGATTTAAAAAAAAGATAATGCACATTGCAACTTTTTAAAAATGTATCCACATCTAACGTAGATAAAAGTATGACAATAATGTCCACATTCCTTACGAATATGAAACAATATCAACACCACTGTCCTGTAAAACTTAGGGTACAACTTGTAACGTATATAATATGCAAAACCTGACCTATGTATTCATGGGACTTGTTTTTCAGACTTTTCCCATTAGACCTCGCTATCTTATTTCGTCGCTTGAGATGTTTTTCCATTAGATTTCTAGATCCATCGGCATTTAGTTCCCATTATCTAAGCGCTTATCATGAATTCATTCGATGTATTTCTATTCTAATCCATAATCTTGTTATATTGATTACTTTTGGGAAATGGTTGTTAGAGGTCGTTACCCCAGAGATTAAAAAGCAATCAAACTAGTTTGAAAAATATCGGTACATCTTGGTCACAACTACAAGAGACCATCTCCAAACCGACACAGAACTGCTGTATAAAATCCAGGCACAGCAAACTCCCATTGTGTGTGTGTGGGCTCTCAAATGCCATGCGGTCTAAATGCTAGAAATTTAAATATACCTATTGAGATAAAGTTAGATGAGACCATCATTAAAAGTTTTTTGTCAGAAGTCTGTGCACGAGACCAAAATTGTGCATCGGTCGATAGGGCGGTGTCTCTCTTGGGTTGTCGATATTATGTGTCGATGGTAAAATGGGGTATTTAGGTCATCGCTACTGATTCTATCCATTTTTAAAGGGGAAATATACCCGTCTCAGATGCTAATAAATGGAATAATTTCAATGTGAAGATCTTCCCATGTTTATACAGCAGGACAATGGTATAACTTTCATATAAGAGTAAATTATGATGTTGAAAGAAACCTGTTACCCTACGTATGTAAGTTGTTAAATCACAGTTCAAACAAGAAAAACGAGGACCTACATTAAGTGTTTTACTGAAGTTAGTATTATTTTATTCAAATTAAATATAATTATGTTTATATACCCTATATATCTTGTGGTCTACGTAATTGCATGGTTGTCATTATGAAATATTATGTGGTAAGGTTTTTAAATTAATTCTAAAATCATCACGACAGAAAACATGTCTCTTCGAAACCACAATTGGCTTCCAATGCTGCTTGGTGAATATAGGTGTCTAGAAAAGAAACAACACCCACATAATGCGAAATTCGGAAGCAGAGCCACTTATTTAGCCGACTCCGAACCGACACCAAACCGAACATAATATTATATTACTAGGGTTGGGCGAATCTCAACTTTTTTTTCAAACAAGTTGTTTCTATAGTAAAATTCGACGTGGAAACTGAAAATGACAATTATTTTTGCATACGATGACGTCTTACGTCGCTAAAGTGCAAAAAACCAAAATGGCCGCCAAAATAGCGTATTATGCCCAATTATCATACTTTTTATACGTATAAACCACTTTTATTGCGTTTTTATATGTCTTTTGGGTGTCAGGGAACCCAACATGATTAATCCAACATGATTAATCCTTCCTAAGTTGACTGTTAGTGTAGTTTGGTAGTTAGTTTCAGTCAATATCGAGCAAAAATCACCTCATATCAAAATCACTAATTAACACCTATAACCATACTAGGTACCTTTGGTCATGATAAAATTGTCAGATTTGAGCTTTTAAACCATCAAAATCCATAAAGAAACAAAATAAAACCGGTTTATACCTATAAAGTGTGTGATGAATGGGCAAAATACACTATTTTGGTTTTTTGCACTTTAGCGACGTCAGACTTCATCGTACACAAAAATCATTGTCATTTTTGGATTCTACATCAAATTTGACTGTAGAAATAACTTGTTTGACATAACTTTTCAGAAAAAAGTCATTATTTGCCCAACCCTAATATTACCACGAATGACAAGCTAGTTGTTGGTTTGAAGTCGGTTTTACTGGTGTGACGCTGGCTTAGATATCATTGTTTTTTTTTTTAAACATTGGTCAACTGCCTAAATTTTGCTACGGATATTGTTAAATATACCTGGTACATGTATGTAAATATAAGTAGGGTCTGAAATAGAAGTATATATTAGAATGATTATTTACATCTATTTAGGCTCATTTTCCTGTCAGTGAATGGATTTGTATGCAGCTTTAGTGTTATTGTAATATAAAAATAGCAGTAGTTCAAAGTGGCTCAACAGATCGCACCTGCCAGTTGCTTCCCTTCAAGTCATAATCACTATAAACGTCATGACTGTTGCTTACCCATCTCTTGTATCAATACTCATTTGCAATGACGACTCTAGACTTGACTGTCGTCTTGCCACAACGCAACGGGTCACACAGACCTTGTGAATTCCTCGTAAGCTCATGATTGTGCGTGCATAACGAGAAATTCTGTATAACGAAGAAGAACGTTCCTTTTGGGGTTCAACAAACAAGAAGCATCATTATGCAAGTGTAATTTTTCTTCTTCTGTCTCGTCAATAATAAGATTCAAAACATTGGTACTAAATATGCTACCTTATAATGCTCGCAAGGGCAATCTGTCTTCGCTATTTTAAGAGGCTTGCACGGGCGGTTTTCAAAGTCTTACGTCACGGGAGCAGATCTCTGCGTGTCTGTAGACGGAAAAGACGATAGCTCAATCGAAAGTGTGCAAACACATCAGGTTTTGAGCAATATATTCTTCTTTAAAGAGGAATAAGAGAAGCGAAGTGTTGTTTTGAACCAAATTATGTATGCAATGATTTAATAAAGTATTTGCTCAACATATAGATGGTCATCAGAGTTAGACTTCAGTCAAACAGAATGTCATTCGCAAACAAAGTCGATTGATCAATAGTAAAGTTTTTAATGCTTTACATTGGTTATAGTTTTGAGAAAAGTATGAATCCAACTACGTCAGATTGAATTCAGAAGTCAAACCGAATCATTGCATGATATTGAAGCAACATGAACAGCATCAATCGGATTGGTCTATACTTTTATCATTGTCGTAAATTTATTTATTAAAATATGAACGAAAACTAAAAAGCTAACTCTTTGACTTTCAAATTTAAATTATATAAATGATATTCATTGTTTAAATTAATCTGTGATTGAAATAAATAATGTTAAGAAAATGATCAAAGTAAGTTCGGTTAAATGCCGACCATAGCTGTTGCTTAAACAGGTTTTAATCATCCATTTAAATTTGTGCGCTGTGAAGTTGAATTAATCTCAGGCTGATGGTAACTTGTTACTGGAATTCATCTTGTCCTTGAGCTCATGCATGTGTGGTTTTCTTTCTAGTCATATGGCGCAAAGTAGAATTCTATTGATTAGGAACAGTAAACCAGCTCGTTTTGAATTGAAACATTCTACTAAATGTCACTTGTTATGTAATACTATCAATGATTAAATTATAAAAATGAGTAAATAAAAAATGGGGTTTCATCGGGATTCGAACCTGAGATCTCCTGATTACTCGACAGGGCCCTGTGTAGTAATCAGGAGATTCCGATGGAACCCCGTTTTCTTCGCTCATTTTGTCATATCATTATACATTTTTGGAAGGACAACTTGAAATTATGAGAAAGAAACGTATGGCACTGACTTGTTGTTAAAGATAGAATAAGTAGAATATTTATGGAAGAAGATAACCTGACTTACACGGTATTAATACCGCGATCTCTTTCAAAGTATATACTTTAAAAGAGATCGTGGGCTATAGGCCATACCCATGATGGGCTTAGAATAGACTCCCTACCCATTATCAATATGGGAACATTATAACATGCAAAAAATAGGTTAATGATACTCTCATGAGAGAACATTGATTGCTACAATCTTCTTCTTATCGGTATCTTATAGGAAAGTGATTACCGGTCTGCACGCCATCAACATACCACATCTTTGAATGAATTCACCCTTATAACACCATCCTATAATTTGTATAAAAACTGATATTAAGTGAAAATGTTAATAATGATTCAAATTGATCACTGATTTAGATATAATAGTCAAGAAAGTGCCTGAGCTTTCGATCCTAGCAGAAAGTTCGTCAGAGACGAAATGACATAATACTCATAATATTTGGACAAATAATGAACATGTGATTATATTTCGTTGTGCATTAATATAAAAAAAAATCCATAAACATTTATATAATTTTAGAACCGAAGAAGAATTCCCCCTTTAATTAAATATGACTTGTTATTCACAAATCGGGGAAGGGTAAGGGGGAGGGGATAAACAGAAATTTCACTTTCTGCCTTCCTCCCCTCTTGCTGACTCCCGCCTGTTAGTCTCATTATATTTACTCGTCTCTCACAAGTTTAAGTATTTTCTCCCACTCTCTTCCCTCTGCACATGATCCATATCTCTTCTTATCTTTTTCTATTCCTGTCCTCGTTTGAATTCCCAGTAATGATCTCTCTCACTCAGACCTCGAAATAAGTCTTATCCTTCCGCTTGGAAGGATATTAGAAAAACGTGCAATTTGGCTTCGTCTCTGACTCCGTTTGACGGTCGTTATCTGTTGCAGGTCATTGTCTACGAACCAGTGCTTGGAATTACAATACCACGACCTACATCAGTCCTATATTTTTTTTGTGTCCTAGAAATTCGCTATTGAGAATTACATCTGATATACAAAAGCATACCCAAGCATTTGTAATGACTTCTTGATTTATGTTCGTGGTTTTATGATATTTTTTAAGGTGACGCGTTCAAAACGATGTGACACTATTTTAATATCGAATTCCTAGATCTATAGTATTTACTCTTATGTTTTATTGTTCATAACATAGTTTTAGTAGCATGTGTACATGACATCTGCAATGCATCTATACCTAAATAAAATGTAATACAGAAATATCGAAAAATACGACAAGTCTAGATGTCTATCCTGAAAACATATGAATTCCAGTCGTTGTAAATCTAAAAATTTTATGTACATTATATCAACTTATTATGCAACTTTGCTCATGTGTTATGCGCCTTTCAAAATGTTTTTTTTTATTATTATTATCATTATTATTATTATTATTATTATTATTATTATTAAATTATTTTTGACAGTTTTTATTATAGATCCTCGATTTACGCCTCTTGAATGCATTCATCAATATATCCGTTTCAATATTGGACAATTAATTATAATTAGACATATGTCATAATTAAAAGTATATTTATCCACCTGTTGAGTATATCCACATCTACTCTAGATCACGTGAATGGGTCTAGTGTGTAATAATCAAGATAATCTATGCATTTTCTGATGAAGGTATAAGCCCGATACGACTGTATTTGATCAAGCGTGTATTTTGCCCTAGTCCATGTTAAAAATAGAGCCTAGTATTTTAATGGTCACCTGCCTCAAATACACCCACGTTAAAACTTCGGACCCTATTCTCAGAAGGTCATTGTACGCACGCACTTGCACGCAAATGCACGCACATGCAATAATGATGGTCTTATCAAGAACATTACATGGAAGTCTACAACTGGTGCATAGTTCCATGGTCAGTTGTAAAGAATATTTTTTCCGTAACAGAACACAACGAAGTGTGAAAAATATTTTTGTGTAGAAAAAAAAAAATAATAAGGACGGGTCAGCGAATTCTGAGGAATATTGAGACTTAAATATTGCAAAGAGAAAGAGAGATAGAGGACTTATACATAGAGATACAAAGAGAGGGGTATAATAGTGGAAAACACAGCAATTTGACGTTGCACACGAAGAAGAATCATTATACCATTTAATCCAAGGTTCGTGTCTATACGGTATACGAGTGTCCTATTTATATCCCAACTCATATAAATGAGAATGCTCACTTTTTATGGATAAATAATTTATCATCTTTTTCTCAGAGAGCGATAGAGAGAGAGAGAGAGAGATTGTCTTGATGGGCTGCATGTGTACTAACTTTCATTATGGAATTAAATAATAGTCCTAACTTATCGATGTACTGAACAAAATGCAAAAGAAATAATGTCGTCAGAGGTAATGCAGATTTAAAGTGGAAGTCCGCCTTGTAATTTAATCGGTCTTTAAAAGCAAGAAATTGGAAGATAGCTATCAGTAACGGTTAAAAGAACCCATGTCATATGTATGTCATGTAAATAAACATGGATTTGATGATATATCAAATGCACTGGTGAAATTATTGATATTTTCTTTGAAAATTGCACTTTATGGAATTTACATAGTAAGAGCAGTTAAATTATTCATAACTCCGTCTTTCTTTATGGATTTTCTTCAAAGCCTTCAATAATATTTTTCTTTCATTTTTTTCTGCTCTCTTAAAATCTAATTAGATTCCTGTGGAATTTCCGATTAAAGAACCCTGGCATAACCAAATCCTCATATTTCCAATTATGATTTTTGTAAATGATTCATCCATTTGAAGGCGCTGCATTTTCTTGTAAAAGCTTACCTTTGTTTGTTCCAGAAACCATGGTAATATTTGACTTCATTTTTTCCCTTCGGTTTGAGGGTAATTATTGTAAAAATGGTGGACAGTAGTCTTTTTTTCTTTTTTTTCCTGTTTCCGTTCGAAACCTTTCCGCTTTCTTCTTTATATTTTGAATAAAAATAAATTGATTATTTTAAAGAAGGATCTCTTTGATAGGAAACGAGAACAGTGGTGTCATCTTGCATTTTACACCACTTCAGCCAATGCCATTCTACCGTTGACAGAATTGTTTTTATGAATATTCTTATTATTTGCACAAATTTGAACCACGTTTTAAAATATTATATTATATGATTTTAAACAGTGTTAAGATAATACAAAATTGCTAATTTATCATCATTTTATAGAAATGAATTTCATATACAATTTCTCTTTAATTTGAATTCATGGAATCATCCCTTGTCCATTTTGATATTCATCCTACGTAGTTTGAAGGTCATCTTCACCTTCAATGCAAATTGTCAGGGGGGAACCGGAACTAATTCGCCTCTCTCCATTCGGAAAGGTCATTAGAAACCTCTGCACAGTTCATGTTTCAACCCTAACCCACTCACACGATATGTTAAACCCTTTCAACCTCTTCCATTCTGAATAAAAGATCATTGACAAAGCTCTTGAGCTGTTACATGGACATGTCTAAGGGTGGTATCTCACTTCGCGGAGACGTCTCCGCGAAGTGAGATACCACCCTTAGGATGTGGGTAAAGGGCCTGTCCCACAGGCGGCGATCGTTGTGGCGACAACCTGATGATTTCATAATTATAAGGAATTCGTCTTTCAAAAGGCGATTATAAACCGAGAGACGACTCTTTCTAAGCTAGGCTGCAACAACAACTTGCTAGATCTCTTAATAATCTTTACTTAACACCCTCTTTAGACTATTGACCTCCAAAAACGTTTTATTGAGATGGTCCAAACAGAATTCAATCCATGACCGTGCATGTGTGTGAAAATAATGTTGAAACGAACAGGATGTTTTGTCAGAGCCAGAATAAAGTAAACTTTCATCACTCATTGTTGATGCCTGTATTGGAGTGGATTTCAGAAAGAGTGAATTCATAGTGAAATTCGAGTGAAACTTGAGCAACGTTTGAGTGGATTTAGAGTAAGTACACATAGTCACTCAATTTAGACTTATTGAGGAGTGACCTCAGGGATCACTCGAAATTCACTTCAATGTCACTTTAAATTCACTCTTTTTTGATATTCATTCCTTCGACATAAACATTTTCACTTTATTTATTTTTTATTTTTTTGGTTTAGACCGAAACATTTTATGGCAGTTTATTGAAATTCGGAGGGGGGGGGGGGGGGGGGGGGGGGGGGGTGGGGGGGGGGGGGGGGGGGGGGGGAGGGGGGGGGGAGGGGTGCATGCATGCGCTGCTTTTTTTTTTTTTTTTTTTTTATAACCAGCCATCTCATATACAGGTTAATATTGGAAAATGTTCGGCTGCACCCCCATATATTTTACCAAAAAAAATCTGGATGCGCCACCTTTTCTTGGTCCGCTGCTGGTTTATCAACATGAACGATGTGACATTCAGATTTACAATAAAAAAAAAATCTTTGATAAACTTAATGAAAGCATTTCGTGTAGCATATTTCTCTAAAAGCAATATCGGAGGAAGGTGCAAGTAAAATGTGTTCGTTATCCTAAAATACATTTAGGACTTGTTTGAATTCACAGCGCGAAAATCTGACAGGAACAAACAGAAACAACGAACAACATTTTGTCTAGGCTAAATTGCCTGGGAGTCGGGTGATTTATAACTCCTATTTGCTCTCTAACATTTGGCATTACAAGGGAAAGACATCGCACCTGTGTAGAATTTCGATTAATCTGCTATTCATCAACTGGAATTAATGAAACCTGACGGATTGATTATATTGGGTTCTATCGATAAAATACACAGGTTTTAATGTGAGAACAAGCACCTGCAAAATACAAAGATTGTGCACCTCTTTGCGGTTATATGATATTGAGTTGGTATGAAGAGTGAAGCGGTTATTAGCCTCGAATGGATCAATAAGTGACTGGTAAAGGAGAAGCTGAATAAATCATGACATAAATATAGTGGAGCATCCTGAATGATAAATTTGGTTTGAGACAATCATTCAATGCCGCGTCACACCAGTGAAACCGACTCCAAACCGACCACTAGCTAGCTATTCGTGGTCATGCAGTAGAGTACTTTGTTCTGTTTGGTGTCGGTTTATGGTCGCTTGCAGTGGTGTGACTTGGCTGTTATGACAAAGAGTTTGTATGCCATTGACTCTGTCTCATTTATCTCGAACATACTTTTAAATGTGAAGTTATGGAAAGACATTTCAGGTTTGTTTTAAGTCTGAAAATATAGACGAAATAAATATCGATGTTTGATTGTAACTTGCTCTTAAAAAGAAGATGTGCTATATCATATTTTTGTCAAAGTCAAACAAGACATGCAAGAAGGGAAATGACGTCAATATAGCTTAGTGGCTACAAGAGATTGGTTGACCTTGTGGAGGATTGCAAAAATCTGAGCTGAGCTGTGCAAGAGGAAACACTGAACAAAAAATCATTTCCTAAGCATTATGACATGCTTCACAATAAGTAAAGAAAGTAATTATTTTTCCTCCATAGAATACAGTGTTATCTTACATGTACCTCGCTACGATATGACTACTGTGATATTCAGTCAATATTCACTACGTTTTCGTTTGTGTGATTCTCATTGTCATTAAGGCGTATCATGATTGTGTAGGAGTGCTTTTTGAAAGGACATTCTCTGGGATAAAAAAAAAAATAACGACATTTCTATCCCCTTCTTACAATCCTTTACCCCCTTTATAGACATGATAGTGGAATAAATAAAACAAGACTAAATTCGCTCTTAGCTAGCTAATTGACTGTAAATACACTCCACCTACTCCTATCGCCCCAAGTAACTATCAGTCAAACAAGACTACACTACTTACGTCAATTGAAGAAGGACATCTCTATATCTTCACTCTCTATCATGGATCAATTCACGTTTCCAATTGGTCAACTATGGATTTGACATTTACTCAAAGAGAAAGCTTGCCTTCGAACTATAATGTGCATGTAAATTGATATAACATGACACAATACATATCAAAACAATTGTGTGTAACGTCATGATTTATTTGAAGTCGTATAATTTTTCATGAAATAATGATGTTGGCAAGAATTATTTACAACACGAACATGACATTTCAATCTTTTTTTTTTATTGTTGGAAAACGGAGTTCAGTAAACAGTGGCCGGAGGAAGGAGTCTTTCTCCTTCCATTCATCATCTGAAAATGACGTAGATATCAAAATCCCGAAATATACGATACTAATTTGATCTGAATTGTTGACTTCATCCTTTCCAATATTGAAGTTAGAAATACAATTTTTAAATCTTTAATTTAAATAAATATTGTCTACATTATCATAGAAAAGATGTAATCATACATGCAGCTCGGGAAAATAATTAGACCAAGCTCTTTTTTACAAGGGTTTCTTCTCTCTTGTCATTGCAGCCCCTTCTTGCTTCAAGAATTTAAAGTGGTCTCATGTTGACCGGCTTGTGTCCCCGCTTTTTGCCTTTGATTTCATTCCAAAGTTCTAAAACACTGAAATCCCCTATGAAAAAGAGTTTGGTCTAAAGATTTTTGCCCCAGCTGAAAGACTACGCACTAAAAATGTAAATTTACAGATCATCAATTTTTTTTAATTTTTTTTAATGATTTATTTATTTGCTGCTTTTTCACAGACTCGTGTCACCCAGTAACAATCAACGTCCCTTCTAAAATCCCAAAGAAGTCCTACGTCTCAGCCCGAAACGACGCAGCGGCCATCTTGCAGACAATTCGAATCCAGCAAGAACTTAGTAACGGCCAAATAAATGGTATAGCAGGCAGCCGGACACCCGATGATGATTCCTCGGTTGACAATACCAGTTCCAAAGATTTCTATGATACGCCTAGTAATACCAGTAAGTAACGTTTCATTGATTCTAGGTCAACTCCCCCTGGACAAGTACCACAGGTCAACTACCCCGCTGAAAATGTAACCCCTACACACCTAGCCCTAACTGGGGGTAGTTGTCCGGGGGTAATTGTCAAGGGAGTAGTTGTCCTGATACGATTTCATTCATGCAAGCAGATCCGTTCAAAAGTCGCGAATTTTAAATATTAAACAAATAATCACCGTTTGATCCATGTGATGGGAAAACTACCACTTCCCAGGCAAGCTGGACAGCTATCTCTCTGAAGCGAAGCTGAGGAGAGGTAGCATGTACATCGAGCTTGCCGAGGAAGTGATAGTTTTTCTCGTCATTTCGTCAGCGAAACTCGAAAGTACTATTATTGTGAGTGATGATTGATGATGGGAAAACTACAATTTATCACGTGATTGACTTTTGACCAATCCTGTTACAAGATTCTTTGTATGTGGAATATAATGTACAATATCATATCCCGGAGATAAATTATTGGTCCAGTGTCAATTCCTAACGTTAGTATAGTCAAAACCATAAAAGATACACCATAGATCTAGAATATAGCCCGAAAGCAACCGCAACCCAATTCCTAACCTTTCATGAAAGATATCAGGTTAATTGTCATCAAATCAAATGTCAAATCTCCAGAAAACAACTGAGACAAAGTGTAGAAATTAAACATGTTGATATCACAGTCACACATGTACTTGCGTTGCAGAAAAAAAAAAACTCGACTTATAGAGCCTAGTACCAAAATTGTATAAATCAATTTACATGAATTCTCTTTTTTTATGTTAAAGAGTAATTCATATTCTATACAGTGATATCAAAGCCACATCTATGCTACCACCGATTACTGAGCACCAGGGCTTTAAAAAACCTGTCAAAATAGTGTTATACTAAGTTTTTGTAAAACGACCGTTGTATTTCAATAGGAAGGCTTATCTCACACAATGAATATAGGTCAGGAAGCCAGAGGTTGGCTTTTTTTTTCAAACTTGGTGCAAATCAAATTTTACAAATGTTTTAAAGCCCAAATGCTCAATCATTTATGACATTTGGTAGCACTGGATAGAGTATCACTTACATTTTAGTATGAACCCCCCCCCCAAAAAAAAAAATAAATAAATAAATAAAAAATAAAAAATGAAGGTCAAATATAGGCTATTTCGAATTTCCATCACAAAGAGCTCAAAGTTGGCTTTACTTTATACTAGGGCGCACTGTATAGAAAAGCTATTCCCCCCCCCCTAGAAAAAAAGAGAAAATCCCCTTGAATTTCCATATATTCTACCTATAGTTCATTTGATATCGATTTGGCAAGTATGACCAACCTCCAAGGTATGACTGGGGTGCCAACAATACAGAAACAAGCGACTGGGTTTACAGATTTAAAAAAGATAAAAATAGATCATGTAGGTGAAAGTGAAGAAGATCAATCAATATGCGACACGCTCTTAGGGTTGATTAATATAAGTAGGTTAACAAATCACCCTCAGTCGGCATAGCTTCTGAGCATTTACCATCCATTATTCATCAATCTTCAACACATTAATCTTCTTGTTTCCATGGTAACCAACATTCCTTACGGGCATTATTTTACACCGATTTGCGTAGAATGAAATTACCACGCTTGATGTCAAATAAGTATTTTGATGATTTTCGGCAGTTTGGCCGCAGGTTCAGGTTTAATATCAATAAGATACATCACAAACAGTATTATATGATTTGATGTGAGTGCTGTACAAGCTCTAAATTAGAGTAATCAACCCATCTTTCTCTAGTGAGCAAATGTGCACACACGCTGCCATGAAAGTTAATAATACTTTTCAAACCGTGGTATTACTTTTGTTAACCGACTTCACAGTCAATGTTCTAAAACAATTGTAATTTATTTCGGTTGATGACATCAACACGATTAAAGTGAACTCAATTTTTTTTCTGTACATGTACATGCAGGCGCGGATCGAGTATCAGCTCTGACAAAGGATTTAGAGTGTGTTCAATAACCAGTTTCAAATTTATACGCCAATATGAATCATGATACAAAACGCAATTACAAAACACAAACACACACGCGATCAGTGGTGCACCGTTCAGTGTCAAAAATTTAAAGCTGATTACATTTCCATCGTCTTTAAATTTCCCGCTCTCAAAAAACAAACGTCTTCTCCTTTTTTCACTTGCACCGGAAACTTCCATTGCGAGAGCACATTTAAACACGTTTGAAAACTCAATACTGTTCAGTGTCACATTTCGTTGCAATCGCGATGCTCAAGGTCGTAAAATTGAAGCTGATTGTGTTTCAAAACGCATTTTTTTTTTCGGCGTTTAAATTTTCGGCGTTTAAATTTAAATTGAGATTTTAAACACGTTTACTTTTACGACCGGGGATGGGGGACAATGAACACTCACTTTGTTTCTCTTTATATCAGCGTTTTTTAATTGCGTTTTGTATCATGATTCATGATGGCGTATAAATTTGAAACTGGACATTGAACACACTCTTAGTCGGCCCTATTGTCTGGGCACAACAGCGGCTCTATTATGCTTGGACATGGGCCGATAAAATCATTTGTGAGACCTGAAGCTGGATCTGCTGCTGACTACTTTTTATATAAAGTTTTTGATCATTTCGATTCAGTATAAGTTACTTGTAAGATTTATAAAAGATTACAATTTGTCTTGACACCCATATGAATAGAGAGTTAGTGCCACACCCTTGTTTCAAGATTTGGAAATGAAACAACTTTACTATAGGTTTTCCCGGCCAATTTCATTGTTTTGTCAATCAATTGCATATTAGAGGCTTTCATTTTCGGAAAAAACACTGATGCATCGAAATGTTGCCAGTCAGAATCGTATTTAATCATAAAAATTAACGATTGTTGTGGCCGATTTCGTATTTGCGCATTCTACTTCCCATAATAAGCATATACATTCGGCAATAACTATTCAAATTCGTCTTCATCCTGTCGGCATTTCATTCCGTATACTCAAATTCGCACTAATTTGAATGCACAAATAATGAAATTAAATGCCTATATCCGAATTTGAACTTTGCAACCTTTACTTTGTGTGCCTAAAAACGAATTTGAGAGCATGAACACGAAATTGTTTGACTGAAGTCAGTCTGTCGCATCAAACACACGAATTTGAATACACATTAAATGAAAACGGATGATAAATGTATGAAATTGGCCGGGAAAACCTACAGTATTTAAAGATCCACCTGTCATGTGTAATTGATGAGGAATTCTATATGGAGGTATGGGTGAACAGTATTTCCTTCCATTTCCTTCAGCAAACTTGAACCATATTTCCCAAGGGGTAAAAGAAAGAAAACAACATACTTCCTGAAATAGATTTCCGTGGGAGATGCCTTTTATTTTCCAGTCTGTATTTCTTTATAGTGTTCTCTTCATGTTACATATTAGCATATTACATCTCTCCCCCATTCCATAAGCAATCTCTCTCGTTTTTTATGTTTTTATTTCGTTTTGTGGGCTATAATGTGGTAAAATGTTTGGGAAATGTATAAAGTTTTTATTGAAAAAAAAGCACCAGCCGTTAAATGGGCAAATTGCAAACTAAATATGTGCAGATTTAATCAATGAGTCTATAATAATGTACTTTTATAAATACTATCAATATCTATTTGTTTTCAATCTTATTTCTATGACATATACATTTCAAAAGTAATGAATTAAAATTCAATTAAATATTCATTTCCTCTTCATAATCAAAATAGTATACAAAATTATTTGACAAAAATCATGTTGGAATAAGGCCAGAGTCTCTGAAAGCACAATGTTCGAGTTTGGATTGCCATAACAATGCACATTCACATAAATATACAGAATCTGGTATGGCACAACAGTAAGTATCACTCACACAAATCTAAATAAAATTTAGATTAAAGAGTAGAATAATAAAAGAAGACAAAAAGGTAGAAAAGAATCGAGCATTGTTAGTTTCCATTCTTTGAAAATTTAATTTCTACAGAACAACTAGTGATATTTGGGCAACGATACTTCCATTATGACTGTTGAAAAATTGACCTCAAACGTCAATGAATTCTTGATGTTTTGTTATGAATTCTTTATAACCATCTTTTATGGATAAGGTTGGGAGTACGTACAAACGTCATACGAGTACAAGAGTTTAAACACCATTTCGTTCTGCGTCATTAGAGGCATCCCCTCAAGAGATGTCGTCTACATTTGCGGTGGTCACAATGGCCCGTATTCACAAAGTTGCCCTAAGTTAAGCCAGGCCTAAATTCTGTGGTTTAACTATAGGCAGCAAAATGTGACACAATCTCTTACAGATACAGATGTTCCATTTATCAGAATTTTTGGTACTGAAAGTATTAAAACCTGCCTGAGAAAGATAAGAACTAATGCTTTCCAAACCATTAAAGCATGATTCCAGAACATAAGGAACGTATCAACGTAAACAGATTGTGTCACATTTTGCTACCCATAGTTAAACCACAGAATTTAGGCCTGGCTCAACACCTTTGTGAATACGGGCCAACAGGTTTAGCCTACGTTTGTGTATGAAAAATATTGTAAAAACCTTATGCATGTTGTACCTGTAACGTACGTGTCTGAAAAAAAAGTATACGTAGAATTTTTCCACGAAATCCGTCGTAGAGAGTTACACGCAGCACGTATAGCCCCTTTCACAATTGGTGGTGCGACTGCTTACAACCGTTGCGATTGTGTGCAACATGTATTGTGACCAAATGATCGCAAACGATCGCAAGAGCAATTGTGAAAGCCCCTTAAAAGCTGTTGTGACCACCGCATGATATCTTCAATACTTCAGTCATAACTCTGCGTTGTGGCGTGCACCTGCAATCCAGCTATCAAGTGGATGTTATAAACTGACACGGATCGGACTCTGGTTCGAAAACAAGGCGCGTCTTTGGGATGGTGCCGTTAAAAATTGGTCTTACAAGTAAATAATCTTACTTATATGTTTGATACACGTGATTCAACTCCCCCCATTGCAACAATTTTGGGTAGGAGGATTTTTTAACGTTAATCTTGCATTTGTGTGTGTGTGTGTGTGTGTGGGGGGGGGGGGTTAGGGTTGTTTGATGCAAACGGTACATTTAAGATGCTATTGCAGTTTTCAACGTTTACATACCGACTTTATACAATATCAGTACTCTATTTTCCCTTTACAGGATCACTCGATTTCAAAATTGTAGGTTTATGCAACAATTGGGGATACGGGATTTTAATATAGGTAAGAGAAGGGGCGCCAGGCCCAATAGGGGGCGCGGGCGAAAATTTTCCGGTTTTAACATACATTAAGTGAGTGGTTTTCAGATTATGGGGGGGGGCGAGTCCCCTGCGCCCCGTCAGCATCTGTCATTGTTTTTTGTTAATTTTAGTTTTCTTGTACTCAATAGACAATTTAAATCTGAACAAATAATTCCAACGTCAGACAAGGTAATTCGTGTCACCTGAGATCACGTTGCGGTATGTCATCGAGGGGGAGGGGAATATCAATTATCTTCATGCTCTGTGTAGTAGCCATGATGTATTCATCAACAGATGAAAATATTTATATTATATTGGATGGCTTAGAATGGGATACACGGAATATTCCACGAGTTAGGGCCAATATTGCTCGCATTGTAGATAAGTGCAATGATGACGCTATAAGTTCGGTTAAAATATTCTGGTATCTCAAGACCTGAAGTTAAGCCATCCAATAAAATCATTTTTATCTATGATCATTATTAAGATGGGCGGCAGCATAAAAAGTGAAAAGCAGTAATTAGACCGTGCAATATGGCATTATAATGGACACCTTTAACACAATGTACAGATAATTGTCTTCTATAATCGTGACTGGCACATTATTTGGGGTTGTATTGGAGATGAGGGGTGGTATTATATTCTAATGTTTAAGAATATAATAAGCCTATAACGATCTGCTATATACGAAACTGATAGGGTATTTTGGACATTAACATACTTCAGCATTTTCAGAGATTATCCAACCCCACGGGCCCACAAAAACAAAAACATAAACAAAATCTCAATTTATTTCAATAGCACAAACTGTTAAAAATATATCTGCATTTTTACCGCAATGTGGGTCAGCATTATCGCCATAAACTCTGATGCAAGAAAACAGTTTTGTTGTAATTTCTCCTTTAAAAAACCTATGAGAGAGATGCAAAGAACCCAAAACATAACAAATCGCCAGAATTGCTGTATACTGTACGGTATAAAACGGAACGCATGGGTTCGACTGAATGTTTACTTTCTATCTCTTACGTAAATATTTGCCTGGGGGAAAAAAAATCTGTAATTTCATATCTATTATGGCGATTTTGCTGACATATTTGCTGTAGAAATCCAGATATTTCTTATAATGTTATCCTTTTCCATTTCGAACGTTGTTGGTTGTGTTTATGCTAAACATCTTATGAAACTTATATTTCATAACGTAAAATGCTTGTATTATATAAAATATTATTCATTCATCTCTGTTGCACCTCTGTCTTACCACCAGGCTCCCGTGAGGATATCACTAGAAAGAATTCTACCAGTCGAGTATTTGACCGCATTATTCAAGAGGCAGCTCGTCTACCGAGTCATATCAGTCATAAAGGTAAGATTGATTGGTATTTGTCCAATATGAAACCACGTGACATGGGAAGTTTGTAAATCGGGGTGGGGACTGTGGAAGGGGATAGGAGCAGGAGGAAGAGGGAGATATGGAGGAGGAGGAGGAAAAGGAAGAGGAGAAGGATGAGTCAGGGTTGGGACTGGGGAAGGTAAAAGGAAGAGGAGGAGGAGGAAAAAGTGGACGAGAGGAGGAATAGGAGGAAGAGGAGGAAGAGCATTATTCAAGAGGCAGCTCGTATACCAAGTCATATCAGTCATAAAAGTAAGATTGATTTGTGTTTGTCAAGTCAAGAACCATGACAGGGACACTTTCTATCGTGGTGGTAGAATAACCAGGGAAGTATGTGAATCGTGGTGGGGACTGGGGAGGGGGCTTGGATGAGGAGGTGTAGGAGAAGGAGGGGAGGAAGAGATGGAGTAGGAGGAGCAGTTAGAGGAGGAGTATGAGGAAGTGGAGAAGGAGGAGGAAATGGTGGATGAGAAAGCAGAAGATGAGGAGGAGGAGGTGGTGGTGGAGGAGGAAGAGGAGGATGAGAAGGGAAGGAGGAGGAGGGGGAGGAGGAGGAGTGCAGAAGGAGGAGGGTGGAGAAGGAGGATGAGAAGGAAGAGGAGGAGACGGAAGAGGAGGAGGAGGAAGAGAAGGAGGAAGAGGATGAGGAAAAAGAGGAGGAAGAGCATTTTCAAGAGGCAGCTTGTAAAACAAGTCATATCAGTCATAAAAGTAAGATTGATTTGTGTTTGTCAAGTAAGAACCACGTGACAAGGACACTTTCTATCGTGGTGGTAGAATAACCAGGGAAGTTTGTGAATCGTGGTGGGGACTGGGGAGGGGGCTTGGATGAGGAGGTGTAGGAGAAGGAGGGGAGGAAAGGATGGAGTAGGAGGGGTTAGAGGAGGAGTATGAGGAGGTGGAGAAGGAGGAGGAAATGGTGGATGAGAAAGCAGAAGATGAGGAGGAGGAGGAGGAGGAGTGTGGAGAAGGAGGAGGGTGGAGAAGGAGGAGGGTGGAGAAGGAGGATGAGGAGGAAGATAATGACTAGGATGAGAAAGGGAGGAGGAGGTGGAAGAGGAGGAGACGGAAGAGGAGGAGGAAGAAGAGAAGGAGGAAGAGGATGAGGAAAAAAAGGAGGAACAGCATTATTCAAGAGGCAGCTCGTATAACAAGTCATACCAGTCATAAAGGTAAGATTGATTGGTGTTTGTCCAGTGAAAAACCACGTGACAGAGACACTTCCTATCGTGGTGGTGGCAGATCCAGAGAAGTTTGTAAATCGGGGTGGGCACTGGGGAGGGGACTTGGTTAACGAAGGAAGAGGAGGAGAAAGAGGAGATTACTATTCCTTAGGAGGAAGAAGAGGAAGAGGAGGAGTAGGAAGGGGAGGAGGAGGGGAGGAGGAGGAGTCATATAATTACTGCTGTGGAATTGTGGATTTTTACTCTGCTTTCTCATAAAAAAGTTCAATTAAGCACATTTAAGAGTGCCCGATTTGCCGCAATAGCGGGGCCCCTTGGAGGCTTATTAGCACCTTTTATTGCCCTCTCTCCTCCATAACAAAAAGGGTTCTCACCAGCACATCAAGGATTCTGGGGTGCTGATGAGCACCCTTTTGTGGACATAAGGCTGCTAATGGGTACCAAAGAGTGTGCTGCTATTACGGCAAAATAAAGTTATCGTTGTGCACGGGGTTTTTTCTCCTTAAATTGTATCACATCTACCTTTTATATGGATAACTCTCCGAGATAACTTCTTTGGACAATTACCTTATTTAAAAACCACCACAGGGAAATTGTCTGTCCGCGGACAAAAACATTTCCAAGAATATTTTTTACTGTTACTCCCAATGTGAGTAATACTAGTTTCTGAATCACCTTGCCTATGCCAATTACCAAGAAATTGCATTCAGTCGCTGACAGGGTGTTCAAATCCATCCTTTTTCCTACATTTTGTGGGACTTATTCTTAGTCATAATTTTTCCAGATCATCAACCGTTCTGAGACATGGTGCATTTATTTATTTTATTTTATTTTATTTTTTCAAATAGAAGTTGGAATTGGTAGCATTCGCCTTTCACAATCGTTATATCATGATGCACGCTAACAATATTTGAATATACCAAATAAAATTGAAAGAGGAACATTTGATTATTTGTTGCTTTTATGTAAGTTTTCATCTTAAACAACCACCCTTATAAACGAGATTTAGACATACGGAGCAAAACTAATGCCATGTATTATCAATTTTGTCAATTCATTTTCATACCAGCAACATCTCATTATGTCAAAACAATGCTAAAAAGAGGAATCTATCACAACCCATGATTAGAACCACATATTATTTTAAAAGTTCAAGGTTTCTTGGTCTTGGGAATGAATGGACGTGGAGAGGAGAAATCTACACAAGCAAAATGCAAATGAATATCTTATTCAAGGTTTTGTAAGACGTAAGCGAGTTTTGTTTTGCACCTGCAATCGTGAGGTTAACACGAATGCTACATTTAAACCTACGTGTAAGATACAGTCTAAACTTGTGATGTGGAGACAAAATATCGACGAGTGAGAGCGCAGGAATCGATTGATGAATAGTTTTAACTCTTAACAGCATTTTGGTATCGCTCATAAACACCAGCTCAATGAACTTATCCAGTGATGCATTACTTAATATACCTTTGATTCTATGGAAAATTGTTATACAATATGCCTAGTATCTGACTTGATGAGACTTCTCCGGGACTCGTCTCAAAGAAAGCTCTGAGATTCCGAGAAGTCTCAGAAAAGGAAACAATCTTTGTTAGATGTGAACATGGTAGATTTTCCCGAGAATCATGAGACGTCGCGGAGACTCAGGACACTTCAGTGAGACGCCCCCAAGACGTCCCCGCGACTAGTCTCTAGACTAGTTTGATACGGGCATAAGACTTGTCACGGAAACGTCTCTCAGACGTGTCTATAAAATCTCCAAGTCTCGGACACGTCTCCGCGACGTGAGATACCGCCTTAATCGATTACCAAACTGTTTTGTATCTATACATGTATAAAGGATTATAAATTATTATGACCGATTATGAACGGTGGGTTAATTGAGTTAATGTGTATCATGGTGAAGCTATTTAATTTATTATCTGTTTTTTATTATTTTTAAAAGTTGTTTCGCCTGGATCAAAATATTTCGGATCGGTAAGCATTACACAGATTCGTAATACACTGTCCGTCATAAAGGTGGAATATTTTTTTTGCCGCTATAGCGACATGATTTTTCTCTGACTTTAATTTCTTGAATATGTTTGTCCCTGCTTTTACTTTTTGGGACCCTGGCTATATCTTGGACATTCTCCCAAACCTTCACGTGGACCTTTTTCCAAAAAAGTTTTGTCAACCCCCGTGATGCCCATTTTTGTCATTTTTTTCTCATTTTGGGGCCCCTTTTTGTTTTCCCGGCCGATCAAGCCCCCCTCAGTCCTACCCCCAGGAAACGCTACTAAGGTGAACTGTTTTATATTGTTCTTTAAGTTAAATCTATATTTCTGGGGACAGGCTTAGGTCTCTTGTCTAGGGGAGGGGTTGAAGTAAAAAATGAAGTTGGTGAAAATTCGGAATATTTCATTCCATCTTTATGCTGAAAACAAAAAAAAATGAAAAACCACCTTTAACCCTTAACCCTTAAATATCATCATTTTCCCCTTAAATTTTGTTTAGCCTTGATTATTGATAATATTTAATTTTAATTTATGTTTGGTTGAGATTTTACAATACAATTTAGGGAAGATAGAAATTTCGATGGTGTAAAAATGAATAAAATGAATGTTGAACCCCAATCAAAATAAATTTTGACCCCTCCCCTAGACAAACGAGTCGAGCCTGTAACCATAAATCTAGATTTAATTTAAAGAACAATAACAAATCTCCACCTCAGACGTGTTTCCTTGGGGTAGGACTGAGCTTGCCTTGGTGGGTCGCGTGAACAAAACAGGGCCCCAAAAATAAGAAAAAATGACGAAAATGGCCATCTTCTGGGGGTGACAAACTTTTTTGAATAAAAATCCCCGGGAAGGGTTGAGGGAACGTCCAAGATATACCCAGGATCCCACACTGCAAAAACTGGGGTGTTAAATTTAACACCACGGGTGTTAAATATAACACCCGCCCGGAATCTATATCCGACCACACCCACTGGTGTTATATTAACACCAATTTTGGTGTTAGAAATACATTATTAAAACTATTGGGTGTTATTTTAACACCACATCCTGGTGTTAATTTGACACTTTTCGAGGTGTTAATTTCTAATTTGATACCAGTGGGTGTTGATTTCACTGGCGTAAATTTGTATAGAATGCTATGAATCTGGGGGATATTATGTAATAATACAAAGCGTCATCCGCCTGATGAATAGATAGCACGAGCGGATTTACTCTAGTGAGTGGTTGAATCGATTCTAGTTGGTGTTAAATTAACACCAATCGGTCTGGTCGGATATAGATTCCAGGGCCGGTGTTAAATAACACCAGCTTTTGGAGTTAAAAAATATTCAGTTAACTTCATAAACTAAAACTAAATTTGCTGCTATATTTTTGTTCATGATATCTATAATTAAAATATATCAAATGATATTACTTTTACCTGCAAAAATTTCAACAAAGTGCTTTTTCAGAATTTGTCTTGACACCAAGTGGTGTTAGAGAGATAGCAATCTGATTCCGAAATCTAACACCACAAATTTAACACCCGCATGGTGTTGCATATTTAACACCAGCGTTTTTGCAGTGCAGAAGGTGAAAGCGGTGACAAACACATTCAAGAAATGAATAACGGAGCACCATAATGTCGCTTGAGCCAGAAAAAAATATTCCACCTTTATGACGAACAGTGTATATTATTAATATTTGTTAAAAAGTTCGACCTGTTATCTTTTTTTTTGTCACCTGATTTTGGGCTAGTTATCAATACCACTTATCATATAGCTAACTCATTTTTGCTGCTCAACAAACGCTGTATTGAATATTTCAAAATAATCCGAATTGACACACGTCATCATACCGTATAGCTTGAAGAGATTCAGTAACTTGTTTTCAACTGTGATGAGTTTCATTCACATAATTAGCTTCAAGATGGAAAAAACTGAACCCCCCCCCCCTGAAATCTAATTATCAAACAGTACATTTTCACCAACTATGTATTGCAAAACATTGACAAATATACAGCTCCGTGACTGTGTCTGTGAGCATGCATACCGTAGTGGAGAATTACGTTAAAATTGTATACATTTATGTACATTATTCATGATTTATTCAAACCCGCTGAGTAGAGAGTGATTGTTGGAGAATCAAACATTCATGCTTTTGGCGCCACGCGCCATTACCCTTAACCCATGGCAATGAACAAGTTTATCTAAATGAATCCGGTTTTCCTTCGCAAAGTGGCAAGTAATGTATTTTTCTTTCTCTATACTCAATGACATAACAAAATTTATATTACGAAACGCAAAACAAAAATATTGCCAATTTGTACATGAATAGTGATGATAACTTTCTCTTCCGGTGGAGAGTTTGCAAATGCATTAGTTCCAGCGAGGAGACGTTTACTGATTTGGGATTTTGATTAATTTAATGTAAGTTGGTGATGAGAAAACAGAATAATCATCATCTTGCAGAATTTTTTTTTTTTTTTTTTTTTTTTTTTTGTGAGCGCGCAATTCTTCAAAATAATCATTTATTGAAATGAAAAGTGTACAGAATTACATGTGATATGTTTAAAAAAAACTGGCTATTGATCATTAATTCTGATTTTTTTTGTTGTTGTTGTTTTCATATCAATTCTAGTTGTAAACTTAAGAGGAAGAGGGCGCTATCACTCTACGCAAATCAAACGCTGCCATAGACATTTTGTATTTTGCGTAGTTTTTTTCACTTTTTTTCTTGATTTATGGCGAGCAACTACCTTTCAAAGAAATGATCAACTTGAATAAGTACGCTAAGAGTCTTTTTTTTTTTTTTTCAAAAATAGGAATAACTTACTGCAAAGGGGAAAAAAAGTCCTGTCACTTGTGTCAATTCGAAATCCTAATCAGATCAAATTCCTGTACAATATGGTCAATTTTGCTCTCAAAATAGCTCATACGCCACATAATTATTTTCCTGGATACGCAAATTATATTACAGCTTAATGATCAAGCCGTTTTAAAAGCTTGAATTCTCACCTTTCCAGAGATGGTAAATTCATTCGATTGGTTAGAAAAGTTCCTGTCACTTTGAACATTATCACAATAGACATCTTTACTCGATGGGTCGATATTTCCGCATATCACATGCATATCGCATGTGGACGGCGTCTTCGCAAGAGGTGACAAGATCACTATTTAATATCAATAATCGTTTGGAACATCAATCTATGTGAAATAAGATTCTGATTACAACTTCATCACAATAATGTTATAAGCTTGCCCAAATGTGTATTTCCTCCATCTGGTCTGGAGAATCTATTAACTAACAACATGATAAAAAGTTCATTAATTTCTTTCATCTCCTGTACGAGTAGATTGCTGAAACCGAAGGATAATACCATTCCAGCTGCAGGGAAGTCTTCTAAGCGAGTTTTTGTGAGCTAATTTATTATTGCAGCCAGCTGTATAGATTTCTACGCTTGTCAGTCGTATTTCCAACGTCGCTTCGTTGCGTCTGCCTCTTAGATAATGGACGCGCCTTGTTTAATTACGATATAATGCCGCACATTGGTATACGTTAACTTTACATTTTACATAGAGTAGAATTGATATGGTTCTGTCTTAATAACAGGAAAACATTGTGTTTAGAAAAAAAATAACGAAACATAAATAAGTAAATCATGTTTATGGATAAAAGATAAATGTAGAGAAGAACATAACAAGTACAACACTGAAAATTTTATCAAAATTGGATAGAAAATAAACGAAGTAATATTTTTTTGTTGTTAAGTCTTAGAGTTTTTCGATAAAACAGTTCTGTACATAGTCTCATACAAATTCAACCAGCAAGCTGATGATTTTACAGCTTCACTTCTTCTTACGTATTTTGTTATATGAAATTCTAGTTATTTCATTATTTTTCATACATTGCATCTAAGAAATCTATCCCTCATATCAAATAAGTAAAATCAATTATGATCTTAAACATTCCACAAGGAGTCATTTCTGTTTTTATGTTCTTGGAGCAGAAAATTTGAATAATTGTTATTTCATATATAAATAAAATACAAAGTAGTGGAGCTGTGACATCATCAGCTTGCTCATAAAATATTCATGAGACTATGCATGGAACTGTTTTATCGAAAGAAAAAAAAATCAAATTCTAAGAAATTCATAACTTTGCTATTTTTCATCCGATTTTGATGAAATTTTCAGTGGTGTGCTGGTTACATTTCACTCTATTTTTTAAAACATGGAAATTCCAAACTGGAGTCCTCCTTTAATTTCTTAATGACTATGCATAGAGAGAGAGAAAGAGGGGAAAACGTGTTCATACAACTTATAAGCTAAATAAATCAGTTTATAGCTTTCATTAACGTTTGCCAGTATACGAATAGCTTTATGATGATTGTCTGTAACTGAAGTTGTCATCGTTGTCATGGCTGTATTGCACTTTAATGATGGATTAAGATAAGATTAAGGGTGATGATTTAGATGGATTGGATGTTAGTCTGGACCCCTCTGGCTGTTAGATCATCTCTGGGATTAATGTGATCAAGTTGAAGGGGAAAGAGATATTATGGAGATGAAAATTGATCTATCTCTGTCGGAGTGAGAGATACAGATTCCGAAACCAGTGACGCATTTGCAGATACAATCATCCAGCATAACGTGTGAGATGAATTTGACAAAATGGGTAGGGGTTTTCCGGTTTTGGGTATTAAAAAAGGGATGGAGTTGCTATGGCGATGAATTATTGATCTAAATTAAATACAAAGAGGATATTAGTCTGATATTATTGCAAATTGTAAAGTCGTATATACATCTAGAATATATGACGTACTGTTTAAGCCTACTCATAATAGGAAAGACTCCAAACACATTACCATTCCAGATGTCATAGATCCACAATGATAAGGAAAACATATTCTCACTTTTTATTTGTCACAGATTTCATATGGTTTAATAGGATTGGACTTACAGTATAATTCTAATCCCTTGCTGTTTTCTGCATATTACAGTCAAATGTACTCACGATGACTTCTAGGTACCAAACCAAATTCTGCACATCGCATTTCGCTGTCCATATGGTATAAGATATGAATACGTATATGGAACATGCCAAGATATTTTTTCCCCAGGTTGGCTTCGGGCTTTGCATAGAAACAATAAGGTGGATACATGTATTAAGCGCTGTATAAATGTAACTATTATTATTATTATAAATCTATTGGTAGAAAATTCGTCTTGAACGTAGACTAATCATAGTTAGACATATTTTTTTACTGTAATTTTGCTTCAAATCTAAATGCTTATTCGTTACTGTTGCTATCTCACTTATTTTTTTTTTCTGTATCAATTTATTCGTATATTAATTTGAGTTTATTAAGTAATTCTGAATGTGTATACATTGTAACTTTTGTTTGTATGAGTCTCTCAGACTGCCTTAACCTAGGAAATTTTTCAATAAACCGAAATGAATGAATGAAAAAAAAAATCTCGTTTCGGCATCATCACTCGTAACCGAGTGGTGTAATGCACAGACTTTAGAAGGTTGCATATTTTATTTTCAGGATCCCATTTGTTTCTGTTGCTATATAGATTTTCCTTAAATAAAGAGATATGACTAGTGTAAAGGGGGTAGCTTAGGGTTGAGCAAAATAGCTGGTCTCTAACCAAGTCACTCTGGGAGAATTATATCTTCTGCAGTGGGGGATAATTGAAAGAGAATAACATAAAGTCACTTCATAGTTAAAGATCGTGGACAGAGTAAATACAACCTTACATCGATTGAAAGCTAAGTAGGCGTATTACATAAATACACACAAAATAAATTCAATTTTCATAACGGTAGGGGCCTATTCATAAAAAGATGATCGAACCTCTACGGCAAGGCATGATTGGGTTTCGCCTTTAGAAAACACGTTTGTATTGCTATGTCAGAACAATAGACCCCATGTGTGGTAGAATTGTATTGTTATGAAATGAAAGGGCAAATTCATTCAGCATTTAAGCATGTAGCATTCCGTTAACATCTTTTGACGTCATCAGCCGCGCCATTAAAATAGGGGTAATTTTTCGAGTATTTGAAAGGGATGGCCTGGATGAGGTTCGATCATCTTTTTAATGAAATACTTTATAGATGGACAATAAAAACGCTTAAATTGGGAATTGTTTTATTATGTAAAATTATTAGCTTTCGGTTTATATGTAATTTGGGTTTTCATTTCTCGGTCCGGTCGAGGGCCTTAAATTTGGTATCGAAACGGACAATTTATGTCTGGGACTGCCAGCGGCGATTTTTTTTTTTTTTTTTTTTTTTTTTTTTTTTTTTTTTTTTTTTTTTTTTTTTTTTTTTTCTTTTTTTTTTTCATGGAGGACCCGAACCGCGCGCTGATCCTGTGCCGATAACGGCGAAAATGCCAAAAAATCACGATCTGCGGCGTGGCACCATCTGCGATCACACGGGAATAGTATCGCACGGTATCAGCAAGACAAGTCGCTGTTCATACTTCATGTCATAATTTCTGACACCATTATTGTTATTGCTATAGCATTCAAAATGTTTTTATCATCCCAATTCGTTGGTCACACCTTGGAGTACCCTTTTTCCTCCATGGTCACACGACTGCAATATAACACGGAGGCATTTCACTAATAAAACTTTAAGGACATTAAACCTCAATGCGCTTCCCATTATCGTGGTATGAAATGTATCATCATGCGGACAGGAAAACGTGACTGAAATAAAATCTGATAAAAGACCATTTTAACAAAGGCAAGGATATTTATGAAGGTTAGACTGCAATGGATGTCGTAACTACTTTTAGTACATAATATCATGATGCAGAGATATAACATGGGCCGCGGAGCCGCGGAGGCTTGGGGGCTGCAGCCCCTCCACTTTTTCAGCAAACGTGTACAAAAACGCGAAAATGACCCTTTTTTCGTGATTTTCAGACTGTTCAGCCCCTTTACTTTCGGCTCAGCCCCTCCACTTTTAAAGACGCTCCGCGGCCCCTGTATAAAACTCTAAAATAGTTTCCAGTCTGATAATTTGACGCGTGTAATTATGATACTTTCCATTTTTTAAATGATTCATCCATTGTGATTGTTAATCATGGATACTTGTATCTGAATGTGATACGACTACAAGGCCAGTGGGTGTTCCATCAAGTCGTTCGTAAGTTAAGAGCAACTTTAAGAACGACCTAAAAATATGGAAAGCCAAAAAGAATGCTTATATCATTTTAATTCTAATTATTAGCTAAATTCAAATACAGATCATTTCTTATTCAAAAATATTTTTAGCAACAATTTAATTGACATTTTGGGAAATAAAGTCAAACAAAGTCAACGAATGATTTGAGGCATCCCGTTTGGCCCTTAATCTATCAAGTCGTTTGTATAGTTGTTTGAATGACTAGGTGAAACACCCCAGGAGTTTGGGGTGAAATACCTGAACATGGGAATAAATTAAAGTGCAAAGTTATAGGTTACTTATTAACATTATTAAGGCTTAAGCGCTCAAAACATAACTGTATTGAGCGTTATATAAATGTCGTATTTTATTATCATTCTTAATAATAATGGATATAATACTTACTATCGACCTTTAATTGTGTCATAAAAGTAGTGAACTTTAAAACTATATTTCAAATGACACATAACCCCCAAACCGTTCAGCTGTGATTTGGAAAGATGTTAAAGTCATGTTGAGTGAGTGGAAAAGAGAGAGAGACATAAAAGGGAAAGGGGGGAAATAGTGAGACGTGTGTGTGCGTATGTGAGGGTGTGCGTGTGTGTGTGTGTGTGTGTGTGTGTGTGAGACAAAGAGAGAGAGAGAGAGAGAGAGAGATGAGGATTGGATATAAAGAGAGTCTCCCTTTAATAATGGCTGAAAGGAAAATGAATAGGTACAGATAAGATTTGCTTCACTCAAGGGAGGTATTTTAGGGTCGGTTGCATGGGAGCTGGAAGTTCTTCTCTCTATTCATCTGGTAATGATGTCATGTGTGCCTCTGGCATCCCCTAATCCAATACGGACTATGATGCCCGCCATGATCAGGTTACAGTTGAGAACCTGTTACTTTTCACTACTTCTTAGCTTTTTTCACTATAATAGACTCGATGCCCTTTTAAGCAGTACACGTGACCGAACTTTCATTTCAGTTGTTAGATTTTAATAAGAACGACCTGAGAAGGCATACCTTCCTTCAAGCGTTCTGTTGCCCCTTCACGACTGAATTCTAATTGAAGTTAAAGGCAATGTCGACTATTCATGCGACATAAAAGCTAGTTTTCGAATTGTGTCGACGTGCCGCCTGAACGTGGGTGAGAGGTAAAAGATGGAAGCTTTTGAAAAATAATTATAGCAATAATGATGGTTTCTTCACGCGTGACGCCCACTGATTGCAGAATTGAGAATCTGAAATGGACCGTCTCTGCTGTCCAGGACGATGGCGTTACCACTGATGAGATCAGAGGGCATCACGCGTGAAAAATCAATTTTTACCCCGAAACAAATAATAATAATAGAACCCTAGATGGTATCCTGACCTCACGCTCTCGAAGAGCTGTTCTTTTAATGATTTTGAAGCCCCTTCCCTTGCATAATGCGTCGTTTTTGTCCCTTTTCTGGTGCATGTTTCAGCGCCCCTCTGGTTTTCTTTTGCTTGCCCTACCCCTAATAATACGGCAACTAATTCGAAATACGAATGCATGGAGTGTATCATTCTATACTTACTATATGGATAGATTAATAAATGTTAAGAGCTTAACGATACTCATTGGATTCAGATCTTACAGAGATTTTGTCATATTCACATTTACAGTATCAAAGAAGATTTCAGCTCCAGAAATGCAAGACATCCCCGAAGGCATTGCGCCACCTGCTTCAAACGGACATGGACATGTAAAGAGGACATTCCGATGGAAAACAAAGGTATGCTGAACTGTCTGGTCATGATATTAGGAAGTTTTTGAATTATGCTGATGTGCAGTCTCAATGAGGTTGAAAGGTAAAGAATTGAAGTATTTGACAAATGATTGTAATAATAATAGTGGCTTCTTCACGTGTGACGCTCACAGCCTCTTACAGCTCGATAGGTAGAAAATTGGAATGGTTCGTCTCGGCTGTCCAGTGCGATAGCGTCACCACTGATGAGATCAGTGGGCGTCACGCGTGAAGATGCCTTCATTATTATTATACTTATTTAACAAAAGCTCCCGTTCTTTACCCCTCAACCTCGTCGAGGCGGCAAACAGACACAAATCGAACCCCCGCCCCTCCTTAACTATAATGGTTGATCAATATACCGGTAGTATAATCTAGTATGTCGTTACCGGATTGTACGAAAATTGTGTATAGATCTGTAGAAAAGACAAAGTTGATTTAAAAGATATAGGCCTGTATTCTAAACCGAAGACTGAGTTTGTAGGAGTTGACGTTTGTGCGGTAATACTGTGCGCTCCTTTTGTCGCAATAGCGCCGCACAAACTTCAACTCCTATAAACTCGGTCTTCGGTTCAGAATATGGGCCACAATGTTTACTTTTAGTTAAAGCATTTACAGTTCCTTTTCGTGACATATGCCATATTAACCCTATCAAAACCAAGGTATTTTTATGGTTCAAGGCCCAGGGGGGGGGGGCATTGTGCCCCCCCCGGTCTTGATAAGGTTTTAAAGTTCATTCTCAATATTGTACTTGTATACAACAAATATGAAAAATTCACATTTCTCATAATGTTATTTAGACCTTTATTTCAGAGTCAAACATTAATTTAGTCACCAAGATCAGAATCTGATCTGAAAGATCTGCCTGTCACGAATGTGCATCAAATCAATTTATTATTTTTTTTCTTCAATAAATGCCCAAGGATGATGTATTTTTAAACCATAGAAAACATTTTCCTCTGATCACTTTGCAAAGATAGGGAAAAATGAAGCAAACAAAGCGATCTGAGCATCGGTGACTGTGAAGTGGTTTTCTGAAGCAAATGTCACACGTCTACCCGTGGGGTTCGCCACTCACAATGTGAGAGACTTGTTTTCTTCTCTCCCTTGAGTGTTATTTGATTTCAATCAAGCTATTTGTATGTATGTTCTGGTTATGACTGCACAATCTATGGCTTTAGGCAGATATCATTTTTTTTCCCGATTAGCACCATTGGCCTGTGTCATTTTCACACGTCTTAGAGGAACTGGTTTAAGGAAGCCTTTATAATTTTCATGTAGATTATTGTCTCAAATTTTATTGGAATGTCATACAAAATTAGTCGAATGAATTGCTCCTAAAAGCTTCAAATGATATGAAAGGAAGAGAGAGAGAAAGAGAGAGAGAGAGAGAGAAAAAGGAGAGGGGGCACAGATATACTAAGAACGCGTATCACAATACGGGGGGGGGGGGGGGGGGCTGTCCATGTTAAGTAATTATGATGTCGTCATATCAGGGGTTATATTAAAAGCCGTATAACTAAATCCTTAATGTTGTACTATAACCCAACTCCTATGTACTTTGAAACATAATGTGCAGCTTAGTGTGTTTCTTGGAACAACTACTCTGTCCCTCTTTTATCTTGTTTATGGACAACTTCAAGTCAACAAGGATCATGCACGTTTCCATACTTTAACCTAGAAAAGAAGAAGTTCAAATAAAGATCAGAAATTCTCCTAGAAAATCGTCACTTTTAAAAGCTTTTCACTGTAAATCCCCTGGCATTACCTGTGCAATTAAGCAAAGTAGGATCTAAGGCTAGAAGCTGTAAGATTTAAGGTGGGAAGCTAAGGATCTCCCGAGAGGCCTATGCTTTCAACCATTCACACTCCAATGTAAAGGCGTTTCAAGTCACGTTGTTACACAACAAACAAGAAAGATGATAAAATACAGCAGCGTTGACGGTTAAATATTGATCATTCTTTGCAAACATCAAGCTGGATGAGGCAATAATTTCGCATCCATTGTATTTTACTTCTTTTGAACCCTTCAAAATTGTATGCCAGGCAGTGCTTAGAGCATTTACATTTATTTACCAAATAATGCTGTTTTTTAACTTCACAATTTTGTTTTGAACATCTGACAATTATACAATTATTGCTTCCAAAAGAAAATATCAGCTTGTGTATCAGAGAAAAAGTGGGGGACTGTTTTCTATTGTAAGAAGAATGTATTTCATTGTACATGGTGTTAGATCTTTATTTTGAAACTTAGGGTAATATCAGGGGACCGTATTCAAAGAAAATTTTATATGGTTATCCTCTGCATTTATTGGAGGATATGAAATGATAATAAAGGAAAACAACAGAATAATCTAGCTAACCTTAGGAGAAACATGAAATCTTTATCGTAAAAATAACATAGACCTATACACCCACATAAGTTCATCCATCCTTTTTGTTACGACTAATCCAACGTCAAGCTATAAGTAAATCATAAGATCAGGAAGGGTGTGTGGAATTAGTGCGGATAGGTTTAAACACAGACGTCAGAAATATTAATAAGTAGTTCAGAGTTCAGATATAAAAGTAGACAAATCTATTTATTTGTTGGAAAAAGATTACCCGACGAGGTGTTTTATATGGTTGGAAATATAAATAATAGGGGTATAATTCGATTATTGTTGTTGATAACAATGACGTATGATAGACATCCTTATCGAGGATGAAATCTGTTTTATTTGATCAAACAAGAAGGGTTTTATGTTCATTTGCTAACATGCATTGCAAGTTTTCTGTAAAACATCTAGATGATAAGACTTTCAAGATACTCATCTAAATATTGAAAATAATGTCATATCAAATAAATTAATAAAACGTTATTAAAGATGCAAGATAGTAATTTAAAAAATTGAGAACTGAACAAATACAAATCAAAACTTAGGTGGAGATATAACCAAGCTGGATTCGTTGATGCTCAAAAAGTTACATAAATAAATGCATGAAAGACAAAGTACTATTGATTATGTAATGGCATGAACTACTAAATTATTTCAAAGCGTCTTTCTTGCTCTAAGAAGCCGATGACGTATACAAGCATGACAAGTTCGAAGATTTAAAGGATCGATGTTGACTCTTTTTGTTGTTGGAATATTGATTGCCTATCATCATTTGAAACAATATAACTCCTTCAAAGTAGCCAGCTATTGAATGACTGTTGGCAGGTGAACCACATTACATGATCAATCACTATCATGCTGTTTGTTGATTTGTTTTTGCTTAATATTTAGAGAGCAGTCAGTGTTCCAACTCGACCCAAGCTAGTTGCTACGTCGGGCAACCAATCACCCGTTTCTCCATCATCGGAGAGTGCAAGAAATCGTTCAGCTTCCGCAGATAATCTATTAAAACCAGGTAAGCTTGACCTTTAACATGGATTGGTCTTTATCTGCTATCACACTAAGATCAAAATAAAACCGAAGGATTACATTCCCACAAGTGGCTAATATTGTGTGTATTATTGACTGGTGAGGGCGGTATTTGTACAGAATTACAGTTTTCTCAACTAATCTTTTTTTTTCTCTCTCTCTTTTTTTTTTTTACTGCTCCAAACTAAAAAAATTATGCAACAACAACGTAAAGCCCCAATTATCGACACTCTGAGATTCTTTTTTTTAAAATTAGTTTCATGCCGTTTTGATTTCTTTTTTTTTTTCTAATTTTTAAATTAGTTTCATGCCGTTTTGATTTCTTTTCATTGATTTTTTTTTTTAATTTTTATTTTCATTCATTGTATTAAAAAAAATGATCCTCACAGTGTTTAAACTGCATTTCTTGTTGTTATCAACATTGTGAAAATGAAAATATGATGGAAGAGCTTGTTATTTTTGTTTGGATATTCAGAGAAAAGACGGTGAATTTAACCAAAGTCCGAACTATCGGCGGATCTTTTAAAATGAAAGAGAATCAAGCTCACCGTCAAACAAAAACAAAAACAAGTAATTTAAGATTTCTGCACTTCTATTCATGATTATTAGAAAGGCTAGCGGCTAATACGTATTTTATCACGAAACCTGACTCCATTTGATGAATTGCTTCCTTAGATGCTGTAAATATACTCCTTCATCCGACCTTTTAACGAATTCAATAACAATATCATATTTCAAGTATATAGCCTTACAGTTGACAGCACAATGTATAACAAAAAGAAGAGGGGAAAAAATTGTATCCGCCTTTATTGTGTATAATGTCATGAATGCAACTTTATAAAGGATTGCTCTAGTTAAAAAAAAAATAATAAGATTATTTCACAATATGTTTGGTGTTTTGACAAGTTTGAAATGTTTCCAATGTTTCCTCAAAATAGAATGGTTGTTGTATAGTGTCTAACCCATCATAATTTTATAATGGTATGTTTTTTTTTCTATAATGTACATTTTTTTTAAACAGAACCAATTGGGACGCTTCATATACAACTATGTCATAAAACACAAGAAGAGCAGCTCATAGTTTCTGTTTGCAGGGTAGGTATAATGCACTTCGAACAAATTATATTCATGACAGCTGAATTGTCTAATCTATTACAGTGTCTCACACTCGAACAAGGAAAATTCAGATGGATAGGATTGTGGTGGGGGGGGGGGGATCCATCAGTAAAGTCCTTACCTCATTTTTTCGAGTAAAGGGGGAGGGGGTTCAAAGCAAAAATTACAGTTGAGTCACTTCAAACTAGAAGCAGTAGAGTTCCAGCCTATTTACATCTCCTCAATCCAATTTCGTTGCCGGATGTAATTTAGCCGAGTTAAACCGACACAATTGAATTTGCAAATAAGATACTACATGTTCATTGCAGAAGTTTTTTTTTTCCTCATTTTATACTGTACAAAAAAAAACCGAGTAGCTGCTTTCGTGGAATGGCACTGCACTTTCCCAGTTAATGTTTCAAAACTGCCGTGTAAATGAGACGTAAACCTGGGTGTTTTTTTTAGGGGGGCGGGTGTTTGCCCGTTTTTTGTGCGTGATACTTTGCTTGATATTGTGTTCGAATCAGGGACGAAATTTGAGCCATTTCCTGTTTTTTTGGTTACATTGAGATATAGATTCTCGTTTTTGCTCACGTGTATTTAGCCTTTATGAAAAATTAAACTAGTCTATCTCTCTCTCTCTCTTACGATTGCAGTTGTATTGCACCGGGTGCACTATTGGTGGAAATGAGCATTTCACACTCGTATAAATATGATAGGTTAATTAGTGTAGTTGCTGGAATAAGTTGACATTTTCAGGATCAATAACAACCATACACAAACCGACCGTATGATATGTTGTGGTTTCCGTTATAAGTTTTCCCCCAGCAGTAGTCTTGTCCTAATTAATTAGAAAGTAAATGGCCATGGCGACTAATTAACTTTGAAGTAGACATGGAAGATAGGCCTTCATCCAACGCTCGGCTGAAAATAAAGGCCAATGGTAATTGATAACATGTTTCATTCGGTCCAAAAATATGAAAAAGGGGGATTTTTGCCGTAAAAGAATATTTTTATTTACGAACAAAAGCCTTAAAGTATCGTTTTGTGTTTTGATATGGAATTGTGATTATCCTAATTGTGAATATTTGCAGGGAGAGGAACTGGAAATCACCGATAAGCCTTATGCATCTGAGCCTTGTGTTAACCCATACGTCTATATCAGGGGTTGTATTTTACCAGGACAGCGAAAAAGATTCAAATCAAAGAATTCACAACAATTACAGGTAAGCTAATGAGGTTCTACAATCTAAAAACTAAAGTGCTGTGTTTAGCACTTCAGAGGCTGAAATCAGCACTTTTTAAGAGCTTGTATAGTGACTGCACTCAAAGTGCTGTTTTAGCACGTTCACGTGAGGTGAAATGTCAGCAAAAATGGTGTGACTTCGTAAGGATTCGAACCTGGGTCCCCTGGATGAGAAGCACTTACGAGTACGTTAGACCAAATCACATCTCACGATTGCTAGCAGAGCATATTGTTTCATGATGAACTTTCTTCAAAGTTGCCATAATTATTTACTATGCTCTCATAATTCAATCAAGTTAGGGAGATCTCCTTAGGTCTATTGATAACGTTAGCGGTACTCTTCCATGTCTAGGTGAACCCGGTTCGAATCCCATACCAACCATGAACATTTTTTTTGTTAATAAATTAGCACTTGGGTAAGTGCTAAAACAGCACTTCAGGTGCTTATTTGGCACTTCAAGTGCAGTCACTATACGAGCACCCATAAATTAGCACTTCAGTTTTTATAGAGTGTATACATGTTTACACCATAATAGTACACTCTAAGAAATTTTAGAACCTTTCTTTGTCCCGTATTTGGAACTTTTCGAGGTTCTTGAAAGAAAAAGAAATGGTTCTAATTAACAACTGTTTTTGGTTCTCAAAGGAACCCTTTAAGTTATACAACCAATATAAATTCCTGATGGTGTGAAGAATCTTACCAACTTTGTAACTAGGGTTCTTTATACAATCTATGGAGTTCTTTACATCATCAAGAACGCCATGTGTTGTATAAAGGAATTTAAAGGGTTCCTTGTAGAACCAAAAACGGTTCTATACATGACTGTTTAGAAGCCTTTTCTTTTTCTTTATTTTTAAAACGATGTTTTATCGCCTGTTAGTTATGAAGACCTGCTTTTAAAAAGGAGTCACACAATTCAACGTCGTACATGTGCATAAATATAAAAGTTCGAAAACATATTATGTATCGGTATATACAATACATTTATAAAAATAAAAAAACAAATCGAAATAATGGTGACAGTGAATGAAATAATCATTGAATGTGTAAGTTCATAGTGAGTATGAAACATTAGATACATACAGATTAATACTCTGTACTAATTAATTTGTTAAACTGACATTCCGTAATTGCATTTAATAGAAGAACTTTTCTGTAACATTTTAATAGATTAATTTGCAAGTTGCATCTCCAACACAGTGACTTGCATCATTAAAGCCCCCTTCCCCTTACACACACGAACATACCTCGCACAACAAATGATTCAAATTTCAGTAATCAAATAATTCACGTATTTTTGCCTTTTGGTGGCTATTATTCGTGGCGACGCGTTCCTTTGAAGTTATGTAATCAGAGAATCTGTAAAGGACCTTTTAAAAAGGATGCGCCAAGTGCCTCGAGCAAAATTGAGTCAGGAAAATGATTGAAGTTTTCCGTATTCCATTTTGCTTTCCAGCGAGTAATCACTTTGATTTCTTTGGTTAGATGTACCTTTCATAAACCTTTTAACAACCATTCTTATTCTGGTGGATGGTACAGTGTGATTTTAGAGTCAGTTCATATACGTATGACGTTTTCGTAAAAGCAATTACGACCAAATGAAATAGCAACCCGTCTTTCAAATTTAATAGTAAGTAGTAGAGGGAAACTAAAGAACACGATTGGCAATTGAATATTTGACAATCAGCTAATCTGCTAGTATCCTCAAAATTAATATCATCATCATAATCCCCATTTTCATCACGATCATCATCACCATACATTCATCACGATCACCATTCTGCTCCTCCTCCTACTCATCAACATCATAATCATCAATATCATTATCACCATCACCATCACCACCACCACCACCACCACCACCATCCTCCTCCTCATCATAATTATCATATTTTATCATCAACATCATCACATCATTATCATCATCATCATCTAACCACCACCACAATCATCACCGTTATCTTCATCAATATCATCATCATCATCACAATTATCATCATCAGCATATTATCATCATCATCACCACCACCACCACAACCATCACCACCACCACCATCATCATCTTATCAATCAACTACTCCGCAAAAATTTGAGAGGGTTTGAAGAAGTTTAGAAATAGAGTCATTTTTAACAGGGACCTTGGAGTAAGGACGCTTGCCGCCTCATCAAAAGTATGCTATTAAATATTGTTTAATGATGCTTTCAAGAATCCTGATCACGATCTCGAGAAGAGAACATGGTTTGATGTAATGTTCGTTAAATAATGTATGACACGTCTGGTATTAAAAGCTTTGTCGGCATATTGTTGTTGTAACAAATAGAGATAATAATCATGGTTTATCTATGAGACATTCACCTTTTTTAAAGCCCTTTGCAGGCTCAGCTAATTAAAGAGCTAAATATATCCTACGCTCTGGTTATCTAAGTCACATTTGATATTTCAGACTTTCTAAAAGAATGTCATGGTGGCTTTAGGAACCACAAGGAACACCACTGTGCATGTTAAACATGATGATCTGTGGGCTGGATGTTTTAAGGTTTACCGCTTATGAATGTTTTGTGGCACGAGTGAAGGCTTGCAATTATCGCTAAAAACAGACTCCGATCATGCTGTCTGAACAGATAATGGCTTGCAAATTATAAACACATATGAGAGATGAGGGATCGGAATTGAGTGGGTGTTATGATGTGAGTGAATACAGAGATAGAGAAAAGAAAGACTAAATAGAGGGTATGGCAAAATAATGGAATAAAACGTATTTTTACAGACAAAGAACGACGGTAACAAAGAGAGAGAGAGAGAGAGCATTGAGGAAGAAGGAGGGGGGGGGGATATGCAAAGGTAGATAATTAATACCTGATTATTCAGTGCCACCTGTGCTAAACCCATTTGGTCTACTAACAGTTTGGTCTTATTAATTTCCCCTTTGTCTAATACATACTTAGTCAAATCTAAATTGTCCTAATTATCACCTTTTCTAAATGCAAATTCAATCTTATAGGCAAATTGTCATTGCATTTGCGTCCAATTCCCAAATGAATATTTGGTATAATTATTACAAATTTATTACAGGAATTGACAAAGTGGACATTGAATAAAATGGGAATTAGACAAAATTGTATATAGGCGAAGTGGTAGATAGACCAAAAGGTAATTTGATGAACTGGTGGTAGACAAAATGGAATTAGACCATGTGGGATGACACCAAACATGATTAGTCAGAGTGTGTTTAGCCAAAGTTGCAATTTACCGCCTATTTAGTCAAGAAATCATTTTAGGTACATTTTTATATATGATATAGTGACGAGGTGGCCGTACAGAGCGCGGATCGGACTTCTTCCACTTTCCGACCAAATTGGTCACTTTGCGAACACTTTGCGAACCACTTTTCCGAACCGAATTTTAACTTTCCTATTTGTTTAGATTGCGAACTTTCCTACCCACTTTCCGAACAATTCCGAACGGGGGATAAGAAGTCACGTGACACTTTCCTTTATAATCGATATCGCAAAATTTTGCGATTAGCGGAGAAGAAACAGTTTTCTACTTCACTTTTATACCTCTGAGGAAAGTTTTAAAAGGTAACAAGTATTTCGAACAATGAAACTGGCTTTACATTATGACATTTTCTATGGTTTGGGAGTTCTGTATATTTGAAATTCGCATTTTTCGTCTGGATTGTGACGACTGTGTGAGTGTAAGTGCAGGAGTGCGAGTGAATACGTTTTGATTGAAACGGCTAGCCCGACCAAGCATAGGCGCTGGCGGCTGGGCTGCGTACCATCGCTGTTTCGATAACCGCCTAGTGCCAGGGCATAATTAATGCAAATTAAAATCAAGAAAAGATATTATTTAGTCTTTTAGATTTAGTTATAATCAAAATATGACTATTATCAGCTTCTTATCTCCCTTTCTTGATCTAAAGACTTTTCTCTATGACTTTGATGTGGTCTTGACACTTTACGAATTACGTTAGCGCAGGTTAGCCATTATTTTGAATAGTGTGAATGTACCGTTGCTGGAAGATCTAAGTTAATGATTTAGATTCAGATTCAGATCTAGAAAAGTAAGTAAACTGGATCTTGAAGGAGTCAATGCCATAGTCACAGACATGGTCGTTATACTTGGGCCTGGGTCGATTTGAAAGCTTGGCCTTGACATAAGTTTGGGGCTGTTGAACAATTTTTTTTTCTTTGTTTGTTTGTTTGTTTGTTTGTTTGTTTTTTTAGTTCTGTACCGCAATCAGCTTTTTTAGAAAGATAGAGTCCTTTATCATTGATTTTGCCGCAAGCAAACTTAATAAATACTTTCGAACAGGGCATGCACAATATTTTATGAGGCTGAATGCTAGATGCAGTAATCTTGGTGCTAAGTACATGATGTAGGTCTAGATGTCCTAAGTAAAGGGGATATAAAATCTAGAGTCAGAGCCAGAGTGAATGTTTGAGAATGTAGAAAAATTAGCCTTTATTTGGGGGGGGGCTGGTTTGGGGTTTTGTCATCAGGATATCGGCAAATTGTGTTCAGGCTCATATAAAAATGATTCATTCATTGTTATATCATTGTCGGTCTTTTTTAATTTTTACTTTGTTATAGGACACAACATGTGGTCTAACCAGAGAGGGATACCAGGATGGGCAGCAGTAGCACCACCAATTTTGTGGGACTTGAGAGACACGTGCAGACCTGTCAGTTAGAGAAGTACAAGCCTGTACAATCTTCTGGATGAAGCAGCCATATTCGTGTACATGCTCCTAAGAGAAATCAGAACACTCCTAGGTCCAGAAGGGCATCCTGTGAGAGGAAGGGGTCTGTGTCAGGTTGTCAGGCAGCTGAAAGGTATTTTTTTTCTTCATTTCAATATCTTCTTTTAATTCGCTGTGAAATTTGTATCTTTTATTCACTGAGAGTCTCGATCACCAAAAAGTGCATGTTTTGTTAGAGATGGCTTGATAAGAAAATACAAATTCTACGTTGAAAATGAATTACCATTTCAATTCATATTGAAATACGTATAAGAAACAGATACCTCATATTGTACCTTGATTTACTCACTCTTGTCTTGCGTAACAAAGAAGACATACAGAACATTCTTTTGGGTAAGAAGAAGGGCTTTAGGAATTTGCAACTGTTTTTTCCTGTCTGAGCTTCAAACCATTTGCTATTTGGCTTGCGGAAATATATGATCATTTGAAAATATTGTGTCACTTTGTTGTACATTAAATGTAAAAATCCATACATATGTAATGTGTAAAAAGTATAAATATTTTGAATTCTAATTTTTTTAAAGTAACCTTGATTTTCTGCTTCCAGTTATAAGTTCAACAAAAGTGCAAATATTGGCAATCCTTCCATTCACCAGTACTTCTGCTTCTTTTACTTTAGACTGCACTGATCTAGTGATGTGGCTGCGGAGCTGAAACCCGATGCTAACAGGTTGACTGAGTACCTCTTTCTGTGACTGTTCAAGGAGTTTAGCATAGCCACGACAGGTCAAATGATGCCCCACAGAAAGATCCTAAGCCATCCCCATGTGGTTGACTGTGCATACTTACATGCACATTAAGCAGCTGGTAGAGGACAGCGTGGATTTTGATAGGGAACACTGATCAAGTTTTCAACACTTCTGTTACAGCAGGTGAGATTTTGGAAAAATTAATCATTCTTTATATGCTGCAACCACATCCAGCTCATCACTGGACACAAATTTTCAGTATCATGATCGAGAGAGCAATAATAATAATAATAATAGTGTAACTTCTAGAGCGCACACTAGAGTAGGTGAATGTAGAATTTTACAAGTAATCTAGGCTCGTAGGAACTGTTAGAATTACTATCATGATATAGCCATTGTTCTGGAGTGCTAAAATTGACATTTGTACATAGGTGTTCTTATGATTAACATTTAAACGCCATTAATTTGCATTTGCTTTGTGTAATTAGAGCAAAATTAATTCAATTACCTTTGACTTCAACAATCAATTTAAAGTAAGATTGTCTCTCTTTTTTTCTTTTTTTTTTTCTTCCTTTTTTTAAGTAACTTACATTTGTAGGTGGATCTCATTGAGTGAAACTAAGATTGCACCTGTTTGTATGATCCTACTGTGGATTTTTTATCAATATCTTGGTTATTTGTTTCATTTACAATTTCAGACTGCACTAAACAACAAAAGAAGACGGGTAGCAACACTTCTGGAAGGTTTATGTTTGACAGAGTCTGACACGGTGATAAAAGAGCCACTTCCTCTTCAAAAGCAGCAGCCTATGCAGTCACAAGAACATGGTTAACAAAGCTGGAATTTGAATAGAGGTCCTAAAGCACCACAACACTAGTCCCAACTCTATTGTATCAACATTCCCCTTCACCTCTTTTCTGTCCAGCTAGATGAATGATGCCCCCTCAATCCACAACAGGGTAGTATGGCATTTCCCTGTTTGCAAAGCCTTCAACTCCAGAAAGAGTACCATAAGTGTGCCAGCATGAATATTGCCATGCTTGATGGCAGAGGAAGCCATTGAAGATGTAGAGAGGGCTGCAAGAAGCAAACCTCCTCACAAAAGACATAAAATATTCACACCTGATAAATAATGCTATTGAAGCCTTTTGATATTTTCTTCATCATAAACTATCTTGCTCTTGTTAATAGCTAAAACAGAACTGCATACTAACCTATCACAATGACATATTTTTAGTGGTAGAAGGATATTATGTACCTTTTTTATATCTATTGATACTTCATACATACCAGTATAGATTATGATTCCAAGTTTGCCATTCAGATGAGTGCAGTGGAATACCAGCTTTAAGGAACACTAGAATATCGATGAATTGTTGAAAAAATGGATATAGGTGACACCGTCTTTACTATTATGTGGAGTTGACGAGAGTGATCAGAGTAAAGCATGAAGCTGGGACCCATGTAGTTTTGGTAATTACATGATCTTTCAATTTTTTTATTGAATGATGAAAGACAAAGATGAAAGAGTGAGTGTTTGATTAAACATATAGCACTTGCAAAGTGAGATCTAATAGTCATTATAGATGTGCAAAATATTACTGAAAAAATATATTTTAAACTATTTCCCAGCATTAAGATGTTTATATATTTGAAAGGTGAGGACTCTTTAAGATAGACATTCATCTATGTAATACTGCAATTTATTTTCTAGAGATAATGAAGGTAATTTTGTGTTTTGATGTACAGTCAACTCCTGTTTTTTACAAGATGTTTTGGAACATCCCATTTGCCTTCTTTTACTCCAAAAGCAAGTAGACACATATAAACATGTGTGATGAATCACCTCAATATTATGAAATCTTATTAGATGTATATCCATGCTCATTATAATGGGAGTTGACTGTACATCAAAAAGTATACAGTTAAAGGACAGAGTTGGCATTTGCATGGAGCTACATAATTACTTGAATGTGTTCGACATTTGTCAAATCAGAGTTTAGTGTAAGATGTCCATGTATTTAGAAGGTGGGGATTGCCTGCAGTTTGGCAATGGTTATACAACAATGTAGGCCTACTCAAAAATTGTAAAGAGAAGATAAGTTTTGACACAATGTACCTCGTAATGTTTAAAAATGAAACATTAAAAATAATAACAATGTACTTCTTTCTAATTTTATATCAGGTTAACATGATTCGATTTCAAGTAATTATTTTTTACTGCAGTTCCCAATACTGATGAGTTGTAATCTGTGCATTATTTACTTTTTCCGTCAGAATTCAGAAAACTGTCATCTCGCGCTAGACCTTTTTTCTTTTTTATTGTATTTAAATACACATGAATAGATGTGTTCAACATCTTGCCGTGTTATATTGTGGTTCTTAAAATAAAGTTGGAACTTACATTTACATTTACGACTCAATTTGAAGTATTTTGTTTTACTTATTCAATTAATTGATTATGGGTTAATACTAGTATATCTTAGATTGAACAATCATGAATAATATCGCACATTTTGGTCATTATTGTTCTTGGATATATTCAAAATCATATTTCGAACAAGTAATCCATTTGTAATCATGCCAAGAGGTTAATAAGATGTGGATTATAAATCCTGAACATATCACACTTTAAAATGCACATTAGGCCTCATCGAAAGAAGTCAATATTTGCTCATTTATTCACTCTGTAGGTGTCATCTAGATTGATTCATCAATCAAAGATAACATCAGGACACCGGTAATTAATCAACATCCCAAAAATATTTTGTTTGTACTACTAGTACTTTTAAGAAAAACTGATTGTGTGTGCATTTGTGTTGAGAGTGTTGTGATGTTGATATTTCCATGGGAAATTCTCGAGGCATCCCCTTAGAAGAAACACAGGGGTCATGGAACGTGAGGTGGGGGGGGGGGCTGGGGGCGGCCCCAACCCTTCGTACACAAAAGCTATTAAAAATCGGACCATCTTAATTGTGGTCTTTTGGAGTATAACATTAGCCCATACTTGTTGCCTCAGTTCCCCTATTCCAAAAAGTGCTCCGAAAACCTTAAATTGCTCTAATTTTCGCCTATTTTCCTCCTTTTTTCCTATTTTTTCTTCATTTTTTCTTCATTTTTTCCTTCTCCCCCTCTTCCCCCTCCCTTTTCCTCCCTTTTCCCCTCTCCGAGCAGTCCATTATGCCCTGGGTCTGGCCGAGTGGTTAAGGCGATGGACTGCTAATCCATTGTGCTCTGCACGCGTGGGTTCGAATCCCATCCCCGTCGCCAGTTTTTTTTTTTTTTTTTTTTTTTAAGGGGGGGGGGGTTCTTTCATCACGGAATTGATAATGTGAAATAAATCATATTTGTATGAAATAAAACTATTTATTTTCCTTTTTATCCAGAATCCCATCTGGAATGATGAATTCATACTCCAAGATATCTCATTTTCAGCAGTATGGCAGATGACGTTACGCTTCTCCTTGGTCTACCGGGCTGGTCCGGGTAGTCGTCCTGTCATGGCTGGTTTCTGTAGTCTACCGCTCCGGGACCTGGACCTACGACAGCCTATAGATAGGACGCTCTACGTAATACAGTCCAGTAGTCAGGCGGTACGTTCCCAATTTTATCATGACGATATCGTTTGGGGATTGCATTAAAATCTTGCGGAGGCGGTAAAATATGCGAGTATTTACTATGAGGAAAATATGATTAATGTAAAACAATATTACTCCATGTTCCTAAATAATTGATTAACCAATGTTCTGTGGCGATCTAGGATTTGGAGGGGTAGACAATAAGTTGAGAGTAGGCCATTTTATTGGAAAATATTTCATTATATTTGTGTGGATTTTGGGGAGCACATCAGGCGTTTATTTGGAAACGACTGATAACAGGCACATGTTAATCTACACTGTTAGAAAAAATTAAACAATTTGTTTAAAATCTTAAACAACTGCGTGTTAACCGGTGAATCGCACAGCGTTGTTTAGAAATTAAACAACCTGTAGTTGTTTAAAACTTTAACACTCTTGTTGTTTACAAGTTTATACAACCTATTGTTTAATGGTTGTTTAAAATATCAACAGTATTGTTTAACGCTTCTATCCCAAAAATAAAAATGCTCCAAGTTTGGTTAAGGCGGCCGGGTATTGAACTCACCACCTCGATTATAAGGCAGACGCTCTATCCACTGAGCCAACACATCTGTACATACACGAATTTAATGTGTGAGGCTTAAGTCCTTCGCCATGATTGAAATGACGCGCCGATTCACCTTCCATATTTAACGAGTGATGCCATTAGATCATGACTATCACAATGACATTTGCCTCGTCCTGTTTAAACAAAACTGTTTAATATCTAAACTCTGATCTCTAAATAGGTCTTTTTTGAGGCTGTAAAACCTCTCCATTCCGGTTTTAAACAACAATGTTTTGATATTAAACGAGAATGTTTAACTTTTAAACCAACTTTTTTTTAAACAGCGAAATTTTTAAACCGCGTTCTAAATAACGTCTGAGTGCCCCCTATTTTCTCAAGTCCTTGATCTGCCACTTGAATAGGCATAAACAAGTGCTTTATGTGTTGTCCCCTAAAATAGGGGGTGCCCCCCTCCCCCCCTGGCCTAAAACCGCCCCTAACTCAAATGAAGATGTGAAACTCGCAGTCAAGGAAGATTTGTTTTTCTTTCTTTCTGGCGAAATCAAAGCTTTTATACATTTTGCAAGTAACATGTCAGCTTTGGGAACCTGATTTTCATAGGCGACCAGAATCCCTCATTTCAAACGCATTCTGGAAATATAATGTGCCTATAAAGACAAAATAGAAGATGAAGTATTTGCAGTTCGTTGCCTTCCCGCAAGAAAGTAGCATTACGCTAAATACCATCTTGCAGAAAGGCGACGAATTATTGTGAAGCTTTTGATTCTTTAATACTCATAATACTCCAAATATTTGCTTAACTGTCACTTTCTGAGTATAAATCAAGGTTTATAAGAGTGTATCCCAAACTAACTTTGCCTGTCTAGTTACCTCACTAGTCCCTTAATCTGTTTACAATTAATCAGGGTTTATAAGAATCAATCCCAACTAACTTTTCCCGCCTAATTACCTCACCAGTCCCTTTCAGAGTATAATTGTGTTTCTAAGAGTTTATATCCCAAACTAACTTTGCCTATCTAATTACCTCACTAGTCCCCGATGGGTGACATCCATCTGTCAGTGTGCTATCAGCCCGACTCTTACCGCATCGTGTTCTTAGTGTATGGGGCTAGAGACTTACCACGGAGCACCATCATCGGAACATTACGTGAGTGCGTTGCCTAGCAACCGTGTCATTTATGGTTAACATCAATCAATCAAAGGAGCCCTCTTGTCTGTAGAAACATGGTGGTTTTTGAAGCACGGTTCAATAGATTCAGGTTCCCATTCACAATAATGGATTACTTTGTCTCGGGGTTTTTATTGGAAAGTGATTAACGTGTGTGCTTCGTTTGTTTGAATTGATGTAAATTAACTTAATGAAATGCCTAAGCACCTGATGATCAATTTATTGGAAATAATGATCTTATTTATTCACGTAGCGCAACCTAAAGTGGGATAAATGCAAAAATAATTTCCGAGCAATTAACTATTAGATTTTGGAATTAGATTCCATTTTCATTTATTGCAACAATAGTGATAGACACGGTTTCAATGTCAGTTTCAGTTTTTGTCGTTACATTTCACCATCGCAATATCATGCAATTATTGTAAAAATGTGGAGGAGCTCAAATCGGAAGCTGTAAATTTTAGTTCAGGATTAGAAAAATTGAAATGATATCCAATTTTATTCACCCGTACACTCATGGAGTCTGTTCTCATGAAAAGGGGGCGCTGCTCCGTAGCGACTGTCAGATCCATGTACATGGTACTGTCGGTGCTTTGTATACGGCACTGGCGACTGTCCATGCAATTTGTAATTGTGATTGAACTTCTATTGATTACGATTTACAGATTCCTGTACACGTATTGAGATGCTTTACAACGACTGGCGAGTCTCAAAGCAGAAAACTCATCTGGTAAGAGAGACCCATGATCCGTCATGGAATGACCAGCTTGTTTTCACTCTTCCCGAGGGTAATAGTCGTCTGCAGGGGGTAACCTTTGCCGTCTCATTGGTGCATAGAGATGTCGTCAAGGGGGGTCACGTCGTAGGCAGGGTAAGCTTTCACGTTTCACCATAATTGGGTGTGAATGGCATGACAACGAAATATGAATTGAAATTATATGACTAGAGGAAGTTATTGGCATTCCGAAATGTGGAATGGATGGCATTCAAGCTAGTTTGAGAGTTTTACTTTACTCCACGTACCTTGTTTGTCACATTTAATGCATATTCTTATACAAATAAATATTTCCAGTTCAGGAGGGATTTTATTCCTGTCCCGAGATCGCACTCTTAAAACAACTCCACCCTACCCTCAAAGAAAACATAAATAAATCTAAAAAAATGACCACATATAAACATCTTTTGTTCGACTCTTCACTTTTAACCTCTCTCTCTCTCTCTCTCTCTCTCTCTTCTCTCATTCTCTCTCTCCCTCTCTCCATTATGTTCATTGCCTCTATTTTGCTCCTTTATGTATCAAAAGTGATCCGTATTACGTTGCAAACTACACCTTTTTAAATGTTGCTGTATTTTGGCATTGACTTCAACTCATTATATTCAGATCAACCCATTTTTGTTCTGACACCATTTTAATTAATATTACGAGCACCATTTTTTTTTCCTCTCAAAGTTGAACCTAATTCTGCTTTTATCAAACAAGACATACGCTTCCTTTTACTGTAAATGAAACCTTTATTTTTTGTTCGTACTGAATGGCTGGTATCGTATCAAGTACAACCGTTTGTAAATGTAATCATGGTAAAGGACAGAATTCTTAATGAAACGGGTTAAATGAACGCCCCTTCTTTCTCTTTCTCCATTCTCTAATTTATTGCAATAATTCAGGTGGAACTTGGCTGGTCATCAACATGTGAAGAACCTAGAACACTGGGTCGACATCATGAATAATCCCAATCGACCAATAGCTTCATGGTTAGCGTTACAGAGTCCTGACTGAAGCACTATGGAAGACTGTATTTTTCAGAAACTAATTCCTAAAGGTGGCGTCACACTGTCCCGAAGTTGAGCAAAGATGGACACACGAAATGTGAAATGTAAGGGTTCGCTCGAAGTCAGCACCGAACTTGGTCAACAGCCAAACAATAGCGAAAAAGAGAAAGATGTCTCAAGAAGGTTACACGATAGCACTCAACAGCACATGAAGGATACACGAATGGCTCAATTCGTGATCAGAGCAAAAATTTGAAATTTTCCATAATCATGTGTCCATCTTTGCTAAACTACGGGACAGTGTGACGCGGATTTAAGACAAATCGATGTGTTGCTACTATCAGATTATATTTTCTAAGCTAATCTGGATTTGACGGAGATCTTTGTGTCTTTTGGGGGGCGATAGTTGCTATTACTCGTAATTCTGAACACTTCGTTCTTCAATTTCCATAATAACTTCTTTGGAAATAACGCTCTGTTTCCAAGCATTTGGTGCTGTAATCGCTAAGTTGAATTGTATTGAAGGTTTATTACCATGAACGGGGTTGATTAGCATTACTAAAATATTTCACTCATTCCAATTAAGCTCGTTTTCAGAATTAATCAAACCTATTATCATTTTCCAGAATAATTAAACCTTCTGTAAAATGATAAACGAATTAAGTATACATAAAAGAAAGATTAATTATTTGGTAAATCGTTTCATATTGTTCCAAACAATTTAAAATATATCTGATTAGCACGTTTGAATAATTATGGTTAGGAGTTTGCAACATGCTAATTCCTTGATGGTACACCAAAAGTGTGAACCGAAAGAGTTCAAAAAGACTTCCCATTTTTCACATATTGTTTGGTATTTTCCCAATTTGCTTGTCAAAGTTATATAAATAAGGTCTCCTTGAAAAATGTGCATTCGCATAGGCCAATTCGTTTTTTGTTTGTTTGTTTGTTTTTATGCCTCCGCCACCGAAGGTGGTGCCGGAGGCATTATGTTTTCGGGTTGTCCGTCCGTCCGTACGTCCGTCCCGTTTTCGTTCTCGCGATATCTTAAGAACCGTTTGACGGATCACTTTCAAACTTGGATCATGTATGCATATGGTAGGGACAATGATCTGATTAGACTTTGGGGTCATTAGGTCAAAGGTCAAAGGTCACAGAGGTCATTGTATGCATGAAAATGGCTCATTCTCGCCATAACTTAAAAACCGTTTGACGGGTCAACTTCAAACTTGGGTAATGTGTGCCTATGGGAGGTGCAATGAACTGATTAGATTTTAGGGTCATGAGGTCAAAGGTCAAAGGTCACAGATGTCATTGTATACATGAAAATGGTTCGTTCTCGCAATAACTTAAGAACTGTGTGACGGGTCAACTTCAAACTTGAGTAATGTGTGCATATGGGAGGGGCAATGAACTGATTAGATTTTGGGGTCAAAGGTCACAGAGGTCATTGTATACATAAAAATAGTTTGTTCTCGTGATAACTTAAGAACTGTGTAACGGATCATCTTCAAACTTGGGTAATATGTGCATATGGGAGGGACAATGAACTTATCAGATTTTGGGGTCATGAGGTCAGAGGTCATTGTGTACATGAAAATGGCTTGTTCTCGCAATAAACTTAAAAACCGTTTGACGGATCAATTTCAAACTTGGGTCATATGTGCATATGGGACGGACAATAAACTGATTAGAATTTAGAGTCATGAGGTCAAAGTTCAAAGGCCACAGAGGACATTGTGTACGTGAAAATGGCTTGTTCTTGCGATAACTTAAGAACACTGATGGATGAACATCAAACTTGGGTCATGTGTGCATATGGTAGGGACAATGAATTTTTTAGATTTTGAGGTCATGAAGTCAAAGGTCAAGGGTCACAGACGTCATTGTATACACGAAAATGGCACGTTCTTGCTGTAACTTCTGAACCGTTTTATGGATCAACTTCAAACTTGGGTCATGTGGGAGGAAAGATGAACTGATTAGATTTTTGAGGTCAGGACATCAAAGGTCACTGGTTATTTATGTAAATGACTCGTTTGTGCAATTTCTGAAGGACCTTTGACAGATCAACTTAAACATGTTTATCCTTTTTATTACATCAGTAGCCATCCTTCCTGAGTTGGAAATAATTCTGATGATACAACTTTAATAGATTTGGGGTCAATATCTCAAAGATGTCATGGTATAAAAGGATGTAAAATACTCAACATGCGCATGCCTTTTTTTTCCGATGTGGCAATACGGAGGCATGCCTTCCGACCGTGCGCGGTCGAAGATTCATCTAGTTGTTGTTGTTGTTGTTCGCTACCATGGTATCAAAAATCATTTTGGTTTTTCAGCCGTCATGAAAAAGGAAGAAAAAGAAGGGGAAAAAAGAGGATATTGAAGACCAAATATTTAAATTGTCAGGGACCACAAATAATAGTCATGATGTCGATAATCAATTTCATCAAAATGTATTTAGTGATATGTATATATGAAAATAAAATCAAATGTATTACTTATTCAAACGCCTCAGTTCGTTTTCTTACTCAACTGGGATGAAAGAAATAAGTTAGTGAAGTTTTTACGAAAGAATAATGTTATGATCTTTTTAGTTTTGTGACGACAGTTGCGAATTGCTCTCCCATATACTGGTTATTGTACATTTCAAAAATTGCCCCTTTCATAGTTTTTGATGAATGAACGAACATATATCCATTTCATAGAAGTGTAACTGGAAAATACCCAACCATGTGTATAATGATAATATCAAATGCACAAGTAAAATGTGAATCCTTCTGAGAAAAACGACACAGGAAATTACATGTAATATATATGGGATAGCAGCTCGCAGATAGCTATGACATTTTAGAATAGAAACTTTAAAATTCATAACTTATTTTTTTTTAATGGATATTCGTCAAACCTTCACCAATCCTGTAAAAACCGACAGTACAATAATTAGTTAATGATTCACAAGTAAAGACATAAGTATGACATCAAATTCATCTGCATCCATATTTATTTCAAGGCACAAATACGTCAAATGCGTACATGTATAACCATGTAAATGCAATAAGTCTCTAATAAAAAATATCCCGAAGAACTTAGCCATTGAATATGTATAACCCTTTTCGCTCCAGATTTCATTATAAAAGGCACATATTAGTATAATCTCATATTGCCTTAATATATCATTAACCTTTGACCTTGCCTTAAAATTTATTCCTTATACTTGAACTTCAGATTCGTTGCAACTATAAGTTCATAGATATTTCATTTCAGTTTTCTTATCCCAAATCGAATGTAACAATTAAAAGAGAAAAGGTAGCTATACAATAATAAAACTCTCGCAAATATTATTTCTTCAATTCAATGCATAAGATGGAACACACGTATGTCTTGCCATGCAACCACAATTTATAGGTCTATTTGAAACTCGAGCACAAACGTAAAATGACTGCACAACATAATGTGTACAAAACATTCGTTATACAGAAGAAACAAACATCTTCAATATTTTTCTTTTCTTCATACCAGGTTATTGATTATGTATTGAGAGGAAAAGTTTAAATTTTGTTTATCGTGCGGTAAATACAAATTTAGATTGCTCGAGGGCAAAAAGGTGAATAAACCATGCGGATACCTTTAACACTGCACATCGGGGTCATGCAGAATATGCTTGTTGTGTTTCAAAGCAGATTATTAAAATGTGCAAATTATATTGAATATTAACTCTCATTTTCCATATTTATTTAAACGTTGAAGTACATCAGAAATCGTCCCCGTTCTTTTTTTTTTTCATCTTAATATGGGATAAACAATAAATTGAATATGTAAATATCAATCATTTACAAACCAAGAAATAATTCATACTGAACTTTATTTTAGGCTCTGTCATGTACGTTTGTTTTAAGATGAAATTTTTGGGAAAAAATCACAATATGCTATCGGGCTTAACTTAATAATGTATACTGATATAATCCAACTGTTAGACTTAAACATTGAGACCAAGAAAGTTCCCTGTCTAAAGATCCCCAATTTACGTCATCTTTTCACAGTTCAATTTTAAAATTTGTATTCTACAAGCTCTTCGGTATATTTTGTTAAATCCAATATAAATTGGAAATATTTCAAGAAAGATCGAAGTATCTTAGAATTAAAAGAAATAATTTAACCCGTAAGATGTTTATTTCGCATAATCATAGGAATTTACGTGACCAAATACACTGGATAAGAAATCACATTTCTTATCACATCTTTGACTTTGGTAAGCTTTTTTTCCCAGGACATATGATCAGTTACTTATTCATATTGTCCAGTCTGTATAAATAAATGGTACAATCGGGGAAAATAAATTAGGTATGAAATATTTTCAAATGGTATGTGTATACTTTATCAATTAAAACCAATATATTTTTCTTGTGGATATAAGTTATTTCAAATAATTTGCTTTAGTAGAACAAAATTTATGCTAATTTTTGAACCCATTGCTCCAGCACGGTTATTTTGGCGGCTTTTGTCCAAACCTTACACAATTAATTGATTGATTGTAGGAAACTAATTATATCTCAAGATCTGCAGCACCAAATGAGATGAAAAAAATGCAGAAGAAAGCCTATTTTACCTGCTTTCTCGAAATACCAAGCATTACCAGCTTGTGACTAATCTTCATGCTATAAAAATGTTTCCCACTTGTAGGGGAGACCGGGGACAATTGTAACATGGGGCAATTGTAACAGAGGCTCCCATCCCTAGCAGAAACAAGCTACAATCTTAACCTGTGTACAGAGCATGGGCATTTCATCGCTCCACATGCTGTTTGAGTGTAAACAGATTTAACTGTTCGTTGAACTTTCTACAGCAGAAAAATCGGGGTTTTTTTTTAGCAGGAAAGTTAAATTTCACACTGCCCAATGTTTTACTTCTGGACAAATATGTGGTTGAGCTATGGCTGTCATTTTTATTTATTTAGAAATTATATTCTTAGGCCTGTATTTTGGTAAAGTTTCAACGATGAATAGCAAAGTTAAGTTTTAAAAAAAATCTCTCCAAACATGGTCGCCCACCTCAGGGGCAATAGTAACAATAGCGTAAAGTAAGTACCTTTGCCCAGGACCTAGCCCCAGGACAATTCAGCGCGCTGCAATCACCCGTACAGAGCACGTAAACTTCTGCAATAACCCCATGTCATGCATATAGCAAGTGGAAAATATAATGTAACTTGAGTCAAGCATTGTCATGTTTTATTATAATTAGCTTATGTGGTTAATGTTGTTTAAATATTGGATCTGTCAAATGCATAGCTTTGATAAAGAAAAGCAAAATGTTACAATTTCATATGTTACAATTGTCCCATTGCGTGTTACAATTGCCCCGGGTTTAGGGCAATTGTAACACTCGACCTCTTGTTTTGAAATGATAATGGCTACAAAAAAAAAGAAGTTTTATTTAACCCAAAACTATTAAGATGTCGAGCTAAGATATGAATATTTCGTTTTACTTAGTTTTAAGCAAGCATTTAGCTATGATAAGTCAAATTTGGAAAAAAGTGTTACAATTGTCCCCGGTCTCCCCTACCATTTTATTTGATACAGACTGTATTATCTTTGAGGCACAATACGTTGATAAGGCAAGGGTAACAAATATATATTTAAAGGTCGATAACCTGTCATCTGCAATATGCAACAAAATATACACTGAAGTGTGTAAAATAGATAATATATAAAACGGAATGTCACACGCACAAACCTCCTTCACATAAAATTGCAGCTGTAATGGTTTGATCAAAACCGAAGATAAAGAGAGAATAGACCCAAAGCGATGATATCTGAAACCCATATAGACCTGTTCCTAGCTATAAGACCAAACACTTGCCAGCGACTTCCAATCCTTTAGAAGTAAGATTCGAGTGTTCCGCGGCGTCGGATGTCGCTGGTCCAGCAGTGGAACCCACCACCGAGAGAGTTGGCGAATCGGAGGGATACCTTGACGCACTCGATGCCGAGTTTCTCGAACATCTTGATGGTAGGGACTTCGTTACTATCAACGACCACGCGTTTGGGATCCAGCATGAGCACGTTCATGGATAACCACTTGGACGACATCCACAATGGATGACCTGTTTAAAGGAGTACAAAGGTGTCGACTTTTGATTTGTGATGATAAAGCAAAATACAATCTTTATATGAGACATTGCATTTAAATTTGTAGTTATAATTTTGGGGAGGTGTTTCACAAATAGTTAAACACAAATTACAAATGACTAGTGATCAGTGGGGCATTTCATCAAAGGATTTGTCGGACATTTTATCCAACAAATTTGCTCTCAGCCAATCAGATGCAAGCATTTCAGTAGCTTTTAACAGTTTGTCGATAAAAGGTCCGACAAGTCCTTTGATGAAATGCCCCCAGTTCTTGTGCTACACGTAAATAGTTAAGAATGCGATAAGGATAGCACCCAAGAACATGTCCCAGTTGTTAGTAACTTTACAAACGACTCGGTGAAACACCACTAAACTATGATTGTCAGGATTGTAGGACGCTAGTCTAAAGAATTCGAATTTCTCTACTTGAATTATATATCTGCCATCTGTCTATTCACATGTGCATGTATATACAGTACCCCAAATAATGTATTAACATTAATTAACTGATCTTTTTTTCTTCTTTTTTTAATCAAATTAAAAACGAAGAACATGGATTTAGACTTACTGTCCGGCATGGCTGGTGCTGGTGGTTTGACAATAGTCCATCCAGCTTTCTTGAAGCGATTGATCTGATGACATGGTCTTTCAGGGTTAGATAGAACCAAACCAGGTCCAATGATGTTAAAGGTCGCGTCGATGTGCATCGGGTTCGGGTCATCGAAAGACAGAACATGAAGGCGATAACGATCTCCTAGATGACGTCGCATCCATTCAATGCCAAACTTGTTGGTAACCTAATGGCAGTCAAATATACAAATTACATAGATATCTTCTGTCTCATAATAACTGCAATACAAAAATACCGAATAATCAAGAGTTGTTCAATAAGGTCTCCATGACCATGAAATTTGTATTTCCATATCTGTATCCATTATGGAACAGAGTTGACGTGTATCCTACAAGAAAGCCTTACGCCCTCACACACACGCTAACAAATGTAAGTGAATTTAAATCTCAACAATTGCAAATGACACCTGGTATTCATATCTTAATAATAACACGATTTGTCTTTAATTATGTATGTTTTATTAATATTTTACTCTTACGTACCCACCCCCCCCCCCAAAAAAAAAAAATAATAAATAAAATAAAAAATAAAAAATCAATCTAATCAATCAGACATTTCCTCTATACCACATCAACAAAATTAAGAGCATGAACCGCTTTCTTCAAATAGTGTATGTATAGGAGCTGTTTTTGACAAACATGAACATCAGGATCGAAAATAAGATTTATATTCCAATACCTGACTTCTCTGGACGAAAATATCCTTTCCGGCTCTGATGAAATCAGCTGCATCAAAACAAGGTTCGTATTCTGTGGTGATGAACTTCCCTTCGGCTGCCAAGTGATGGCGGTCTTCAACAGTATCCATAGGATATTCCTTGTGGAAGAGAGAAAAAAAGAATATACATGAATGGAAGTTTACCTAGTGTCAAAGAAAATTGTCTTAAATCTTAACTAAGAATATTGTGATGTACTTTAATTATCTAATTATGAAAATGGCGAAATTCGACTATTTCAGCTTCAATATTCAAAAATACACGCTCATACTTTTCAATACCATAGTTTCATAAAAAAATATTTAAAAAATTAATTGAGTTAGCTAACACGGATATTAAAATTTATATATGCATTCTTAATAATAATAATAAAAAAACAAAAAACAAACAAAAACGTAAAATGTCTATTTCAGTTGTTATATTGCAAATGCGTTGTTTGAGAAAACGAGGTAGTATCATGCCATGTTATATATGATTCTGAAACTATCAGTCATTACTGAATCAGTTTAAACTGATCGCACATTTAACATTCATGTCATAAGCTTAGCTATCTGAATAATACATTTTCTGGTGTTACTGAAAATTTTAGTTTGAGCCAAAATACCCCAACTATCCTTATGTCTTAAAAGAATAACTGTTTTTGGTCCATTATTGTTTAATATTGTTTGATGAAACTTGAAAAATCAAACAATTCATTTCTATTTTATAATAAGTGACAGATACGACATACAAATATATAAAACATGACAAAATTATTCACAAAATTAATAGTACTGTCGCTGGGCAGAGCTTTGGTCATCCCAAGATCCTCTCTGGGAATTTTGGAACTCTCAACGACGCCAAGATCGTCGAGCAGTTCATCTAGTTGGACGTCAACCACGTCTCCGTGGTTAGAGCAGGGTTGAGGGCCACGCCATCCGTGATAAGACGAAGTCGGCATCGCTCCAAGACTACGCTGGGCGTAGCCATCTACACACAAGGAAGCGATAAGTCTCGCGAAAATTATATGGTTATACTGCGAAGGTACTATTTAACATTTTTGACCTCCATGTCATTATCCATTTTTTGTTTTGTTTTGTTTTTGTTTTGTTTTGTTTTGTTTTGTTTTGTTTTTGTGTGTGTTTTTTTGGTGTTTTTTGGTTGTTTTTTTTGGCTGTCGGCTTTTTGACAACAGGCATTGACAGGCTTACCAATAAAGACCGAAAAATACAGGTCTTAACAAATCACATTTCATATAACTTTGGAATACAAGTTTTTCAATGTATTTTAAGATTGTATCATACACGATCTGATTAATCAAAATGGTTAAATAGTACCTTTTATAAGAACAGATAAACAGAAATGAATATATTTCAGGCATTAATGAAATACTGAAATATGTCCACCTGATACATTCCACATTCTGTTTTCTTATTCCTCTATTAATATACAGAGGTCGTTCTCTATTTATTTTTAAACGCATATATTGAATGGTACATGCATATCTACACAATATAATTAGGGAGGTGAGTATTTCATCTCAGGCCTATGCATTCTCAATAAATATTTAGAATTCAAATGAAGACATGCAGGTTTTTTCCGTGCAGAAATTTTTTTTTTGTGACCATAAATATTGTCTCTACCCGTATATACATTTAGTTCTTTCCCTTAAATATCTTTAATCACAAAGTAAAATAACATCAGGACCTAACAAAATTAACTTAATTTTAAAACCGGCTTCGGCCGGGAAATGGATTTTTTGTTGTTGTTGTTGTTGCAAAAAGCCAACTATATAAAATAAATTATATATAAACATTAAAAAAAAAACAAAGGAAAAAAAATGACGATATATATATATATATATATATAATATAAAAATACATAGTTGAGTTTGATGTATATGCTCCCTCCCCTCTCTCTCTCTCTCTCCCTTTACCATAAAAGATGTGAGAAAGCCCCCATCTGCTTACAGTTACAATCTTCTCAGCAGGTCACTTTCTCTATTTCGTACAATATTTACTATATTCTTATCTATGGAATATTACAATACTAGTACATAAAATCAATATCTACTACGAAAAACCAGATCGAAGGTACACGTAGAGTCATCTCTCATCTGTACCTCAACATCTTAAAAGAAAATGAGGACAAAGTGACCAGAATTAAGCAAGAAAGACAAAGGACACTTTGAAATGACCTAATTTAGAAAAAAGGAAGCCCATGTTGGCATCTGTTTCGCCCTCGCTGTGAACCGACAGTCGTGATCATAACACAAAGGAATGTAAGCTCTATGAGTCGACTACGTGCAAGCTGGATGTACACGTAGCGTGGATACTCGACACGAGCGTGTCTTCTTTTTGTAATCCAAGAAGTGAATGATCTAGGACATGTACATCGTGTACATGTGTACCTTTCTGGGTCAGTTAATGGTGTTTAAAATAATACTACAGCTAGATGAAGGACTATTGCCAGCGATTTGATCGGTTTATAATGGTGCACCTGGTGGATAACCCCCTCCCCACCCGCGAATAATACATCCAAATTCTCATTCTAAAAAGACCCATTTCTCTGATGAAACAACTTACTTAGATTAAAACATCGACCTTTAACATGTCTAATTACCCCTACATGTAAGTGACCATGATATCTGTGATTGTTAAACTGAATTGAATTGCTAATTGTTTAATTGATTGATTGCTATATCATAGGCGTTTGAAGACAGTTCATTATAAAAGGGGAAAGAAACTTGTCTATATTTAAAGCAAAGTAAATAAAAATGAAATTTGAAAGGAAAAAAAAATAATTTACTCAAATTCCATTAACCCCTCACCCGATCTAGTTTAACCCCTGAATCTCATTTAAGCTCAAACTATATTCCATATTAAGAACCTCAAATCACACCTCACACTGAATAAACAAGCTGAGTTTGGTTTCGATTATAATTAATCACATTTGACTTTTGATACCATATCTCTACCATATCTACCCAAAAAAAATTCAGATCTTTACACTGCAGTTACCGTCCTTCTTATTTTCACAAGGTCCGGGTGAACATTCATCCAATGAAGAACTAGATTTTGAGGCTTGTGTCTCCATAAATTATTCGGACCAAAACAAATTCTAGTGTACGCGTATCACTATAACTTAACCAATACTATTTCACGTCACCGTGAAGAAGAAGAAAAAAAGGTTGTCTGAAAAGTGGCTATACACCAACTGTACATGTGTTCCCACCACAATTGACCCTTATCATGTACATGTAGTTTCAAATGGAACTAAATATATAAAAAAATTCGCACTTAAATATTCTAACCCAAACTTGTAATTACCACCACATCCAGATAATTACCAACTTTATATCGTTAGTAATACTGTTAAGTTGGTATCGAAGGGACGTAATTGTAGTAGTGATGGTTATCAGTTTATTTTGATAAAACAGAATTGTACACATACTGTTTATTGATCTACCTTATCTTTTTATTGGAAGTCTTATAATAAATTACTTTTAATTAACAAATGAAAAGCGATTATTAGCCTTTCAGAACAACTTTTATTTTTAGTATAAATACTTTGCATTACTTAACAAAAATACTCATTCTTCATTTATAACAATGTAAAGGCATTTCGTGAACAACCCAAATAACATGCATTGACTTTACTTACACCTTGAAATGACAATGTACAATGCGTCCCAGAAAAAAAGTAAACCCAACGTTGAGAGCCTCTTATTGAATATGTATAACTTCATTACATGACCTTAAGTTTTATATTAAAGAAATTCTTACGTTTTGTTTACTGATACCAAATATTCATACATGTGCTGTCATAGATGACTGAGCGCTTGATGTTTCAAAACCTGTGACAAAATCACGCGATTTACAAGTTTGGGTAAAAGCAACCCATGTATTTTAATATTCCAAGTAACATTTTGTCCCTTGTGAAGTGACTCAAGAAGGCTTACCTCAAATAATAAAGCAGGTTGCTTCTGCCCAAACTTGGTACAAGGCGAATTTGACACAGGTTTCCAAGTATCTTAAATGCTTAGTCATCTACGGTAGCACAGATTTAAGTTTGGCACTGGACAGGATGCGTTACTCTCTAACGTAAAGAAGATTTTTCTTAAAACGAGGATTTTTTTTTTCCTGGGACGCATATAGCCTTGTTTGAAGAAACAACTTTAATCATTTTAATTGGAGAGGGATTTTTTCTACTTTCAAAAGGGGCTTAAAATTGTGCAATGCATTCTCATAAACTCTTGATATTCATTCTCTTAAGTTTGTCAACCCCAAATTAACAGGAAATCATAATCTATGTTTACTGTAAAGATGCAAAAACAATCAATCAAAGTTATAGTTACCTGATCATATAGCTCATCATTCATAAGCGGCTTTGGTGGGGCAGTCCATCGGGCACCACTTTTGAAGTACTCTCTGATCAGAGGTCTAAATGCACGATACTCAAAGAAGCGAGATCTCCACGCCATTGGACACTCGATGATCTCGTCTCCGAGAACAAGGATGACATCGCGAGGCATCGCCGAATACAGACCTGACGCGGTAATCGAAAGCGAGATTTTCAGGGTTTCACTTTTCATGAATAGGCACGTATATAGCATTTATCAGATGCTTTAGATTAGAAAACGTACTAACGTTGCGGCACCATTGAAATAAACTACAGTTGATCAAAATGTCAAATTATACATTTCAACTCCAATTTCTCTGCCTAATTTTGCCTTATAGTTATGACTTGGTAATTTTGTACCGAAGTCAAGCTGCATTATGATATCACGTCACTGTGAAATAGGTTCGACGTTGCAAAAATGATAATAATACTAGAAATAATAGGCAATACACAACACTAGTTATTCAACATAAAGAGTATACAAAAGTAATGGGGATATTGTTCATAATCTTGGTCGCAAGGCCCCATATCCATAGTATTCGAGGTGGCAACAACGAAATACTCATTACTTTCTTATTCAGGCTTCTCAAATTTTCATTAATTTGTTTCTTTGCTTATTTTGTTTCTAACAATTTAAATGGTTCCACTTCCAACTTAGGGTTTCAATCTCTTAATCAATATCCAATAGCAAGTTATGGGTCGGTTTGGAGTCAGTCGCATCAGTGGGACTACAGGATAAGAGCTTAATTTTTACCACTAGAACGGAAATCAGGAGTGACATATTCTTTGGAAAAGTCGCAGATATCAGGACGGCGAACTGTGATACCCTCAGCTTCTAGAATGCGGACGAACTCTTCGACTTCTGCGTGGGCCAACTCAAGATGTTTACGGGGGAAACCTTTCCCTCCATTCTGTTGAAAGAAGTCCCAATGGTACTGGTACGTATTTGCCTAAACAAAAAAGATAGAAAGGACAGTATGCTTTTAATTTACATAATGATAAATGATATAATTAGTATTAGGCACTTAAATGAAAAGTAATGTGCCTTTTTTATTTATTTTGCACCATCTTGATTATTGCCATTAAGTGGCGAAAGTGGATTAATGTTTGTAAAAAATTAATAAATAAATAAAAATGGTAACCATCAGCTAAAGATATTTTCAATGGTCACGCAATTATTCTCTTGAACCGTATACATTCAGCTCAGGATGTCCCAACACCTATGGATTGCGTATGTTTTATCGTTTGATATACTCTGTGACTGTAGAAGCCAAAATTTTCCCGATTGTGGACTAGTCCTGGAAATTCGCGGGTGCATAATTTCGCGATTTTTATGATGCTTTCATTAATATAAATAGCCTAACATGTTGAAGTGGAATTTCGCGAAGATGGACTCGTGAAATTCGCAAAAAAATAAAACTATCGTGAAAATAAGGTTTTTACCTTGACCTCGGTGGTGAAGGGCGGTACCATAGCGCCTTCGACACGGCCGACAATCACCTCCTCCAGTGGGTCCCATTCGTTATGCGACCATACGGGACACTGACGTCTTGCCAAGGAATTACTAACGGTTCTGGACGTCTCGATGATGATGTTGGAAGAGGATTCTACCGGCTGGTCTGCTACGTCTGGTTCAGCCATGCCCGCAGCGGGATGAGCAGATGATGACATCTTGGAAGACACACCATTCAGCTGACAGCCAGAACTAGGTGCAAGCCACTGGGAGATCTGTTGATTATCAACCAACGACACGAGTCACTAAAAATTTATTAACTTTGAGTTTTGGGTCAATCTTGGCATTCAATTTTCACACTTGAATAAAACAGTCATGTTCTTTCAAACATGAATTATGTTCTTTCAAATGTAAACATGTAATGTTACAATCAAACAGAAAAATGAGAGAAAGGACTCGAGAAAAAGAAGACTTGAAAGATGGTTCTGTATAGCCGAACTGACATTTACAATGACATTTTTCGCCCCCTTCTTTTTGGGTATTGCAAACGATTTGATAAGAAGTATACACCTCAGGCCCGTAACCAGGGGGGGTTCGGGGGGTTCGAACGAACCCCCCCGTGGGCGAGCAGGGTCCGCTTGACCAAAAAAAAAAAAAAAAAAATTTAAACCCCACTTTTTGGCAGAAATGCAGCAGATACTTGAATAGAAATACAAGAAAGGAAGATTAAAGCACTTTGCTTTCAGTCCCCCTACATGTAAAATCTTTCGCTCGCGCATCGCGCTCGCAACTTTTTATTTTGTGGATGATAATCGTATTTTTCAGAACAAATTACGCAGGAATTACACTTAAACCATTTAAACAAGAATGTTTCCGTTTGCTATGTGTTCTATTTTTATATTTTTAAATGATGTTATCTTCAACTTTAGGAAATGATATAACAGAAATAAGGCCTAGTGGCAGAGGCGGAATGGTGGAATCGGGAGGGGGGGGGGGGCAGAGGGCACAGTGAACCCCACTTTTTCATTCACCTTAAAGGTGCCCCTATTCATGACCCAAAAGTGTCCCTTTTCTAAGCTAAAAAAGTGTCATCTTTATACTAAAAAGAAGCCTTTCAGAGTTTTGAAAAGTCCCGTGAACAATTTCTGTTTAAAAAAGGGGCACTTTTAATACTAAAAAGGGCCCCTTGTTACTCCACATTTCTTTAAAAACTCCAAAATTTCGGGTCACGCTTCGCGCTCGCGGATACTAAATAGGGTCCATAATGCACAATAAACTACAATTTTTGAGCTCAAAGTTTTCTACTCGCCCTTCGCGCTTGAGGATATTGGGGTCTATCAGAGGCGGTAGAACCGGGGGGCAGGGGCACAATGCTCCCACTTTTTCATGCACTCTTGCCCCTTTCTTAGCTTAAAAATGCCTTTTGTACTCTTTAAAAGTCCCATGGACAATTTCTTAAAAAGTTTCCCTTTCAATACTAAAAAGTGCACCTTTCTTTACTTCATATGTCTTTTAAAACCCCAAATTTTCCTGCTCGGTCACTATGCGACCTCGCACTGTAAAATTAACAAACAATAAGTATATTTAAAACAAAGGGTTGGACCCAGTGCCCTCTGCTGGAGACAAACATTGTCAAAAGAATTGGTGTAATTGTGCTTGGGCTAGAGTGGGGTGGGCTAGGGGCCTGCAGCCCACAAAATATTCATAGCAAAGATTATTAACGAGCCAAAATTATTATGTATTTTCAGCATGGATCCTAAAAAGAGTCTATAAGGCACAATTTTTAGCTCAAAGCTTTCAGCTCGCGGATACTAAATAGGCTCTATTGCACAATTAACTCCAACTTTGTCCTAAAAAATTTTGGTCTAGCGCTTCGCGCTCGCATTCCTTTATATTCATTACTAAAATGAACAATAAAAAATAAGAGCCATTAAGATTCCTAAAATTTTCAGCTCGCGCTTCGCGCTCGCCGCTTTAAGTAGGGTCTATAATGCACAATAATTAACCCCAGTTTTGAGCTTCGTGCACGCGAATACTATAAGAGTCTATAATCATGATAATGCATAGTTTACTTCAAGTTAAACTAAAAATTTTCGGCTCGCGCTTCGCGCTCGAAAAAAAATTCTTGAAAAAGGTCCACTTTTTCAGATTTCGAACCCCCCCCCCCATAAAAATCCTAGTTACGGGACTGCACCTGTAGTATTCCGTTAATGGCAAATGTTAGTTGAGAAGTAAGACTCTTTAGAGAAAAATGAGCCAAAAATGGGGTTCCATCGGGATTTAATCCTGAGACGTCCTGATTACCAGCTGAACTCTTTAAAAGAATCACTTACCCGCATACGAACAGCTTCACGTCCTCGGCAACCCCCACGGAGAATTTTGATACCAAGCATGGTGTAGTAGCAGTAGTACCGGTATGATGGCGAGTCTTGCACAAACTACCTCAATTCCTCTGTTCTTCAGGATGCTGTTGAAAAGTTAAAATAAGTGCCGATGAGTTTATTTAAAAAGAAAGAAGAAGGAAAAAAAAAAGATCACGGGGATTCAAATTGAAAAATACTATTAAAAACAGGCGCGGATCCAGAGACGTCCTTTTACGGGGGCGAAATGGTACCTCAATGTTTTTTCACGTGATGCTGGACGAGCTAAACAAACAGTGTTGCCAGGTCCAAGAAGTCAGATTATCGTATGAAAGCTTCAAAATTATCGTTTTTTGGCAAAAATTATCGTACATGTAAGATTCCATAGCAATTTTCAGAAAATCCACCCCTATTTGGGTTATGAGATTGACCTTCAAGTCGGGCAATTGCCAGAAGAGCCCCAGAACCTTGAATCGAAATACACGTTTTAACATTTGTGGATCACGATGGACTCTTCCATAATTTTATGGGAGGGGGTCTGGGGGCGGAGCCCCCAGAACTAAAAGGAATTTGTGGTTTATAGGCCAGTTTTCACAGATTTTGCCTATAGATTAATGGTATCTGGTGAAATATGTAAAATTATCGTACATTTGCCCTTTTTTGTAATTATTGATCGTACATCGTACAGAGGGTCAAATTATCGTACAAATACGAAAATATTCGTACGGCTGGCGATGGCAACGCTGGAGCAAAAAGGTACATCAAAAATATTTCACGTCACGCTGGCAGCAGGGGGGCGGGGGTTAGATATTAGTTTGTTTTTGTTTGTTTTGTTTTTTTTGTCGAGAAGTTCATCATACGCTACCTAGAGGGGTACACGTCGCTTCACGACGGGGACTGGTCAGTTTAAGATAGGCCTAACAGTTAGAGTCTATCTGTAGATCTAGTTTAAAAATTTAAAGTGAAACATGCGAATCTAACTAAGATGTGAAAATGCCGGACGCTAGTAGATTTTCAAGCTTACTGCGGCAGTCCGTGATGGGAGCCGTCACGGGGCTACGCCTACGTCTACGGTACCGGTATGTAGACTAGACCATTTATGAGGCTAAAGCTAGCTGTGGTGTCCTGATCGACGGGTTGTATATGCGGACGCACGATTTTAACCAGCCCATGAAAAGATCTCGAATCCAAGTTGCAAATCAAGCAAGGTCTTTGTAGTTTCTTTTTAGCACATAGATTCTATATTACTTAGAAAATATTATTGATAACAAATATTAATGATTACAAGCTATTCAAAGTATAGTTTGGGCTTAATATTGAGGCAAAACAAAATGTTTCATTTTTGTTGTGTGTCCGGAAAATTAAAGGAGCTTCGCCTTCCGACACCCAACGCCATTTAGGATGGGGGTCCGTTACTGCGGCAGCCCGTACACAAAGTGTACGGCTGCGAGGTATTAGCATTAAAACATACGGTGCCTTCCTTTTTCCAGACAAAAATGTCAAAATTATGGAACAAAAGATGGATAAACTTATTTTATTTATTAGTTTATGTACTTACAATACTAGCCGGATGTCTATCCTCATTTTTTATGATGATCATATTCATAAAGCAAAAAAAAATGTCATCATAATTGCTGTTACAGTGTAGGTATTTTATGAGTCACATTCGCGGTGATTAGTTTGCAACACGCATGCGCGACATCGGCAGCAGCTACTTATATTATACTCGATATCTACACGCTAATATTTTCACAGAGATCGGAGGAGACTCTGAAATGGACTGGAAAATACAAGATCTCTTCAAGAGCACACAATTTTTTAGGAATATCTGATTTGCATCTAGTCTGTTTAGGTAAGTGACATTATATGAATTATATTTTTGCTATATTTTACCGATTCTTAGTGGTATTTTTAACCATTCCAAATCGCACTTTAAAAATTTTGAAGGGTTTCTTTCAGGACGCTGCCACTTCGTGGCAGCGTCCCGGGGCTAGGGGGTCCGTTGTCCGGACACTTAAGTTAAGCAGATAAAAACATCATCTTATGCTCTGGATTTATTCAAAATTTGTGCAGTAGCAAAAATATTTGTGAATATTTGTGCTTTGTTATATTGTATGATATTACTTTCAATCGATTAATGAAATATTGATCACAAAGGTCCTAAAATTGCCGTCTTGTCCGGACAAATAACCTGTCCGGACATACAACAACCGGGTAACGTTATAGGCTTTAGATTTTTAAAGGTCTGTTTATCGATCAAGCACTAGCATGTGTGTAACGTTAGACCCTACCAAAACCAATCGTTAGGTGTAATTTTAGATTTTATGTTGAAATAAAAGGAGCAGGTTCCTGACTCACGCCGTTAGGATGTCCTGGGAATCCGGCAGGTAGGCTACGTCAGTATTTCCCAGCACTTAGAAGAAGTTTCGTTACCAAATATTGTGAATTCCTTAATAACAATATAATTATTCTTGAAAATCGAGCTTGTACGCGCTATATATTACGTGCGCACGTACGTACGTACGTACCACAGAGTTAAATACGCAACTCTATGGTACGTACCCCGTCCGAGTGCGCGTGCGTGATCAACGTAAAATGCAAAAACTTAAAGATTCGATTTTTAAAAAAGTGTACAAATTTCTGTCTCATCTTTGAGCCATGGGCGGCGGAACCGGGCAGTGGCGGATCCAGGGGGGCATTTCATCAATGGACTTGTCGGACGTTTTATCCGACAAACTGTATAAAGCTACTGAAATGCTTGCATCTGATTGGCTGAGAGCAAATTTGTCGGATAAAATGTCCGACAAGTCCTTTGATGAAATGCTCCCCGTTATTTCTTTAGAGGGGGCCCCTAATATTGGAATTTCAGATTTTGATCCATCCAATTTTTTTCCCGTCACACCGAGCAGGCAATAAGGCCATCAAGAAGGTCATCATGTATCGGTCAATCGGGTCGGAAATCCATTTTTTTACACCGAGATGGCCCACCTAAAATGCACCTTATCAATTGTAAAAAGTGTCCCTTTTGTCAGCTAAAAAAGGGCCCTTTTTATACTTCAAACTCACTTTTTTTTCAAATTTATAAAGACCCATGAACATTTTCTTTTTGAAAAAGGCGCACTCCTGATATTAAGAATGCCCTTTTCCTTTCTTGTTAGCTAAAACTAAAAAAAATAATAAATAAATGATAATTATAAAAAAAAACAAAAAACAACCTTATAATTTCCCCCTATTTTTTATTTTATTATTATTATTATTATTTTACCCCAGTTCATTTTTCATTATGTTTTATGTTTGGGTGATGTAATAATACATTTTTGGAAATATAGAAATTTCCATGATGTAAGAATGAAAATTTGGTCCCAAAATGTGAAAAAACATGGGCATAGTGGGGTCTTTTGTTTTATCGCTCCAATGTCCAAAATTATGTAACCAAAACTTCAATTCGGTAACCAATTCAATCATTAGAATATATATTGCACAATAATATTTACGTCAGTTTTTAGCTCTAAACTTTCCGCTCGCGCTTCGCGGTCGCATTACTTAAAACAGAATAAATAAAATAATAAACTATTTTATGCTGTTAAGAATTTTGTGGCAAAGATTCTTTACAGCATAAATTAAAAGGCAAATATTCTGCTTAGCCCCCTCCCTATCCTAATATTTTGCTCTTTATCCTACTGATCCTAAAATACCCTTTCTTTAAAAAAAAAAAAAGACAAAAAAAGTGAGCCTCTTCCATTGTGACCCCGGCTACTTTCCAATTCGTTCACAGCCTCTGGTACGGTATGTGCCAGTTCCCACATTAAACTGTGGATATATCTAAAATTATTTTCAAACCCGACACCCAGCCAAAAATGGATTTCAACATAAGAGGCGGAACGAATTAAAAAGTGCAGGGGTGGGTCACAGCTGATCATAGTGTACTTTTGTTGAAGAAAGTGGTGTACTTTAGGTCAGTGTTGGTATAAATAGCAATATATTGGAATGGGTTGTGGTGCGCAGAAAATTTTGCCTGGTCCCTGCAGTGTATATATTTTTCCTTTATAGAGTTCAGATATCACATATTGATATGCCAGGGAAGCTTACTTAACATTTTTTTAAAAATTAGATATTGATTATGTGCGTATCCTACAGAAAAAAAATGATACATCACTAAAAAAGAAACTCTAGAACTAACTACGAAATGGCCTAGTGTGTCAAAAAGGTCAATATTATCATGTAGTGGAAGCCCAATTACAAAAGATTTTTTTATTTTTCTCCGAGTGAACTCGACAAAAGCTCAACGATGCACTACAAAATTAATATTCGACCGTACTAAGAAGTTCACTCCTTCAAAAAAAAAAAATTACAAAAGATTACATATAATACTTTTGCCAGCACGTTATTCTAAAGTTCTACAAAATAATAGTAAAGCGTATATGATTTGAGGCCATGCATGCTTTTGTGTAGAATTTATTGATCATTGATCCAAATCGTACTACCATTGTGGAGCACTATTCACGCTTCTTGCGATAGATTCAAATTTATCTAAATAATTAAACTTTCAACAAAAGGCCTAAATAAATATACGACTTCTATAGCTGCTTAATAATGACTCCTAACTCCATAGCTCACAAATCCAAAGATTTCGTATTTAAAGCAAAACGAATAATATTATAAAGCCCAGCTTTTTTCTATTTGGTGGGGGGGGGGGGGCTCAGTTCTGTAGCTAAGCACATTACATGGGTGGATCCATCACTTCATTGGGAGGGGCCAGAGAAAAAAATTACTCCGATCAGCTCTGAAGAGCTTAAATCCAGGAGGGAGCGGTATAGGGGTATTGGCGAGTAGCGGATCCAGGCCTCGCCCCCCCCCCATTCAGGTGGTCAATCATACACGTATGCTTGTTCTTGATTTCCCTGAAAAGGGGTATATTAGGGTTCAGGTAGGGGAACAAATCCCGAGAAGTCGTTGAATAGGGGTCTTTGGTCTTTTAGCATTTTCCCCTGCTTATTTTAATTAGGGTAGTGTTCAATAAATTATTGTTTGAGTACAAAAATCCTGAAATTGGGTCCCGAATATGGTCTAAAAACCCTGTGAAAGGGGGGTAATTTTACTGGCTACCCTCCAAAAGCCTTATATAGGGGGAGGGAGTAATTTGACACGGCTTCTCGTTCTGATATGGGTATTCTCTAAGAATCCGGAACGAGCATGCCCTGAGGGGGGTGGGGGATGGCCGGCCCAGGCGGGACGCCAGGGGCGTACGTCCCTCTGTTTTTTTGAGAATCACACATTGAGCTCAGTCATTATTATCATTATGTACCGTTTATTTCCAAATGCTGGATCCGCCGATGATTCGGCTCAAGATTTTTAACTTGACGAACTAAATTAGGTTAGGCCTTACATGTATCTCATTTGATTTATATTTATGATATTGACATGAAAGTTCTACTTGTAGCCTACTTTCAGAATTAGATGTACAGGGCTTTCAATGAAAATAGCTTTATCACGGCTATACCCAAGCGAAGTGTTTATCTTTTTCGTCCAGGTCTGCGACACATGAACAATAATCACGTATTTTCAGAGTGACATTATCTTGATAATAATAATAATTCATAAAATGAAACTGATGTAACTTATAATCGAAGTGCATTGAAAGATAGACTCGCTTTTCTTATTAGGCATGCTGTAAATAGCATACACAATCAATTGAGAATGAGTCACCGGGCTATGAAAAGGGTCGATAATATTTTGCAGCACTCAAAAGATTTTGAATTTTCTCATAGTGAGAAAGCTTAATGATGCGCTGCAAACTAAAATCATCTACCGTACTACCGTATATACGTAGTAAAGTGCAATTCGTTGAGAAGAGGCTTCAAAAGTAAAATTTCTTGTTACAAACGTGACGAATTACCATAGTATTTTGAGCCATTGTTTTGTTCATTCATGTTTTCATGTTTAATTGTCATTTTGATATATTTTTGTGTTGAACATTTCAATGTACGATTTGCACATCAGCTCGTGCTTCAGGTTCATAATGTATTGTAGCCTATGTTTCGTTTTCGAGGATAAAATGGAGCCAACAGTATTAACAATAAAAAGGCTTCCTTCAGGTCATTTGATGGTATTTATAAACATTTCTGTTCACGCTCGAATAACTTTTGTTTATGCTGGAGACAATTAAATCCGAGCCAAAAGTGGTCAATCTGCCCTGCTTTTTAAGTACGTTCATGACATTTTGAAAGGTTAGGACGAATCATTTAAAAAAAGATACTACACTACAAAAAGTTTTGTCAACCCCCATGATGCCGCATTTTTGTCATTTTTCTCAGTTTGGGACGCCTTTTTGTTTACCCGGGCCGATTAAGCCCCCTCAATCCTATCCCCAGGAAACTCATCTGAGGTGTACTGTTTATATTGGTTTTTAAGTTAAATCTAGATTTCTATGGTGGGGGGGGCTCAGTTCTGTAGCTAAGCACATTACATGGGTGGATCCATCACTTCATTGGGAGGGGCCAGAGAAAAAATACTCCGATCAGCTGCTTGAAGAGCTTAATCCAGGAGGGAGGGTATAGGGGTATTGGCAGTAGCGGATCCAGGCCTCGCCCCCCCCCCCCATTCAGGTGGTCAATCAATACACGTATGCTTGTTCTTGATTTCCCCTGAAAAGGGGTTATTAGGGGCTCAGGTAGGGGAACAAAATCCCGAGAAGTCGTTGAAATAGGGTCTTTGGTCTTTTAGCATTTTCCCCTGCTTATTTTTAATTAGGGGTAGTGTTCAATAAATTATGTTTGAGTACAAAATCCTGAAATTGGGTCCCGAATATGGTCTAAAAACCCTGTGAAAGGGGGGAATTTTACTGGCTACCCCTCCAAAAGCCTATAATAGGGGGAGGAGTAATTTGACACGGCTTCTCGTTCTGATATGGGGTATCTCTAAGAATCCGGAACGAGCATGCCCTGAGGGGTGGGGGGGATGGCCGGGCCCAGGCGGGGACGCCAGGGGCGTACGTCCCTCTGTTTTTTTGAGAATCACACATTGAGCTCAGTCATTATTATCATTATGTACCCATTTATTTCCAAATGCTGGATCCGCCGATGATTCGGCTCAAGAATTTTAACTTGACGAACTAAATTAGGTTAGGCCTATACATGTATCTCATTTGATTTATATTTATGATATTGACATGAAAGTTCTACTTGTAGCCTACTTTCAGAATTAGATGTACAGGGCTTTCAATGAAAATAGCTTTATCACGGTGCTATACCCAAGCGAATGTTTATCTTTTCGTCCAGGTCTGCGACAACATGAACAATAATCACGTATTTTCAGAGTGACATTATTCTTGATAATAATAATAATTCATAAAATGAAAACTGATGTAACTTTATAATCGAAGTGCATTGAAAGATAGACTCGCTTTCTTGAATTAGGCATGCTGTAAATAGTCATACACAATCATATTGAAGAATGAGTCACCGGGCTATGAAAAGGGGTCGATAATATTTTTGCAGCACTCAAAAAGATTTTGAATTTTTCTCATAGTGAGAAAGCTTAATGATGCGCTGCAAACTAAAATCATCTACCGTACTACCGTATATACGTAGTAAAGTGCAATTCGTTGAGAAGAGGCTTCAAAAAGTAAAATTTCTTGTTACAAACGTGACGAATTACCTAGTATTTTGAGCCATTGTTTGTTCATTCATGTTTTCATGTTTAATTGTCATTTTTATATATTTTTGTGTTGAACATTTCAATGTACGATTTGCACATCAGCTCGTGCTTCAGGTTCATAATGTATTGTAGCCTATGTTTCGTTTTCGAGGATAAAATGGAGCCAACAGTATTACAATAAAAAGGCTTCCTTTCAGGTCATTTATGGTATTTTATAAACATTTCTGTTTCACGCTCGAATAACTTTTGTTTATGCTGGAGACAATTAAATCCGAGCCAAAAGTGGTCAATCTGCCCTGCTTTTTAAGTACGTTCATGACATTTTGAAAGGTTGAGGACGAATCATTTAAAAAAGATACTACACTACAAAAAGTTTTGTCAACCCCCATGATGCCCATTTTTGTCATTTTTCTTCAGTTTGGGACGCCTTTTTGTTTACGCCGATTAAGCCCCCCTCAATCCTATCCCCAGGAAACTCATCTGAGGTGTACTGTTTATATTGGTTTTTAAGTTAAATCTAGATTTATGGGGAAAGGCTTGGGTATCTTGTTTTAGGGGAGGGGTTGAAATAAAAAGTTTGATTGGTGAAAATTCGAAATATTTTATTCCACCTTTATGCTAAAAACAAAAGAAATGCAAAACAACTTTTAACCCTTAATTGATATCATTTTCCCCTAATTTCCTTTTTAGGATTGACGACAAGGTTGAAAATGGTAACTATTACTGATAGTTTATTTTGATTTATGTTTGGCTGATATTTTACAATACAATTTAGGGAAGATAGAAATTTCCATGGTGTAAAAAAAAAAAAAAAAAAAAAAAAAAAAAAAAAAAAATCAATGTTGAACCCCAATCAAAATAAATTTTGACCCCTCCCCTAGTCAAACGAGTCGGGCCTGTAACCATATAACTAGATTTAACTTAAAGAACAATAACAACTCTATACCCCAGACGTGTTTCCTTTGGGTAGGACTGAGGGCGCTTTGTGGGTCGCGTTAACAAAAAGGGGCCCCAAAAATAAGAAAAAATGACGAAAATGGGCATCTTTTTGGGGTGGCAAAGTTTTTGAAAGAAAAATCCCCGAGAAAGGTTAAAGGAACGTCCAAGATATAGTCAGAATCCCGGAAAGTGAAAGTGGTAACCAGTACATTCAAGTAATTAAAGACGGAGCAACATACACTGTTCGCCATAGGTGGAATTTTTTTTTTTTCTAGCTCAAGCGACATTATGTTGCTCCGGCTTGAATTTCTTGAATGTGTTTGTCACCGCTTTCACTTTCCGGGATCCTGGCTATATCTTGGACGTTCCCTCAACCCTTCCCGGGGATCTTTCTTCTAAAATGTATGTCACCCCCCGAAGATGGCCATTTTCGTCATTTTTTTCTTGTTTTTTGGGGCCCTTTTTGTTTACGCGACCCACCAAGGCCCTCTTTGTCCTACTCCAAGGAAACACGTCTGAGGTGTAGATTTGTTATTGTTCTTTATGTTAAATCTAGTTTTATGGTTACAGACTGGATTATTTGATCTAGGGGAGGGGTCAAACTTTATTTTGATTGGGGTTCAAAATTGATTTTATTCCTTTTAACACCATGGAAATTTCTATCTTCCCTAAATTATATTGTAAAATCTCAACCAAATATAAATCACAATAAAACATTATCTATAATTACCAGTTACAACCTTGTCATCAAGGCTAACAAAAAATTAAGGGGAAAATGATGATATTTAAGGGTTAAAGGTTGTTTTTTATTTCTTTTGTTTTTTGCATAAAGATGGAATAAAATATTCCGAATTTTCACCAGTCTCAATTTTTACTTCAACCCCTCCCCTACACAAGAGACCTAAGCCTGTCCCCATAAATCTAAATTTAACTTAAAGAACAATATAAACAATACACCTCAGACGCGTTTCCTGAGGGTAGGACTGAGGGGAGCTTGATCGGCCGGGAAAACAAAAAGTGGCCCCAAAATGAGAAAATATGACAAAAATTGGCATCATGGGGGTTGACAAAACTTTTTTAGAAAAACGTCCACGTGAAGGGTTGGGAGAATGTCCAAGATATAGCCAGGGTCCCGAAAAGTAAAAGCAGTGACAAACATATTCAAGAAATTAAAGCCGGAGCAAAATCATGTCGCTATAGCGGCAAAAAAAAAAATATTCCACCTTTATGACGGACAGTGTATTATGTCGTTGAAGCCAGAAAAAAATATTCACTTTATGACAAACCAAGTGTACATCGCAGGCATCAGCCCCCCCCCCCAAAAAAAAAAAAAAAAAACAAAACAAAACAAAATACACAGGACTCCAAGTATAACGAAAAATTACATGAATATATCTAAATAATAAATGCCATATTGTAATAGCTCAATTTTATGTTTTGTAACGTCATTAAAAGAATGTTAATGAAATAAAATCAGAATAAGTTCAATAAGTTAAGATGCTCTATTTACCTTACTGCACAAGTTGGCCGTGCTTGCAGTTTTGATTTGCGGCCGTGTGTCTGATTTTCAAAAGGGCGAGTGTCCAACTGAGGCATGACGCCTATAATTCCAA
>CALNVZ010000174.1:47018149-47028266 GCA_940671915.1 Paracentrotus lividus | reverse complement strand
ATTTTTGCAGCACTCAAAAGATTTTGAATTTTCTCATAGTGAGAAAGCTAATGATGCGCTGCAAACTAAAATCATTCTACCGTACTACCGTATATACTGTAGTAAAGTGCAATTCGTTGAGAAGAGGCTTCAAAAAAAAATTTCTTGTTACAACGTGACGAATTACCTAGTATTTTGAGCCATTGTTTTTCATTCATGTTTTCATGTTTATTTCATTTGATATATTTTGTGGTGAACATTTCAATGTACGATTTGCACATCAGCTCGTGTCAGGTTCATAATGTATTGTAGCCTATGTTTCGTTTTCGAGGATAAAATGGAGCCAACAGTATTAACAATAAAAAGCTTCCTTTCAGGTCATTTGATGGTATTTATAAACATTTCTGTTTCACCGCTCGAATAAACTTTTGTTTTGCTGGAGACAATTAAATCCGAGCCAAAAGTGGTCAATCTGCCCTGCTTTAAAGTTCGTCATGACATTTTGAAAGGTTGAGGACGAATCATTTAAAAAAAGATACTACACTACAAAAAGTTTGTCTCAACCCCCATGATGCCCATTTTTGTCATTTTTCTCAGTTTGGACGCCTTTTTGTTTACCCGGCCGATTAAGCCCCCCTCAATCCTATCCCCAGGAAACTCATCTGAGGTGTACTGTTTATATTGGTTTTTAAGTTAAATCTAGATTTCTATGGGGGGGGGGCTCAGTTCTGTAGCTAAGCACATACATGGGTGGATCCATCACTTCATTGGGAGGGGCCCAGAGAAAAAATTATCCGATCAGCTCTCTTGAAGAGCTTAATCCAGGAGGGAGGTATAGGGGTATGGCAGTAGCGGATCCAGGCCTCCCCCCCCCCCCCATTCAGCGTGGTCAATCATACACGTATGCTTTTCTTGATTTCCCCTGAAAAGGGATATAAGGGCTCAGGTAGGGGAACAAATCCCAGAAGTCGTTGAAATAGGGTCTTTGGTCTTTTAGCATTTTCCCCTGCTATTTTTATTAGGGGTAGTTGTTCAATAAATTATGTTTGAGTACAAAATCCTGAAATTGGGTCCCGAATATGGTCTAAAAACCCTGTGAAAGGGGGGTAATTTTACTGGCTACCCCTCCAAAAGCCTATAATAGGGGGAGGAGTAATTTGACACGGCTTCTCGTTCTGATATTGGGGTATCTCTAAGAATCCGGAACGAGCATGCCCTGAGGGGGTGGGGGATGGCCGGCCCAGGCGGGGACGCCAGGGCGTACGTCCCTCTGTTTTTTTGAGAATCACACATGAGCTCAGTCATTATTATCATTATGTACCCATTATTCCAAATGCTGGAATCCGCCGATGATTCGGCTCAAGATTTTTAACTTGACGAACTAAATTAGGTTAGGCCTATACATGTATCTCATTTGATTTATATTATGATAATTGACATGAAAGTTCTACTTGTAGCCTACTTTCAAATTAGATGTACGGCTTCAATGAAAATATCTTATCACGTGCTATACCCAAGCGAAGTGTTTATCTTTTCGTCCAGTCTGCGACACATGAACAATAATCACGTATTTTCAGAGTGACATTATTCTTGATAATAATAATAATTCATAAAAATGAAAACTGATGTAACTTTATAATCGAAGTGCATTGAAAGATAGACCGCTTTTCTTGAATTAGGCATGCTGTAAATAGTCATACACAATCATATTGAAGAATGAGTCACCGGGCTATGAAAAGGGGTCGATAATATTTTTGCAGCACTCAAAAGAATTGAATTTTTCTCATAGTGAGAAAGCTTAATGATGCGCTGCAAACTAAAATCATCTACCGTACTACCGTATATACGTAGTAAAGTGCAATTCGTTGAGAAGAGGCTTCAAAAAGTAAAATTTCTTGTTACAAACGTGACGAATTACCTCAGTATTTTGAGCCATTGTTTGTTCATTCATGTTTTCATGTTTAATTGTCATTTTTATATTTTTTGTGTTGAAATTTCAATGTACGATTTGCACATCAGCTCGTGCTTCAGGTTCATAATGTATTGTCAGCCTATGTTTCGTTTTCGAGGATAAAATGGAGCCAAACAGTATTAACAATAAAAAGGCTTCCTTTCAATCATTTTGATGGTATTTATAAACATTTTCTGTTCACGCTCGAATACTTTTGTTTATGCTGGAGACAATTAAATCCGAGCCAAAAGTGGTAATCTGCCCTGCTTTTTTAAGTACGTTCATGACATTTTGAAAGGTTGAGGACGAATCATTTAAAAAAGATACTACACTACAAAAAGTTTTGTCAACCCCCATGATGCCATTTTGTCATTTTTCTCAGTTTGGGACGCTTTTGTTTACCCGGCCGATTTAAGCCCCCTCAATCTATCCCCAGGAAACCATCTGAGGTGTACTGTTATATTGGCTTTTAAGTTAAATCTAGATTTATGGGGAAAGCTTGGGTATCTTGTTTTTAGGGAGGGTTGAATAAAAAGTTTGATTGGTGAAAATTCGAAATATTTTATTCCACCTTTATGCTAAAAACAAAAGAAATGCAAAAACAACTTTTAACCTTAATGATATCATTTCCCCAATTTCCTTTTTACGATTGACGACAAGTTGAAAATGGTAACTATTACTGATAGTTTATTTTGATTTATGTTTGGCTATATTTTACAATACAATTTAGGAAGATAGAAATTTCCATGGTGTAAAAAAAAAAAAAAAAAAAAAAAAAATCAATGTTGAACCCCAATCAAAAAAAATTTTGACCCCTCCCCTAGTCAAACGAGTCGGGCCTGTAACCATATAACTAGATTTCAACTTAAAGAACAATAACAATCTATACCCCAGACGTGTTTCCTTTGGGTAGGACTGAGGCGCCTTGCGGTCGCGCTTAACAAAAAAGGGGCCCAAAAATAAGAAAAAATGACGAAAATGGGCATCTTTTTTGGGGTGGGGCAAAGTTTTTGAAAGAAAAATCCCCGAGAAAGGTTAAAGAACGTCCAAGATATAGTCAGAATCCCGGAAAGTGAAAGTGTAACCAGTACATTCAAGTAATTAAAGACGGGGAGCAACATACAACTGTTCGCCATAGGTGGAATTTTTTTTTTTTCTAGCTCAAGCGACATTAGTTGCTCCGGCTTGAATTTCTTGAATGTGTTTGTCACGCTTTCACTTTCCGGGATCCTGGCTATATCTTGGACGTTCCCTCAACCTTCCCGGGGATCTTTCTTCTAAAATGTATGTCACCCCCGAAGATGGCCATTTTCGTCATTTTTTTCTTGTTTTTGGGGCCCTTTTGTTTACGCGACCCCCAAGGCCCTCTTTGTCCTACTCAAGGAAACACGTCTGAGGTGTAGATTTGTTATTGTTCTTTATGTTAATCTAGTTTTATGGTTACAGACTGATTATTTGATCTAGGGGAGGGGTCAAAACTTTATTTTGATTGGGGTTCAAAATTGATTTTATTCCTTTAACACCATGGAAATTTCTATCTTCCCTAAATTATATTGTAAAATCTCAACCAAATATAAATCACAATAAAACATTATCTATAATTACCAGTTACACACTTGTCATCAGGCTAACAAAAAATTAAGGGGAAAATGATGATATTTAAGGGTTAAAGGTGTTTTTTATTTCTTTTGTTTTTTGCATAAAGATGGAAAAAATATTCCGAATTTTCACCAGTCTCAATTTTTACTTTCAACCCCTCCCCTACATCAAGAGACCTAAGCCTGTCCCCATAAATCTAAATTTTAACTTAAAGACAATATAAACAATACACCTCAGACGCGTTTCCTGAGGGTAGGACTGAGGGGAGCTTGATCGGCCGGGAAAACAAAAGTGGCCCAAAATGAGAAAATATGACAAAAATTGGCATCATGGGGTTGACAAACTTTTTTAGAAAAACGTCCACGTGAAGGGTTGGGAGAATGTCCAAGATATAGCCAGGGTCCGAAAAGTAAAAAGCGTGACAAACATATTCAAGAAATTAAAGCCGCGAGCAAAATCATGTCGCTTATAGTCGGCAAAAAAAAAAATATTCCACCTTTATGACGACAGTGTATTATGTCGTTGAAGCCAGAAAAAAATATTCACTTTATGACAAACAAGTGGCTACATCGCAGCATCACCACCCCCCCCCCAAAAAAAAAAAAAAACAAAACAAAACAAAATACACAGGACTCCAAGTATAACGAAAACATTACATGAATATCTAAATATAAAATGCCATATGTAATAGCTCAATTTTATGTTTTGTAACGATCATTAAAGAATGTTAATGAAATAAAATCAGAATAAGTTCAATAAGTTAGATGTCTATTTACCTTACTGCACAAGTTGGCCGTGTTGCAGTTTGATTTGCGGCCGTGTGTCTGATTTTCAAAAGGGCGAGTGTCATGAGGCATGACGCCCTAATTCAAGGGGGCATGACGGTTACCCTATATGGTAGTATTGGTGATCGAAAAGCTAAGAGAGAAGATATTTTCTTGAAACGTAATTATTATTATTATTCTATAATGTATATAACGTGCTATATCATTATCAGAAACTAAGGAGCAAATTGTTGTGTTCCTTTTGTACTATTTATTCTATTTATGTCTTTTTAATGTGTAGATCTCTTAATAGCCCCACTGCCGAAAGCTTTGTGAATGGAACACAATGACTTCCGAGTCGATCCTCTTTCAATTATACTGCTATATGTATTTATATAATACATACATGCGCATATACATACATACATACATACATACATATTATGTGCGGTTCCAGGACCGGGACAAGCGGGCTCGGGAACTTCCCCCTACCGAAAATTTAGACTTGTCTAGTCGTCGCGTTTAGTGACCCCTACCCCACCCCATGGGCAATTCATGTTTTTCATGTGCTTGTTCGATTTTTTTTGTTTTTTTGTTGTAATGGTTTAACCCCACCCGCCCCCCCACCACACACACACAGACATACAATCACATCACCCCCCCCCCCTACCAATGAATTTTCACAAACCTTTTAACACTTGATCACTTTTGGTTCTTCCGAATTTTAACTGCACAAATTTGAGATCTACACAATATAGATATGAAAATTCGCGATCTGGAAGCCACATCCCCCCCCTTCCTGAGCCCGCGCATGATATATTACTATCAAGGCAAGCAGGTATTATATAAAATTCCTTGGATTAAAACCCATTGCTTACGAAGCAAACGAACTTTTGTGGCAGTGTTTTCAAATTTATCATCTTTGAAGTTTCAACAAAAACGACTTTAATAACTTTATATGATTCACCTGCTTTTGTATATTACAAAAATGAATTGTTAAAGTTTTTTCTATGATTCAGTGGCATAGCTATACGGTGAGCCTTCATCCACCCCTAACACACACACACACACACAACAGAAATCCAATAATAAACTATGTAAAGCGAGAAAGCTAAAGACAAAGAAAGATATAGAAAGAAGCAAAACTCAAACGTACTACCCCACTCTCTCCCCATGAGCCCTATCCATGGGCCTAAACTAGTGTCCACTTTATTTTGGTATATTGACCAAATTGAAGGCAACAATTAGACTGCTTTCACATTAATCCATAATATTTACACAGCGTAATATTGACAGTGTATTTCATATTAAGTTCACATCATCAACGCACTTATAAATAAAAACCGACATGACTTTTTTAAAAAATCCTTGAAATAGTGATTTCAAATTTAAGGGGGCTGTAGCCCGCTCCCCCGGTTCCGCGGCCCTGGGAAATTACAGGAACCGTGACCATAAGGTCAACATTTGCCATTTGTAGCACAATTAGATTTTGATTTTTTTCCCAAAAGCAAATGCGACAAAAGCTCATTGATGCGCTAAACTAAGAGTTCACCTAATAAGATTTTTTTTTTTTTTTTTCAATAGGCAATATTTTCTTTTGTCACGTCGTTACAATTTCTTTTTCAGCTGAGCCTATATTCTAAGCTGCAAGGCTTATTTCATATAATAATTATTGTTTGGTTAGTTTCTTTTACTTTCCAGCGTATTTTTAAAAAGTTTTATAATCTTATTGTAAGCATAGATGAACACATTATAAATTTACACTACCATTTTTCTATTCAAATTTTAATGTCTGATATGCACGTTGATATATTCGTTCCCTGATTCCGAATTGCACTGGCAATGCTTTACCCATCCCGTTCCTCCTTGACCTCCTCTTTTATATCTTTCTTCCGTCCCCTCCCTCTCTCTCCCTCTCTCTCTCTCTTTCTCTCTATCTTGCTCCCCCCTCTCTCTTTATCACCTTCTCCACCCCTTCTTCTTCATCTTCCTTCCCTTATCATATACTAATATCAAATGAATAAAATTTGTCCTTATCTTGGTAATTATTCTATTAAGCAAGGCAGATTTGCTCCGTTTAAATTCAAGTGAGAAGTATATTGAAATTTAGATCACGGCGCGATTCCATACTCGAGTGTGATAGTTACGGTTACAAGAGGTGAAAGGCAGGCGGGAATATTGATTACAAAAAAGTGGTCCGTCATTTAAAAATAGGTCGACCTTGGTTTCACCCTTCGCTACCCCAGGATCCACTGTGAGCTGTGGGGGAAGCCATTTGGCAAACAAGAAACATGAAAAAATGAAGAAAAAGGTTGCTTCCCCCATTTTGAGCACCCTCTGCCCCGAACCCCGATCGACGCGAATGGTAGGTAATATTCAATGTGACGTGCCTCCGAAAAAAATGTGGGGGGGGGGGCATGTCCCCCTATCTGAATGAAGCCTTGGATTTACTTATAATCTTATACGATGCACATGCATTTGCAGAAAGATTATGACTTGTTAGAAATGTGCTTTAACACTATTTTCCCCTCACTTCATGCACAGTGGGACAGTAACATGATTTGGGGTTACCCTCCGGTTTTTGCTCTAAATATTTAACATTTTTTCTAATACAAGAAACTACACTGCCTGGCTATGAATTTATTCCGAAGGAATAATAATGACATATGCTGTTTGGATATTTACTCTGAATGATTCTTTTCTAATTTCAGTATCAATACTAATAGTTTTACTACAGACATTATATATAATCAGTTGCTTTTTTTTTCTACCCTCACATGTACCAAAATAACTGAGAAAAGTAATTTTTACGGTAGTTCCATTTGAAGATGCATCTTCAGCATACAAAATGTAAACATTTCAACCTCATATTTTCTTAAAAGAGGTTATAATAATTACTTTTGTCTTCTTATAAAATTGCTATTCGTAGAAAGGCCTAGCCCCTACCATGTGCCATGATTTGTGTCGATTTGTCAACGCCTTCAAACTACGGTTGAAAATTAATGCATCTCGCTGTCAAGTCCTGAAATTCATTAAAGATATTTGCTTGCAGTGTGTATGATTAAATAAAGTGACCTTTTCCATAAATGTTTTCTATAGACTTATGAAGCAGTTGATGTATTGGTATTGTAAGCATTAGCATCCATTTAATGATAATAACGCTAGATGCATCCCATAAACAAGATGTCAGTCTCAAGAGGAGTGAAGCCATAAAGATTATATTATGCTAAATAATCGTACAATGAAAACTTTGCGTATCTCAGCAGTGGGGTGTCCCGGAATTACACCCTGATGGATCCACCCATGTCATGACTTTGTTTTATTGTACAGTGCGTCTCCGAAAATATATAGGCCTACCAAATTTTGAAAACATCCTATTATAAATTTATTACTTATGTGACCTTAATTCTTATTTCATGTTAAAGAGTATACTAAATCATTATCCTCTTCAATGATACCAAATTTATATCTGTGCTGCCATGGATGACTAAGCATAATTTCAAAGAAATCTATGTAAAATTTACCTTATAAAATCTTGGGCAGAAATAAATCATACATTTCAATCCTTAATGAAAGTAACCTTTAGTCTCTTATATATTAAGGCAGGAATTAAGTCTAAACTCCAACAGTGAGAATGAAGCCATGGGTTACTTCTACCCATTTTTTTTAATATTATTATTCATTTGCTTTTTACAGTGAGGCCCATTTTCAATATTGAGTCGCTTACTTTTTTGATGCACGAACAAATTTGGAACGTATAAATATTGTTCCGTCGGCGGGGGAGGCAGCCCGTTTTTCACCTTTTTTTTTTTTTTTTCTTTTTAATGTACTTCTTGTTGGTTAATTTCCCCCATATAATTGCCTGTCACTATCAAAGATATGTGGCACATATAATTTCTGAGTGCAATGCTGGACAAATATCGATCTATGTTAGATGTTGACATACTGCTTTGGTATCTCAACTTTGTTTTGCTGTTATTTTATTTGTAATGTAAGCCTATCATGCAGTGTCAATGATGTAAAATTCTCCTCTTGGGATGATCATTTTGATAGGATAATAATTGGGTATGAGTATAATCAGTGAAGACATACAACAATGACATAGTGACAGACGCACGTGTTTATTGTGTATTGATGTTGTAACGGCTAAATCCTAAACGATTAAAAATAATAAGTATATTCTTTATTATTTTTCCTGCTGGATTCATGACTGTTCGTTCACGATGATATACATGATTGTGTGTGGGTGTACTTGTGTGTGGATGGTTGGGATGGATGTGAGTGAGAGGTGTGCTTGAGAGGATGTGTGTGGGTGTGTGTGTATCTGTATGTGAGCGAGGATGTGAGGGTGAGAGGTGTGGCTGATAGGGATTGGTGTGGATGTGTTTGTTTCAGTATGTGGGTGAGGGTGTGTGGATGACAGGTGTGTTGAGGGGGAAAATGATTGTGTGTGGGTGTTTGTGTCTGTATGTAGGTGAGGGTGTGTGGATGAGAGGTGTGTTGAGGGGGATATGATTGTGTATGGGGTTAGTGTCTTATGTGGTGGGGTGTTGGATAGAGTGTGTTGAGGGCGATATGTGTTGGGTGTTTGGTGTACGTGGGTGAGTGTGTGTGGTGTTTTTGTGCTGTATGTGGGTGAGGTGTGTTGTGGATGTGTGTTGAGAGGATCATGTTGATGGGTGTTGTGTCTGTTGTGGGTGAGTGTGTGGATGAGATGTGTTGAGGGGATCATGGTTGTGTGTGGTGTTAGTGTCTGTTGTGTGGAGGGTGTGTGGGAGGTGTGTTGATGGGTATGTGTGTTGTGTAGGTTGGTGAGGTTGTGGATGAGGGTGTGTTGAGTGGTATGTGTGTGTTCTGTATGCTTTAGGGTGTGTTTGTTTGAAGTGTGCTGAGGGTGGGTGGTGTTGTCTGTTTGGGTGAGGTATGTGGTGAGAGATTGTTGAGGGGGTTCATGTGTGTGTTCTGTATTGTATTGGGTAGGGTGTGTTGTGAAGGTGTGCTGAGAGGGATGGTGTTGTTTGTATGTGAAGGTGTGTGGATGAGAGTGGGTTGAGGGGATCATGTGTTGTGTGTGTGTAGTGTGTGTGTGTTGTGATGTGTAATGTGGTGGTGGGTGGGTGTGTTGTGGAGGTGTGTGAGGGGTGGATGTGTCTGTTTCTGTATGTGTGGATGGGTGTGTGATGAGGTGTGTTGAGGGGATCATGTGTGTGTGTTGTATTTTTTGATTGAGGTTTGGTGAAGGTTGTGCGAGGGGATGGGGGGGTTTTGTTGGGGTTGGTGTGTGTGTAATGTGGGGTTGGGTGTGTGATGAGAGGTGTGTTGAGGATATGTGTGTGTGTGTTGTGTCTGTTATGTGGGTGAGAGATGTGTGGTGAGAGTTGTTGAGGGGGTTATGTGTGTGTGTATGTATTGTATGTGGTGAGGGTGTGTTGGCGAGAGGTGTGCTGAGGGATTGTGTGATGTTGTGTGTACTTATGTGGAAATAGGTGTGGGATGAGAGATGTGTTAGGGGAAAAAATATGTTTGGGGTTTGTGTGTGTGTGTGTGTGTTGTTGGTGTGTATGTATGTGGGTGGAGTTGTTGGTGAGAGTGGGTGCTGAGGGGTGGGTTGCTGATGTGTTGTGATGAGGTGTGTGAATGGTGGTGACATATAAAGATTAAATTATATATTTCATTAGTACTGAAAAGTTATGTTATGCGTCTTGTAAAGGAAGAATCGATTTTGCTGAAAAGTGGTGTTATTGAGATTGTTTCAAGTGTCTTTTTTATTTTCTTCAAATGTATATTTATTTGGAAAGAATGCGTTAAGTCAAAGGCGTAGCTT
>CALNVZ010000174.1:46989285-47000056 GCA_940671915.1 Paracentrotus lividus | reverse complement strand
CTTTTGGTCACATACCTATTCCTAGATACATCATAATAATTTTTTTTCTTAACCAAAATATGAAGGTTTGTTTCTTAAATTACATAAATATCACTTGACGAAAATCTTTCTAAACATACTTCACGGCATGATAGAGCATTACTAATAATAGTTACATTTATGTATCACTTTATACATGTATCCTACTCGGTGTTTATAACGGCTTTTAATGTTAACTAACTATTACCTGGCTTAGTGAGGCGAATCTGAAAGGCGCTCGCAGCATTCAAGTATTATTGATAATATAACATCATATAATATAGCTAATTCCCAAATGAAATAAAGATTATGAGACCACAGTTATATTGAATTACATGTCGATTGATTATCCCATAATCTCTTCTCCGACATAATAGGAAGATTTTATATCATTATTATTTTTTTTTTATTTTGATCGAGGAGGAAAAAAATCGATGCATTCAAAGATATTGCTTAAAAATGAAAAGAATAGTAATAAACCATAATAAAATAAAACAAAAAAAAACTTCCCGAGATAGATTAGACGCGTTTGGACGACCAGAGAACGACAAGGGAACGAACATCCAACGCGCATAACGTTCACAATGCTAATGCCCAGCGCATACAGAACCTATTGTTAAGTGCGTTGTTACGCGCTAGAAAACGCTCAAAACTGTGAACGTGTAATAAAATGAATTTATCTAAGCGTACATTTGCGTTCAGACAAGATTAATTTCGTATGGTTACGAGTAGCAACGTTTTCGAAACGTACACACAAAATCCAAGAAACGCTGGTCAAAAGTTAGCTCAACACGCCGTAGTGTGAGGGCACATACTGGCTATATGTATTTATATAATACATACATCCGCATATACATACATACATACATATTATGTGCGGTTCCAGGAGGGACAAGCGGGCTCGGGAACTTCCCCTACCGAAAATTTAGACTTGTCTAGTCGTCGCGTTTAGTGACCTCTACCCCACCCCATGGGCCATTCATGTTTTCATGTGCTTGTTTCGATTTTGTTTGTTGTTTGTTTGTTGTAATGGTTAACCCCACCCCCCCCAACACACACAACACAAGACATACAATCAACTCACCCCCCCCCCCTCCCAATGAATTTTCACAAACATTTTTAACACTTGGATCACTTTTGGTCTTCCGAATTTTAACTGCACAAATTTGAGATCTACACAATATGATATGAAATTCGCGATCGGGAAGCCCACACCCCCCCCCTCTTCCTGAGCCCACGCATGATATATTACTATCCAGGCAAGCAGGTATTATATAAACTCCTTGGATTAAAACATTGCTCACGAAGCAAACGAACTTTTGTGGCAGTGTTTGTGAGGCCCCCTTCACGCTTTATGCGTAAGATCTATTCAAATTTATCATCTTTGAACTTTCAACAAAAACGACTTTAATAACTTTATATGATTCACCTACTTTTGTATATTGCAAAAATGAATCGTTAAAGTTTTTCTATGATTCAGTGGTATAGCTATACGGTGAGCACCCATCCACCCCCAACACCCACACAAAACAGAAATCCAATGATAAACGATGTAAAGGGAGAGAGAAAGCTGAGACAAATAAAGATATAGAAAGAAGCGAATCTCAAACATACTACCCCACTCTCTCCCCATAAGCCCTATCCATGGGCCTAAACTAGTGTCCACTTTATTTTGGTATATTGACCAAATTAAAGGTAACAATAAGACTGCTATCACATTAATCCATAATATTTACACAGCGTAATATTGACAGTGTATTTCATGATATTAAGTTCACATCAACGCACTTATAAATAAAAACCGACATGACTTTTAAAAAAATCCTTGAAATAGTGATTTCAAATTTAAGGGGGCTGTAGCCCGCTCCCCCGGCTCCGCGGCCCTGGGAAATTAAAGGAACCGTGACCATAAGGTCAACATTTGCAATTTGCAGCACAATTTCACAAGATTTTGATTTTTTCCCAAAAGCAAACGCGACAAAAGCTCATTGATGACCTAAACTAAAAGTTCACCTAATAAGATTTTTTTTTGTTTTTCAATAGGCAATATTTTCTTTTGGCACGTCGTTACAATTTTTTTCAGCTGAGCCAATATTCTAAGCTGCAAGGCTTATTTCATATAATAATTATTCTTTGGTTAGTTTCTTTTACTTCCAGCGTATTTTTTAAAAAGTTTTATAATCTGATTGTAAGCATATATAGATGAACACATTATCACTGTACACTACCATTTTTCTATTAAAATTTTAATGTCTGATATGATATATACGTTCCCTGATTCCGGATTGCACTGGCAATGCTTTACCCATCCTCCTCGACCTCCTCTTTTATATCTTTCTTCCGTCCCCTCCCTCCCCCCCCCCTCTCTCTCTCTTTTGCTCCCCCTCTCTCTCTTTATCACCTTCTCCACCCCTTCTTCTTCATCTTCCTTCCCTTATCATATACTAATATCAAATGAATAAAATTTGTCCTTATCTTGGTAATTATTCTATTAAGCAAGGTAGATTTGCTCCGTTTAAATTCAAGTGAGAAGTATGTTGAAATTTAGATCACGGCGCGATTCCATACTCGAGTGTGATAGTTACGGTTACAAGAGGTGAAAGGCAGGCGGGGATATTGATTACAAAAAAGTGGTCCGTCATTTAAAAATAGGTCGACCTTGGTTTCACCCTTCGCCACCCCAGGATCCACTGTGAGCTGTGGGGGAAGCCATTTGGCAAACAAAAAACATGAAAAAATGAAGAAAAAAAAGTTGCTTCCCCCATTTTTGAGCTCGCTCTGCCCCGAACCCCGATCGACGCGAATGGTAGGTAATATTCAATGTGAAGTGCCTCCGAAAAAATGGAGGAGGGGGGGGGCATGTCCCCCTATCTGAATGATGCCTTTGATGTACTTATAATCTCATTATGATGCACATTTGCATAAAGATTATGACTTGTAAGAAATGTGCTTTAACACTATTTTCCCCTCACTTCATGCACAGTCGGACAGTAACATGATTTGGGGTTGCCCTCCGGTTTTACTCTAAATATTTAACATTTTTTCTAATACAAGAAGTTTTTTTTTTTTTTATTTATTTGTTTTTTACAGTGAGGCCCATTTTCATTATTGATATATAAACATTGAGTCACTTACTTTTGTAATGCACGAACAAATTTGAACCGTATAAATATTGTTCCGTCGGTGAGGGAGGCAGCCCGCTTTTCACCTGTTTTTTGTTTTGTTTGTTTGTTTGTTTTTGTTTTTTTTAATGATACTTCTTGTTGGTTAGTTTCCCCAATAAAATTGCCTGTCACTATCAAAGATATGTGGCATATATAATTTCTGAGGGCAATGCGGGACAAATATCGATCTATGTTAGATGTTGACATACTGCTTTGGTATCTCAACTTTGTTTTGCTGTTATTTTATTTGTAATGTAAGTCTATCACGCAGTGTCAAGGATGTAAAATTCTCCTCTTGGGATGATCATGTTGATAGGATAATTGGGCATGAGTATAATCAGTGAAGACATACAACCATGACATAGTGACAGACGCACGTGTTTATTGTTTATTGATGACAAGAATGGCTAAATCCTAAACGATTAAAAATAATATAATAGTATATTCTTTATTATTTTCCTGCTGGATTCGTGACTGTTCGTTCACAATAATATACATGGTTGTATGTGGGTGTACGTGTGTGTGGATGGTTGGGATGGATGTGAGTGAGAGGTGTGCTTGAGGGGATGTGTGTGGGTGTGTGTGTATCTGTATGTGGGCCAGGAAATGAGGGTGAGAGGTGTGCCTGATAGGGATTGGTGTGGGTGTGTTTGTTTCAGTATGTCGGTGAGGGTGTGTGGGTGAGAGGTGTTGTTGAGGGCGAATCATGGTGTGGGTGTGTGTGTGTCGTATGTGGGTGAGGGTGTGTGGATGAGAGGTGTGTTGAGGGGATCATGTGTGTGGTGTGTGTGTCTGTATGTGGGTGAGGATGTGTTGGTGAGAGGTGTGCCTGAAGGGATTGGTGTGGGTGTGTTTGTTTCAGTATGTCGGTGAGGGTGTGTGGGTGAGAGGTGTGTTGAGGGCGATCATGTGTGTGGGTGTTTATATGTCTGTATGTGGGTGAGGGTGTGTTGATGAGAGATGTGCCTGAGGGGTTGAGTGTGTCTGTTTCTGTATGTGGGTGAGGGTGTGTGGATGAGAGGTGTGTTGAGGGGGATCATGTGTGTGTGTCTGTATCTGTATGTGAGTGAGGGTGTGTTGGTGAGAGGTGTGCGTGAGGGGATGGTTGTGTGTGGTGTGTATGTGGGTGAGGGTGTGTGGATTGAGAGGTGTGTGAGGGGATCATGTGTGTGTGTCTGTGTCTGTATGTGGGTGAGGATGTGTTGGTGAGAGGTGTGCTTGAGGGGGATGGGTGTCATTCATAGCTTATGGCGGGGGGGACGGGAAACGTGACGAGTTACCATAGACAAACCTGCTCTGATTTAGGAACCAGGCTAATGGGGTATGATGGTTCTACCATACATGACCTACTAGGCGGCCTGACCCATTTATCCAAATATTCTTCATCTTGTAGCTAAATCACTCGAGATGAATTTACAGGAAAACATTTTCGTAATTGATTTTGACAAACCTAATAACAATGATTGTGTTCAGTTGATGTTCACTGTCAAATTATTGCAACGAAATGATTTATCATAAAGGGAAAGTACTTGTCCTGACAGATATTTAGATAGGGATATTTTCCGATACGGTGAACTAAAAAACGGGCCTACATGATTATGAATATTGCAAATTTACTCTAATTGCCTGCGCAATCAACTTTAAAGCATAAATCATCTAATTAGAATTCGTCCAACTTTATTTTTTGGGAAAAAATTCCTTATTCTTGACATTTACAATGCCAGCAATATGTATAAATCCACTGGTATATTTTTGTTTTCAATTTGTTTACTGTTTCTATGCGGTACGCAGTATATAGCTACGCTTTGCGTAAAACTGAATTCCATAACGCGTAGCACGAACAATTACAGACAAGTCATATCGAATAGGCATACCGGCCCCAATATAGATGGAATTTACTATACCAGCATGACCAGGTGTAGGTCAGAGTCACACATCACTTTCACACCAACTACAATTTGTCATCAAACAATATGGTGACTATAGATCTATAACTAACACATGTAATGTATCTCCTCTGATCTGTTGCTCTTATTGTTCACTCTACTACGCAACATGACTTGTCGTATTCATTATTTCGCCTTATTATTGCATTCTTCGTGTTTCCTCAACATAAATTTCATCACTTCTTTATTCAATTGTGAATAAAATAAATGATCTTTTATGCAAGTTTTATTTCCTCCATTATCAGTGATTATTCTTTTCTAGGTATATATTAATTATTGTAGATTTATTGTCATTTAGGTTTTGTAAGATAGGAACTGAAGTAAAATTCTAGTGTGTATGCATACATCTGAATATAATTTACTACATCGGTTGCAGTAATACAAAACCTACAAGTCTTTTGTTGGAAAAAAAAAAAATAATAATAAAAATAATGATAACAGTGAACTGTCAAACACAAGGCTTCACGTTATCCTAACCCATGTGTGAATTTGAAGAAGATTAAAATACTTCTAAAGACAAGTTCAAGAATAGAAGAGAATCAATCCACATCGAACTTATTATCCGATGGAGAGCAAAACACAACAAAAAAGACAAAGGAAAACAAATAAATTATTATCGTCAGCACAAAAGTTTACAAATCATTGATACCACGTGATTATGCGTAATATACAGAGTGAGTCAATAAAAATGTCCCATCACTTTGAAGGTGTTTTGTGAAAAGTACGAACTTTCAATCATGGGTTTCATGATATGTCTTGGTAAAGTCATCCTCCTAGCATATGTTGGTACCATTTTCATTTGGATCTTTGCACGCATGACTGAATAACAGACAATCTTGAGAAGACGGCAAGATCTCACTAGTGCCAAGTGGCTGGTTGAAGATTAAAAGCAAATTTTGACAGAATATGTGTAAACACTTACCCAAACACCCTCTCACCACACACACACATCCACACACACTCATCCTCCCTCACACACACGGACTTCATCACACTAGCACCCACACACACATTAAACAATTCACTATTAAACATCCTAATTGACGCTCTGTTTACCAAGGCTATCACTGAATGTCTGGGACGTAGTAATTCCCTAACAATTACGTGTGTGTGTGTGTGTGAGAGAGAGTGAGGGTGTGTGTGGGTGTGTTTGTTGAGGGTGTGTGTGGTGTGCATGTGTGTGTGTGTGTGTGTGTGTGTGCTGGTATGGATAAGATAGGGTAAGTGCGTGTGTATGTGTGTGTGGAAGGTGTATGTGGGAGTGTGTGGTGAGGGTGTGGGTGTGTATGTGCTTTGTGTATGTGTAAATGAAGTTACGTGTGAGTGTGTTTCTTTATGCGTGCACATAAGTAATAAGTTCTCAATTTATTCATTCTTCACCCAGCCACTAGGCGCAAATGAGATCTTACCGTCTTCTGAAGATTGTTTGTTATTCAGTCATGCGTACAAAGATCCAAATGAAAATTGTACAAACATATGCTAGGAGGATGACTCTACCAAGACATATCATAAAAAACCATGATTGAATATTCATAATTTTCACAAGACAGCTTCAAAATGATGGGACATCTTTATTGACTCACTCTGTAGAACCGTTCATATTCGCGTAACTTCCGTTCCACCATAATTTATTTACATAGCATTTTTCTTGTAAGGCAAACTTCTTTTATCTCCATCCCCAAAAGGAGCCTGTATTATAATTATGAAACACATAATCTGGAATAAGAGTTAATATAATCCTTACCGATATCTGCCGAATGCGGAATACTTCCCACACATACGAATGATCAGCACCTTCAAAAATATGATTGAAATGGATAGAACGTACCGCCAGCTCAAGTGCGGAAGATAACCTTAGATTTCAATGGCAGAATGACCTTTAACATTTATCCAAGGATTAGAAGCCTACATCCAACCTTGTAAAGAGTACTAATCCTCCACAAAAGTTACAAAGGAGTGACAGAAAAGATACCAAGATGAAAAGTGGTGATGACAAAATTTGGTAGTTTTGTGTAAACCGCTCAAAATATCTCCTGCTCGATCGTTAATGTTGAGGGAGCTCCAACGTTAGCTCTCATTTTTTACAAGGGCAGAATTTCGGCGCTCATGGCATTCAAGGAATTCCATCCTACCAGGGTCCCATAGACGAAGGCCTCTAACCGCTGTCCGCCATCGTGGGCATGACATTTACTTTGAACTAGACGTTGCCGTGACCCGCTCCATTCATGAATAATTCATTTTTAAGCTGCTCTTTTTCAACATGCGTGTTTTGCATTGAAATTTTATTCAAAAGAACATCAGCATGCCGGTAGAACACACGTCTGATTGAGTATTCATCAAGCATGTTGTTATGTCTTGATAAATATTGATATATACGGTAGATGAAATGCCAAGAAATCAACAACAAGTCTTGTTTAGTCAATTGCTTAATCAATTATATTGGGAAAAATTAAATAAATGTATTTTTAAAAAATACATGAATAAGCACTTGAAGTATTTTGTAATGAACAGCTTTGGAATGAACTTTCTCCTTCTCAAAGTTAACTTATAAATCAAATGGGGGGGGGGGGACAAAAATATAAATGAAAGAGAAAAAATAAAGCAAGTATGATTCAGAGGTGTCAACAGCTTTTGATATTTCTATTGGAAAATTCAACCCTTAAAAATGAATATTTACAAAGATTAATTAAAAGCATTCACGGAATTGTTCAATAAGAACAAATAAATGATTTTCTTTTTCGCCAAACTTTCAAAGATTCGAAGGCCTATTTGCCTAATTTATTGATGTTACATTGCTTTGAACAACTTCAATAATTTACATCAAATAATTATCGGATTCGACAGGGGCCGATCCATGATTTCAAAAGGAAGGGGTGCCAGGGCCGATGAGGGGGTGATCAAGCCGCCGAAAATTTCTTCTTTTCTTTTTAATGTAGGCCTACAGTCAATTAGTGGTTTTCTATATATAGGACGGGGCGCACGTCCCCTGCATGCGCCCCTGCCTTGACCCACCACTGGCATTCGATCTAGTCCGACAAACCATTGCAACCTCTCCCTCTTTTAGATTCTCTCTCTCTCTCTCTCTCTCACACACACACACACATACACACACACACACACTCTCTCTCTCCCTTTATCTCTCATCACTCTACTTCATTTCTCCTTCCTTCTCTCACTCTCTCACACTCACTATCGAATGAAAAACTTTATTCACATTAGAATTAAAAAGGGCGTACAAGTTAATGTAGGGGACGTGTACATTTAATTGCTCTTTAAATAACTACTGCACGAAGTATGGGGCAAACAAAGGGATAAATTGCAGGGACGCTTACAGTTTACCGTTGATTCCAAAATTAAGTAAACATTCAAAGCACATCGCTTTAGTTAATTGATAAATTGTAAATATTTTGTTTTTGTTTTGAATGATTGAATTGTGATAATAATTATAAGTAAAAAAATATATTTCGACGTAACGATTTTAAGTCTTTTACCAATGGTAGATGTAACATGTCCGAAAATAGAATGGACAAATGAATAGAAAGATAACGACAAACTATTTATGCCATTGGAAAAACATGTAATTTATGATAGAGAGGGATATGTTAATGTAGAAACTGTTCTAAAGCAAATTTACGAGCTATGTTCTCACACAAAACTACATTACAGGGCAAAGGTTTTTTGCTTTGTTTTGTTGTTGTTGTTTTTGGTGTTATGTATATCCAGTAGGTGAGTACAGTGTAGACATATTTATGAATGACGTCACATGCCTACACTTATTCATTTATCATTCAGATAATTATAATAGATTTCTATAATTTATATTATATACATACCATATTCTTTTGTTATGTTTTCTACATCACACATCTTATCAAGTACATGGTAAGTTAGTGTCAACCTGGTTCTCGATTTTCAACATATTCGAATGCAGGTTCTTTCTTCTCAAACATGGAATTTTACAAATGGGCAAGAATCAAGGGATAATCGCAACAATGATGAACTTTATGCGGAAATCCCAAATTGACCCAAATTGCAGATCAATAAACATGACAAAGAGGAAGGTTCTTTCAGCAGGATGAAACAGTTAGAGAGGGCGGTATGTGAGCAAACAAGCTGTCAACTTCGAAAAGACATTATGGTTATTATTGATCTAATCTAGTCCCCTCCCCCAGCCTCCCATTCATCCTCTATTTTTTCTTCCTTTCTCTCTCACTATATTTTTCTTTCTGTTTTCCACTTTATCTCTCTTTTTTTTTCTCTCTCACACTCACTATCTAAAGAAAAATATGTCTTACATGAGAAATGAATGAAAAGTTCTTTCGCTCTTTCTCTCTCCCTCCATTTTTTTTTCTCTCTCTCTCTCTCTCCATCTCCCACCTCTCTCTCTCTCTTTCTCTCTCTCTCTCTCTCTCTCTGTCTCTCCTTATCTCTATTTCTCTTTCTCTCTCTCTCTCTTCTCCCTCTCCCTTCTCTCTCCTCTCTCTCATAATCACTATTTTATTTTAAAAAAAATGTATTTCACATTATAAATAAGAAAGGGCACACAAGATAATGTAGGGGACGTGTACATTTAATTGCACTTTAGTTAACTACTACACGAAGTAAGGGCAAACAAAGGGATATAAGTGGCCGGGACTTTTACAGTTTACCGTTGACTCCAAAATTGAGTAAACATTTGAAGCACACTGCTTTAGTTTATTGATTAGTTGTAAAATAAACGCCCATGCACATTCAAATTCAATTCATAAATCATAGATCTATATCGATTGCAGTTTTGAATGATTAAATTATGAAAAAATACAAGTAAAGAAATAAATTCAGATGTAATTATTTAAAGTCGTTTTATACCAATGCAATAATGGTTTTCACATGTCAGACAAGAGAACGGACACATTAATTGAAAGATAACGACAAAATATTTATGTCATTAGAATAGCTTATAATTTATGATAGAGAGGGATATGATAATGTAGAAACTGCTCTATAAGCAAGCAAATTTACAAGCTTTGTTCGCACACAAAACTACATTACAGGGCCAAGGTTCTTTTTTTAGTTGTTAGTGCTATGTATATCCAGTAGATGAGTATATGTAGACGTATGAATGACGTCATATGCCTACATTTATTCATATATCATTCAGATAATTACAATAGATTTCTATAATATATATTATATACATACCATATTTTTTGTTATGTTTTCTACATCACACATCTTATTAAGTACATGGTAAGTTAAGTGTCAACCTGGTTCTCGATTTTCAACATATTCGAATGCAGGTTCTTTCTTTTCAAACATGAAATTTTACAAATGGGTAATTCTCATTAAGAGATAATCGCTACAATTATAAAAAAAAAAAACAAATAAAACCCAAAATGCGAGAGCCAACACCAAACGCAGAGAGCAAGTAAAAGACATAGACAAAAGAGGAAATAAATGCTTTTTAAAGGTGTATGAAAGAAAAAGTTTGAGCGTATCGAAGGACGGGCGATAGTGTGAATCACACACGGACTAGAGACTGCATGTCGAATCAAAAAATAGCTAGCTAGCCACCAACAACAACAAATACGTCAGAGGATATGAGTAAAAGAGAACAAGCGAAAAAAAAAAAAAAAACAGAAATCTTTGGAAGAACCTGCGCAT
>CALNVZ010000174.1:46912158-46989260 GCA_940671915.1 Paracentrotus lividus | reverse complement strand
AATATTCTTCAACAACATATATTTTCTCTATAATACTATTTCACTCGACATAGATTTTTTTTTTTTTGCTAATACCTGTCAACTCATGCGATATCCCAATAGAACATATTTTTTGTTATACGTTTAAATATATTTTAGTATCCTAAATTTTTGACAAAAGTTAACCGACAAAAATCGCAATAAAATTATCTCAAAAATAGATCATGACATTTTTATTATGTATTCTTGTAATAAATAATAAAGTGATTAAAATAAATTCATTATGAAAATCAAAAGATTTTTAAAAATTTATCCTTAATGTCATCTCTACGTTTTGTTTATTGAGTAAACATATTCTATTCTTATTTACAACAGTGTTTTATAGACATAGACTAATCATCAACAGAAATATGAGAGCTATTCACTAGGACTTCACAAAAATGACAACGGATTCTGAACCCGTGTGATAAAGGCTTTTGATGAAAAATATCGCTACAAATATGAAATTCCAACCCCTTCTCCAACCTTCCCCCTCCCGTTCCAACCCTTCTTTAACATATTGTGCAAATATTTGCTTTAAACATAAAATAATAACACAAAAAATGGCCGCTTCAAGAATTTTCCAGCAGTGAAGAAATTATTCTAAAAGTGATATGAAATTTAAAAATTGAGGGGGGAAAATAGATAAAAGATAAAATTCAACAAAGTGCCGTGTGCTTGGAAGGTACAACATGCCATAATAATTTTTTTTAATGACCATTGTGTTCACTAAAAATACTGCGTCAATGCCATAATAATTTGTTTTATGACCATTGTGTTCACTAAAAACACTGCGTCAATGCCATAATAATTTGTTTATGACCATTGTGTTCACTAAAAATACTGCGTCCAATGCCATAATAATTTGTTTTATGACCATTGTGTTCACTAAAAACACTGCGTCAATGCCATATAATTTGTTTTTTATACCATTGTGTTCACTAAAAACACTGCGTCAATGCCATAATAATTTGTTTTATGACCATTGTGTTCACTAAAAATACTGCGTCAATGTCAATAATCCTAATCAAATATAATCATGATGCAGTCAATGAACAAAAAACAAACACAAAAATGTGAAAATGATCTAACATAAAATGTAACCCTTTAATCTACAAATATATCTCAAGTTGATACTTCAATTGAAAGTTAAAACATTTTTGGTACTACTTGTTAAAATTTTATCTTAGTACGTTGAACATCACTAGAAAGCTGATGATGATGATGATGATAATAATAATAATAATAATAATAATAATAATAATAATAATAATAATAATAAAAACAGCAACAATGATAATAATAATAATAATAATAACAATAATAGTAATAATAATAATAATAATAATAATAATAATAATAATAATAATAATAATAATAATAATAATAATAATAATAATAATAATAATAATAATAATAATAAAAACAACAATAATAATAATGATAATAATAATAAAAATAATGATAAAATTGTCCATAACAAGAATGATTACAATGATAAAAGGCATAAAGATTATGCCTAATGAGACAAATTTGTAACCAAATTGCTAAAACTGTAGCTGTATAGATTCCAGAAAAAAAGGAAAGAAAATTTAAACAAAAATTTAAGGTGGATAATATAATGCCATTGAGTAGTTAGTGTTCCCTCTTTGGTCCGCATGTTCAATGACTAAGTTCTCAATAAATCAGCTATCCATTTCATTGGAATCATTTACAATAAAACGTAGTAGGTTTAAATTAAAGCAATGTAATCCTTGCGTATGTTTATACTAAATAATAAATAAAAATATAGAAAAAAAAAATTTTTTGACCTTAAATATGAGGTCGTTGTTTTTCTTAAACCCTTAAAAACGAATAAATATATATTTTTTTTAAATCGAAATCCGTTAAAATAAAGGTTATTTCATCCTTATGTCATAGCTTGAAATTTAAATTTATTTTTGAAAAGAATGTAATCCACGACATTTATTGCAAATTAGTATTTTTGTAGGCTGCAGCCATATCATACTAGTATATGATATTTTTGACATATACAACTGCTGTAACCCCTTCCCCTTCTTCCTGAAAATTGGTGAATATTCCAAACCTTTTTTATTATAAAAATTTAAATTGTACACTTAAAGGGGAATCCAACCCAAGGAGAGAGTCAACCTTACAGGAAAGAGGAAAATAAAAGGAGCAATCTCAAAAAATTTTCATCAAAATCGGTTATAAAATAAGAGAGTTATGGAAGTTTGAAAAGTCTAGTTGTTCCTTCTATGGGGATCATCAAATTGGCATCATCGGCTTCAAAATGGCCGATCTTATGGACAACTCTCCATTCATTTTGTACACAAATTTTCAGATTTTCTCCATTTTCTTTCGAAATATATCTTACCTCCTTCTGAGCTCAACATATGTTGTGTGAAATATATTTTGCCATGACAAATTTTGAGCTCAGAAGTAAAGAAGACATATTTTGAAAGAAAATGGGGAAAATCTGAAAATTTGTGTACAAAATGAATGGAGAGTTGTCCATAAGATCGGCCATTTTGAAGCCGATGATGCCAATTTGAGGATCCCCATAGAAGGAACAACTAGACTTTTCAAACTTCCTTAACTCTCTTATTTTATTACCGAGTTTGATGAAACTTTTTTTAGATTGCTCCTCTCATTTTCCTCTTTCCTGTAAGGTTGATTCTCTCCTTGGGTTGGATTTCCCTTTAAGTCCATGATTTGTGTATCATAATCCTATATAAAAAAAAACGACGTTTCCGATTATTTGATATTGAAAAAATGAAATGCATTTTTGTTATCGATGTTTTTTAATTCTTTTCTCACGTCATCTTGTTTAGTTCGAATTTGCCTTACTTTTTTGCAATTAATTGGTAGTCAATGGTTGTTTTGGTGTATGAATGATTAATCATCTGCTTCTTTCGTCAGCATTTCCTTGAGCAAAGCTAGAAATTTTTCGTCTTTGCCGAACTTTTTCCACGACGCGAGGTATGAGGGTTCAGATGAGCTGTAGTAATCATCGTAAAAGGAAGACGCCATTGAGCCATATATACCATTACCGATGGTGTTATATAGATCATCACTGGACGGTTCGGCTTCGTCTGGATAGTCCTCCGGGATCCCTGGGATCTCTGGTTGTTGTTGCTGCTGCTGTTGCTGCTCCTGCTCCAGTTGTGCCTTGAGCATGGCTTCTTTCATGGCCTGGTCCATTTCTTCTTCTTCCTTCTGATCTAAGATGGTTTGGTTGTGGGCTGCTTCCTCTGCATCCTTGGCCAGCTGTTCGACTTTGGCCTTGCATTTCGACCTGGCGTTGGCTTCCTCGATGTACGATGCTGTCTGGGTTCCGTGTAGCACCAAAGACCACTCCGTCAGGGTGGCAGCGTGTTCCGAGTCGGCTGCCATCTCAACCTCCAGGATCCATTCCCCACGAGGATCTTCGCCCCATGTATGGGTAGTCATGAATGGCCAATGCTGGAAGCCATCCTTGTTATCGTCATCTTGAGGACGGGTGCTGAGTAGGATGCTTCGGGTACCCATCGGGGAAGTCAGGTTTAGAGTGACATCTCCACGGCGGCTGCTGTTAAGAGTGATGATGGCTTGAGTGTGCTCCAGATAGCGGACATGTCCCTTCTGCCCAGTGCAGGCATCGGTGTTCAGTTTGAGGACCAACTTATCCCCAGCTCTCACGGTGCTGTGTGCAGAACATAGCAATGAAAAGGTTCGTGAAATGAGTAACTTAATCTTACAGTTCATCAAGATACAAGATACAAGATAGTTAATTGAGTTCAAATAGTGGAAAACATGATAACGTCTTCAAACGGTAGACATATATCTATGGTGTCTTTAGTTCTCACCTTGAACCGTTCCATTTGGCACCAGTGCAGTGGAATCTCTCAGCAGCGGTTTCCCATTTCTCAGCAAGTTTGACCATGGCACCAGCATCAAGAACGCCAAATCCAAATAGATGATTGAATTCCAGACCCACGCCGTTGCACTGCCACTCGTAGTTCTCATCATAGAGCTGGTTCTTGTGGGAGGTCAGGACGGTTAGATGTTGGATGTCACGCCATGTTAGGTCAGGGCTAAATATCAGACAAAAGAAAATCATTAGTTCAGCATCTTCATCAGTGGCGGATCCCAGATTTGAAATTAGAGGGGGAGAGGCAATGAGTGATTTTTAAAACTTAAGGGGCGAGCGTCCCCTACACCCCCACCTGGATCCGCTACTGCTCAAAATGAATGCTTCTTTAGTACAATCACAATCACTCAGCTTATCTCTAATGTAATTACGTTGACTGGTCGTTAATCATTAGGCCAGTACTCGTATGAGGCAACGGATGGCCGCTGATGGGTTTGTCATAAGAATTAAAAACAAACTAAAAAAAAAAAAAAATTGTACATGCCATCCCCCCCCCCCCCCGTTCAAGCTTGTAGCAACGGCTGTTAATACTGTTTGCCCTTTATTGCACTGTGTAAATGATACAGGGTGGTGTTTCACCCAGTCGTTCGTAAGTTACCAATAACTTTGCGAACGACTGGTATTTTGTGCCAAATGATTGAAAATGTGATTGGTATAGCACCCAAGGGCATATTCCAGTCGATCGTAAAGTCATTCGTAATTCTACGAACGGCTTGGTAAAATACCAGCCAGTTTCCATATTCTTACTTTGCCTCAAGGGCCAGGGCAAAGACTCCTGCAGCCTCAGGAGCAGCAGCAGACGTTCCAGAATGGGACAAGGTGCAGTTTCCGTACAGATCAGTTGTGGCCTATTGTAATGAGTTAAAAAGGGAAAGAACAGTAAATAATAAATTTCGATGAAAAATCGTAATATAAAAAAATGTATAAGTACGCCAAATTAACATGATTAACTAAGTAATTATGTAATAATTTTTGTCACAATCTACGTGTACAAAAAGCCATGTGGAATGGCATTATAATGTTAAAAGGAGTATCTGCCATTTAATTATGTGATTGATGAACAAGGTCATCGTCTTAATTCGACCTGACCCCATCTTGCGATAGCTGTCAATATCTTCACTCCGTAATTTAAGTTATTTTATAAATCCATTAATACTCTGGGCCAAATACTCAGTTTGTATGAGTTGGAGTTCATGCAAAGATATTGTGCCATCCGTTTGTCTGATGTTGACTGATGCATCAGACAAAAGGATCGCGCAACTTCAACTAATACAAAAGCAGTCTTCGGTTCAGAATATGAGCCATCGACTCTTTGTACAAGCACATTGGAAGAGGAAATTCGGAATTCATCGAATTAATGATGCAAAAACAAGAAAGAGGACTTGGATGGAAACACAAATAGCACTTACTACGCCAGCCTCGGGATGTCTGTTCTTTCTTCCGTTGCTAAATGTGGAAGCCAGAGTTGAAGAGCAAGACTCATCGTAGAGGGCAGTCCTTCCGTCATTGATGGCACTATTGATGGATACGGTCCACATGCTAGAGGCATATCCGTCGCAGTTACAGTCATCCATTGGACCACCGTCCCCAGAAGCCCACACATAGATGCTCCCTTTTCCGCTTCGTCCCTGAACAGAACAAGTATATGTTATGTGTAATTTTAGGTTGTACCAACTTCTATCACAAATTAGTGTCTTTGTCAAGCGAAAATGGTTAAAGCGAACAATTAGTAGTAGGTTCATCGGAGTCACTTTGTAGTCGAAGATCCACTAGACCAAAAAAACATTTAGGACTTTTTTAAAAAGGATACAACACTCTTTAAAATCACGAAGGAGTTATCGTGGTCTTTAAACATTGATGGGGAAATTGCTTTTTCTGCTCCCAATCTTATTAAATGTATCAAAATGATATATATTTAAAGGTACGCATTTACTACCGATTTAGGGTAGCTTGATAACTTTGATTTTTGTATAAATTACAAATGAAATTATAGAAAATTTGTGAATTCATAATGCAAATATTATGAGAATTTTTTTACAATTAGAATACCATCACCATAACTATTGACATCATCATCATTAGCAGCAGCACCATCATCACCATTATCATTATCATCATCATCATCATCAGAAAACACATCACGGCACTTACATTGTTGACACCGTTTGCAATAGCATCCAGAGTGAAATCCCTTGGACCGTCGACGGTTTTGCCATTGTCCTGAGGTCCCCAGCTGGCACTGTAGATGTCCACTTCTTGAGGCAGATGACTCATGGATGAAGCCTCAATGATATCAGTCATGTACGGCTGGTCCAACATACGAATACCTAATGATGATAACAATGATAACGGATGATTATATTGGAATCGATTTTCAAGGTTACAAAACTCCCTTCTTCCATGGGTGTTCGCAACAGGTCGTAGCTACGTGACACGTAATGCATTGTAATGTACAAGCTTGCGTTGCATGTAGCCATCACGGGCCAATTTCTACGATTCCTACGTTTCTGTACAAAGGTAGGCCTATTGTAAAAACTTCCTGCGTGTTGTAGCTGCAACGTACGAGCATGAAAAAAACAACTACGTGTGACGTGCGACGTAGAATTTTTCTTCAGATAGATCCTTCAGATATAGTTGCACGCTGCACGTACAACCAGTTGTGATCGCATTACGTATATATTACATTTGCTCCATATGGATTGAAAGAGGCAAATGTAAAATAATGCCTTGTTTATGTCCCTTGACAAGATATTGAAAAAAGAGGGAAGAAAAGGAGGAAGATATGTTAACAGGGTTCCCAGCATTTCAAGAAAACAAATTTCCCTGATTTTTCCCTGATTTTTCCCTGATGAAATCTAAAAATTCCCTGATAATTATTTAAACCCATTTCCAGTTTGGCGTGTTTTCTTTTTTGTCACCGTGAAATATTTGCAGTATAAAACACTAGTCTAACTGACCACCGAAGTTTCGATTTTTTGGCCAATCAAAATTCCCTAACTTTTCCCTTATTTTATAGCATTATTATCAAATTCCCTGACTTTTCCCTGACTGGAAAAAAAGTAAAATAATTTTCCCTGATTTCCCTGATGGGCTTGGAACCCTGGTTAAGCTAATAATAAATAATTCTTTTTGATACCCGTGTGAGGGTTAAATATTGATTTTATTCATTTGTAAGTGCTTTTGTCATTTGTGCACGTACTATAGATAATTTAAACCCAAATTGATTCTCGATTCCCCCCCCCCCCCCAATATGGCCTTAAAGCTATTGTGACCAATGCAGTCGGGAATATCTGTTCCTCTGTATAAATCTGTTTCCCCTTTAAATACAGAGTCCTTCTTTTGAATTTTCCGATGTGTATTTTCATTTATTCTTCTCTATGGACACAGAGTTTACCTGTGACTCTAAAAATCCTTTTATTCGTTATAAGCCGTGTTGTTGTTGTTGTTTTTTTTACTTAGTTTCTTTTAACTCAGATAATATGAAAGTTTGTTGAAATAAGACCTTTAATTTGAAATTGTTTTTTCTGTTAAATAAAAAACAAATATTATGGTTATAACATATATTTGACGGAACAAGAACAGTGCCTAATTGTTTTTATATAAATCTTTCTTTCCAAAAACAATACGCATTGGAAAAACCAATCGACAATATTCAATGTTTCTATTACAGGGAACGGTCTTGTGTGCATGTTAGCTTAATGAAAATCGATCTAGCTGTTGCATGCAATTACCGTTAGAATTCCGTTCTTAAATTACCCTACCTGCTATTTTGGAGTTGTATGCAATGCCCACACCACATACGCCGTTATTAGCAACCGCAGAAACCTCACCAGCGCATCGGGTTCCGTGGCTGTGTAAGGAAATGAATGATATGATTTGATTTGATTCGTCAATAATACAATGAAAATACATTGAAAAGGGACTGTTTATATCATAAAAAGAAGATACAAGCCAAATACTATTGTCATGATTGTGTTGGTGTTATTTATTTACTCACTTATCATACGGAGTGACAGAAAAAAATAACACACTTAGAAAATTGAGAACTAATTTATGAACCACAAAATTATTATTCCTATTTTGAAAGAGTAACTTCTCCCTCATCTTCGGTATCTATTTTGTGTGGTATGTGTTAACGCTTGGATGAACACGGTGCATTCATTACAAGAATGTAAACTAGATGAAGCTTCGACCGCGCACGGTCGGAAGGCATGCCTCCGTATTGCCACATCGGAAAAAAAAGGCATGCGCATGTTGAGTATTTTACATCCATTTATACCATGACATCTTTGAGAAATTGACCCCAAATCTATTAAAGTTGTATCATCAGAATTATTTCCAACTCAGGAAGGATGGCTACTGATGTAATAAAAAGGATAAACATGTTTAAGTTGATCTGTCAAAGGTCCTTCAGAAATTGCACAAACGAGTCATTTACATAAATAACCAGTGACCTTTGATGTCCTGACCTCAAAATCTAATCAGTTCATCTTTCCTCCCACATGACTCAAGTTTGAAGTTGATCCATAAAATGGTTCAGAAGTTACAGCAAGAACGTGCCATTTTCATGTATACAATGTCCTCTGTGGCCTTTGAACTTTGACCTCATGACTCTAAATTCTAATCAGTTTATTGTCCGTCCCATATGCACATATGACCCAAGTTTGAAATTGATCCGTCAAACGGTTTTTAAGTTTATTGCGAGAACAAGCCATTTTCATGTACACAATGACCTCTGTGACCTTTGACCTCATGACCCCAAAATCTGATAAGTTCATTGTCCCTTCCATATGTAAATATGATCCAAGTTTGAAGTTGATCCCTTAAAACGGTTCTTAAGTTATCGCAAGAACTAGAGCCATTTTCACGTACACAATGACCTGTGACCTTTGACCTCATGACCCCCAAAATCTAATAAGTTTATTGACCCTCATATATGCACATATGACCCAAGTTTCAAGTTTATCCCTCAAACGGTTCTTAAGTTATCGCAAGAACGAGCCATCTTCATGTACACAATGACCTCTGTGACCTTTGACCTCATGACCCCAAATTCTAATCAGTTCATTGTCCCTACCATATGCATACATGATCCCAAGTTTGAAGATGATCCGTTACACAGTTCTTAAGTTATCACGAGAACAAACTATTTTTATGTATACAATGACCTCTGTGACATTTGACCTTTGACCCCAAAATTTAATCAGTTTATTGCCCCTCCCATATGCACACATTACTCAAGTTTGAAGTTGACCCGTCACACAGTTCTTAAATTATTGCGAGAACGAACCATTTTCATGTATACAATGACATCTGTGACCTTTGACCTTTGACCTCATGACCCTAAAATCTAATCAGTTCATTGCCCTTCCCATAGGCACACATTACCCAAGTTTGAAGTTGACCCGTCAAACGGTTTTTAAGTTATGGCGAGAACGAGCCATTTTCATGCATACAATGACCTCTGTGACCTTTGACCTTTGACCTAATGACCCCAAAGTCTAATCAGATCATTGTCCCTACCATATGCATACATGATCCAAGTTTGAAAGTGATCCGTCAAACGGTTCTTAAGTTATCGCGAGAACGAAAACGGGACGGACGGACGGACGGACGGACGGACGGACGGACGGACAACCCGAAAACATAATGCCTCCGGCACCACCTTCGGTGGCGGAGGCATAAAAACAACAAACAACAAGTTCAACTTGATTATAAGGACATTACTTTTTAGCGAAAAGTTGTTGAGCAAAATAACTTAGAAAGAGTGTTGTTACACCTATTGACTAGATTCTGTGTAAAACTGAGATTGATCTATCAAGTAATCGATGAGTGAGCACACATCAAAAAATTAAAATGTCATTTACAGACATAAAAAGGACTCTTGATACTTTTGAAAAGTGATTATCTTGTCTTCGACGTGTGTTCACTCATGCTTGACTCTTCAGATCTACCTCATTTTACACAGAATGTAGTCGATATATAATATATATATGTAACAACACCCTTGCCAAGTTATTTTACTCAAAACCTTCTCGTCAAAATGTAATGCTATTTGAATCAGGAAGGATTTACTTTATTGTTAGCTTTTATTGTTTTGATTTCACCACCACTTTGCCACAAGTCGCTTTTTACATTCTCATAAACGCTCTTTACGAACGTAATAGCATACCAGCACACAAAAATGATACCGAAGATGCGGGAGAAGTTACTATTTCAAAATTTGAATAATTATATCGGCGTCACCGTGATAGAGGTAATGAATTGAAGCTGCTGTCAAACAATTATTATAATAATGGTGGTTTCTTCACGCATGACGCTCACTAATTCCACCAATAGTGACGCTGAATCGAAAACTTGAAATGCTTCGTCTCAGCTAACCAGTACGATGGCGTCACCACTGATGGAATCAGTGGGCGTCACGCGTGAAGAAAAGTGCCTAATGTCTTACCTGTTGAACCAGTCGTCAGTATACCGAGGGTATGGCAGGGGGTCATTACTACTAAAGTCATAACTTGCATTGGCGTTGAAGTTAGGAGCGATGTCCGGATGGAGATAATCAATACCTGCGATTGGAGGAAAGTTTTCATGAGAACATTTAAGACAATTTTAACACGTTGTCATTGAGGTTGTGAAATTTTGACTGCACATTTTACGAAATACAAAGTAGGCCTAATGTTCGTCTATAGAGTATTAGAGATCTTTCCTGTTGAAAAAAAGTTCTTACCATTCAAAAGCATATACACCGCATAAACATAGTTCGGAACAATTTTATAATATTATGATATCTCAGAGATTAGTTGTCTTTTAACGAAACGAAAATCTCATTAAAAAAATATCACATGTTGGCAGGAAAGCAAAATTAAATCATAAAGAAGTAAGTAATATGTATGCCTGTTATAGTATTGTATTATCACTAGGAATCTTTATTGTTTTTTTCCATTATAAGAATGGCATTATTTCTGTTCTGGGGAATTATATTTACATAAATGCTGAAGTGAAGCAATGACACATCATTCAAAGGAACGTCGTCAATATGAAATTATTTTCATGCTTCGAATATGTTGTGTGTGAATTATTATATACTTAGATGAAAAAGGCTTCGAAAAGAATTATTTACCATCGTCCATAATAGCGATGGTGACGCCCTTTCCTGTGTAGCCTGCCTTCCATGCTTCCTCTATATTTAAATCTAATCCTGGCCTCCCGTCAGCTTGTCCAATATTTTTCTGCAAGATATAAGACAATAAAAATAATTATCATCTATATAGGGCGCTTTAGCCGTGCAATATTATGCCATAAATGCACGGTCAAATCTAAGTACTGCTTTTCACAGTTGTATGCCTCCTGAATAATGATCATAGATAATATATAATTATTGTATTGGATGATTTTACTTCATGGGATACCAGAATATTCCACTCGATCTTTAGGGCCAATATTGCACTGATATTTGATTCGTGCAATTTTGTCCTAACTCATGGAATGTTTCTGGTATCCAATTCTGAACCAATACAATATAGTTATTAAACACTAATCTTATGTCCACATTGACTTTATTCGTTTGCTGATTTGGAATACAAAATCATATTATATGTCTTTTGGAAGTGAGGTTTGAATTAGACAGAGCGTTCGGTGTCCTTTTCTTCAAAATAATGTATTCTGTTGGCACCTGAGCACAAGTCACGTTTCAGTTTCGGTTTTTCAAGCTTGCCGCATGCATTACCGCCATAATTGATTTTTCCCGATAAGAAAAAGAGCACTATTCTGAAAACTATTCAATAAGCAAGCACAAAAAGTATCGAAATTCAGCGATTCGTCTAAGTTTACAAATGTCATTCGATAGGTGTTCCTTGGGGAAAACATCGCATTTCAATCTTGGTCAATCTGATGGAGAAAGGAACAAATGAATAGTGAGAAGGAGAGAGCCGTTAGATGGCAGGTGGAGGGATTTAAGCTTATCCTTCATCCATAATGCAGCGATGAAACAAGGCGCATCTCACCTATCACTACCTATCAACGTGTGAATGTTCACTAGACGAGCATGTTACAAGATTGTGCAGGTGGAAATGACATGTGGGAATATTCCTCATTTTAGATCGCTCTTGAGAATACCGAGAAAATGTGTTAAATAATAACTAATAAAATAAAGAGCTTTTACTCAGGAGATGGTAAACTCAGTGGCGGATTCGGGGGGGGGGGCGTAGGGATGGCGCGCCCCATACAATTTGACAGCCCCTCATTGACTGTAAATGTTAAAATCCGAAAATTTCGGATTTTAACATCCTGGATCCGCCACTGGTAAACTATATAGTTAGCCAAAGTATGACAATGGGAATCAACCCTTGTGTAACGTTCCACAGTCCATTGCACTTTTGTCCTTTATGCCTAACACTTTCTCCTTCAACCATTTCCTTTGCGATCCTTAATTCAAATTCGTCTCATTCACATTAGTCATCTCAACATATAGTGAGCCTTACAGAAAGAAATCATATGCAGTGGCGGATCAAGGATTTCAGGATGGGGGGGGGGGTGCGCGCTGCCGAAATTTTCGGACTTGAACATGTCACGGTCAATGAGTGGTTTAAATTACAGGGGTACGCGCGTCCCCTGCGCCCCCCCCCCCCCGCCCGCTGCTATGCTTCTCATCTAAACCACCTACACAGTAAGTCTCGTCTTACTCAAACTCACTCGAGATAGAGCACCTGATTTACCTGTCAGCTCATTTCAGTGAGAGAGATAGACTGGTAATCACTGGCGTTAATGTAAACCGTCGCTTCTAGCGATGGCGTTTCGAATTCAAAACGAGACCCAGATTTTAATGAAACAAAGGTGATCGATTTAAATGAGATAACCTTTCAAAGCTAGAGGCCCACGTCAAACATTTGCCATTTAAAATGTATTTTGAAACCCTTTTTGAATTATTGCAATGGGTTCCTCAGCCAGGAATAAATCGTTAATGTATATCTAATTCATCAGACTAGAATCACACACGACAAACTATAAAAGCAAATATTTCGTGATAACAAAAGAAATATATGGGCCTATATAAGGTGGGTATTTTTCCCCATTACGTTAGCAAAAACAAAAAACAAAATCTTGTAAAAAAGCAAATACTAAAAATAATTTTTCTCTTAAAATAGTTCTTTGTTTTATTACTTATCAAACCAAATAATTAATTATTTTGAAAAAATAGTAGGATAATAGGATATAGTAATAATAAGTATAATAATAGGATAATCTATTAAGGTTATTTTCATACAAAATAACAATTCAGTTTCATTAGCGCGCTGTGATCTGGGATACCTTGCATCTTTTCGCCGTTAATGGAATTGAATTATTCAGGAGATTCCTTTGCAATTTTGAAATGATACACTCTTTTCATTTGAGTAGTAATTATAGCTAACCCCGTAAAGATCCATCTGACCTTGATAAGGTACGCCCTCTAGCGTTCCGAACTGCATGTCTTCGAATCTCAAGAGTTTGTGGACTTGTTTGCTTCATGACATGGGTACTCTGTTTGATTGAGTAGTATACTCCCTACGTACCTAAGGGACTGAAGGACTATCTCATTGTGAAAGACTAACTTACTTTGGTGGCGCATGCAGGGGAGGATACATAACAGTTAGGGCATATCAAGATTGAAAAGATATTAAATGAAAGTGCTCATGATCTTCCTCAAGCTCTTAGCCTATATGATGCACGATGCACCCCAAAAAGAGACAAAACATTTTAACTGCTTAAGCTTTGACCATATTGAACGAATAAAAATACTGCGACAATATATTCTAATCAAGAAACTTGAAAATTTAATAAATGAGCAATAATTATTTTATTTCATTACTTGCCTTTGTAAACTTTCGTTGGATTATAAATGACTTAAAACATCTAACCTCATGGCGCGGTAAACTTAGCTTAGCCAAAGATAAAATGAATGAATTCGGGTACATTCTCCAATATTTCTGAAGAATGACGTCTCATCTCAAAGTTTAACACAAAATGTTATTCCGAAATGTTAACGGTTGGCGTGCCAACACCTGATTGTATTTTGACAAAAGACGTCTGCCTTTGCTCTGCTCAGCGTTCCTATACCGTCCGACAATCATGTTCAACGTTACCCGGGGGATATCGCTCCACATCAAAAATGACGATATCTCTAGTCTCATGTCAGCCAGTCCACTCACAACTGTTTGTTCAGGTTTGTGTAATGGCATTGAATGGTGTCAATAATACACCACCATCTACTGAGCGTCAGAAAGACATTAACCCAGTCATTGTTATGGAGCTAGCATCGTTCTAGCTCTCAAGATCATCAGGTTTGTGTAATCGTCTCAATAATACACCATCATATACCTCGAGAGATGGACGTTAACCCATTTACTGTTACAGGTACATGGAGTTAACATCATTAGGGAATTTTCGAATGTGTCGACGTGCCGCCTGAGCGAGGTTGAAAGGTAAAGAATGGAAGCTATAAGGGAGTTTACAGTTCCCGATAGGAGCTCTGTGACGTCATTGGGTCAGGGGTCATATGTACGTGGTCTCCTCTATATCAGGAATTCTTATGTGTGAAGTCTATGACACCTTTTGATTTACATATGGTTTTCATGCTTTTTATCGCTCATATTGTGAAAATAAGGATGAAGAATCGCACTTGTCTATTCATGAGATAGCCAGTGTATACTTATTCCTATCTTTATTTTGATATCATGTTTATTTAAGTCTCTTTTCTCAACTGAAAGCGAAATTTGTAAGTTACCAACTCGCGTACGGCAAAGCGGCATTGAGTTCGCCGAAACTAACGGGGCTTGAAATCTCGATATTCAGACCGGTGTGCATAAGTACAGAGTCGGTGTTTTTGCAACTTTCTGGGAGGAAAACGTTAATTAAAGTCATAAAAATGTCTCATCATATTATTCAACATGGCAAACGAGAAGGAAAAAACCGACAAAAAGAAATATACAGCTAGATTTTTGTCTGATAAGAATTTGTTGGTTGGTTGACCCATGGGTTGACTGTACGGTCGCCGCATTTTATGTACATATGGCCTGACCCCGAAAGTGGATATCGGAGACTCGCGCATGCGCAGATTGTATCTGTAAACTCCCTTATTGGCAAACAATCTTCATCATTATAATAATGATGATGGCTTCTTCACGCGTGACGCTCAAAGCCCCTTAACCCTATCAAGACCAAGGGGGGGCACAATGTGCCCCCTACCAAACTTTTATACGCCATTTCTGTACGCTTTGCTCATTTTCCCCCAAACTTGGTGACTTTTCCTAAAAAATTTTCACGAACATTTTGATACATATTTTGTGAGGATATGATATTCCATGTTGCCATGGCAACCATAAATTGACAGCCATGTTTATCCAATTTTTGATCATTTTTGATATACATAGTTTTAAACACGTATCAGGAGATCTCCCCCGAAGGAACAACTCCCCCGGGGACATTCCGGAGGAACAGCTCCCCGGAGGACATAGGTTAGGGTTAGGGTTAGGGTGTGTCCTCCGGGGAGTTGTCCTCCGGGGAGCTGTCCTCTGGGAATTGTCCCGGGGAGTTGTCCTCCGGGGGAGATGTCCTAGAACCTTTTAAACAATATTTTGGTGTTATAAATAGGGTTTCTTTATTCAAAATAAATTGAATAAACATTCCAAACTGAATACCAATACTTTTCTTTTGTTTTTGTTTCTTTTTATACAAAAAATGGCGCCAAAACAATAAATATAATAGAAAATATTGAAATATCAATTTATTCATATTTTTAATTTTTGTAAATGAGTTTATCCAATGAAATTCCCAGAATATGATTATTGCTTATTATACATTCACTTTGCATGCCTAAATAGTGAAAATTAGTACAAAAAAAAAAATCATTATTTAATTATTCAATTAATTACCAAAAACGCCCTCTGTTGGTGAAATCAAATTTTTCTTATTTAAGAGCATAGAGCGCCCTCATTTGGCAACCTTGAATATTTCAAATGGACGAATGAACAATGAATGAATCCTAAAACATATTTGTAACAGTTTCCATCTTCAAACTATGATTTTAGGGAGTTAAAATGATTTAATTCTAATTTTGTGAATTTTTCTATGTATTTCTTTATTTAAGTGAAAATAGCGCCCCCATATGATGACCTTGAGAAATTTTAGTTGTACCAAATTGTAGAGCTTGAGTTGCTCTATCGTCATGCCAAATATGAAAGCGATCGGTCAAATAATAAAAAAATTATACCTTGGTCTTGATAGGGTTAAAGGTCGACATGCTGAATGTAAAACTTGATATGGCTAAAAAATGAACAGTTCGTCTCAGATCTCCAGTACGATCAGGTTAGGCGGCACCTCGACACATTCGAAAACTCCCTATTCTACCTCTCAACAACAAGCGATCATTATCGTCGCCAGCGTTTTTTTTATACGTTACATTTGGTAATATCTGTTGTAATATTTTATAGACTCTTGCAGATAATAATTATTTTCTGTGATTTTGACTATGTTAAAGCTCAGATGCAGTTAATTTGTTATGTTATTTTCTGTAATATTTTCTCAGATTATGCATGAATGTTTATGATTTGAATGAACAATAAAGAATACTACAAAACAAAAAACAAAAATTACATCATTACGATGGCCAATCGACAATTAGGTCTACATTACTTGGTAATGAGGCAACATTCTTGAATGATAAGTCAACACATTTTCCCTTTTTGTTTTAGCTACATGAACTTTCATTACTCTTTCCTTCCATTATTAACATCAATAATTGGTTGTTTTATGAATTTCATGACGACCATCTCATTTTCTCATTCCATATTAATTCCATATAGAGTTACGTATAATACTGTGCGTTTCGCGTCTCTTGGGGTACTAGTAATGCGACCTCAAAACAACACATCACAGCCCCCGGTGGTTTGGATAACTAACACAAACATCTATACAATCCATCTTTCTTGTTTCTCGAATATAGCACGCATCTTCTAGATTACACCGCTTGTTGATTGCAAAAACTAATCAAACCGCACTCTTTTGACTCCTGACTGCGTAATTTCCCCTCTCCATATAACTTTCGTTTTCAGAGCACAATAGGCGCATATATATAAATATATATATATATATATACTGTACTTTTTTGTGATATAAGTATGAATTAGTTTTGTAAGATAATTCAAAATGAGAATTTAAAAAAAAATTTTGTTGGTTGTATACTATTATTATTACTGAAAGGCAAATCGAAAACTTATGGTTAACTATTATCATATTGCAGACAATGACCACAAAACCATTTCAAGAACTAGAGATGGGCGCTGGTAAATATTAAACATATCTATAATCAGATCTCACAAAGAGGAGTAATGAGCGATTTCCCCATTTTCTTCTTCTTTTTGAGGGGGTTGGGGCTGTGTCGCTGTGTCATTTTTGTTTTCAAAATAACCAGAGGAATTTAAGACTTTTGTGCATTACTTGAAGGACAAAAGAATATGCAAGCGCAAGGATTTTTTTAGTACAATCTAATGAGTGCCGCAAGTACAATGCATAAAATCCATATTTAAGTTGGAAGAGAGTTCATACAAATTTTGTTGTTGTCGAACTTTACGACAGTGGTCTATTAAAGAGTCAATGTATTTTATCCGAATCGATCGCAACTCCTCCAGGTATGTATAATTTTCAATATGACAAAAATTTCTAGATAATTTTCCATCGATTATGTTTAGGTGACGGGGAGAATGCTGTACAATAACAATATACTTACAATAAACCATTGTTTTGATAGAAGTGGATCGTTGAACGGGGCATCTTTCCAAACTTTAGGCTTTTCCTCCTTGGGTGGTTGTATTTTGGGAAGATCAAAATTCTGGTATAATTGTTGCAGGTCTTTGAATCCACGCTTTACTCGAACATATCCTTCTTGTTGAACAACACGCTTTACCTGTAAAGAGAGAGAAGGGGAGAGAGAGATAGAGAGAGAGAGAGAGAGAGAGAGAGAGAGAGATGTGTGTAAGAAATTATCATTATTTCGCATTTAGGTAGAAATTCTAGCTCTCAACTGTGAACAAAAGCAACATAATGTGTTAAAAAAATAAATAAATAAATAATAATAAAAAAAAACGTCACAGATGTTGAGATAAAAAGTGCAGAATGGAAAATAATACATGGCCCCTGTTTCTAGAAACTTTTATGTCATGATATCAGTCGTAAATCATGACATAAATCCCAGAATCATGACATAATTCCGTTGATTTAAACTTTCTGTCGGAAATCATGTGATAAAATAATGACGTAACATAGCATAACATAAATTCATGTCACGATACATATAAATTTCTAGCAACAGGGCCTAATTAGGCAGTTGACGATCTAACGCCCATGCAGTCGAATTTCTTGACATCTTGGTTCTCAGCCGACAATATGATGTTATGATCATTCAACGGGTTGGTTCGATTAAATGCATTTTGACAACTATGATATTCTTGCAGAAATGTGAATAATATCACTCAGAGCTGAACCACCTATATCACACCAATACCTCCAGTTTTCATTGTGAAATGTGCTTCAAACTTAAAGACTCTGAAAACGCCATCTTGTTAAGGGTAAAAGTCCCATGAAGTAATTTTCTAATTTGCTATTAAGTCGAGTCTGCATGATATATTTCTTTGGTCGTTGCAGAAAGCTTTCCGTGTATTGAGATCAATACAAGGCGAGTGTATGCTGTATTGGGTTTTTAAAAAATTTACCTCAGTCACACAGCTAAAATGCTGAGCAACAACTAAAGATATCTTCTAAATAATTTGATGTACATGAGTATTCGGTTAAGGTGATATTAATTGACGCCGAATACACGTGTATATGTCTCTCTCTCTATTTCTTTTCTCTCTCTCTCTCTCTCTCTCTCTCTCTCTCTCTCTCTCTCTCTCTCCCTCTTTCTCTTTCTTCATTTTCTTATTATTAATATTCTAATCAATTACACATTTCATAAGGTTAGATTAGATTAACTTTGAGGGCGCGATGCTGATGAAAACCCAAAGCTCTCACATTACATCAAAAATTGCAGAAACTGTAGTATTCGGGGTTGACTAGAGATAGATTACGATGCAGCTATAGCTGGAATAAAATCGATCTGTACACAAGGGATGGGCATCGTATTATGTGTGCTTTAACATTGATCATCAATCGGGGCTTATTTGCTTGCTCCGAAACAGCCGCATCTTCCTGGGGTGGTCGAGAATTAGCATACCCTTCTTTCGTGTAGGTAGAAAATGGACAAAGAAGGCTCGACGTATGGCTTCCATGACATGATCGAGTGGATAAACTGTTTAAAACCACGCAATATCTCCATCAGCAGGAGAATAAAGTTACCAGATTAACACAGGGTAGATTAGCTCTTACCATACCAAATAATGTGATATTATGTTAGACTACAAAGATTTACTTACGTTTTGTTATGCAATATTCTTTTTATACCATTTTTATTCTAAACTTCACAAAGTATAATGCTGTTTTATATTTAAAAAGAAAAGACAAACTTTTTATCGCCTAAATTAATCCTGAAGTGTGGAAAAAATTACACTTTTTTATATAATTATTTGAAAAACCATTTGCAATTCCCATACCATTCAACCGGCCATTCGACCACTTATAGACTTTTAGACGTTTATATAAATCTAGTTCAGGGTATTGCATGATGTAGGCCTATAGTACGATTCTGGAGAGTGCTTTCAATCTTGTAATCACACTTTTATGTAGTCTAAATGTCTAAATGTCTAAATAGTAATAAGTAGTAGGCCTATTTAGTAAATAGTAATAAGTAATAGGCCTATTTAGTAAATAGTAATAGTAATAGTAATAAGTGGTTAATAAATAGTAATAAGTAGTAGGCCTATTTCTAATAGTAATAAGTAGTAGGCCTATTTCTAATAAGATATAATTATGTTGAATGTTCGTTCTTTCCGTTTAAATGATCCAGAAAACATGCAAAATGTATAAAGGCGTGTCCATTGTTCGAAAAGCTAATGAAGAAAAAAAAAATGATGACATAATAAAAGGATTATTAAAGAATAGACATGTACATCAGTATTATAATGCGTCATGCACTACCAAGGTATTTGTCTGCGTACTCTAATATTGATGCTAGCACTAAAGTAGGTTAAATAAGTAATGCGTCATGAACTACCAAAGTTTGTAGTTACAGAATAGGCATGTGCATCATTATAATTGTACAATGCGTCAAGCACTACAGTGTGACCCAGAAAAAAAGTAAACCTAACCATGGAGTAAGAAGAGACTGAGGAACTCAAAATCTGTCCATTGATACAAAATTTATACGTGTGCTGTCATGGATAGGTATGCTTTTAAAAATCTGTGTCAAGATCAATTTGTATCAATTTTAGGCAAAACAACCAATGGCTTCCCAATCATTCATTCATTGCCTTCCGAGTCCAATCACAAGGGACAAAAAATACATGGACTATTAAAATAGATGACTTGCTCCTTCCATGGAGTACTCTTCGTACTCCATGCTCCTTCCAAAACTTGGTACAGGGCAATTTTGAAGTGGGTTTTTTTTTTTAAAGATAAAGCGCTCAATCATCCATGACAGCACATGTATAAATTTGGTGTTATCGTACAGAATATGAATTACTATTTAACGTAAAATAAAACTTTATGTCATATAAGTTATCAATTATTAAAGTTTGATTTACTTTCTTTTTTTCTGATGCGCACTGCATATTTCTGAGAATTCAATAGGGTTTCCCCGTGTAGTATTACGCTCTGATTGGCATTCCAATTGCCAATATCAACAGACAATACACAGCAATTAGCATGAAGAAGTGCAGTTGGAATAATTGAGAAAATGGCCTACATGATAACGAGATTCTGTGAATTATTCTTCCCTCTGGTATATAAAATTGAGAAGATCTGGGTTATGTAATTCGAGTCTTATCAAACGTGCTGGTCATGTTCACACTCCCACACAAGTCGTGCACACTGCATGTTGACTCCTATAAAATACCATCTCATACAGGTTGGGACACTAGCACTACGTGACAAGAAATGAGATGCATTAATAAGTATATCTGACACTCATAAGTCTGGTAGTGAAGACTCGTTTGCAAACATTGTGACAGTTTGCAATTAAAGCCCCTTTCACAATTATTGGTGATGCGACTGCTTACAACCATTGCGATTGGGCGCAACATATATTATTGTGACGAAATGATCGCTAACGATCGCATGAGCAATTGTGAAAGCCCCTTAATCAACGGTGAAGACGAAGAGAGTGAGCACGTTGTGTTTATTTTGTTTAATACTAAGTATATTTTATATAGTTGAAAGGGATATACTTATCATAACTGCCAAATCATAACAGTAAGGACTCCCTTAATGTAATAGTAATATTGAAAATTTATACTGCGCCATGTAAGTCATAATTGACATTCCTGGCACACGTCATGCATGTGAGAATTTATTTGACTATGACATAATAGTCAAATTTAAATTATAACATAATTATAATTAAATATGATTTACATTACTAAGTTAAAAATTTATCACTCATTACAAGCGAACATGCTCTTTTTGCATTTCAACTCGCTTCATTCTATATGCCATTTGCCAGTGTTCTTTAAGACTCCCATATGGCGTCAAAATGGCGTCGCATACTCCTACAACACGCCGCGGGCATTAGTGCATTGGCATACTGCTGTGAATGTGATGGCTGCATATAACGGTGGTGAGTGGGATAAAATCTATGTGAAATGCAAGGCCAAATCTTGCATTTAATAGTGCAGAACGCTCTATAAAGGTCATCAAATTTTGGTTGCAGTTTGTATTTATGGACCATTTTTGCCGCCACGTTGCATTTGATGATTGTGTGCTTCAAAAAGATTGGAAATCACAGCTTATTGATTCCAAACGGACTTGATGAAGCCCTTGAAACAAGCCAGCGAATAAGGGAATTATTGACCAAAATATCGACACATACGTATCTTGTTTGGAATTCACGAAATATTACCAAAACAACAACAATACTAGCCTCGGGATTGAAGATCACAAGAAGATGTATATGCCAATAATGGCACAGAACTATGAACTTCGACTTTGATTCAATGCAGTATAGAGAATGTTAAATATAACTTGAATATACATAAATATAATGTAACATGACAAAATCATGATTCAAATCATAAGACGAAAATCGAAACGCCTCTTTTGTGCAGAAAAGGGAAACTAAATTTCCACTCAAAAGTTATTATGACACCAATTTTAGCCTGTTTATATCGCAAACGGTTGAAAATATTCTTTGAAAGCTTTTTCATCTCATAAAATTATCTTTTTATTGCTCACCACAACCTATAAAGAAGTCTATTCTCACTTCTCACCAAGAAACGGCACGCATCATTGGAAAATAGTGGTATTGACTCTAATAAAACGAGAACCTGCACTCACGCTGGATGTGAGTAGGGAATTAAATGAAACATAAACACTTCTCAGTACGTGAGGAATTTTGCAAAATGCATATTATCTCCCAAATGGTGACGATTGCATATTGTAAGCAAACTGGACACATGACCCGTATATTGTCAGTTTTACTTGCCGATGTATTTTCTTTATACGAAGGAAAGAAATTGCTTGGAAAACAGAGAGAAAAGTCATGGAAAATCGACTTTATTGGTTCTAAATTTCCCCGTCTTTTCTATTTTTATATTTCCTCCGTTGCAATATCCTGTTCGTACATGTCATTTGTATTTATTCATCATCACAATAATACCGTATATTTGATGTTCTTTAAACAATTCCCCTTAGAAACAGTGCAAGGTACTTATTCAAGGCACACTTTAGTTTCTTGATTTTGTCTTATTTATTTATTTATTTATTATTTGATTGCTATTAAAAATAAATTAATTATTGCAAGTAACATAGGGAATATCAGAGAAAAATGGACATTGAATATGACACTGCTAATCGATTGTGTTTCGAATCCATGACCTAATTCCAAGTAAGAAACCACTTAAAATGATAAAATAATGTGAACATTACAACAATCCATTGTAACGCCTTAATAGATTGAAGATCAATTCACGAACTGAATATCTTGATTTTTCACATTCTATATTTCTGGTTATTTTCTTTCGTTTTTCAAACTCTATGTTTTGATGAAGTTTTTAGATATTTTTTATATGCGAACATGGATCACAGCTTTAATACAACCGTCTAATTGTGTTTTTGTTCTGTTTTGTTTCGTTTTTTCTAATACGCACATTCTGTTTCCTTATTTTATACGAAAATTTTGGAACAATGTTCCATGATTGATTCACTTTGTTTGAGCAATATTAGGCAACATTCAATCATACATGACATTGGAAGGAGTGAATTATCATGAAAGCTGGGAGCGAGGAAATGTTGACGGATTTAATCAATCAAATACTGCATTTTTTAACGCCACGGGTAGTCCCTCAAATACAATTTCAATGAGAAATCGTTTCATTTCGTAAACCTAATTTACATTTGGCCTAAATGCCACTGTCTGTATACATTAGCTGCATAATTCGAATGGGAAGAGTTTGTGCAGTCTAGCATTACATCTCATACAATCTGAACACAACATCGAAATAATTTGTTTAAGTTCAGTATGTGAACTCAAGGCCTACTTTTCGTTCAAGATGTCAGTAAATCCTATCGTTTTTGGGTTATTAATTTGTTTATTGGTTGATTTAAAATAAAATGCATAACGATCCCAGCTGAGTTTGTGTTATAAAATATCGATTCAGGTTAGAAAATTCCTTCAAGAATCAAAAGCGTATTTGTGTCCATAAGCTATACTTATTTATAAATTTATAAAGAATTTCAGCGCCAAATTTCGGAAAAGCAGCTGATATCCTTGAGAAGGACTCTTTTTTTTTTGTTTTGTTTCGTTTTTTGCTCCTGTGAATTAGTCGCGATCTCATATTTATAGTCGCATGCCATTATAAATCAATAAACCGATCTCTAAAATATACAAATCAAATACCTGTTGAGAATCATCTCCAGCTCCTTTTCTAACAACCCTCTTCATGTTGCGTGTTTCAAAAGGCCTATTATATTGATGGTATATCTTGTAGTGTCAATATATATAGTTTACTTCTTTATGAACATGATGTCCATGAAGATGTGTGTTTCATTTCCTTTGCAAGAGCCTGCGGATTTTAATATCCTGTGTAAGCAAAGAAAAAAAAATCTTTTCTGTATTACTAGTATTTCAAGTTATCTAGCCTCACATCGCCATCAGAAGAGAACAGGATTTCAATAGAATTCAATTAAATCAGACAACACTCATTTGACAATATGATAAGACGTGGTTTTATTGGTGAAGTGCCTTTGCTCGTTGAATGAAATAATTATAATGAGAGTTCGAGAGCAGTCCTATTTTCATGAACACCGTCTAAATCCTTTTATGAATCAGTACACTTTCTTTCCTCTGTTTTAAATTTTGTTTTTATTACAAGGCATTTTCATGATAAAGATCGGCATATTCAGACAATGGTCTAAAATAGAAAAAACCTGATATTAAGCTAGCTTGAATAAAGTGTAAGTGATAAAAGCTACCGCTATAAAAATGATGTAATATGAAAATGCATTACGGCCAATGTAGTGGATTTGATGATAATGGGCCCCATGTCGCTTATAATATTTTAAATCATATTCTGTGCATTACATTTTTCCGGTCTTAAAATATTGAACCAAATTGCATGAGGTTGCATTTTGTGAGGAAATTATATTTTGCTTTTGGTTGGCAAGACAATTTTTGTAGAAAGAACCAGTTTACATTCATCGTTAAATGGAAAGTAATGTTTTCTCAATTTTTGAAACTGCAACTGGTTTCCCAATTATCATCATTATCGTCTCTTCCATTTAAAGTGAATGATATAGATAATCTACAGCTCATGAGGTAAGCGATTATCAGTGGTTCTTGAATCGCAAACACGAAACCCATCACACTTTTCTGACGCTGGGCAGTGTTCATGATGATAAAGTTTGTTGTATAATTGCTATTACTGATTTAAAATGATTATTCTCATTACTTCTTACTCAAATGTCTAAAAAAAAACAAAAAAACTATCTTGTTTAATATTGGTGTCGACATGCGATGGAGACAAAGCGTTTCGAGTTAAGGACGTTGCACAGTTAAAACGAAGTCCATGTCATTTTCACCAAATTTTGCACAGAGTTACTTTGGTATCTATGTATGCCAAAAATGCAAAAAATAATATAGGTTCATGTGCTTGATTTTTTGCTACGGGACTTTGAAGTTGCCATATTTGAATGGCAGGTGAAATACGCATAATTTAAGAAATTGGCCTCTCTTAGACCTCTCGATTGCAACAAACGAGTTAAAATCGTCATTACTTTGTCAAAGCCGTATCAAACTTTATCAAACCTTCCCGATTTGTTACGAAGTTTATACCAAAGATGGGGACATTGTTTAAACTGGCACATTTGTTCTTATTTTCGAGCCAGCAGCGCCCTCATGTGGCAAAAAAGGTGCGTAAAATGGCAAAACCCATATCTTAGAGGCTTGGAATCTACAAGAAAATAAAAAAGTATAGTTTAAGGTGCACTTTTTTAAAAAACCATGACAGTCTTATCAAATTTTGCAAAGTTGTAGAGGGATTCATCATAAATATGTAGAAATTTTTAAAAAGGGGGTACATGTGCTCGTTTTCGAACTATCGGCTCCCGAATACTAACAAATCGGCTTGAAAAGTCACAAAAACGCGCCGAAAACGTCTAAAAAGCGTAAAAATCCACTCTAAATTACACTTGATTAAAAATTATGCTCCCAAACATTTAAAATTCATGACATTTTCATACAAATTTGCAACGTTGTATACATACGCAATGGGTAGTAACATTCAGAAAAGGGGGTCCATGTGCTCGTTTTTTAAGCTATCGGAGCCCGAATAGTTGCGAATTGGCTTGAAACCACAAAAACGCGCCGAAAACGTCAAACAAGTCTGAGAATCCAACCTATATTACATTTGATTCAAAATCATGCTCTCGAACATTCAAAATCCATGTCAATTTCGTCAAAATTTGCCAAGTTGTAGAGGAATATATACTAAAAGAGTAGGAAAATTAAAAAATGGGGCTCCATGTGGTCGTTTTCAATATATCAGCGCTGTAATAGTGGCGAGTCGACTTGAAAACCACAGAAACATGCCAAAAATACTCAAAAATGTGAAAACTCTATCTAATTTTAGACTTATTAAAAATCCTGCTCCCAAACATTTACAATTCATTTCATATCCATCGCAATCTCTAGAATAACACGAACATGTACCAACATAAATGCTTTACATATCTCTGCAAGTTAGTAAATTATGAACAAAAAGAAGGAATAAATAGCATATTTATAAAGTTCATTTCATTTAACTCTTTGAACGCTGGATCGCCCATGAGCGCTGTATATTTTTCCATTGTGACGTAGTAAATAATGCGCGCCCAGGATGCGCGGTAAAGATGCGCAGAAACATAACTGTGCAACGTCCTTAACATTCTGACACTCACATGGAGTGAATGCAACACAGGATAAAACATATTTCCTCAATAAATTTACCATTATCATTATTTTGAGTAAACATTACATACATTGAAAAATAATATTTGGCTATTGGATTAAAAAAAAAACTTGACCCACAAGAAGATTTTGTTTATCAAGAATGTTCCATGTTTTGTTTTTAGTCAGTCGTCATGTCCTGCCATATTGTTCCCACTGGACTGTTTGGTATTCTGTTACTGATTTAGGTTCATCTTTGCTATATAACATGTACACAGAAAGGACATCGCGATTTGGATCTCCAATCATTCCAGCCAAAGGAGAATTCTCGATATATTTTTTAGAGTATGTACTTTTTCACGACGATTGAAAAGTAAGATAGAACGATTTAATCTTTCAAAGCCATCCCTTCTGAGATCCATTGTACCTTTGAGAAGTATATGATCGTCATAGAAGGACTATTGCCCTATTTCATAAAGATACTATTGTTCTGTGATAAATGCTAGATAAAAGGGATGTGGAAGAGATGTGAATGTATATGGGAATGAAGAAAGAAGGCAAACTGAATATAATGTCGGATGATGTAAGCAAAAACGCAGGATACGTGAACTTTGGAAAAATCAATATAATTGTAATAAGATTAACAAGTTAATTTAGATCGGGCTACAAAAAGTAGGTAGAAGAGGGACATGAGCCAATATCTTATATCGTCTGTTGGGAGCCCTAAGGGCGTTATTGCATCTTATAGATGTTCCGTTGAGAGCCATAAGGGCGCTATTACTGTACAAAGTCAATGGTAATAGCGCCCTTCTGGCTCCAAACGGAACATCCTTGATCTGCAATAGCGCCCTTCTGGCTCCAAGCCGACGATATTTGAGATTTAGGATTATGTTTCGGGCAAGAAGTATGTACACTACTAGGTGTTAATTATAAAAGAATTTGTTATCATTTGTGTGGTGTTTCAGATGTTGTATTGACACCAAGTGCATGGTGTTATCAATACTTATCTAACACTATCTAACATCACAAGTTTAAAATCAGCTCCTGGGGGCCGTTTCATCAAAGGACTCGTCGGACGTTTTATTCGACAAATTTGCTCTCAGCCAATCAGATGCAAGCATTTCAGTAGCTTATCACAGTTTGTCGGATAAAACGTCCGACAAGTCCTTTCATGAAATGCTCCCCAGGTCGCATATTCTACACCAGCGTTTCTGCAGTGTTTATTCCGGAAAAAGAAAATAAAGATCGAGGGGGAAAAAGGGAGATCAAAACAGAGATCATACAGGAGAAACTCAAGAAGAGTTGAAGCGATCAATTTCATTCGCTTTATTTGCAGTATTATACTCCTTTTCTAAAATGTACTTCTTTATCTTGACCTCCCGACTGTATTCCTGCTATCCACGAAATAAAGTCATTGTGGACAATGTGAGTTGCTATTGTTCCGCTGCCATATGCTGAGCAAAAATGACCTTTATGTTATCATCAGAGTTAATCGCATTTTCGCCCCGAGTGCTCTTATATTCAAATCGTCCATATGCTACTGAAAACGTAGATGTATGACGCATTGGTGTACCTTTAAAAACAGCCACCATAATGATATCATCCAGAGGTTATTTTCTTAAAGCAATTATGTTACCATGACAACAGACTAAGAAATCATCGAGCCATTGTGTTGCTTAAGCCTATCGTAACTATAGTATTACGGACTAGCTCCCTGAATTTTTCATTATGATCAAAAGAGAGATCCTGTTTAAAAACTCGCGACTCGCGACGAATTCGTAATATGTTTCATACTTTGTTCATATCTCTTAATGAACAATTCACATTCAACAATGATCAATCATCAAAAGCGGGTTTAGCCAGGTATAATAAATTTTGTTCGTACACCAAAAGGTCAAAGATTAATATTTACTTTTTTATTATGATTTTTTTTTTTATAGAAGCATTACGACTCGCCACGGTCTATACTGCATATTTATTCTTCAAAATGTACCCGAAATGAATCTAAATTGATAATAGTGACAAAACCTAAGGCCAGGAAGCTGAATTGGTGTTAATTTATTATCATGATGAGCAGCCTATAATTAGCTTCATTGTTAGCGTTTTAATATATGTTAATATATTTTTGAAATTTATAACCTCTTTACAGATATTCAAACAAATCCGAGTCGTTCAGGAGCGGAGAGAAAGGAGGAGAGGGGATTAAGGGCATTATTTCATCATATCCCTTTATGTGCACACATGAATTATCAAAAATGATGTAAAGTAATGACGACATTTCTCCGTCAACTGTATTGGGATTGTTACAAAATTCTTACAAAACGACCTAAAAAATGAGTAATTTTCACACCTTTTAAACCATCCAGGGCAAACCCTAAGAGGTGTGAAACAACGGGCATAGGGTTACTAATGCCATGACGTCACGGTAACCATGGTAAAGTACATTAACTTTCTTTTTCGTTCGGGTAATTGGTGCAAGTAGAAAGGATGTTCTTATTGCGTTACGCCTTCCAGTAACCATGTTAGAGTTCCAATTTCTCTCATTTTATGTCACTTTTTCTACAAGCTATCGCGTATTAAGGGGTTTTTGGCATACATAGCAATAATTTAGGCCCACGACAAAACAGACAAGTGGGAAGCAAACATATTTATTGTATAACAGGACAGATAAAGTACCATAAAAAAACCGTAGTTTTGAGGAAATAAAATACTAACAATTAATCGTCTTTTTCCCTAATCATGCGAATGACACGCATAATTTCAATATAATATCGTTGCCTTTGATTTCAAAGGTTCAGGCATATTTTTTCTTTGTTTTATTATTTTTTTTTTTACGTCTGCGTATTTTGTTTTATGGTGTCGGCCAATAGAAACAGCGGATGTTGAGAAGGTCAAAGCAGTTCTACGCCTTTTTTCATGAGCAAAAGCCGAAATTAGCTATCAAATATCAATTGAAATAGCCCTAATTAAATTAGGCCATCGGCACAGATTCACCTCACTTTATTCTTCCACCCACATTTTTGACCAAGCGCCATGATTTTTTAGCCAGTTGATGGTCACTTATTACGTATGATTCACACGTATTTCTGCCAGAGCGTGTGGACATTTGCGTTGTGCCCCGTTCACAAACACGCCTTGCATACATTACTCAGTTAATTAAAGTTTTTTTATTAGTTCTTTTATTTTTGGCTGTGAAACACAAATTTGTTATTACCAATCGCAAACGATGAGTGTAATAAGTATAATGATTATCATAATACAGTTGAAGATTGATTGATTTTTTTTGCTGAAAGTGTACCTAAGCCATAAGAACTAAGAGATACCGCCGAATCTTGTCTTTGGTAATTGCACGAAAATAATAATACTTCTTGGGATTTACATAAAAAGAACTTTATTTCGGTACGTTACATTTATTTAAAATCATAAGAAATCTTAAAGAGTTGCCCTAGAAACAATTTCACCTGCAAAATTGTGTTATTAAAGCTCATATAGATCACAATAAAGAATTTGATTCTAAGATTTTTTTTTTTTTTAATGTAAAACGGCACCTCACAGGAACACTCCCCAGTGGAGTGGAGATTATGTAACTTAATATATACATGTACGTAGAGAATATGTAAGTGGAGAATAATCATACAAATTATAAAACAGTACTATGTAAGTTGGGAATATGCAACCTACGATGAAGGTTTTACGGTAAATTTTGTTTTGGTGCTCGTAAATGAACTACATTATTATGAAATACTGAATAGTCAGGAGCAGCTTAATAATATAATAATAATCATAATAAAAGCTGTGGTCGTGACCTCCTACAAGAAATGTGTCAAAATATCTAAACTTGGTTAGAATTAAAATTCTAATGATATCTAACAACAAACGAAATATTATGATTGATTTTTATGATAAGTTCATATCTACCTTTGATAGTAGATTGCACATATGAATGGTGATACCAATTTATAGAATAAAGTGCGTGGGTATAACGCCGTCATTTCCGCAGATATAGTTGCTGCAATCATCATAATTATGGTTTTAATCCAGACCAATGCATATATCTATACCCCCTCATCTACACTCGCTTATGTGGGGTATACTTGAGGACATATAAAGTAAACACAACTATTTCAATCACAATAACTTATAGAGAGTGTATGTTAATTAGTATATTTCGGGCTGACGTTATATGAGGATCGAAGATCCACATTTTATTAATGGATTCTGCAGTTTTCTCTCTCTCTAAAGAATAATAAAAATAAAAACATAATAATAATCAACACTTTTACTGTCCCCAGATTAATTTTTTAGAAATATTGATCATAACAATAAGAAGCTTTTTTTCCCACACACCCATCCTATCTCAGCTAGTAAACAAGTCAAAACTACAATCGAACATTCAGAGACGTAAATGTCATCTTTTAGTGACACTTGGGAATTAATTAACCACGGTATGAATTTTAAAAATACATGTCAACAACAAGAGCAAAAATCAATGACAATTAATGTGAAATTATTTCAGGTGCAGTACACCAAATTGTTTTTGAAAAAGAGCAGTTTAAATGATTTTAAAAATCATGAAATCTCTGAATTGGCAACGCAAAAAAGTGTAATCTCTATTTCCATGCACAAATCGGGGTTTTTTATGCTTCTTCGAAACTTTCCTCGATAAATTGTCATTAAGTACCATTTTCATTTTTTAAAGGCTTTAGGAATGAAATGAAAATATAATTAGTGCCAATTTAAGGATTAAAAAATGATCAATTTAGACCTTTGGAAAACTTGCACATCTATAATGGGTTCATATTCCAAGGGATGCAAAATCAGTGTTGGGCTACTCCATGCCTGAGGAACATACGTGATAGGGCAAAATAATGCTGACCAGTGAAGCATGTTGACCATGCATGATGTGTACTCATACAATATTCATGCACATGTCCCACATGTACTGTAATACAGGCGGGTGGCGGAAGACGAACGACCTGATTTCTCTTAAGCTCGTCCAGTCATGACATGAAAATGCTAGAGTTCGACTGAATTATGGCATCAATTCAGGCGAGAAATGGTAAATAATCTTCCGATCACGAGACTTTGCCCGTTGCGTATTCCTTCCCGGACATAACACTTCCGTTTGAAGAGGAATTATGTTTTTATTAATAGCTGCATGCCAACGGGTTGAAATTCTAATTACAGTCAGAGGTGTATTTATGAATATATTGGTATGACATAACAGCGATGTTTTGACGTGTAAAGATTTATCAAAGTCACTTCTGAACATTACTCAACTATGACGTATTTTAAAATAAAATATTAAGATATTTCAAGTGCGAATACATTGAAAGTTTGTTATACCAGTCACACCTTAACAACGGCTCGAATCTGACTGATGACACAACCATTCGCTCCAGTCTCTACTTCGTCTACGATGCAAAATATAGGATTTTATATCATAGGTCTATTGTATAATGTATATAATGTAAAGTCATTCGATAGGAGCAAGGAATTTATTCAGTGCATCAAATGTCATGAAGTCAACCGATTACTCATTTAAAAAAAAAAATCTTTCTCATTTGCTGTAATCTAATTGTACATTGTTCAATCTTTTTGGTCACATGAATGTGATAATGCCATCTCACTTTCCATGAGAGGGGTTGAGACATTTCGAGTACGTCTCAGAGACGTATCTCGTGTCTCCGCGACGTCTCATGAATCACGGGAAAATAGAACATGTTCATATCTATATGAGATTTACTCCGTCGCGGAAACGTCTCGGAGGCGTCTTGGAGACGTCTCCGCTACGTAAGGTACCAACTTCAGGCTAGTTTATGTTTCTTACCATAGGGTCTTGATTTAATAGTTCTGCAGTATCTTGGACGCTTCTTCTCCTTCGACGGCTGTGAGGTTTTTCATCATCGGTGGAGCGTTTCACAAAGTGGTGGAGATTTTTCTGGTGTTTCAATACCTGCACGGGGAAAAAGAAGAAATCTACATCATTAGGTACCATAAAAATCATATTATGGGATTTATATCATGTCATAATTTGAATAGTTAAATGCTTATAGCACATGGATAGAGGGTAGAAACAGAATACAACCATACACGCAGAACACAGACCCCCCCCCCCTTTATATCTTTTCTAATTCTTTTCCATTTCTCTGCTTTGTATAATGTGCAAATTGATTTTTTTTTTTCGGCCCGGTTTTTTTCATTATCATTAATTCATTTGTTCCTTAACCCTGCTGAGCCTGTTAGTGTAACATGTGTACATCCTATGGATAAAACGATATTCGTTCAAGTTGACCTTTTTCATCTAAATTAAAGTTTCCAGAGACTATTCTTATAGCCTACTAGATTGAATTTGAATTTTGAATTTTATTATTCTCCATATCATCATCACATTAGATAATTTCATATATAATTTCACATATACATATAGAGTAATTCATACAAAAGATATATTAAATTTTAGTAATCAACATGAAATATAGTCCATTGTAAGATAAGGATAAATGATAACAGAAGGACATGCTAAAAAGCAATGCTTGTATTTTGCATGCCCCAAATATATGTAACATATAATAGTATTATAGTCATACGATTTATGCTTTTATATGCTTGATATCAAGAATTAAAACACTGTTTTAAAGAAAAGCATAAAATGTATGTATAATGAACGGGCGGAAAAGTGACGAAGCAATTCTAATTTACATCACGTATATTTAAAGTGGGACTTCTATTTACACTGAACTTGTTTTCTTCCCCATCATTGCCACGAACCCTTTATAATTAAAACACGCGAGTGTATGAGAGTATGGGGTCGACTGTTTTGAGGAGGTAGACCTACATAGGGCTACACGTATACATATTTTCATTGTTCAAATGAATTGAAGATTACAGTAAGTATACATAAATTTGGTTTTGTATACTGTAACTAAATCATAAACATCGACGGTTATGATATAGACCACTTTTCGTGTGTCCTTTGATAATAATTGCGGAGAAGTAAACCATCTCCTCCCCATGACGTGAATTCGATGACATCCATCCATTTATTAATATGTCATCCATATCTTTAAAGATGTTGAAAGGAGATTAAACACCCCCGAGTCTCAATTTCAATTTTTAAATCGAATGAGATACGCCTTCAATTCAATACATAAAATTTCATCAGATCCAACAAAATCAATTTGGAGATATTATAAAGTATTTCATTCTTATCTCGATCATTTGCTCGAATCCCTATAGCTATGAGAAGCCCCCTGTAAGTAAAAACCATCTCAAGTGAAACCCTGTATGAGCAGTCCTCTTGATAACCATAAAAGTGATATTTTTAGCATTTCTAATCCCTCTCGACATCTAAAGTGCAGACTGTAAAACGCTTAAAACCACATCGATCCTTTACTGATAGTACTTTTACGTAGAAAATGGAGTGTAACAGATTATACAGTCTGTGTCAAAAAAAATGGTACAGTCGGGAAAAAAAATCATTTAGGTGTGAAATCTTTTCATATAATGTGTGTTTGTGGTACCAAATTAAAGCCAAAAGATTTTTCTTGCTGATGCGCTTTGTCCTGTATAATTTGCTTTCGTAAAACAAAAGTTATGTTAAGTTTTGTGCGACGAGGAACAAATCGAAATCACGCACTTCTATTGTTCTGGAGCGCTGAATTCACGGTCATTATGCGAAATCGTACACAAAGGCATGGGACGGCGTACGAAAAATGGATTTTTCTTGATTGTAGAAAATTAGTCATATCTCAGAAAATACTGCACCAAATGTGATGAAAAAAATTGCAGAAGAAAAAGTGATATTCCTGCTTTATGAAAATAACAAACAATACCACGTTAATATTAACCTTCACACTATAAAAAAATGTTTTCCAACTGTACCATTTTATTTGACACAGACTGTATTCTCGATTATACAGGTCATGTTCTTTATCTGTGGCGAATGTGGGCGTCATTATTGGGAAGGGGATGCATGGGCGCACTGGCGTATTTGTGGGAGGAGCGAGGCTTCAGGCCAAAATTGTTTGCTGACTTTCCCAACGTTTATATATCAAAACGAAATTCATGAAACAAGTAAAAATGAATCTATTTATACCAGGATCAATAATACATTCAGAATTTAGGAACATTGCACTGCACTATTTGTTTCATTTGGGAATTAAACAACAAAAACAAAACAAAACAAAACAAAAATGAAACAAAATTAAGTAGGCTATTTTCCTTATCCGGCTTGTTCGTTTTTCCTGTGAGCCTCCATACTGAATGTTGATGTTTCTTGTCTGAAAAATGGTAGCCCAAAAGCAGCTTTGATAGCTAAAATGCCGAAATTTAATTTCCTATCATGGAAAATTTATAAAATTTGTCACAGTGCATGACTGAACGAATTACAATAACGATTGTATTGACATTATGTATATGATATTTGCTTCGAGGAACTCTTTCTTTATTGGAGAATCAGCATGCAGTAATGGTTAATTCAATCTACTTCTTTTCTCTTCTCCCGGATCTAATAAAGACTGCGTATTTCCATTGTAAATGTAGACCCTCATTGTCTTGCCATTGGCTGTAGTTGACCTCTTATGCTCTCTAGCAGATTGACAATCTTGAGATGCACTCCCCGTGCAAGTTGAATTCAGCAGTGACTCACACCAAAAAAATAATAAAAAATAGATGAAAAGGAGTGGGAGGGTTGGTAGAAAACAGAACATCCCAACCAAGGGGAGTAGGTTAACTGACTTGATAATCAGCCATATGAGCGATTTGGACAAGGAAAGGTGGAAAAAGCCTACATGGTTGAATATTAATGTCGATTAAAATGGCATAAAATGTCAAAATACAACATAGATCATAATTATACGTGCTTGGTTACACTTCTTTCTGACATTTTATAGACTGACATGCGTTGTAGATTGACATTATCTAACCTCATTGGATTCGAAAAATTTTACCTCACAAAGGTCAGCATTGTCGAGTACTATGTCTGATTTTGGAATATAGGCCTAAGAAATCGAGTCAGGATGATCAAGTACTCACAATAATTAATACACTGTCAGAACGCTATCTCCAAGTCCAAGGTAAAGTTTACTCGATGTCAAGATCAAGTATTCCTCGCTCGACCCCATGCTTAATATCGAGTGCGAATGATGTAGGGAGCGATGTAAAGGGGCTGTCCCACTGGAGGCGATCGTTGTTGTGACAACTGGCGATCTAGCTATTGTGAGTGTGGTAGCAAGTTGTTGTTGTAGCCTAGCTTAGATAGAGTCGTATGTAGGTTTATTATCGCCTTTTAAAGCTGAACTCCTTATAAGTTGGACATTATCAGGTTGTCGCCACAACGATCGCCGCCTATGGGACAGGCCCTTAAGGTTGACAAAATGTATAATGCAAATCTTCTTGTAAGTCGCTCGCGTTAAGCCTTCCTAAAAGCAAGCATTGACATATTGCATCCTTATAATTGAAACATGGATAAGAGGGAGGACCTATAGCAGACTGTCTGCTAAAACCGGTAAAATCCTTGAAAACTGCAGTGGCATTAAAAAGAAAAGAAAGTAAAAAAAAAAAGGGAAAAAATAATAATAGAAAAGTATTATCAGGGATCATGTTCTTATCAGGTCTCATGTACAGTAATCCAACATACATTTTGCTTGACTAGTTTCAACATTCCTCACATCCACTATGATTATTTTGCATTATGTCTGGATCATTAAGCTTTAATGGTAATGAGATACCACTCACAAATTACTTATTTGCTATTCAAGATCGATATGACCGTTTCACCATGCTTGACAACTCGGCTATCCAACCTTTTCGCGAAGAATATTGTTCAATCGCGGAATACAGTGCGATTTAAACTAGTAGTAGTAGGTGACTGTTTTGTGTTGTTTTTTTTCTCAACAATATGTGGGCCATTCCTCGGTCGAGAGGACATTTGTTGTTTCTACAATTTGCTTTATCTCAAATTCAAGTTGTATTTTGGGCTTTAAACTTTTCTGAAATTATTATTACGTTGGGGATACATATTAAGTTTGATTTTACCTTCAAATTGTATATCCTTGTTGGAGAATCCAAACTATACATAGATTGAAACACGTGGGACTACATGCAATTTTAAAAAGTTTTTTAGTCTCTGACAGAAAACTATGATTTCTTTGGCATTTTTTCCAGCTGGATAATCTGAAGAATATTAAGTTACACCTAAATTAACAATAAGATAGAATCTGAAGTCATAGAAAAAGTATGAAAATTAAAAATTGGTCTTGACCGACAAACTGTAATGCGAGTTACCGACATAAACGCTCCCTGCATTGTAACTGTACATTGTTTCTCTTCACTTTGATGCAGTTGATAGGTTAGAAATATACTAATATCAATTTAAAATGGGAAAAGTTTTGTAATCATGGTATAGTTTGAGGACAATTCACCCTAACGTGCATCATGAATTTGACCATGTCCTTTTTGCGTAACGCGAGTTACCGAAGTTCAATGACCCAAGAATCTGAACAAGGTTGACCGATATTTGTTTTTTCAATCCCCCTTTATTAGTCTATGTCTCCTTAATATATGGTACAAAATGCAGTTGATATAATTACTTACAAAGTAATGTGTTTTGTATATTAAGTATAATTACTTTTTTTTAACAAGGAGATAATGCTACCCTGTATAAATAGAAATACAAATGAATGAATGAATGAATGAATGAATAGATAGATAATAAATAAATAAATAAATAAATACATAAATGAATAAATAAATAGGCCTAATGCTCCAATGGCCCATTTACTTCTGCTGGCATTATGTCGTCATAGACAATTAGTTTCTGGTTGTGATTTATGTCAGATTCAGAGTGGCGTTAAGTTTTCGTTTTGGGCTGAAAAAAAGGGATTTAACCATGTAGATTCTAATATAAAATATCACAGAACAGTAACTGTCGAAACATGAAGAATGTCAAATAACATGAACAGTTAGCGCGGAGGGGTCAAGTATTTATGATGCAAAATGTGATGTAACATGAATATCATTCATACATTTCTTTTTTTTTTAAAGTGATTTTGTATATTATGTTTCTTACAAAGTGATCTGATACACTTGAGTTTTTTTTTCAAGACATCATGTTTTAATCAACTATTGTTTGTTCACTGAGTTATATACATATACTTAAACGTCGTATCCAGAGAGAATTGAGAAGTGCCTACTGGGCCTATATCGAGGATATGATAACACCAGATGATCAGGATGAGTACCAGGGTATGAAGAAGTTTTGGAAGTTCATCAAGCACAACAGAACAGACCAAGCTGGCATCACGGAACTGATAAAGGACGGAAGACGCATATCTGATGCTAAGGAAATTGCCAACACTCTAAACCAGCAGTTTGAATCGGTGTTTACTCGAGAGACTGACTTACCCGACGATCTCCTTCCAGAAGTCTCGCCATTTCCAGATATGCCAGATGTCTTAATAACCACTCCAGGAGTCCAAAAACTGTTGGAAAAGCTAAAGGTCCACAAAGCTGCAGGTCCCGATGGAATAACACCAAGAATTCTTCAAACCCTTGCTCCTGTGTTGGCGCCCATACTAGCCTGCATCTACAACAAGTCATACACAACTGGAGTCTTACCAGACAAGTGGCGACAGGCAAATGTGGTCCCTGTGTTCAAGAAGGGCAAACAGACGGATGCAGCTAACTACAGACCAATCTCCCTCACCTGTGTTTGCTGCAAGGTAATGGAGCACATCATAACCAGCAGCATCATGTGGCATGCAGCAACCCATGACATATTGTATCCTCTACAATTTGGCTTCAGGTCAAGAATGTCGTGTGAAACTCAACTTGCCGGGTTCATTGGTGATCTGCCAGAATAACATGCAGCAAGGAAAACAGACGACATCATTGTACTTGACTTGAGTAAAAGCGGTTCGACAAGGTGGAACAATCGGGTCGCCTTGGTAGAAAACTGCCAATAATATTGATAGGGCAATCAGAAAGGTGTACAGCGAAGATGCGATTAAGGCTTCACTCTCCAAATGCACACAAGAAAGTCGTGAACTAGAGGGAAACAATACATCCTTCATACACTGGTACGAGTGGACAGTCAGGAGCTACCCAGGGATCATTCTCGGTCCTAGCCCTCTTCCTCTTCTTCATCAACGACCTGCCCGAACACCTCATTCCAATGTACGACTATTCGCTGATGATACACTAATCTACATTGACAGTGAAAATCTGCGATGATGCCATACAACTCCAAAACTGACTTAGATGCGCTAGCAGCCTGGGGCCAGAAAGGCTCATGGAGTTCAATCCGACAAGTGGCCAAGTGCTGAGAGTCACCCGTAAGAGCAACCGATAGATCACCAGTACTCACTCCATGGAAAAGTCCTCAAGACCGCTCTACAGCAAAGTACCTTGGGTTTGACTATCTCTTTCAGATCTACGGTTGGAATAAGCATGTAGACAACATCTGTAGTAAGCCAACACTACCCTTGCCTTCTTACGGAGAAACCGGCGCATCAACTCAATCCGACTCAAGACTATGGTCTACTTCTCCCTTGTGAGGACACTTGTGGAGTATGCAGCACCAGGGGCGTATCCAGGATTTTCCCAATAGGGGGGCGCAAGGAATATTTTATCGGCCTCAGGGGAAGGGGAGGGGGTTCTTCTAATTCATATTTTACATGAAATTCAACATTTTTTTTCAATTTATACACAAAAGTTACATAGTTTCTATACCTAAGACAATGTATGTTGCGTAGAAACCTATTATGTGTGCATTTATGTGCGCGAAACGAGAGTCGAAAATGTGAGGTTTTTAAGTTATATGAAATAAAATAAAGGGCATTTTCTAGTACTAGAAAATGCGTAGATTATGTGTTATAATAGACCCAATTTAGTATCCGCGAGCGCCGAAGCGCGAGCTTGAAAATTTTAAAGGTAAAAATTGGAGTATTATTTGTGCATTATGATTTGGTATCAGCGAGCGGCGAAGCGCGAGCCGAAAATTTGGCGGTTTAAAAATTTTAAAGGTTAAAACTTAGAGTTATTATTCATTTGATTTGGCAATCATCTATCTCAGAAGCGCGAGCCACAAATTTGGGTTTCAAAAAGTATTTTGAATTAATAAAGGTACTTTCTAATAAACCCATGAGGCCAACTATGTTTCCCAGGAGGCCGAGGGCCCAGGAGGCAGAGGATCAAGCAGGCCTCTTTCTTTGTTGAAATTTGAAACTTTAGTTTTAAATATTTTATACTTTTCGTCACTAATGTATTTCTTTTTCTAAAAAAAGGCGTTTGAGCAATTATTGCAAAATACAATATGAGAAAGTCGGCCTCGTGGGCGCTCCCCACATTAAAGCCTTAGTATGGTCGTTTAGAACCAAATAAAGCCTATTTCGGCTTTATTGAATAAAGTTGGGCGAAAATTGTACAAGCATCGAGCCTTATTCCCTTCTCTTTCTTTCTTTTCTTCTTTTCTTTCCCTTTTCCTTCTTCTCCCTTTTCTCCTCCTTTTTTTTTTTTTATCGGCCAATAGGGGGGGGCGCGCGCCTGTTGCGCCCCCCCTGGATACGCCCCTGAGCACCCCAATCTGGCCCATACACCGAGAGAAACATCCATAAGCTTGAGATGATCCAGAGAAGAGCTGCCAGATTTGCCCTCAACAGACACCACAATACATCAAGTGTAACTGACATCCTGAGAGAGCTAACTTGGCGCTCATTACAGGAAAGGCGAGAGGTCCTCCGTCTAGTTCTCTTCTTCAAAATGCACCACAACACTGTTGACTTCATCACTGCACCTTACATCACACCAGTTCTGAGAGCAACAAGACATGTCCATGCCCAAGAATCAAGGTACATATGGATAATTCGTTTTTCTGTTTCAGTCATGAGGGATGAAAAACGGAATTTGACTTTGCCATTTCATTTATGAAAACACAAAAACAAAACCGCAAAGCAAAACACGCTCTGTGATTTTGTTTTTGCACAGCAAAGACCAATATTAAAGGGCGTCCTCTACGTCAAGAAAATTGACTAGGCCTAAATTAGTCTGCAAGCACAGACTCAATTTGACACTTAAACAATTTCAGTCTAGATGTAGATTGTGCCTACAAAATTAGGCCTATATCTAGGCTGCACGGCCTTATGCAGCACAATATGGGGGGGGGCTGTGGAGACGGGTGTGGAGGTGGGGCTGGGCGGGGTGACCTTTGACTTCGCCGGGAGCATTCCCATTACCCCCCCCCCACAGTTAGGGACTGATATCATAATAACCGACTTTCTTGTGCCTCCTCTCCCTTCTTTTTCTTTTCTTTCTTTTTCTTTTGTTTTTGCACCGGGGGGGGGTGCACACCCCTAACCCCCGTCGATCCACCACTGACTCCTATATTATGTAAACTGTTTTGCAATAATTCATCGGGTGGCTGAAAAAAAAAGAGGGGATAATAGTGGCACCGAGATTGATCTTAAAACGGGGACACACAAGTGATAGTAAACCTTGTTTCGCCCCCCCCCCCCCCCTGAAATCCTGGATCCGCGCTTGAGTAAAACAAAAAAACAGTTAAAAAAAAAACAAGAACACGGAAGTAGACGAGAAGAAAAAAGGAAGAAGAAGCCAAATAAGCTTCACATTCCTCTTTTTATACCACGTATAATTCGCTTCCCTTCTACAGCGTGCAGGCTATATGTATAGTGCATGGCAAGTTATTAGCGCACAAAACAAGTGGTCGGTCGCCTACTATTTGTCATGGCGAAATTGGGGATTCCCCACGTCATGAATAACGCAATTAATGTAATATCTTAACTGAATATTCAATGTGAACAACTTTCTTCTACAATGTATTTAAATGACTTCATCGGGGAATGCCCACGTCACCTGATGGGGATTTGCCAAGTTCAATGCAGCTAGCTATGAAAAAAACTCTTGAATATTCAGTAGTAGGCGGGTTTACATATTCCTGTCATTTGTTCAGGAAATGCACATTGCATTTTATAGAGAAAAGGTATTTTAATCTAAGTTTGGATACACAGAATCAATGTTTATAATAAATCGTTCATTTATTTCCCCTTGTGACTATCGCTTACATTCGAGTCAAATTCTGATCTTGCAAAGCATTGACGGATCGGTAGATGAACTATTAAAGTCACCACCAATCAGAGGGATACACTAGAGTTGGTTTATAAAACGGGCTCGGAATAGTTACTAGTGGCGGTCCGGAGACCATGGGCCAATTTGAAAGCTCACTAATCAACAAAACTTATCTCTAAAACGGTTACAAGCCTACATTTATGGTTCATGGTCACCCCTTGACCGTCTTTTTCATAAACTTTTGAAGTCTGAAAGTTGTGAAAGGTTTGTATACATAATAGGGTCGTTTGAGTTTTCTTTTTATTTTCTTCCTTTTCCCTTTTGGCGTCCATTCAGATCTTACCGGAGGCCATGGCCCCCCCCCCCCCCCCATATTGTGCTGCATAAGGCCCGTGCAATCCAAAATATAGGCCTAATTTGTAGGCACAAAGTCTGCACTCTAGACTGAAAATTGTTTAAGTGTCAAATTGAGTCTGTGCTTGCAGACTAATTTAGGCCTAGTTATATTTTCTTGACGTAGAGGACGCCCTTTAATATTGGTCTTTGCTGTGCAAAAACAAAATCACAGAGAGCGTGTTTTGCTTTGCGGTTTTGTTTTTGTGTTTTCATAAATGAAATGGCAAAGCCAAATTCCGTTTTCATCCCTCATGACTGAAACAGAAAAACGAATTATCCATATGTACCTTGATTCCCAAGGCTACCAGCTGCCTCTCTCTAGGACTGAACAACACAGACAATCCTTCTTTCCGGACTGTAAAGACATGGAATACCCTACCACCGGATGTCATCTCTGCCCCATCAGTCGAGTCCTTCCGACAGAGACTGATGGAGATGCAGGCAGCCTAAAATGCCACAATTTCTTTTTACTTGCACTGTGATATTATTTTTGCTCAACCGCACCGTCCAGCACAAGCACCAGTCACACACATCGCCTGTAATAATCTTCAAGTCTGAAGGACACAGGTCTACACTGAAGAAGAAGAAGAAGACTTTTCCAAACGTGTTGTATAATCTACAAGCAAACACTGTGCAGTGGCAATACCAACAATCACTCAGCTAAAGTCTGGATTAAGTCAATGCGCACCAGCTAAACCGATCAATGAAAATCAATTTAAATTGCCTGCTAATGGGAAGTAGAGTTCAGACGATTGCATCCACCAATAAATGAATTCAACGCAGCAGCTACGCTCAACAAACATAGTCATCTTTGTTTTCAAGTCCTTTTTTTTTTTTTTTTTTACGTTTACATAACTTTATGGTATTAGGTCACATTTCTGATATCGTATTTCTCTCTAAAATTGCAGTGTTGTCAGTTATGTGATATCCATGTGGAGCTATCCTAACTTATGCTCAAGGCAGAATTATTATACAATCAAGGGGTGATAATTATGATAATTTTAACGAAAGAATGATCATTATTTGGTTATGATTGCAAATACATTAAAATTGTTGTAGTCTGTTGGTGTAGTATCAGAAGAAAGGGAAGAAGATCATTTCAAAGAAATGAAGGAAGAAACGTTAGTATAAGAGTACAGAGAAAGGGGGAGCGATAGAGTGCGTGTGTGTGGGGGGATTGTGTGTGTGTGTGTGTGTGTGTGTGTTGTGTGTGTGAGCGAGAGAGAGAGAGAGAGGGAGGGAGAGAGAGAAAGAGAGTTGGGAGAGAAGAGAGAGATAACAAAGAGATAACAAACCACAGAAACCTCCTAGCTAAATCTTAATCATATTATATCCATTTAATAATGATATCTGAATAATGTATGACTTTGTCCCGTATAATGTTTAAGGCCTATTTATCATATTCCCAACGCCTTCGACCATACCGAATCTGTCTTATTAACAAGACTGATACCAGCACGACAATGAAAAGACCAACAACCCCAATGTCCCCTCCCCACCCCTCTTAAAATGAAATACAGTTTGTTAATGTCATCTTTAGGTGTTACTGACGTGTCATAGGGTTAATTACTTTGATTCAAGACCATTATACCCGTCAAACTTCGGCTACGGTCGTTTCATTCTTCTGACGTCATAATCATACACCAGATGGCCCAGCATCCTTCGTGGTCGCCTAGTTATCCGATCTTCAGTTTTATGTCTTAGGACCTTATTCACAAAGTGATTCTAAGCTAAGCCATTGCTTAAATCTGTGATTCAACTATAGTTACCTGAATTTGACTGAATTCTGGAATCGTCCTTTAATGGTTATGAAAACTTTCGTGTTTGTCAAACGTGGGCAGTTCCAGTAACAAAATTCTTATAAATCGAACATCTACTATTCGAGATTGTGTCACATTTTGCTATCCATAGTTAAACCACAGATTTAAGCAGCTCAAAAATCCTGGGAACGGAAACATCCGTAATACATACGCAATTCACCCCAAATACATACGTAATCTATGCGCTGAATATCCGGTGTTATCCGCTGATATCCGCAACTGACGGTGGTATTGCGGCTTGGCGGTGGAGTAAAACGGATATACAGCGTGTCTTTCCCGTCTGAATCCCGAACTAAAATAATATGTAGCGAATTCGTACAGAATGCCTCAAATAGTGCGTTTGCATTACACCTGATTTGCGATTTTATTCGTGAAATATCCGTTTTTAACTGTTAAAAAGTGATTATTTTTTCTTTGTCGTGTGCTCACTCATGCCTAACTCTACAGATCTATCTCATTTTTACACAATATGTGTAACAACAACCCTGCCAAGTTATTTAGCGCAAGACATTTTCGTTAAAAACTTATGCTATATCAATCAGGATGAAGTTTCTTTTTTGTAGCTTTTTGTTGCTTTGATTTTACTCCCACTTTTGCACAATTGGATATTTACATTGTTCACAAACAATGCGCCGTGTTCATCCAAGCGTAAAGATATAACACATAAAATTGGTACCAAAAGATGCAGGAAGAGTTACTCTTTCGGAATATTTATAATAATTTAGGGTATATAAATTGGTTTTCTTTTTACTGACACTTTTCTAGGTGTCTAGTTTTTTTTTTCTGACTCACTCGGTATAACTTTATTTGCATGTACTCCTGATGTAGGCCTACACTGCAGAAGAAGAAGAAGAAGAAGAAGGTATATCCCATTTTGAGAGTTCAATATTTAAAATTTATGACATTACTTTCTCGATTGCGTTTTAAGAGTAACTAATAATATGTCCAGCGATACCAAACTTACACTTGTGCTGTCATGGGGATTGAGCCCATAGGCTTTAGAAAAAACCTGTGTCACGATCACCTTGTACCAAGTTTAGGCAGAAGCAATCCATTGCTCCCTGTTCATTCAAACATTGCCTTCCGAGTACAATCACAAGGGACAAAAAAAATTACATGGACTATTGAAATATATGTGTACCTTCTGTCCAAACTTGGTACAATGTGATTTTGACACAGATGTCGTAAAGCCCAAACACGCAGTCATCTATGACAGCACATGTATAAATGCTCCAAATTTTATTGTCCGAAACGGATATTTATTTTGCCCCTTTTCTCGTGGGCCCGGCAGCCGCTGAGCAGCGCCAGAAGGACGTTGCTCTATCCCCCTCTTGTTGAACGCCAAACAGGGAAGCAGCAACTACCATTTTTTAACGTCTTTTGGTATGACGCGGCCGGGGCTCGAACCCATGACCTCCCGATTATGAGGCGGACGCTCTATCCACTGAGCCAACACATCGGTTTGGTATCATTGAAGAATATGAGTTATTAGCTCACGTACGGCATATATTTTTTAAAACAAGGCTGTCAATAATTTGGGTACGGGTATACATTGTTTCTTGGACGCATTGCAAAGGTCAAGAGTTAATAATAGAGGAACCCGTGAATGGTGACTTTCATTCAGAGTGGTTAATCTAATCAGGAGGAATAATTGCGAAAGATTGTCACGCGATCAGTCTAGAATCTGAGTACTGTGTTTCACAAAATCATTCATATGACTTTACGAACGACTGGTGATCAGTTTTTATGCTAAATGATTAAGGTTGGTGATTAGCATATCACTAAGAACATGTTCCAGTCGTTCGTAAAGTCATTCGTAACTTTAAGAGCGACTTAGTGAAACAGCCCCCCCCCCCCCCCCCCCCGAATACATTGAAAGTATATTACGCTGGTAGTCGCCTGCACTTTCAACGAAAATCGACCTAGTTTACCATGTTGATTATATATATTTTAAAAAATTAAATAACACGAGTTATATATATAGATCCATGGTATCTTCAACTTGAATTTGTTTTCGTCATATGTTTGTAGTTGGAAATATAATATCTGTATTCAGTATAGGCTTGTTGGTAAGTTTATTTTAGATAGCCTAGGTATACATCATTCTGTCGAGAGCAAAATAAGATGTTTAATTTCCCAATTATTATATTGTACACAATACACATGATAATACGACTTTTTTGTTCTTAACTGCATACCTTGAATATGCATGCATGTATACAAATTATAATTTAAAATAAAGTACACCCCCCCCCCCCAAAAAAAAGGGGGGAAATGTGTGTCATATTTTGAGCTTTCATTTGTTTAATTCGTTAGAAATATGTGACAACCTTCTTCTTTATAGATTGTTGGAGGATTGAAAAATCCCTTAGATTTGTGTTGCCTTTATAAAGTTATGATAAATTAAAAATAGCGCCTTGTTATCAGTACCTCTGTTAGTGTACTCATACATTACAATGAAAAGCTATATGTTTATCGTAACGCATTTTGGAATAACAAGTCATTTTACAATAAGCACCCAATCATTTACAAATACAAATGAAAATGCAAATGCTCTGAATGGAAATTATTAAATTGAAATAAATTTGTATTTAGCATTGATTTATATTCAAAATGTTAATTATTTCATAAGGATCCCGAAATGAGGCTCAAGAGGCTTATAATCATGATCATCCTTGATCCAATACACAATCATATTGTTTCAGGCAAAATTAAATCGATTTCTTTTAATGAAATTTTTATGAAAGGAATGGAAGTTCAATTACTTTAAAAGATGTCCGATCAAAATCTAATATCAAATTGCAAAATGAAAGAAAAGAACCAAAGCTTCATTCTCGCAGTGGCTGCTCCAGGTAGGGGCGTGCAGGTGCCCCCTCCCCCTTTTCGGGGTAATTATGCATTGAACATGTTGATAAAATTATAAGAAAATTGGCCTCTGTGCCCCATCCAAATTATTTTTCAAATTTGTCGCCCCCGGTTTCTAAACCCTGGATTATCTAAGTCTAGGCTAGTTATAACCGGAAGTGCAGATTACCCCCTTCTCCTCGAAGTGATATGTTTGTTCTTCTAGATAATTGGTTTATTATTTTTTAATGTTTTTGCTCATTTCAATCTATTTCCAACTGATTAAAAAGCCAGTCTTAGCGTGAAGGACATTTTCATTTCATTCATTTTGGTAGAACTCTTCCGTTTAATGGAGTGGTAAAACCTGGGTTTAGTCCTCTCAATAGCTGACAGAGTATAAGCCAATTTTCTGCTCCATAAGCAGGCTGAATAATATTCATGTTTACAAACAAACGCTGTATTTACACGGATCAATACCAAGTGTTGAGACGTGTGTCTGTATAAGCCAACTGCAGAAGAAGTTATAAACTGATTTACAGACCCAAGTTCCATTTCGGATTGTGACGTAAGAGTGGAAGAGTGATCACATTTTCACTCGAAAAGTCTAATGAGGGACAACCCCGGCCTTTCGAGTGAAAATAGAATGGCCACTGTAGGCCTAATGTTAAAGTGAAAATAAACTACTGTTTGGATGATTTTCCACTCCTTTTTTTATTTAGAGAGGAACTAACTTTTCCTTCATTTTGAAGATTTTCTGTTTTTCTTTGAATATTCATTCTGATATACAACGCTATATACCTAAACAGCGAAAAGGGTAAATTGGTGGTGAACGAAACATTTAGCCCTCATAGTGTAGCTCCATTAATCACTTTTCCCAATTAAGGAGGGTGTCGAAATAGGGAGGGTGTGAAGAGGACATGAAAGAAAGACAAAGAATTCCTTATCCTAAATATTCTTCCCCTATTTACACTGGATGGCACTGTTCTTTGAGAATTCAACCACACAATTATAGTTAGTCCAGTGCCCCCCCCCCCTCAATATACGACTTAATTACTTTTCTAAGCCCCATCTATCACAACAATCATGACACTATGCTAACACGAACATTGTACCCTAGTGACGATTCTTCTTGTCGATTACAGTTTTTATCCCTCCATATTCTCACTAGTCATTAATGTGCCGTATGCTTACATACCCCTCTTCATTGCAATATTAATACCAGCATCTTATAAACTGGAGTCAAAGCAAAAATCAATGATATTAAAACAAAACGGTTAAACATGACATTTTTGCTTAATATTGTTTATTTCTGACTTTTTGTTTAACTTTGAATCTGTTAGCCGAATTATTCCATTATTGATGTTAATCCCTCTTGAGCAGGTTAATTTTTGTGTCATTTACAAAAGTGGGCATTGCTCACTAAGGCATGCGTTATTTTCGGAAATTTTTGTGTCATAATGATAGTTAAGGATATGAGATTTTTTGTCTACATATAAGTCTTTTCCCCAAGAATCATATATTTTTTTTTATTTGGTAGGCATTTGGGATGCACTGTATAACGCTTCATGATCCGTTATGACCAAGGCGCTTATCCGTATCATGGGATTCGTGATTTCTTATTACATGTAATATTTATGGAATGACAAGCCTACGGGTTACCAACATGACCAATGTCTTTCAAATATGTAATACTCAATGTTGGTGGAGAAGCACGTTGCCACAGAGACTCGTCTTTTGCAATGTTACAATATTATCATCAATGTACTATAATACTGTGAGATTTATCATCCAGTTCATCAGTCATGTTAACCATTATGAGTAATTACTCAACATCCCCGTAATCTACGACTGGGTAAGAGACAAGAAGGACAACAGTTCAGATAATTCTACCATCTGGGGGGCATTTCATCAAAGGACTTGTCGGACGTTTTATCCGACAAACTATTATAAGCTACTGAAATGCCAGCATCTGATTGGCTGAGAGCAAATTTGTCGGATAAAATGTCCGACAAGTCCTTTGATGAAATGCCCCCCTGGTGGTCAATAATTCTTACCTGCCCTAGATAATCTAGATTATGTCTCTTGGCGAGGGAATGGGGGTTGTCGCCATCTTGAACCTCTACTACGAAGCTATTGGTGTAATGCGCATCACTGCCCGCCACACAGACGACCACTGCTACCATTAAAAAGGCGCCAAAACATAGCCCTTGCCTCCATGACATATCTCCAACCATCCTCCGGCCACCGTCGGAAAAGAAACACCCGAAAATCGTCGTCACCTGTTTAAGTTATCTCTTCTTTATCAATTGTTGTTATTTTCCCTTCTCGAATGTATAAATTAATGATGTTTACTTTCTTCTTAAGATGTGAAGTAATTTTATTCTCACCGCACTGTATGCGGGCTAGTCTCTTTTCTCTTACTGATGCCTTTTACTTAAATTTCTTTTCCTGCGCTGATGAGGGGGAAAAAAAAGAGACACACACAATCTCCGCCTTCACACAGGTTGTTGGATGATGCATTACTCACTAGGCATCCCTACCATTACCACACACACACACACACACACATACACACCCTTACACATTCGTACACTGGTGGCGATCAATACAACGGGATCATCTAGGTAGTTAATGAGATGCTATCCTCTCCTGTTCGCTGATTGGTAAGAATACGTAGCGACGTCAAAAGCACGCCATTTTGCTCGCTCTCCTTCACTGCAATATCTTGCTCAGACTGGTGTATATTACGTATGCTCCCTGAACCATGATAATAGGCAATCTGAAACGTATGGTTTTAAGACTCTTGCCATGTTTTGAGATGCCTCAGTATCAAAATATCAAGAAATAACCGGAAAGTTTGAAAACGTTATTTAGATCAAAAAATTCGTCTGACAATCATGCTTAACCAAAGAGAATATTTTTGGCAATGCTACTCATAGCATGTACTTATTTTAAGGACCAACCTCTTTGGATTGCTCCTCAAAGTGTGCACCATATGGTAGGGTTTTTATAGGAATTTCACTGTTGACTTTTCTGATCGATGAAGTATGCCAATAAAGATGTATGTTGTAGGTGTAACGAACTGGTCATTCCTTCTTCGGTCGATCAGTAATGGATGCTATAAATATTATATGCATTTTGTGGAAATTTTTGATGGAGGGCTTCGCTGAATGTATGGAATATCAGTTCATATTTTGAATTTCAAATCAACATAATTATATAAACATACGGAACAACAACAACGAATAAGATTATCTTATAAATCAAAAATAAATAAATAAATAAAAGATTTATCCTATAAAAGAGACATAAAAAAAAAAAAAAAAATTATTTAAGGAAGCCATCTAATTTTAATGAAGGGTTACGCTCATTGTAGAGGACATCAGTTCATATTCTTATTTCAAATCAATGTATTCAAGGCTACGGAACAACAAACACTGAATAAGCTTATCTTAGAAAATAAAAATTAATAAAAGAAAATGTGACATTTAGGAAGCCATATAACTTTTTAAAGCCTATGTTTACAGAAAAATATGCAGACTTACAAGGAAATCCTTTCTCATGGAAAGATTATACGACCAAAAGGACCAAAATATTTCCTTTCAATGACGTATTTCGATAAATTTTGATAAGCATTTATTCGAAATATATTAACGACAAAATTAATGTGAAAAAAATATGTAAATGAAGAAAACAAAGTAATATAAACAGCAGCGGACGCATACCAGAGTCACACGATTAACTTACCGGGCCCATGCGTAAACATAATAGAGCCGCTTTTGTCCCCAGACAATTGGGCCCCCGAAATGCATTCAGACAATTCGATTTTCTGGGATCCGCGCCTGATATAAAAACAAAATTAGTACACTGTATGCATTCTCTTTCAGCAGCCTTCAAATAGAAAATAGGAAGTGTAATTCACAATGAAATATTTTCCTCGCCTAGAGGTTCCTTTTTCATTTTTATATTAATTCATACAGAGAGTACAAACAATGTTTTGCTATACGAATACATGAAATATGAAATTGTCAATTATAATAACTACAATAATCTCAAGAACGAGGAATGAGGAAAAATTTTGGGACAAATATAAATTGTTCTATAAAATACAGAACAATCATTAAAAAAACATTGCAATCACAAATACTTTTTTTTATCGAATCGGTTCATCCTAAACATCATAATTAACCGACGATATTATATTTTGCCTTGTCTGTTTATTTGTGGTACTTGTGGAAAAGATGTATTTGTGACTAGTCGTTTGCCGTATGGCATAAATGAATGAGCAAAATACTTAACTTATTTTCTTCACTTCTATTCGAGAATGGGTTTGTTTTTGAGGAAATAAAAAAAAAAATCACATTTTATACCATATTTCTTTTATATTTGAATAAAATATAAAATTACAACTATACTTAATGTTGTGATTAAAAAAAAAATCAAATACATAAAATGACCGAGTATACCAATCAATTAACCTCATAAAATAATAATAATAATAAACATGGATAACTTCAAAGTTGTATAAATTAGAAGTTAATCTCATAACGCATGAAAGCAAACTATAATCTACACGAAAATAGTTACCATATCTAATTAATACAACTCATTTGGAAAATAATGACCGAAAGTCCATGGAAGGAGTTAGATTTCGTCTGCCTTTGCATTATGCGCATCTTGAAGCTAACTTAATACAGTTAACGCATAATAAAACTCACTTTTAAATAATGATAAGTTTCATATTTGGTTTAATTAACATATTGCATCAAAATTCAAGAGAGCCAATCACCTGCCTCTTAAATTGAGGGCTAATGTTCCTTAACATTAGTAACCATTTTGATGTTTTTAAACGTGTATACTCATACACATTTTTTTCTTTTGTATTCTCCATACGTTAATATTATCAGCAATGATCAGATAATATATTATTTTGATTATCAATCATGTGTATGTAATCACACTTACACGTGCCACATACACATTCATCTTGCGTGATATCTTCGGATATGGTGTCTCCACACATGTACATGTATATATGCCAAACACTTCTCAATTTTATATTATTTTCAATAAATATAAGTGTACATGACGTGTATAGTCATGTACGGTATATGTCAACAAGAACAACAGACCAAATTGATGCTATTCTTCGAAATCCCAATTCAATTGAGGTTTTGTTGGCCAAGGAGATGTGGTGTAGCAGAATGGCCAACCTAAGAGCATCCTAGGCTGCATACATCATATCACCACTACCAATATATAATTACCATGGAAACAGTACGTCATTTCATGCTCGATGAGGATGAGGTGATAGTCTCGTATGCAAGACTAGCGGTGATACAGTCATCTTTATTCAATTTTATTCGAATGTATTTACCAGTCTTTGTTTCAGTGATACATTCTTTCGAATATGTTATGTGAACCCTGTGATTTCATCGTAATATAATAATATGAAAATGGCTAGCCAACAGCATCATTAAGTGAAGGTCTTTCCACAGTCGGAGATTTAATCATACCTTTATTGGAAATTCATCTTATAATCAAAGATTGTCTTTAAATTTGGAATGTTATACATGTGGAAAACAATGACAGGCACATCGCTCATGTGATGTCACACGATGAGGGTAACAGTAAAAGAAAATATTTAAATCCTCTCATGTTAATAACAATGATAGAGTTGGTGTGTTTTAAATAAATCTTAAAGAATCTCAAAACGTGTATTTGGTTTGTGTAAGGGGAGTGGGGTGGACTAATGTCCAACTAATGTGTGCGTGTTTTTTTTTTTTCGCCGACCATTGATGCATACCCCCCCCCCCTCCAACCCTGAGATTATAATTATTCGCAGAATACAAAGGTGATATTGCATCATGATGTGTTAACAGCTCTATGATGGAATAGACCAACGGCAGTGGTTACTATGACAATACATTTGATGCTGATCCGCAGGGGAAATCATGATTGTTGACAATAAGTGTATTTTTTATTTGTTCATCCATGATTGGTTTGTGATGTTGGGAGATGATGGCTGATTGATGGTTTAACCTTCAAGCATCTTTTAGCAAACGTTGCAGGATGAATCTGAAGTTTTAGTTTGGTGGAGAATGGAAAAGTTCGAGCTGTATAATAATTTATTATGAATCACAAAATATCCTATCAATGGAATAAAGGAGCACTGGTAAATCGGAATTCAGTTTTCTATCAATCAGTTTTAATGCTTTTCCAATATATGAATGAGAGAGGGAGAGAAATAGGAAGAGATAGATAGATATATATAATGTACATCGACAGAGAGAGAGAGAGAGAGAAAGTTCAGATGAGAAAGATATCGTGTGAGCGGGAGGGAGACAATAGCAGAAAAAAAAATTGGAAATGAAAGAGGATGTATAGAATTTATTTATTTATTTTTTTTTTTTTTGTAAATGCGTAAAGTATGAAAACTAGAAATGAGCCCTCCCTGTGCACTAAAACAAATCGTTGTCGTTTATAGTATTAAACCATTAACTATTACATACTCATTTCTGATCGCATCCTTTAGAAAACATGCGTGTCCACCAGAAATCTGCAATCACAAGAAAAACACGAGCAGATTTTCTTTCCCCCTCCAGTGACGTCATGACCAAGAACACGGATGATAATCGAGCCTAATGATAATTAATCTAGCATCTGCCTCTCCACCACATATGGTGAGCGAGCAGCTAATACAGTTGTAATCACTGCAATGGTATAGGCCAGTGGTAAATAGCTAGACGTAAGTGGGGGGAAACCAGCATGCACAATGCAGTTGGATGGTTGCTATGGAAATTGTTGAAATCTTGGATATGAGAATTGGGGTACAAATCCCCGCGTTGATTAAGGAAAATTCAATTAATCATAATGAGTGTCAGATTTTGAATATTGAGAAAGCTTATCCTACTCAGATTTAAATGTATAGAAAAGTGAAATTGAACTGATTTTGAGTTCAGAGTGTTGACCGACAGATCACAGACAAATCGCCAGTTTCTAAATTAGGGTACGAACAATTTCAAAATTCGGAATGTTGTTAGCGAAAGTTATCCCTCCGATTGATCAGCCTTCTTTTAAATCAACTTGCTGACAACCATGTTGTATTAAAGATTAAAAGGGGGAAAACAAACCACATACACAAAAAGAAAAACAAAGAGAGTTGATGGACAATCAATGCCTATGGCACCCGTACATGTCCAGGGAGCATGTTATGACAGATTTTCCTTTTATTATTTTGTCAAATGTACCTGTTTATCAATAAGATAATGTTTTTGGTTTGACATTGGCATTTTGTCTCCTCTAATTTTAGACTGTTCAATGAGCAAGAGTAATGGGCGTCAATCCGTTTGGGTGTGGAAAGGGGCCACAGCCGGAAGAACTGTTAAGGAAGGGTGTGTCATAGGTATTGCAAAAAAATGGGGAAAATATATTTTTTTTAAAAGGCAGATTTCATTTTAATATATTTTCTGAGCGTAAGATCTTAGAGGGTCCCCCGAAATTGGCCGAAAGCAACAACTAAAAAAAATAAAATAAATAATAATAATAATAAACCTTACCATTTTTTGCCCTTTGTCCCCCTCTTACGACAAATTGTAAATGCGCGTTTGATATAATAGTTTCCTTAAAATGCAAGTTATTATCAAAATGATCCCAAATGCCTAATCCGAAAACATATAATGAAATCTCTAATCCTCCATGCGTCATCTTGTGGGTACAGCGTGAAAAACAGCAATCAAAGCATGCAAATCAGTTCTGCTAAAAATATGATAAGATATTGGCCGTGTGGGCCTACAAGGTTAACAAGGAAAAGGTGTATATCATATTTTGTATGGTTTCAACACAAGGCCAAAACGTGCAGCATAATTATGTGACTTTAGAATTTTGTGTTGTTCTGAAGATTCGTTCGTCCGGAAATGAAATAGAGTTTGTTAATATCGTAGTTCATTTGTCTGAAGGTGACGACGAAGATGATGATGGGCGATACTTTGAAAAGTGAACCTTTTTGGGAAAAAATAAAGTTTGTCCTTTTTGTTTTTAAGCTGCACATTCATATAGCGATGACAAACTCAATACATGGATTTTAACATCTTGACCTCTGTGACCCTTGACCTTTGACCTATATAATCCATAATCTAATCAGATCCTCTTCCTATGGTGGTACATACTACACCTAAGTTTGAAGCTCATGTCTTAAACGGTTCTTAAGATATCACGATAACAAACTCAATACATAGAATTTCCCTATTTGATCTCCGTGACCTTGACCCTTTGACCTACATACTCCAAAATCTAATCAGATCATCTTCTTATGGTGGTACATACTACACCTAAGCTTGAAGCTCATATCTCAAATGGTTCTTGAGATATCGCGGTAACGAACTCAATACACAGTATTTCACTATTTTTGACCTCCGTGACCTTGACCTTTGACCTACATACTTCAAAATCTAATCAGGGAAGCATTTCATCAAAGGACTTGTCGGACATTTTATCCGACAAATTTGCTGTTAGCCAATCAGATGCAAGCATTTCAGTAGCTTATAACAGTATGTCGGATAAAAAATCTGACAAGTCCTTTGATGAAATGCCCCCCTGATCATCTTCCTAAGGCTGAACATACTATCCCCAAGTTTGAAGTTGATATCTCAAGTGGTTCTTGAGATATGCGATAACGAGCAAGCGGGACGTACGGACGGACGTACAGACGGACGTACGGACTGACGGACAACCCGAAAACATGATGCCTCCGGCACCACCTTCGGTGGCGGAGGCATACAAATGATGGCTGGTTTGTTGGTGGTAGGTTTTATGGCTGTTTTGACGAAAATAAGGACGTTTCCAGTTCCGGGGGCGGGGTAGGAGGATGATAAGCGTTGAAAATAACAATTACCCCCCCCCCCCAATTCTTTTAGTCGTTTCTTTTAACAGGGGCAGTCATGCAAAACAAGGCGCTTAAAGCACCTCCCCCCTTTTTTTTGTGATTTCGGGCGAACAGTCCCCCCCCCCCCGGCCCGGCATCACGCCTGCTGTATTGATGGATTGTATGGGTATCGAGACGAGTTTGCGACTCCGAGTCTCCGGCAGTCGCGTGAGCATGTATTTATTTTTTTGAGATATTAACGGCGACATTTTATATTGTAATAATAATTTACTTCAATTGTGGATCCGCGGCACATTTAAAGCAAATTGTCATCCCACTTCCCTCCGGCAAAATTTGACTTGTCGTTGAGCGAGTTTGGATAATCATGGTTATGAAAAAAAAAGTTAAATACGATAGCAGAATTTGGTAGAGAAGAACTTGGTTATATCTATCAGGCCCCCCCCCCCCATTTTTGTCAGCAAAAGTGTACAAAAACGCGAAAATGACCATAGATTTGGTGTTTTTAGCCTGTTCAGCTCCCCCCGCCCCCCACACTTTCAGCTCAGCCCCTCCACTTTCAAAAACGCTCCGCGGCCCCTGTCTATATTGTATTTCTTTATATTTAATGTTTAGTCGATTTAGTTTATCTTTTCTTAATGCTGTTAGTTCCTTATATGCCTGAAATTACTATAGATACAATATTACATCCAAAAAACGATCTCAAAAAACTGCTTTAGAGAGAGAACTTACTCGACAAGGCCTCTATGGCTTTCTTTTTTAGTTCTCCTTTTTCACATTTCTACGTTTTGGATATAAATGCTTTATATGCTCTATAGAATACTATGTAATTGCATGCAATTATTTTTAAAATGTAAATTATTGAATGTTTTTATTCTATATATTGTATGTTTTTTAATGAAATGGAAATAAATACGAATTGAAATTGAATTGAATTATATTTTTAGGCAAAATTACCAAGCGCAAGCTTGTGCTTTCTACATTATTTTGTTTGCTCTAGCATTTTGGACAGCTCCCTCACTCGGCATATACACGACAGTAGTAAACCCTAGTAAATATTGTATTAAAATCAAACTTTGAGCACATAAACCTGACATAAATGTGCGCAGGCGTAAAACTATGAGGAGTGGGAGAAACAGGTCCACACCAATCCCTCTAAGTGCACTAAAACGTATTAAAAAAAAAAAAATAATAATAATAAAAATTGGGGGCTCCTAATACATTTACTATTTACAGTATAGTCATCTCAATTCATGTTCTTCCAAATAAAGAAAAAAGTCTCCACTTCTACGAGTCAACATTTGTCATGTCATGGTATCAACTCCCTCGAGGACGGCTCCCACTTGACATATATTACGATTGATTGGATTTCTTCACTTATATTTCCTTTTCTTATTCCATTTGTTTTCCTTTACCTGATTTTTATGAAGCTTTCACCTATTTCATTCTCTGATTTGTAAGGCTCTACTCAGGTGTAATTGAGGGCAATCATTGCATTTAAAAAAAAAATCAGTAAAATCATTCCAATCAATTGGAGTAATTACAATATTATAAATGTAATATCTATCAAAAATACCTCAACAAAAATAACATCCTTAAAAATAGGAATTTAACATTCTTCTTTCATGAGTATAGCCTACTACTCCCATTACAATGAGCACAGATAATAAAGTTCTCTTTCAGGTATTTTCTCTGTTCCAGAGTTCCTTTGTCTTTGTGATTCTGAGTTCACTTTAAGGAGTTTTTGTGAAGAAAAGTAATTGACTTTGTCCTGAGCACCTCGTTATAATGAGAGTGGACTGTATAAATAGATCATTCTCTTGGTCCCAGTTTTAAATAAGTGCACATGTGTGTATTTGCCTATGTGTTCAGTATTACAAGATTTTGTTAAAGGAGGACTCCAGGTTGAATTGGGATGTCTTGAAGAGTAGAGTAAATTTTAACAAGCACAACACTGAAAGTTTCATCCAAATCGGATAAAAAATAACAATTATGAATTTATTAAGTTTTGAATTTTTTCCATAGAATAATTCTTGGCATACTGGTTGTCTCATGAATATTCAATGAGCAAGTTGATGATGTTACAGCTTCACTATTTCTTTGGTATTTATTATCTGAAAACCTATTCCTTACACTGTATATATTGAAATAAGTAAAAGCAATTATGATATTAAACACACATCCCTGTTTTGTGTTCTTGGAGCAGAACATTTGAATACATGTAACTATTGTTTCATATAACAAAATTCAAAGAAAATGAAGGATATCACAAGCTTGCTCATTGAGTATAAAGAACAATTCTATTAAAAATATATATATATTTTTCATCCAATTTTGATGAAATTTCCAGTGTTATGTTATTTAAATTTAACTCTACTTTTCAAAACATCCCAAATTCAGCCTGGAGTCATTCCTTTAATTAAAGCAAGAGCAAACTGAGCAACTCTCATTGACTGTGTGTTATAAATAGATAGTCTTAGAGTATACCTTTTGAGATAACTATTAACAAAACAGGGTATAAATTAACCTACAATTTTATTTGTATTGGGAAACTAAATGTTATGAGGGGAAAATATGTGTTTTGATACTTGGCAACATAATTATCATGGTGTGAATTCATTGAACAGTAAAAAAAAAAAGTGTGTTTTAATTCAAATTGGCCTGAATTATAAGACAACTATTCAGGATGTTGCATTATGGGTTAGGAATCAGGGCAGAATCAAGTAGTTGAGGACTTGAGGTGGTGCTATACAAGGCTGTTAGTTTGTACTGGCTTCAATACAAGTTTGATTCCGAGTACCTCATAATAACAGGGGTAGACTGTAGTACCATTATCAATTTCGTAAAATCATGATGTACATGTAGGAACAGTAACAGTAACAAATGTTTATGTTAGTTTGTATCTTTTTAATCAGGAAATATAATGACAATATCTGCCTCAGATGTCAGATGATGGACATCCTGTATCACAACTGAAGTTATTTAAAAATATTAAGATGAATAATTTATAGATGCTGATGTAATTTTAGACACTGATCATCTGAATTTGCATTTATGAGCAGAGGTTCATGTTCATTCACAATTCATCTGGTTGTTGACTGAAGTTGTGGATATGCATGCATAATACATATACCTCAACCAGCAAGTCAAAATAGGTATACAATGTGTCCATTTCTAACATGCCAATAAAATCAAGAAAGCACAAGAGCACTAAACCCACTTGAGATCCATGATGGTTCCATCTTATTGAGAAGATCCTTAGCTTTAAAAGTCCAAAATTGTCTCTTATATAATATTCATCCATTTATATCACCTCTCCACATTATCTCCATTGTCTCTTTTGTCTTGTGGTTGTGATAGTTTCCGTAAATATTGGTCAACAATGTCTATTCCGGTTTCATTTCCACTGTGGCTGAAAGGATTGATGCGAAGTAGGCGTGCTGTACCCATACCAAACATTGCTGCATGACAAACAAACAAAAAGAAGGAAATTACTGTGGAATGACATACTTTCTTTCAAGTCCAGCTTTCAAGGGACAAAAGTTATGCTTTTAATTAAAGGGATGCAGTAACATTGAATGATATTCAAATCAATTTTATTAAATTTAGCTTATTTTGCCAACATAATTACAAGCACTTAGGTCAGTCTGGTATCTCTTCAAAATTGCAAGCTAATTGCTTGCTTTACCTTCGAGATATCAATGATTTCATGCTCAAATTTTATAAACCAACATCGGATGGTTTATAAAACCATGTGCTTTTCCGCATAGCACAACACACACCCATTTCCTGTTGTATACATTGTAGTCCCCCAGCCCTAGCGGCCTGGTGATCTAGCAGCAGAGGGTACTGATGTTCAGCTGTATGCTTGGCATTGTTTGTTACACTGTTTTAAGGTAGTAAATGACTTCCATTTGATCTGAAACTTTCAGCAGTTTGTTTGTTTTTACTGTTGGAACAATATAATTTTATTAATCTTGATCAGATTGCTCTTGTTTTTGAAAGTTACTAAATCCCTTTAAAAGAATGATTTTCAAAAGTTCTTTTTCTACCCATGATTACCAAATATAATCTACAATTTTACAAATGAATTCTTTTAAAAAGGATGAGTCATGGGTTTCCATGGGTAATTTGACACCATGGATGCTAACCCAGTAACAGGTGTTGTCCATCATCTCAAGTTTTATCATCGCTGCCACAACTTATGCAATGCCTTGTGTTATGTTATGTCTACGGTGGGACAGCTTGTCGTGCTGTGGTCAAGAAATTTACCTTCAGGACAGGTACTTTTAGTGCCTTACAATGTCTGGGGTCAGCAGATTATGATCCAATCCCCATGAAGGCTCAAGCCTCTATGGCTTTAAGTTGTAACAAACTTGTAAATGGTTAAGGATGTTTTCAAAATTATTGACATAATACTTTGTGCATCAAACAATATATAATAGCTGATCCAAAATACTTACCACCCGATACCACTAGAGCTGGAACAGCACCCCACAGATTTTTCCCTAAGCGTTTCTGCCTGGTAACACCTGTATACGCCACATAGAGTGCTGTCGCATACATGCCTATGCCTGCCACATATCTACACTCTGCACAGTCTTCAATTGTAAAAGACGTTGCTTCTTTCTTCTGCCTTGCCCACCAACTTTCAGGTTCAATTGAATCTCCTGCTTTGTCTCCACTCCCAGCCTCCATGGTACATGAATCTAAGTAAAGAGGGAAAAAAATAAATAGATTAAAAAAACTTAAAAAAACTTCATTGTATAATAGAATATCAAGGAACACATCTTTATTTCATTCTTTAGTTGTATGGCCTTCAAACCCCTCCCCCAAAACAACGTGCCTAGATACAACACATGAGCAATAGATGGATTTTGCGAATAGAAAATTGGGGCCACAGCAAGGAAATATATCCAGTATACCCAGTTGTTGTAAGTCCGGACGGGTTGTTTGTCCGGACAAGACGGCAATTTTAGGAGCTTTGAGATCGATATTTCATTAATCAATTGAAAATAATATTAGACAATACTACAAAGCACCAATATTCACAAATATTTCTGCTATTAATGGCACAAATTTTGAGAAAATCTAGAGCAAAAGAAGATGTTTTTATCTGCTTAAGTGTCCTGACAACGGACCCCCCCCCCATCCTATGTATATATAGGCCTAGTTCTGTGTCATAGACCTGTGTCCTTCAGACTATGATATAACAAAAATAAGTGTATCCTTCATTAGTAATATGTATATAGAAAGATTAGGCAGGTTGGAACAAAAATAGTGTACCGGTAATAATAATAATAATAATCATGATAATAATTGTCAATGATATATATTTTTACGTATGTGCGTTAAGAGGTATATGCATAATATGTATGCTTACAGGTACACTCTAAATTCGAGCGATTTGCTATACAAAAATTGATCGATACTGTTCGATACTATTGATATTATCGCCAAATTTTAAGGGTCAAAGGTCAAATTGTCGGCAGCTCCACTTCCGTTAGGTAGAATGCGTGCGTAAGCGCCATTATGTATACGACGGATTGATTTAGCTGAAAGTCATTGGCGTTATTGCTGTCAAATTTCACCCTTAGGGGAGTGCTGAGGTGCACTGGATTTCTTATGTGCGACACACTTATGTTTTGGTTAGGCCGAAAGATAAAAAATAAAATTGACTTTAATTTTTGTTTTTAATGAAAGATGTCTCTTTTGTTTGACGTCCCCGGCCAAAAAGACAAATAAATGGTAATTGCTCGATTAGTGCGCGTATTTAGTTTAGGCCTATTTAATATTCACGCGCGCGCATAGCTAGCTGCGCTATTTTTTATCAGTTATTCTCACGCGATGACTGAACTCATCGTATTCATTACAACACACACACCGCTCAATTTATGCCAGAAAATTGTAAAGATACAACGAGCGCAGCTTATAAGCTAGCCCGTTGATCATAATTATCTCTTACTGATTTGGAGCCGGAAGCGGAGTTGTCGACGATATTGAGATGCATGTTGGGTAATCTAACGTACTGGCACTATATCAGGTCGCTCGAATTGCAGGGATTTGAAGTGGATCCCGGGGGATTGTGGGTGGGGGCCGGTCGATGTTTGGATTTAGATTTGAATCCTGAATATTTGAATTTTAGGTTTTTTAGATTTATATTTAAATCGTTAGGATTTGGATCTGGATCCGGGGATCGATTGGTCCCTATCTCCGGTCCTTCAGGATTTGTTTTGGATCCTTGTAATTTGGAGTGTATATGTATGTCAAATATACATACATATACATCTAAAATAGAATATTTTTGTATATTTCAGTATGTCTGTGAATGTACCCGTGTGCATATATTATGTATGTGTATTATGTACAATGTATGCATATGAGGACAATTATATGTGAATGTCCATGGCTATATATAATATTTAAGTTCAGTTATTAACTGATTTTGTAAATATAGGCTTATATTTTCATTATGATTTTGTAACATATTTATTGTCTTTTCTGTGATGGTAGAATCTAATCCAAAGTTGTGGATTGTAAATCAATAAATTTGAATTTGAATTTGAATTTGTAAATTACACGGTTAAAATTCAGACTTGAAGATTAATACAGGAATCGGGGGGGGGGGGGGGGGGGGGGGGGTAGGTGTTTCTTTTGTCTTCCTGTGTAGTAAAACAAATGGAGAAAGAAACTCATTTAAGAGGAATGAAGGATCAGGTTTAAGACTGTCACTCGGCTTACAACAGCTAACAGGTAAATTTTCCAGTTTTTTATTTTTATTTTTTTATTTTGCTCAATTTGACGCCCCTTTGCGGTAATTTTGGCGCCTACCCAGGGGGGGGGGGGCCGGGCCCCGTAAAGCCCCCCCCCCCAGAATACGCGCATGCTATCGCTAAGGTCCAACTTTTTTACACCCTACAAATTGCAACAATCAACAATTATGAACATGACACAGATTTCTAAACGTGGGAAAGATTGGTCATTGAACAACGCTGATCTAGGCTGCAAATTGTTATTGTTTTCTAAGAAATATCTGGTTATTGATTAATGATACGATAATTAGATTTTTTTAAATATGATTTTCCGTTTTTGAGAACTCACATGTAGATCAATACTTACATTTTATTACAGGGCAAGTCAAGGGTTGAATTCTACAAGAGCTTCATCAAGGGGAAGTTATCGACATTTTGACAATTACACTGTAAAACCCCCTTAAGGCCTTATTCACGAAAAATAATTGCAAACTTCAGTTCCGACTGTCGTTGGAAAGACTTCGACAATTTTTCTGGAGCTTCTTTAAAAAAGGATTTGACGACTTTATGAAGGTAAATATTCAAGAAGAATGAAGTAAATTTTTGTGTAAAAATAAAGGTGATTTTGAAATTGTTATTTTAAAAAAATGTAATATTGAAGTGTAAGAAATGATTGAATTACAGTAGATTAGGACGGCATCAAAATTTAGAATTAGGTCCCATACGCTCACTTCGACGTAAGCAATGATTGACTGTAGTCTAACTGGCGCTAGTGTAGTTTGGTATTCACTACACACCACCCTACCCCACCACCCTACCCTAACCCTAGTGCGTGGGGGTCGCCGTCCACCCTATCCCTTCACGTAGCAGCAAGCCTCGCGGCGGGATGCTTAACTACACTAGCGCCGTCTAACTCTTGTAGACACTTCATGAATTGTCAAATATCTAACAACATGTTAGATTTATAAAATAGCTCGCCTCTGTGATTTTACGCATCGTGGTTGGTCAAAACGCGTCACGTGTGCATGCTGAATTTTCGGTGCAATGCACCACCGTGCATTTTGCGGCGCAAAAAAAGTGATAACACATACATCCGGGTCTTTTCCGTGTTTTGTTTACTTTCTTGGATGACGATCGTGATGTAGATCTTGAGCTACTTACCAAAAATTCCAAGGGATAATCCCTTGGAATTTTTTTGGTAAGTAACTCAAGATCTACTAGAGCAATGTCGCAATTTTATAAAAGCGTTAACACACTTCCCTGTATTGTGCGATTAAATGTAAATGCAGTGATCGCTCGATGCTTCGGATGGGGCGCAGCTGCACTCGCCTGCGGCTCGTTGCAGCGCGACCCCTATCCAAGCTATCTCGCGGTGCACTGCATTCACCGCTAACGCACGCTTGGGCGTGTGTTAATGCTATACTATCGCACGTTTAATAATTAATATTGCGAGCTTGTTAGTGTTACGGCAGTATGGTAAGAGTGCCTAAGACTTCACAGTGCCTGTGTCTGAGCTCCCACGAAAATGCACGAATTTGGTAGAACAAAACACCCAACAGTTCCAACTGGCAACCAACTTCAATCTTTTATTTCATATTTCCTCGATCGTTATTACATGCGAAGCCCGCCCTCGCATGTGCAGTCAATTCGCCATGCAAATTGTGTTGGAGTATAAGTAACCTTTTCCTCGCAGTCAAAATAATCTTATTTTCTGAGTTTTTTTCAGACCACCGGTCTTGATTTTTCCCTTTTCCAGGGAGAGTCTCCCACATCGAAATGCCTATAAGTTCGTTAGTACAGAGCCAGAGGACAATGCATTTTGATTGTTGGGCGCTCTGATTATCTATCGCGTGGAGCTCCACCTCTTGGTTGCGATGACTGAAGTGCATTGACCGTAACTGAACAACGCGATTCAGCTGTTCCAAATAAAGACCGCTTTTGTCGTGCGCGCTGTCAATCTTAACCAAACTCCAAAGTGGTCCCATTTCGCAAAAAAAAATGCAAGACGCGACTTCACAAAACGTGCACCGCAAAGCCACTCTTTCAATACTTTTTAGAATAAAGAAGAGAAATATAAAAAGGAACTTCAACGAATCCACTGTCGGGCGAAGTCCGACAGTTGAAAACATATAAAGAAATGAGGACTTACCCCAAAAATAAATGACGAATCTAAATTTTATCGTGACTTGTTTATTGGAAGGCACAATGATAGTGTATTTCATATGCTAACGTGATCATTCGAGCGTCGTGCATAAATTATGGAGTAAAAATTTCTAGACTACGTGTCTCCTTTCTTTAAATTGATTTTAGGAATGAAGATGTATGTGAAATGAGTAGCCATTTGTGTCAACAATTTCTATGAGTCATTGGTCTGAGTTGGTAACATACATGCTGGTGTTATCCAAATGTGGCTACTTCTCTTCAAAATCTCATGTAATAACGATCAAGGAAATATGAAATAAAATAGTAAGATTAAAACGAGAACTTACCGTTTTTAAGTTTGATCTTTATTTTATGAATATTTAGGAGGAAGTTATTACATGCCCTCCTCACCCACCCAAACTTCAAACTCCAGTACAAGTTCTCGTTCTTACTCATGTTAGTAGCCACATTTAGAGCTTTGAATATTGACTGCACATGCGAGGGCGGGCTTCTCATGTAATAACTTCCTCCTAAATATTCATAAAATAAAGATCAAACTTCAAACGGTAAGTTCTCGTTTAATCTTACTATTTGGATACAAAAACTATGAAAATAATTGATAAATAATGATTTTCAGCAAGTTTTCTTAGCTACCCTGAAAATTTTTATCCATTGTTGAGAAGTAAAATGTCCAAACTCAAGTGCGTGTGAGCGTGATTTGCGTGTAAAATGAGTTAGTGCGCAGACATGGGCACTAGGCCTATCTAGTTTTGCTGCACAAATTGACAAGCCCGTCCTAAAATTGTAAAAAAAAAAACAACATTGTTCTGGAAAATAATTTCTTGAGTTTTTAATTTTAATTGATCATTAGAATATAAAGAATGGAATAAAACTGATTAATCTTAAAATAATATTTTACTTTGTATTGAAATTGAGGTTAAATTTTAGGTGTGCAGAATTAGGCACTTCCTTCATACTGGTGGCTCTATGGGGCTCACAATTTGCAATACCAATTGTAAAAATTTTAAAATGACAATTGAAAATAAGTAAAAGAAAGCAAAAAATAAACTTTATACACTGTCACAACTTACCTTATCAGATCTTCAGCAAATCAGCTCTCTCTCTCTAAAAAAAAAAAAAAAAAAAAAAAAAAAAAAAAAAAAAAAAAAAAAAAAAAAAAAGGTTGCCTACATTATATCTAAAGAAATTTTCCTAATTTCCCGCCTGTTTTCTGTTCTTAATCTTGTCCAATTTGCAGTGACTATGAAAATACAATTGAGTCAGTACTGATGTGCATGCATATTGCAAACTATTCAATGGCATTACAACTTGTTTTAAATTCAAGGATAGGGAAATACAAAGACCTTTTTTTTTTTGCATCATTGTAATCATGAAGAAATGAGAAAGTCATCTGCTAAGTATTTTTAGTATGAGAAATGATTTTTTCTGCATTATTGTCATCATAAAAAAAAGGAGAAAGCCATCTGCCAAGTCTTGTTTTAAAGTATGTGACAATTAAATTAGATTAAGGTATGTCAATGGTTTATTTCATTATTTTGACATTCCAGCTTTGAAAATAAAGGCCATTCCGTTTTCATGCAACTCAAGTACACAGCCCGTTCACTTGGTGTATGGGCTGTAATATGGCTGTGTATGGGCTATAAATGTAGTCTATGCGTTGAACTTTGACGAAAAACTAAAGATGGGTGCTTGAGCTCAATGCATGCTATCACAAAAAAAAAAAAGCTGTCAATCATAACCAAAAAAGCAAGCAAAACTGCAAGACTCCCCTTCTCAAAATATGTTTCCCTAACTTGCCGCAAAAATACCATAATATCTACATGCAATCGTTATCGAAAAGAACTTCTTCAAATCGAATAGTGCTCGATCTATTTATTAATTCAGATATAAAACAGCAAAATTTAAAATGAGGATCGACTTTCCAAAGAGAGATTTTTAGCATGAGTATCACAGGCTTCCAAGATCCATGAATGATCACGACGACCTCTTCTTCTTCTCTTGAGTCCATTCTCTCAATTTTGTTTACTTGTGTTTATGATTGTTGGATGAATTAGAATTTGATTCAGACTCTGCCCATTAAATACTGAATGCAGGCGATCCCATTAGGCGAAAGAGAAGTAAGATCGGCTTGGGAACAGGGGTTAGGCAAGAGAGGGCATTGTAGGAGGTGACTCATGGTCTCCTCCCCGCATTCGCATACTGGACGACTCACTGATCATATCACTCATATTTTCCCCCCTGCATTTCCAGGTCTGTACTGAGGGAGCTTGATAATTATCTACCACTGTTAAAGAGGAGATGCTACGTGTACTGCAGCTTTTGCAAAATGAATTACTCCAAGTACGCCATCATTCTACTCTACACTTTATCCCTAGAGGTATGGGCTTGCTTATCAATTGAAACAGAAAATTACTTTTATCTTCTTCAGACCTTTGTAGATGACATTGGTCCAGGGAATTACACTTATTTTAAGCTGTCCAGGCAGGGAAATGTCCGAATACTTGTTGAAACACTGGAAGGAGATGCAGATATTTATGTGTCGGAGACCAATTCCAAACCCAGCTTTGAAGATTATGATTTAAAATCAGTCACTTGTGGTGAAGATTATGTGGATATACCAGAATCCTTCAAAAGACCAACTGCCATAGCTGTGTATGGACACCCACGGTTTCCAGAAACCAAGTTCCGATATTCTGTCTATTTGGATACAACGGATCTGGCAGGGAATGGTTCTGACTTTCCAGAGCAGCATCACTTTGCTGCACCTGAAGAAGATGAGAATACTGGATGGTTCTTTCTGCTAAAAATACTTGAATTTGTACTTGATGTAGCACTCTAGCAAAATGGCTCTCCCAATTTCCCCAGGGCCCCGTAACATAAAGGTTTGCAATCAATTGCAAATTTGAAAAAACTATATACTAGAATTGGTTGCTGGTCAGTCTTTTGAACCAAAGGCCTGTGCGACAACAATCTTGATTGGCTATTGCCATTTTGCGATTGATTGCAATTTTTTGTGTTATGGGGCCCACTTTTTGTTCGTAATGGTTAATTTGATTATCACTAATGTGTAACAATGAAATGATGATGTGTAACATATATTTTTCTAAAATGAAAAAGATAATTGAGATAAGATCACACTCTTCATACATTTTGTTGTCTAAATAAAAGGTTTAAATTTGTTGGTATTAGTTTGTATTAAAAAATAGTCAGGGCATAAATTTCACGGAGGCCATGCCATCGTTGCCATGTCTCTGGCCGTGATGCCCAAGGGAAAATAGATCAAGTCAAGGCCAGTTTGGCCTTGCCTTTTTTCCAAGTGGCCGCCATGCCCTTTTAGGAAATTTATTTCCCTTTCATGAAGGACTCTAATATCAACAATAAAATGGGAAATATGTCTCTATTTTGTCACATTAAAGTCTCTAGAAGCAATACAGACCATAACTTTTATTGGATAATCCTATACAGAAGTTGTGGCAGAGCTCCCCACGACCTCGTGGGGAGTTAATGGCCGTCTGACAGGAGTTGTAAAAGCAAAACATCCCTGTTAGTTTCATCAAGGAGGTTTCATTCCCACTGACCTGGGCTTTGGATGTGCTGGAAGTTATCACAGTTATTATTTTTAAACAAATGTCAGTAATAGTTACATTATATGGACAGCCAAACAGAATTTTCATTGCCAAATCACTGTGGAAAGGAATTTTGTGTTTTCCCCCGTACAGAAAAAGCAGTATTTTTAAACAGAATATGACCACCGTTTGTGTTTTCCTCATACAGAAAAGGCAGTATTTTTAAATAGAAAATCACCACTTGTTGACCTGGCTCTATTTTAGAAAAAAGAAAGAAAAAAAGGCCTTCGATGCCCATTTTATGAGAAAAAAATGGCCGTGGATGCCCTTTGAATCGGACAAAGTGCCCTAAATTTTGGAGGGAAAATGGCCTTGCCCTAAAAGTAACGAAATTTAAGGCATGATAGTGAAGATTAGACAAGTATTGCCTATTGCAGACATCAACTTTTTTCTTCTTAAAAAACTCAAACAGAATACTGGTACATGTAGCTAATATGGGTATAAATGAGAGATTTTGGTAATGTTATTTTTTTCCGTAAAATATTAGGGAATAGTTGGTAACGTTTCAAAAACACAGCTGATAATGATGATGATATGGTACGTGAAAATAAAAACAAAGGAAAGTATATAGAGGAATAACCGAATTTGCTCATCACTTTTGTTGAAGGTTTTCTTGCATGTAGGGCACATTTGGAAGATATTGGAATTTACATTACTGTACATACTAATAATCAAATATACAGTACATTGAAACTCATTATTTATAACTGTTCTATCCAATTTAATTTTTAGATAGAGAGAGAGAGAGAGATAGAGGGTCTAGTATTTGTAGGGTAAATTTTTAGAAATTTAAAATTGTTCGTTGTATCATTTCAAATTTACCTACATGTACCTATAAATGAACATACATGTATAGGTGGTAGCATACAGGCAAACAACTATTTACTTTGCTCTAGGAAACCATGTTTTTGAGAAATGATCAAAGATTATGTTTTGTTTAATATATGACTAAAAGTATTACTAAATTGATCAAACTTGTCATTTAAGTAAAAATTATATTTTATCTACAATTGCATACAATTATACATTGCAAGTGCCTTACCAAAGTCATGATCTAATGCTATCTTCAAGATGAGGCCATATTTTGTGCTTTAAACTCGGCTGATATTGATTATTGAATGAAAAATGTACAAACTTATAGATTAGATTTGTTTCTCAGTCATTGATATCTAATATCTAGATTGATGATTTGGTTTGTTATAAACCCTCTCATTACCATGGTCGCCCTTTGGCACCATAGAACACTGGTGGTCAGGGAAACTGATTTTACTGCCATTTTGCAAGAAAGTGCCCTCTCTAGTTGAGTTATGTACCGTTGGAAAGCTAGGAACGGTAGTTTTCACGTGGATGCAAACACAGGGGTATTGCGTGAGTTATCTTTTTGAAAATTTGAAATTAAGTGAGAGAATCCAGTTTTTAGGAAAAAGTGCCTGGTAACGAAAGGGTTAAAGTAATGTAAATCTAATCAATTGTATATCATGCCCGATTATTTTTTAGTTTATGGGTAAGAAGCAAATACTACCTTTTGAAACAAATGTTAACTTCACAATGATTAAAGATCATGTTTTTCATACATGTTCTGTGTAATTGTAAACTGTGATATTGGGAGTTTTCATTACAGGATCTTATTGACTGAGTATCAAGGGTTTAGTTCAAGAAAGGATTATCTGCATTTTTGGCCAAAATGAGATTTTATTATCAAAATGATTGCTACAACACCAGGTATTAATAGTGATAATGCCCATTAATGAACAAACTCTATAATTGTGTACTCATTCAAAAAAAAAAAAAAAAAAAAAAAAAAACATATGGCTAGCTGCAGTTAACTGTAGGCCTACAGTGCAACAAGGTCTATTTTCTCAATATGGCAAAAATGAAGATAGCCCTTTGTTGTCCTAAACCCTTGATATGTATGTACGCATGACTGTAATGTATGGCTTCACGTTAATGGTTGCCCAAGGGTTTTGAGTGCAAACTAGACATGTGTGTTATGATGAGCTTTATTGGGATATGTGTATGTTTAATTTACATGACTATAATTCATCTCTACATTTGACGTTTGAATATTTCAACGTATTTAACCCATTGAGGACTGAGCCCGAATATATTCGGGCTGGGGTATATGGGGAATGTGTGTTATAGCCAAATCAGCTCGTCTCCAAAAGGTTAAGGGCAAGGAAAGTCAATTTTTGGCAAGAAATAAACAAATGTTTAAAAATGACAATTTATCAAAATCAATGTCAAGTTGTGATACCCTAAATGTGTTTTGATAGGTCATTTTTTGTGGACCCGGTACCTTTTGTTATCATAGAAGACTGGAACATGTTCTTGGGGTGCAGTAACTAATCAAATTCTCAATCAATCTCACAAAGACTGATCACCAGTCATTCGTAAAGTTGGTAAAAAGGCCAATCTTGTACCTTTCCATGTCAAGTTATGATACACTAAATGTGTTTTGATAGGTCTTGTTTGTGGATCCAGTACCTTTTAATATATTAGAGGATACTGTACAACTCCATTTCTTGTTCATGCGTACCATACATGTATCAGTGTTTGTGTAAATTTCACTTTATTAATGTCCATGTACATGTAATTTGAAGATGCAGCTTTTGTTTTGTTTTCTAATTCAGCTCTACTATTGCCATCAATGTATGATGTTTATTGTCTGTTGTTATATATTTTTGTTAGGAAGGTGTTGTTCCATTGGTGATGGTTTCCACAAGTGATCATTAACACCTTGCCATATTAAATTATTTTTATATATTGAATGAATGAGAGTTTAATGTTTGTAATCAATGTCTTGTGTCCATTTATACATGTATACAGTACAGTGAAACCTTGCTGTTAACACTCCTTTAGACGAAGAAACTGTCTTATTATTACCATGCTAAAAATACATATAACTTGAAAAAAGATTATTAAACCAAATCATATTAAGCTCCCATACGATTTGGTTTAATAATTATTTCCTTAGTTGTATTTTTATGTGCATAAAAGTGGGACCAGCAAGAAGATCTTGTTACAAGATATTGTTCTTTATAACTAAGTTCCCGGCTAAGTTCCACTGTGTTAGTTCCATTTTAAACATGTGCATATACAGAGTGAATCAAAAATAATGTCCCATCATTTTGAAGTTGTTTTGGGAAAAGTATGAACATTTAATCATGTTGTCCATGAAATGTCTTGGTAAAGTCCTCCTTCTAGCATATGTTGCTAAATTTTCAATTGGATCTTTGCACGCATGACTGAATACCAGACAATCTTCTGAAGACGGTAAAATCTCACCTGCGCCAAGTTGTTTGGTGAAGATTAAAAGCAAATGTTGACAGAATATGTGTTCACACTTACCCACACACACTCTCTCTCTCTCTCTCAAACACACACACACACACACACACATACACACACCAACCCACACACATATCAATTCTTGATCAAACAAACGCACATTGTTACACACGCACCCACACACACACAGTAAACAATTCACAAAATTCACAAATAAAAAAAATATTTGATGTTCTGTTTACCAAGACCATTACTGAATGTTTGGGACGTAGTAATTCCATAGCAACTGTTTGTGAGTGTGAGTTAGGGTGTATGTGTGCGCGCGCGCGCGTGTGTGTGTGTGTGTTTGTGGGTTTTTTCCTGAGGGTGTGGGTGTGTATGTGTGCTGGTATGGAAGAGATAGGGTATGTGTGCTGGTATGGATGAGATAGGGTATGTGTGGTGTATGTTTGTATGGAGGGTGTATGTGGGTGGGTGTGGTGATGATGTGGGTGTGTATGTGCTTTGTGGATAAGTCATTATTCTCAATTTGTTTATTCTTCACCCGGCCACTTGGCGCAAGTGAGATCTTACCGTTTTTTAAAGATTGTCTGTTATTCAGTCATGCGTGCAAAGATCCAAATGAAAATGGTACCAACATATGCTAGGATAATGACTCTACTAAGACATATTATGAAACCCATGATTAGATATTCATACTCTTCACTAGACAACTTCAAAATGATGGGACATTTTTATTGACTCACTCTGTATATGTACACAATCATCTCATCATTATCATCATCTTAACATTTAAAAGTGGCCCATCTCCCCTACATGTATTGCATCATTAATTTGCTTTTGTACATCTTTGCTTTCTGTCTTTCATAATAAGATGTGCATTTGCACATCTTGGAGAAAGGAATGACATTTTAGATTAGTATCAACAAAACACAACACAATAATTGTGGTTGAACAAGCAAAAAAGGCAGATTTCGAACATCCAGCCTTGCCATTACAATTATGTTAACACACCTTAGTCTTCTGTTTAATAGTTATCCACTTGATTAGTGTGGTAGAAACAATGTAAAGTGTGACATTCCAAGTGTGGAATAGTGTTACAGTACTTTCAAAATTTCAATCTATTTTCCTAGTTCCTGTTTAAACTTGCACTCGTCTTCAAGAAATTATCACAGAATGCATTTAGTCTCTTGCACAGCCATTTATTTATACCTCACAAAACAAGTACATTTACAGTGTATTCACAATATTCAAAGACTCTACTTATTTACTTATAATGCTTTGGCAAGAAAGAAATAGGTTTAGCAAAAAATACAAATCAAGAAGAATACATTCAATTGCAAAGGAGATTAATATGTCTTTGCTTAATCTATATCGTACAAGGTAACTGTTGTGATGAAGGCTAAAGAAAACAAAAAAACTAGAAATCAGGGGTGTGAGTGACCATAAATTAAAAGAGCTAAAAAATGTGAAATTGAAAAAGCTCTTATATACTTTTGTACAGAGGAGGAGCTCAAAAATACTGAAAATCGAAACTAAAAAAGCTTAAATCAGCTTCAAAGCTAAACTCTCACACCCCTGAGAAATATCACTGAAGGTGATTAATAACCACTCGACCTTTCAGCTTTGTAATCTTTTATTCTACTTAATATGGTACATATGTAAAATCACTATTTTATCAGAGAGAGGAAAATACAAGTACAGAATTTGAATAAATTTACAGATATTTAAAAATAGATGCATTTACAATGACTTGTAGTGTTATTCATAGTGAGTCTTGATATTAGTGATCATGAACAGTGAGTCTTATATACACTATACTGCTATCAAACTTTTACAAAGAAAAGTATAGTGTCTGTTCTAACATTGTATAATAAATATTACCTTCTTTTCTTATTTGCTGCTAGCAAGACATAAAATAGATAGTGATTATGAAATAATATACAAAGAATATAACATTCAATTTTCAAAAATAAGAAATACATTTTACATTACATTAAATGAATATTTAACAATATTTTACAAGAACAAATAAATATGCTAAAATTTATCTTGCTATAAATTAATATTACATGGTTTGTATTCAACAACAAAAATCTACATATTTTTGCGTATACCATAACACATCACATTCACAGTAATAATTGTATTCACATATGTGAATATGTTAAAAGCCCTACTCAACCAGTTCTGCATATTGTTATAAGTGTGTGTGAACCCAAAACCACTTTAGATACAGAACAATGCATATATAGTTGAATTTAATATACAAACTTAGTTGTAACCACTCAATCATATCCCACTATTTAAATCATAATATCTATATGTCAAAAGAAAAGTGATTTGCTTTTTAATTTTTTTTAATGTGTTTTTAGTTTACTCCATTAATGCCATTAAAAAAAAAAAAAAAAAAAAAAAAATCAAATATGCATATTTTTATAAATGTGTTGTGGGCCTGTGTATACCTTGGCTTTAACAATAAAAGTAAGATATGATTTAACTCTGGTTGTTTAACTAAAAACAATACATAGTTGTATCAGAGTAAAAGCAATGATTGTTTTACACAAAATCAGAATTTCCACAAACAATCAATAATGCCCATCAAACCGAATCTTTACACATTAACAGTAATATAAAACCATAGACTTTCACAAATCATTAATGATGGCCATTTTAGCAGCCCAGGAAACTTTATTATTATTTTAGTATTATTATATTAATTAATTAATTTCGATCTCAACCACTTGTGATATTTGCGAAAAGTTCTGATTTTACAGTACACATTCTTTTTGAGTTGATAAAGTACAGATGAAAGAGCAGCCCATTTTAGCAGCCCAGGAAACTTTATTATTATTTTAGTATTATTATATTGATTAATTCATTTCAATATTAACTACTCATGATATTTGCGAAAAGTTCTGATTTTACAGTACACATTCTTTTTGAGTTGATAAAGTAGAGATGAAAGAGCAGGGAAGAAGTTCTTATTTATTCTGAAGTATCCTATACACAGCAGCATCTGTAATAGTGTTGCATGTTCTTAGCAACAGCAAATGTGACTTGTTCTTATATACACGTAGTATGTACCGACATGGTTCTCTGCAAATGTTACAGTCCACTCCTATTAGAATGAGCACTGATAAAAGATTTTTTTTTTTTTTATTATTATTTTTTTTAAATAACAAAGCGATTGTCCCAGTCCTAGGTGTTCAGTATAACATACTATTTGGCTTGATCTAGAGCACCCCATAACAACAGGAGTGGACTTTACTCATGAATTACACTGTATTTGAGTCATCCCCAATTTCCATATTAATGACTAGGCCTTGGAGAACACTTGAATGAAAATACATTGTAATTTGTATACAATTCAAAAGCAGATACAACAAAATATACAAGGTACTGGACTTTAAATACACAAAGTTACTGGGGAGATGGCTATGTGACACATTGAACAGTGTGTGAAGCTGTGAAAATCATATATCAGCATAGCAAGTGAAATCTGCAGTATAATAAGTGATTTAATACAATACACTCCACTCTCATTACAATGAGTACCAATATAGAGTAAAATCAGAAACATTTGCAACATGAAACTTCCGCAAATCAGAGCTGACAGCCATTTTCACGAAATGAAACTTTTGCGAATTGCCGACCATCAACTTACTTGTACAGTGTACAGAATTGTACTAGCATTCTGCAATGTTGCGAAAGTATCATGCAAGCAAAAATTTCTGGTTTTAGAGTATAATAAGATTTCATAAAACAAGGCAATTCTCCTCATCCAAATTTCAAACGATTCATGTGCAAGTTTATGTGTTTAGTCATTCTTATAGTTCAATTATCAGTATAATGATATTTAGTTATAACAAGACAAGTGGCTAGGTCCACAGCACCTCGTTATAATGAGAGTGGACTGAACTGGGGGGCATTTCATCAAAGGATTTGGCGGACAATTTATCCGGCAAATTTGCTCTCGGCCAATCAGATGCAAGCATTTCAGTAGCTTATAACAGTTTGTAGGATAAAACATCAGACGAGTCCTGTGATGAAATGCCCCCTAGATGATCACGTTGATCAAAGGGAGATGGGCAGAGCAGTGAAACATCAAAGGCAGTGTATTTGTTTATCATGAGTGTTGATGCAGCCATATCATGCTAAATAATAAGGTGATAGCAATGATGACGTGTGCCAACATTTTATCACGGAGCAAAACATTACATAACACCTGTGACACTGGACCATAATTTTAGTTCATAAATATAGAAGAAAATACAATTTTGTCTAGAAACTTCCATGGGGAACAGGTGTGTCTAGTTGCGCATGGTCGATTTCTATAAAAAACCAAGCCGTTATAGTATGTTGGCAGTGAGATGTACTTCCAGTCAGTATTCTGTTCCAATTGGTTTTGAAGAATGAAGATCCTTCAAAAAGCTAGGCACTATGAGCGAGGAATGCCTGGTACTGTAGTATGATAGAAATGCAGAGATGAGGAAATGATAAGAGAAAAGGAGTAAGGTATGAAATGAAATAGAAGACATGGATAAGAAATGTGACTTTTAATTTACTTGTTGGTATTATACATGCACACCATATGCAGATTAATTGTTGTACACTTATCATGTGTAATTCCTCATGACAATGTTCTCTATTATGAACAAAGAAAAAATTTAAAATTTTTATCACAGGGGTCCAAAAAGTTGCCAAGGAGTCAGTTGAAAATGACTGAAGTACTCAATATTTATTCTCATCCCATTTTCATTTCTTTCAAAATAATTTGTTTTTGGTTCTTCAAAAATGGTACAAATACCAAACACAAATGATAAATGAAGAGCTCTGTTCCAAAAGTAACTACATCCACTTTTTCTGAAAATTCTTCAGGTAGGTACCTTTTTTGATCGAAACACTTGACCTCAATTCTAAAAGCAACCATTAGATAATGCTCTTTCTAATATCACTTTTCCAAAGACGCCTGTTGAAAATATTGAAAACAAACAAATGTGTTTTATACAAAAGTAACAATGATGGATGTACTACCTATTGGAACGGAGCTCTTCAAATTAGTTGCACAAAGCTATCAAGCAACCAAAAATTAAAAGGTGTGTGTGGGGGGGGGGGGGGGGGGGGGGGGGGAGGCTTTCTTACCTGGTTGATCAGCTACTTGTTGATATACACCCCCATCTTGATTACTGAATGGTGAAAGAGCTACACACAGCATCCTGTATGTCTCTGGCAAAATAAAAATTGTACACAATAATAATATTATGAGGTAGAATCTAGAACATATAATGTACTTACATGTATACACCAGGACCCTGTTGCATAAAACTTCTAACCGGAGTTTTTTCCGGTTAAAATCTGAAAACTCCGGTTAAAGTCCGAAAACTCCGGTTACAATATTTTTCTAGATTTTTTAATGTTTTTTTCCATTGCATAAAAACATACCAGAGTTTTCAAAAGTATTAATGCAATAAATTTTTAGGGAGTTTTAAAACTCAGGTTGAATAACCTAAGAAATAGGTCTACATAAGCTGGGTTTTTTAACCCGAGAAAACTCGGGTTAGAAAAAAAGTTTTATGCAACACCACCCAGGAAGGCGTTTCATCAAAGAACTTGTCAGACATTTTATCCGACAAATGTGCTCTCAGCCAATCACATGCAAGCATTTTAGTAGCTTATAACAGTTTGTCGGATAAAACATCCGACAAGTCCTTTGATGAAACGCCCCCCAGTTCTACTTCGAAGCAATGAAAATTATGGCGGTCATAGCTGGGGGG
>CALNVZ010000174.1:46679775-46912146 GCA_940671915.1 Paracentrotus lividus | reverse complement strand
GGGGGGGTTCCAATATCTAGCTATCTTCCAAATGTTCAAAGACTATTTAAAACTACTACAAAGCTTGGGGCAACTCTGACTGGTTTAAAGCCTAAAATATGTGCAGTACCACAATAAAATCTTTTTCAATGATTCAATGTAGCTCCTAAGTGTGTTTTTATCAGTACATTGTGTGTAAGTTGTTTAAAAAAGTGGTAAATATAGTGCATGCCTCTCCAAAGGGATTAAGCAACTTTGTGGAGACATGCAAAAATCTGAGCTGTGGATACCTATACATGTTGTCAATGCATGTAATAATGTGTCTAGAGGAAAACCTAAAAAACATTTCATAAGCATCATACATTGTAGAATGTTTTTAAAAAGTTTAAATACGTGATTATTTTTCCCTCCATAGACTGCAGTGTTACCGTAAGCTTACCCATGTTACACTTATGACTATTGTGATATTCAGTCATAAATATATTTAACTTGGAAGTTAGATTAGCTTCAAAATATCAGGCGATTCCTGTTTGACCTAAATGCTTGCAATTATGAATTGATCATCAGGTGAAGGAGTAGTTCATTTTTAAAATCTTGGAAGAGGTTAAACAATCCCTTAAAACTACCACTATTTCTAAGAGGAACATGCATACAATCCACTACCCCAGCTAAAGCCAGTATTGCAGCAACATTGCCTATAGCTGCTTTCTTGTGAGACTGCATTTACTAAGATATCTTCATGGAGCTGGCTGGCCCCAACACGGTCCTAATGCTCTCGTGAGTAACTCTCCATTTACCCCTCTCCTGATACAGGCCCAATTATTTCTGTGAATGTAAATAAAATGATTTACATAAAAGAGGCAATATTCATATAAATATATTCACATCGATACCACTTTTCAAAATGAGTTCATATTCAAACATTTTAACGGTAAATCATGAATTTCACCCTCTCTTTGCCTGGGAACAAGAAACTACATTAAGCTGTTCAAATTGATGTGTATCAAATTGGCCAAGTTTCTACAGAATCTTTTCTCATACCCAGTTCAAATCAATTTATACAAATACATTTGTGGGGTGTACACAAAGACTTACGATTGATTAAAAGTTACGATGATTTTTCTTAGTAACCTCATTTGAAAACCAGGTACAATCATGGATTAGATTTGGATATGATTAAAGTAGGGTTAGGGCTAGATTTAGGATTAAGATCACCAACTTTGGAGCATCCTGTCCATGATGAGGCTACCGAGAAAAACATCAACTCGTAACTATTAATCAATCGTAAGTCTTTGTGTTACACCCCTAGTCCTGGTAAATTCTTCACCAACACAGTGGAAACACTGGGTATAGACAAGTTTCAGACAATAGGCGCACAAGTATGCTAGGTGTCTAATACCTTATGGTGTACTTTTTTGGGAATTATTTCACTGAAGACAAATCCAAGATAAATGTTCTAACAATCTAATGTCACTTACCAATACATCTACGTCCTGTGCTATCCAGAGTTAATCCGTGAGTGCATTCACATGTATATGACCTGGTGGTTCATTTAAACAATTTCCATACATGCACAAATCATGAGCGTCAGGACGTTCACACTCATTTATATCTGTGAAAAGGAGGTCGAAAAGAGTAAAAACATATATTAATTAAATATAATCAACTTGAATGGGTGCAAGTAACATTCACTAGGGTTTTTTTTTGGGGGGGGGGGGTGGGGGGGCATTTTTGAGGTTATTTTGGTGACATATGAAAACTTGTTCAAAGTCTGACATCTCAGCAGTTCATGAAAGACTCCCTGCATACAAACAGCTTCAAATTGGTTACGAACCATTTGGGCATTAGAAGCAAATACAATAGTCCTAAAATACATACATATTGTTTCAGTAAAAAGAAAATGAAAGAGGAGTTTCCCTTCGCATGTAACCGAATCGACAAGGTGATATCCTCAACACACTGGCATATGTACCCATCTGGTCTATGTGGGGAGGGGCATTTTTGAGGTTATTTTGGTGAGATATTGAAAACTTGTTCAAAGTCTACATCTCAGACGTTCAGTGAAAGACTCCCTGCATACAAAACCAGCTTCAATTGGTTGCGAAACCATTTGGGCATTAGAAGCAAATACAAAGTCTACAAATACATACATATTGTTTCAGTAAAAAGAAAATGAAAGAGGAGTTTACCTTCGCATGTAACCGAATCGACAAGGTGATATCCTTCAACACACTGGCATATGTACCCCATTCTGTCTATCAAATACATACACACATTTAATACAAGGGCTTGAATTGCACTCATTTGGACCTCTTTTCGGAGGGGTTGTCTGGGTTACGGCTGGACGGTACACCTCATCTTGACCCCCTGGTGCCTCGGGCGGTGGTGGTGGAATCTCTGCAATGGTAATAAAGTTGATGATAATATCAGGGTTTAAGCTAACATACTGAATGACACTAAATAACTAACTGATTTTAAAATAGTGTCAACCTCTATTTTTCAACATAATTTAGATGTGGGGAGGGGCATTTTTGAGGTTATTTTGGTGAGATATGAAAACTTGTTCAAAGTCTGACATCTCAGACGTTCATGAAAGACTCCCTGCATACAAAACCAGCTTCAAATTGGTTGCGAAACCATTTGGGCATTAGAAGCAGATACAATAGTCTACAAATACATACATATTGTTTCAGTAAAAAGAAAATGAAAGAGGAGTTTACCTTCGCATGTAACCGAATCGACAAGGTGATATCCTTCAACACACTGGCATATGAACCCATCTGGTCTATCAATACATACACCATTAATACAAGGGCTTGAATTGCACTCATTTGGACCTCTTTTCGGAGGGGTTGTCTGGGTTACGGCTGGACGGTACACCTCACCTTGACCCCCTGGTGCCTCGGGTGGTGGTGGTGGAATCTCTGCAATGGTAATAAAGTTGATGATAATATCAGGGTTTAAGCTAACATACTGAATGACACTAAATAACTAACTGATTTTAAAATAGTGTCAACCTCTATTTTTCAACATAATTCAGATGTTCCAAAGTTAGAAGTTTTTAATTTGTTTTCCTTTTTAGGAGGATACTTGCAAAATGTATAATACATGTACATTCTTGATTAATATTTGAGAATCTCTACAGTGGGGATATTTGGACATCTTAAAGCAACAAGAAATTACTTATCATGCCAGGGCCCTGTTGCTAGGAACTCTTTTTATGTCCCAATTTAAGTCGTAAATTATGACATAAACCAAAGAATCATGACATAAATTCATTGCTAGAAACTTTATGTCAAAAATCATGACATAACTCCCCATAAACTTATGCCCTGATACATGAAAATTTCTAGCAACAGGATCAAGGTAATATTTAACAAAATAGCACGCACAGAACAAAAATATCCTTTGTGAATGAGAAGTATGAATATCCCTAGTTTACCTCTACAGCCGTCATCTTGGTAGTTATATACGTATCCAGCTGTACATACACATCTATAGCCTGCTACAGTATCCTCACAAAGTGCTCCCTCTCCGCATCTATTAGGCACGTCACATTCACTAATTACTAAAAAAAAACAAAAAAAACAGAGAGATAGAGGGAAAGAGAAAGAGAGGGGATAAGAAGTTATGAATGACTAGAATTTTCCTAGTTTTTATTACATGTAGATCTACACAAAGGTGAGATGTAAATTTTTGAAAGTATAACAAAATATTCTTTCTATAAAATTGGAGAAAAGCACTAATAATTTACATTTATAATTTGCTGCATTCTCCATCTCTATTGGGCAATTCTTTCTCAAACATGCATTGAGGAATAGAGAGAGAGAGCAAAGATTAGATATGCCTAATATATTACTGGGATTTATTTATTCATTTATTTTTCTAATTTAATTTTCTCAGTAGATGCTGCCTCAAGATTAATTTCTAACAGATGACTTATTCAATGCAAATTGCAAATCATTGATTTTTTTTTTTTCAAATTCTAAACAAGAAATCCCTAGAAATTACTCTCATATTGATTTCTAGTAGATTATCTCTTCCTTCCTGTAATTCACTGCCAGTGATTGTCAAGCACACCCTAGAACAGGTGAATTTCATGCCTGGTATTTCCTGTGTATACACCCTGTCAATCAAATTAATTGCTTCATTCCATGAAAGTAGATATCACTAATTAGGCCATTGTCAACACCGTATCTTAGTAAATTTCATGTGCGGTATTTCCTGTGTAATATACCATATGTCAATCAAACTGTTTGCTTCATTCCATGAATGTACATATCACTATTATGGCCATTGTCAGCACCCAATCTGAGTAAATTTCATGCCTGGTATTTCCTGTGTAACATACACTACCCCTCAATGATGAATGAATGTTGAATCTAGGTCAAATAAAATGCTGTTAAAGGGGAAGGAAACCCTAGGAATTCATTAAATTGTACATAAACAGGAAAATCAAAGAAGCTGATCAATGAAAATTTGAGAAAAAATGAATGAATAATAGGAAAGTTAGGAGCATTTGAATGTTGTGATCACTACTGCTATGGGGATCCTCACATTGGCAACGGGCCCAAGATGTATGATGTCATACATGAACAACTTCCCCAATACTTTTGTACATATTTCACTCAAATTGTCCTTTTTTTTATTAATTCCGTTAAAAGATCTGAGATTCTTTTCATGGGAGGACATGTAATACAAGTTCACAAAATATAGTCATGTGTGAAGAGTCTGTACTACCATTAGAATGAGGAAAAAGAAGAATTTTTGGTATTTTTTGGTATGTCATATGGGAGAGTTGTTCATGTGTGGCATCACACATCTTGGGCCTGTTGCCAGTGTGAGGATCTCCATAGCGTTAGTGATCACAACATTCAAATGCACATAAATTTCTTATTATTTATTCAATTGTTCTCAAACTTTCTTTAATCTGTTTCTTTGATTTTTTTTTGTTTCATACAATTCAACTAAATCCTAGGGTTTCATTCTCCTTTAAAGAAAGTATGCATATTGATATGCTGGATGTCTTCATTCTTTTCTCTTCTCTTTTTCCCCCTCTCTTTTCTATACAGATTAACCAATTTGTTTATTTTCTATTGAAACTCGAAGTAAACAATACATAGAAATACAGTCAACCTAGCATAGGTCATATAATCGCGTAAGTCAAAAGCCTTTTAAAGGCATCTTCATTCAATTGGTCTTAACCCTTCATAAGTCTAATTTTTTCAATGTCGAAGCTTTTTCTTTAGTCCCAACTGTTTCAACTCAGACAAGGTCGACTATATTTATAACAAAAATTGGAAGGATTCCCATAAAAGCGAAGCTTTTAGTTACTTAGCCCCTATTTCATGACAATTCCATCAGTCATAAAATTCAAGAAAGCAAAACATTCTCCCATTTAAGATGCAATTTTTTTTTACCTTTGCATCCTTTGACGGATAGGTCATAGTCGTATCCTGCTGGGCACAAGCAGCGAATGCTATGACCGGCAGACGAACATGTTGCATTGCCACAGATACCTGGGTTTCTGCTGCAAACATCCGAGTTTGTGGAAGCTGGGTAGGTGGCAGACATAAAAAAGACAAAATAATTTAAACTATTTTGCAAGATACAGCTCTGCTGCTTCACAAGTAAAAGCTTGATCTACTTCTGTGTTATGATATTTATTTGTTATAAGTATGTTTATATAACTTTGTTTGTGGAATGGGTTGCTATTTTCAAAGGACTTGTGCCAATGATTACACAGTCAGCCTTTGATGATACACACGTAGATGGTATAGATATTTTGATTAAAAAGAAAACATGGACAATGAATGAGCTTGGAGCAGAGCAATTTTTTTTTAGACTTAATTTTTTTTTTTTTTTTTTTTTTTTTTTTTTTTTTTTTTTTTTTTTTTTTTAAGGGGGGGGGGGCAATTTGTGCATCAAATGATAATTGCAAAGCAGCAGCTATCGGCAGTGCTTTGAAAAATTAATTTCAGCAAAATTGTTGATAGAAGAATAATGTTTCTAAATTAACTTTTACTCACTCTTTCACACTGATTAATCCTAGATTTATATAATTATCCTGGAATTTGACACTTGTAAGTTAAGCCACAAAGATTGGCTTTGGATATTTACAAAGAACAATGTATATCCACTTGGTTTAACAGCAGTTGGTGCAATGCTCTAACTGTCTAATACGACATGGGCTAAACCCATTTAGTCTACTAACAGTTTAGTGTAATTTTCCATTTCAATGCCAAATCATCTAATTGCATTTTCGTCTAATTCCCAAATGAATATTTGGTCTATTACCAGCTTGTTACAGGAATTGACCAAGTGTTGAAGACCAAGGGGACACTAGACGAAATAGGAATAAGACATTTTATAGGGGAAGTGGCAATTATACCAAAGGGTAATAAGACAAACTGGTTGCAGACAAAATTAACTTGGACCATGTGGGATGAAACAAAACGGGCATTAGTCAAAGTAGGTTCAAACCAAATGACCCAAATAAATCATATCGCTGACATTATCTTACCCACACATCTGCGACTACTATAGCTGAATTGATGCCCAGGAGGACACAGGCAAGCAAAGGTGCCTTTCTTGTTCACACATCGACCATTAGCACACAGAGTACGATACTTCTTGCATTCATTCAAATCTGCAGAATACAGCAAATATTATCACACATTTATCCAAGCCAGTGAGCAACACAATTGTCAGCATATTACCAATATTTGGAAACAATTTATCTCATCAAGTATCAGTTTTTAGGAGATTAATGTTACCTGTAAATTTCTTTGACACAAGGAATTTAATTTTATAAAACATTGCTAGCAAGGGCACATTTATCGTCGGCCTCATGCCAAAAAGGCCTTGGCACTTTTAAGATGTGTACAATATGAATGGCCTTTAAAAATGTTAAGGCCCTTCTGGCATGAGGCCGACGTTATTATGTTTAGCAATATGTGCTTTACAAAAGGATTTACAGATTGATTGCAACAAGAAACAAAATATATTTTGGGGAATGCATACATAGGTATAAACAATTATATAAGTATCTTCAATTACTTGCAAAAGAAAGTAGCATGTAGTCAATTTGTTTTCCTTTGCTGAGATGGAAGGCAGTGATTTGATGTATACACTAAAAGCATGAAGTGTTTTTAACATTGTGTATCTTGTATTTCATCATCTACAAGTGCAATAAACAATACACAGTAATTCATACAATTTGTATTAGATGAAAACTTCAATACTAGTAGCAAGAAAACTGTGTGTGTGTTTGAAATATTAGTGTACTAATCTTTCATCTTGTATTCAAACATACAAGATAAAACAAAACAAAATCAATTTGGACAATACAACATTCTCGATTACTATTCAAAGAAGACAAAACATTATATCATGATCTACATGTACTGCTCACCTCAAATCAGCAATATTCATCTGTCTCTATCAACCCTTCTAAATAAAGACGTATTCATACCCCCCCCCCTGCCCTGTCTGTCCATCATTAAATGTTTACATAATAGTAAAGAAATTTGGCATTTTTTATATCCCGACATACGCTATCATAATCCTAACCCTGACAGTAATTTCAACACTGATCTTAACCTTAAACCTAACCTAAATCATAACACTAATCCAAAGTGTTACTCTAATAGTAACACTAATCCTAACCCTTATCCTAATCCCAAGTTTAACACCAATCCTAAGTGTTACCCTAATTGTAACACTAATCCTACTAACACCAATCCAAAGTGTTACCCTAATTGTAACACTAGCCAATCCCAATTGCAAGTGTTACCCGAATCGTAACATAACACTAGTCGATCCTAATCATAAGTGTTACCCTAATCGTAACCCTAATACTAACCTTAATCCTAAGTGTTACCCTAATTGTAACACTAGCCAATCCCAAACGTAAGTGTTACCCTAATCGTAACGTAACACTAGTCGATCCCAATCATATGTGTTACCCTAATCGCAACCCTAATACTAACCTTAATCCTAAGTGCTACCCTAATCGTAACACTAATCCTAAGTTTAAACTTAACCCTAAACCTGACAGTAATTCTAACACTTTCCCCAATCTTAATCCTAAGGTTTATGGAGAGGGTGTCATTGACGTTAGGCTATGTAAAGACCCCGTACAAATCCCCATTTACTAACCTGCACATGTCCTCTTTTTCCTCTTGTAGATATAGCCTTCAGCACACCTACATGTATAACCACCTATCCTATTCTCACATGTAGCTGTTCCACAGACATCAGGATTTCGCTCACATTCATTAAGATCTGAAGAAAGAGACCAATATACTATTAAAGGAATGCAGTAACACTGAATGATATTCAAATTGCAATTCATTTGATTTAGCTCATTCTGACAACATGATAATTAAAACATAGGTCAGTCTGGCCTCCCTTCAAAATTGCAGGCCAATTGCTTGCTTTACTTTCGAGATTGAGTTAATATATAATTTCATCAGCACCTATCAGGCTGCGAAGCTTGCAACAGAGCAGTAGTAAATTAATCGTGCTCGGCCATATGCTTAGCCTTGTTTGTTTTCACTGTTTTAATATAGTAAATGACTTCCATTTGATCTGAAACTGTCAGTAGTTTGTTTTTTCTGTCAAAGGAATATAATTTTATTCATTTTGATCAAATTGCACTTGTTTTTTGGAAGTTACCCAATCCCTTTAACCAAGCTAGATGGAGACTGCTTGCTGCCTAATGCACCAAACAGTGCTTTTGGTTCAGCTCTAGCTTTCTTTTAATCTTTCGTATAATCCAAATTGCGTTTTACATCATACTATGTGACATTATACTTGTATCATATTTGAATGTATTATCGTATCTGTTTATATTTCATGTTTATATCTTCATGTTAAATGGAAATAAATTTGAATCTTGAATCTTGAAGACACTTTGAACTCACCAACACATGCTTTACTTGGAGCATCAAACTGGTAGCCTGCTCTACAGGTACAAACAGGACCGTTAGCATCAGTAGCACAGGTAGCATTCCCACAACGAGATTGACAACTACCAATCTCTATCGTCTCAGGATCACGGGATGTGGTATGGCTCTCTAGGGCTGAAATAAAGTTGCAAATAAAATTATACATCAACTCAATATAAAGTTATGATTATTCTGTTCTACCTCAAGGCTGAGCTTACTTACAGTTGCTTGATAAGTTTCCTTCAAGTTTCATCTTCTAATTTTCCTCGTGGTACATTTTCCTTTCCTATAATATTCTGTAGTACTGTATGTCTAATTTAAAGACCGTGGACGGAGTAAATACAACCTTACATCGATTGAAAGCTAAGTAGGCGTATAACATAAATACCCCAAAAATAAATTCAATTTTAATAACAGTATTCATAAAAAGGTGATCGAACCTCAACCAGGAGATCCCTCCCAAATACTCGAAACGTTACCCCTATTTTAATGGTGCGGTTGATGACGTCAAAGAATGTTAAGGGAATGCTACGGCCAGGCATGATTTGGTTTAGCCTTTAGAAAACACGCTTGTATTGCTACGTCAGAACAATAGACCCCATGTGTGCTAGAATTCTATTGTTATGGAATGAAAGGGCAAATTCATTCAACATTTAGCATGTAGCATTCCGTTAACAATTTTTGACGTCATCAGCCGCGCCAATAAAATAGGGGTACTTTTTCGAGTATTTGGGAGGGATGGCCTGGTCGGGGTTCGATCACCTTTTTAATGAAATACTTTCTAGATGGACAATAAAAACGCTTAAATTGGGAATTGTTGTATTATGAAAAATTATTAGCTTTCGTTTTATATGTAATTTGGGTTTTCATTTCTCGGTCCGGTCTGGGACTTTAAGACTTTCTGCAGGTTATTTCTATAAATCATTGCATGAGCCCAGAAAGGACACAAGACAACGAGAGAGCGAGGCACAGCAGAAATCTTCCACAAACTTAGAAAAAAGATAACATGTCCATAAATACTTCTTTATATTCTTTAGAACTTATCAATAACATTCAATACAAATGTAAATGTTGCTCTTAACACTAGCAACATGTATTAAAGGCTCCTTCTGTACGTTTCAATAAAAATATTGTTTAAAGAAAACAAACCCTTTTTTCACCATGGGCAAATCCCGTCTCTCCCCACTCTCAATCTATGAAATAATATGGTTCATTTAACTGTACATGTAATAAAAGTCAACTTTGGGAGTCCACTACTTGTTAAGTCCAAAATACTGCTGCTCGCCTTGGGACCAATCAAGAAGATCCTCACGTATCACTCCTATCGTAAAATCCGTCCACTGGCTCCCTGTTCAACGGCGTGTAATCTACAAAATTCTTCTCTTAACCTATCGTGCACAAAATAATCTAGCTCCCGGTTACATTTCATCGCTTCTGTTAACCCATTCCTCAGGTCGTTCTGGTTTGCATTCGTCAAATAACGTAAGGCTCAAAGAAATAGGTACTAAACGAAGTTGGGGGGACAGAGCATTTTCATCTGCTGCGCCTTTTCTGTGGAACAGGTTACCGCTCTCTATTCAGACAGCTAATACTCTTCCTACATTTAAGGCAGCACTTAAAACTCACCTGATGCTTAATACATACTGCTAAAGCATACCAGCAGTTTACAGTCTAGTTCTCTATTTTTATGTTTAGTTTGTTATTTTTTTGCTATCTGTATGCACCTTGAGCATCTCTTGAGATGGATATGTTGCGCTTTATAAATATTGTTATTATTATTATTATTATTGTTCCTTTGATCTAGATTTTGTTGTTATTGTTGTTGTAAATTTTCACAGCACTGTCAATCATAACATGAATATTTGACTTTTATTAGCACATCATTTAGCCTTATCTTACCAATGCATTGTCCCCTAGCTTCATCAAAGTTTGCTCCCTGAGGGCATATACACCTGAAAGATCCCTCGCTGTTCTCACATTCTCCATTGCCACATATCTCCTCTGACAGAAAACATTCATTGATGTCTGATGGAGTGAAGGAAAGGAAAGATACTTAATTAATTTATTTATTATTTATTCATTTATTTATTTGTCTTCTTTCAGTAGGGTATCTCCATCAATGATCAAAACATTGTTTTTCATGGGGGCCCTACTTTAGGTATGAAGCCAAATAATTCTCACAAGACAAGAAAGACAAAAAATTACCTCAATTTTCAAGACTCCAATTTTGGGGATAATTTTAGGGATTGGATCCTAAAAGGTCCTATAGTCAATTGCATCACTCCCTGTTGTATTATACTTACAAGGGCAGATCCAGCATCAGGTGTGACAAAACATTTTATTTCCCAATTGTCCGGGGACAATAGCGATTTTTAGCGACTCTATATAAAGCTCATGCAAAGGCCGATACAATTCTTTGTCTGAGTTGTTTCTGGATCCAATACTGACTTATATTGTAATCTTGTTTGTACAATGAATTTTAATATTTTCACTACTTTTTATCAGATTTTGGAAATTAACTTCCTGTTGAAAAAAAAATTGTAGAAAAGGTATAATAGCTGGGTAATGAGCCACAAAGAAACACAAATAAAAATATATATAGTTCTACTAGGGAGCAGGAGGGAGAAAAGAAGACAAAAAGAGAAGATTTTCAGGAATGACAACCCTTTGGAAGTTATCTTACCAACACAAGTCCTATCCTGCTCCTCAAAGTAATAGCCAGGGTTACATCTGCACAAGAAGCTACCCTCTCTGTTGAAACAGGTCGCATCTCCACAAAGCCCAGGTGAAGTACTACATTCATCGATGTCTACAATATAGGAGTACAAAAAAAAAAAGAGTTCGTATTTATTAAAATGGCTAAGAATCTGAAAAATGCTAATTGGCCCGTATTCACAAAGGTTGCCTAAAGTTAAGCCTATCTTAAATCTGTGGTTTAACTATGGCTAGCAAAATGAGAGACAAATGTGTCTACGTTGCGATGTTCTTTACACTTTTACTGGATACTCGAATCATGTTTGAGTGGTCAAGAAACTTTGAACTTTTCATTCCCATGCAGTTTTTAATATGTACCAACAATTCTGATAAATCAAAATATACTTTTCAAATCTGTCTCCCATTTTGCTAGCCATAGTTAAACCACAGATTTAAGCTAGGCTTAACTTTAGGCCACCTTTGTGAATACGGGCCATTCAGACTAACTGAGATTAAGTGATTGCATTATGTGGTAATATCCAATTCAATCCCTTCAAAAGGTATGATTTTATCAAAAAAGTCATCAACAAGACAATCAAGACATTCATATTTGGGTGCTCTCCCAAATGATCAAAATATAATTGTGTTGTACTTGAAAGAATTCTCATTAAGTTATGCACTGATGGATTTGTAATGCCAAACAGCTGAATCCGGTTTAAGAAAATATGAAAAATGAAAAATGAAAAAAAAAAAAATTTGCAAAGAAAAAGGGATTCCACTGGGATTCCAACCCGAGACCTCCTGATTGCTGGACAGGCACTTTACCAACTGAGCTATGGCAAGACCTATATCGGTGTCTGTCCCAGACACCCTTTTAACTTTCAATGCTTGTGCGGTCAGATGCTATTGAAATCGGACATAAACCTGAAGGATAATAATCAAATTGGGGATAAATGTGTGGGATCACAGAGAAGTGATGCGACTTTTTGAATTTAAATTTGAACAAAGAGGGAAACAAAGTAGTATCGTGAATTAAATCTCTTACGCTTCAAAAAAAAAAAAAAAAAAATCATTATTATCATTTGTTTTTAAATCTTACCTAAACATCCATTGCCAATGCCACTGATGTACTCATAGCCTCTGGGACACACACATCTATAACTTCCTTGTGTATTCATACACGTCCCATTACTGCAGATACTTCTGTACACTGCACATTCATTTGTATCTAACAAGAAAAAAGAGTTTAAAAGTAAATAAGGAGTATGAAAAAAAGAAGAGTTAGAAGTAAATTAGGTGTTAAGATATTAGGAAAACAGTATGATTGAGTAAAAAGAGCCTCAGCTTTCGATCCTAGCAGAATCTTCGTCAGAGATAAAAATGACACAAATATACAGTAAACTAACACTAATAAAGGCAAGAAATATAGTATGAGATATAAACTGTAATATATTTGTATATTATGGTAGTTAAACTTGAGCAATGGTACAATATGTTGCAATATTTTCTGTTGACTTTTTACGGTAAGCACAAGTTCTTGATTTGAAGAAAAGATTAATTACATGTATATGATGAATATACCAGATTCGTAACAGAGAGGGGAAAAAAAACAGACATCACAAAACTTCTTCTTTTTTCCCCCATGAGACAAGTAGACACACCCAAAGGCTATTTTTTTTTATATTACTTGTGACCAAAAATCAATTATCTGATCAAATGAATGAAAATGAATAAAATGAAAGTGTCAATCTGTCTCCTTACCTGTGCACATTGCAAGTGTATGATTGTATATGTAACCAAAGTCACAGGTACACTGATAACTACCATCTGTGTTCCTACATGTTGCATTACCACAAATCTCTGGGGATATCCTGCACTCATTGATATCTGCAATCAAAACATAATATGATAATAATGATAACAATATTATTATTATGTTTTATACATATAGGATATATATTTTACATATATATAGGAATTATATCATACATGTACAGTTGTGACCAAAATTATAACACCAAGTATATTTAAATGATTTTAGTTATTTTCATTCAGTTGACCATTTAAATACCTATAAAATGGAATGTCTCCGAAAGTCATCATTATGCTTTAAAAACTGAATGACATAGTCAGGCAATCGCCCCCAACTCACACTTTTTTTGTGTTACTACACCGATTGAAAAATCTAAAATCTTGCCCCTATCAGGATCAAAGTGCCATAACGTTAAAAATTTTAAGCCTCTCCCTACAAAAGTATATATTTTCTTAAAGGAAATTTCCTGAGAATGTAAAAAATGACATTCATAATAAGGTAGGGTGAAGTAGTAACATCTTATGTGGGGATTTTTAAATTATTTTTGAGGGACCCCAAATTTTTAATTAAGAGCCCCTATTTAAGTCCCCCTTTCCAGTGACCCTTAATTTTTCACCATATTTGAATTGCTCATGAAATTTCCTTTATAAAATATTTATTTATAAGTAAATTTCGTCATTTCATGAAAAATAATCTTAACCTTAAATGGGCAGGGTTATTTTGGCTATCTCAGCTTTTTCGCCATAAGTTACATTGCTCTAAAGTTGGATTGTTGTCTAGCCATTTCATTCATAAAAACAGAGCAATTCAACCTAAACTTTTAAAAGGTTATGTTTGAAATGTTTGCTCACCATCACATGTCCTTGTTTCTGGATTAAATTCAAATCCTCGTGGGCATGTGCAATGATGACTGCCATGTGTGTTTATACATGATGCTTCTAAACCACAGGAATGAGATAGGGTTGAACATTCATTGATATCTGTAAACAAAATAAAAAACAAACAACATAAGTATATATCCTCAATTCTTCATGCCAATCAAAGAGACTAATTAGCTACCTCATTAACTTATAAAATATTAACTATCCAGAAGTAAGTTCATCTAAAATGTCTAATTTCAAAATGTTATTAAACAGAGGAAATTAATGAAGATGGTACAAATTATTAAATGTCAAAATAACAAATGGTCATATTCAGACTAAGTGGGGCATTTAGCTGAAATTTTAATGTGGCGCTGTGCCTTTAAAAATGCAAATTAGAATCTGAAATCAACACTGAGGCCTCTTTACAATACAAACAATTATTTAAGTTCAAACATTATGTGATCCAGTTTTCTTACGCTGAATAATTGAGCAAACAGGAATTTGCACGTATGGGACTATGGTGCTTTGAATGCCTCTTATTCTTAATATCAATCACTTTTGTCAGATTTTTTTTGCTTAAAGCAATTTTCATGGCCTACTCTAACATGGCATATAACTACAGGTAATTTGGATTTAGCTATTTACTTGAAATGTTGAATTTAAGGCACTGATCGTGTCACTCACATTTTGGATGTCGTGTCACTCACGACACATAGAGGTGGACCATTTTCAACAGAGAGGGAATGATTGATAAACACAATAAATGTCAAAGAGGTACACTATTCATATACATATACCAGCACTTATGGTACCCTTAATGTACAATTCTACTTGGGCACAAATCCAATCATAACCAATGATGGTCAGAAACCCATGTCTTTTTTCTGTCCTGTCACTCACGCACTGTTTTTTAATCATAATTTTCAGGACCAATTGTAAAAGTCAAATGCAACTGGTAATGACACATGCCACTCCTACATTATACATAATATGGTAGTCATGATCTATTCATAACCTACATGCGCCCTTCTATCAGTCCAAATGTTGTGGCACCCACGTTTGAATATGACCAAATACCATAACTCTATAAACTAAAGACCAATATAAAGTCCACTCAAGTTATAATAAAATCTTGTCATACTGAACACATATATGCAAAAATAGTCTACTTATGCATATGTTTGAAATCGGGAATGAGAGAAATGCCTTGTAATAGCAAAATCTTCTTGAATCTATGCCCATGATAACATGATTAGGCTGTATCAGTATGAACAGAATGTTCTAATTATAATTACCAATGCAGACTTTGGTATTAGAGAATTCAAATCCATCAGGACAAATGCAGATGAAATTCTGACCCTGATCCACACAGGTTCCATTACCACACAGATCAGAATGACTAACACAAAGGTCAATATCTGGGGAAAATAATGAAAAAGTTAAAACATAAGTATTTCATCGATGCAATTACTAATACACCAGATTGAGCATCTGGTCAAATGCATTAGAAGTTACAGTAAAAATTATTTTTTGAGAAATCCTCTCATAATTCCTTGAATGCTTTGGGAACCTTCTCATAGGGCAGGCTAGCTAGCTAAGCCAGGCAATAATAAGTTAACATTGCACTAGAAACATTGTATTAAGCACTATATAAATGTTATCTATTATTATTATTATTAACATTCAAAACAATTACTAAGATATCACAAGAAAAACAACATGAAATCAGCTTTTGAAAGTGCAGTATAGGCAATGAGTTCATGATAAAAACATGTAAATCATTTTAAAAGATGATTATCATTTATTTAAATGTCAGAAGGATATCAACTTTGCATTAAAAGGAAATTGGTCACCATTTATTCTGGCTATTAAAAACATTCTATGATTAAATACAAGCTTGATTTAGCAGAGTTGAGATCTTACCTTTACAAAAGCCAGCATCATTATCAAACTGGAATCCGCTTGGGCATCTACAGGTGTAACTACCCTCAGTTGGAATGCATGTTCCATTGCCACAGACACCACTTAGAACTACACAGAAATTAGTCACTGGCAAAGGTGAGAAAGAAACAAATTAGATTGGGAGCCACTAAGGTATGAATAATTATTAACATGGTGTTTTTCATAAATATCTATAAAATACCCCTGGGGGGGGGGGTGATTCACTAACAGCTAAAATTAATCCCAAATGGGATATAATCAATTTTAGGATCGATATCAATCCTAAGAGCGATTTCAATTTTAGTCGCTGATTTACTAAGCTATTTGCGATCAATTTTGCTGCTAATATTGATCCCAAATCTAGAAGCGGTCGCGCACCACTTTTAAGCATTGACTTTGTACATAACCCTAATTTAATATGAGCACGCGCGTAACCTCATTCAAACGCATGTGTGTAGCGTAGATCTGACAATTTGATTGTGACGTCAACAATGACTAGCACATTTTCCATGCGCTAACTCATTAATCTCATTCACCAGTATTTTACAAAAATTTAACCTGTCGAAATAAAATTTTCTGATTGGTTGATTGAGTGCGTTCATGAATATTCATATAACTGAGCGTAAAATTAACCCAAGCTAATAGTGATTTAGTGAACCAGTGAGTTAGGATTAATTTCAGCCTGGGATTGAAATCGATCCCAAATATCGTTCTTAGGAACGATCGCGGGCTCTGTTAGTGAATCACCCCCCAGGAACACCAAAACTTTCAAAATTTCAAATTTTCCTAATTGTTCAGTTGTTGGTAGCATACTGATCACAAAAAGTTTGAGGAAACATATTGAGCTAAAGGCATGACTAAAAAAAACTAAAAAACTGACAGGGGTATGAACAATTTTGAGGACAACTGTATGTACCTTTGCAACAGTTTCACAAGTGTGTTACATTTTATATGATATATGTTATCACCTGTGCCTACAAAAGAAAACCAACGCTTTAACCTGTTGGTCTCTCCTCCTGGTAAAACCTATTGGCCGGTATTCACAAAGGTTTCCTAAAGTTAAGCCTAGCTTACCCCTAACTTTTGTCAATAAAATTAAAAATAATCACTCATTTATGAATTCTAGCTGAAAACACATTTTGTATTGTCTTTGTACATGAAATCATGTTTTTGAGCCATTTTCGGTCTGACAAAAATTTTTGAAAATCGTCGTAACGGTACGCCCGATTTTCACGAAAATAGTTTTAAAAGATGCGCAAAAAGTAAAAAGTCAGCGAGCAGCGCGATCAAAAAATTTCACACTGCGGATTTTTCACCAAAAAAAAGTTAAGTTAGGGTTAAATCTGTGGTTTTACTATGCGTAGCAAAATGTGACACAATCTGCCAGAGTTGTTATGTTTCTTACATATTTACTGGGTATTGCAATCTTACTTAATAGAAAAGAAAACCTTTGTAAATATCATTCCCAGGCCCTTTTTAAGAGTTTCACTACTAACAATTCTGATAAATCGAACATCTATTGTCACCGGATTGTGTCACGTTTGCTACCCATAATTTAACAACAGACTTAAGCTTGGCTTAACTTAAGGACACCTTCGTGAATACAGGCCGAAAAGATGAGCTGGTATCTATCAACATCCTATCTGAGGGACATACCTTGACATGTATGGGTTCTTTCATTGAACCGATGACCTGCAGGGCAATGACAATCATATCCAGCAGGTCTGTTCACACATGTACCATTTCCACAGATCCCATATAATGCAATGCAATAATCCTGAACTGGGATGAGAAGAGGGAATAAATGCTATCAGTACAGATAATGTCCGATGGAATTACTTACTGATTGCGAAAATTATCACTTCTGTACAAACTGAATGCAAAGACAATTAATTTGGGAAAATATGCTCTTGTAAATTCCCCATCTTGAAGCAAAATCGCAAAAATATATGTACAAAAAATATATGCCGTAAACAGTGTGATCAGGAAGACATGTATTATTTCCATTAAAGTGAGAATTTAAGTCTTTTTCACTGCTACCATACCATGGCAGTCCCTATATGTCAACAGTGACCTCTATTTATATTGAACTAAAAATTGCAAATCCCTCCACCTCCCCCCCTAAAAATAAAAAAGTATATGCATTTGTAATGATCATTCCTGTGTGAATACTTACTATAAATTGATTAATGACAAAGGGATATTTTCTCCTTTAAATTAGTTTTTCCTAATGATCTCTAGACTCTTAGCCCGCATTCTTCGAATCGCAGCACATTCAGCCTACTGCCAAGATTGACTCAAGTCACAATCCCTTCACAATAGGGACGGAGCGCACTTTAATCCGCTCTTCGCACAAACAAACAATAGCAATAAATGCATTGTGTAGTATTCGGTTCCACCTTTAACTGCATTGTATTCAGGACATTGTTTACATTGAAATTTTCCAATAGAATGAGAAATTAAAAGATCAATAGACAGGAAGTCTATTCAGAATTAGCCAGGTCCATTTAAAGTGGCAGAGGGTGGATCATGGACGTGGCATGCAAAGAGTTAAGCTTGATGGCGCAGGGGCTAAAACATAAGTAAATCTCTAATCCATTACCTTCACACGACCTGCGTGATGGAATAAAGCGTTGACCTTGAGGGCAGCTACACTCAGGACCTCTCTCTGTGCTGGTGCATGTACCATTTCCACACACATCAGATGATTCACAATGGTTAATCACTGCACAAAAGGAATAAGACAAAACAGAAGTGAGAAATTGACATCACCTTGTCCTGGTTATGAGATTGAAATGTGGAAGACACTGTCTAAAAAAAATCTTTGGAAATGTTGATAACAACTTACCTGAGTTTTATTGGTAGTGTGAGGTTTCACAATCACCAAAATGATTAGAAAATTATTAGATTTTGTCACATATGTTTAACCCACAGAAATGCATGAATGGGGCTACACCAAATGTTCGCCCCAGACAATTTAGCTATTTTGCGTATATATTGGGCCGTATTATAACTATTAAGGGAATTGAAGAGCAATTCTTTACAGAAGACCTTTTTTACTATGATATTTTTCCTGCACAGCATTAAAATAATAAGAAAGCTCAAAGTATTTTGTTCATCTTTCCCACTACATTAGATTTTCGTTAATATTCAGGTTTACCAAATTAGAAATTTGATGGGTTGAGGGGTTCTTTGAACTCTGTCACATGCCACTTAAGAGTTTTTTCCTCAAGTGCAACAGCGCCAGCGACGATGAGAACTTGAGCTAATTTTACGGATTGTGTCAAAAGAACATTTCATAATCTTCCACATGTCATCTTCTATGAAATGCACTCCATCTGTGCTGAATTCAACATCTGCATTGTTGTTGTTTTGTCTGTTTTCACAATTGTCCTTGAGTTCTTATGTTTTATTTCACAAAAGTTAATATGATCAACAGGAGCAAGAGACAGGGAGAGAGAGAGAGAGGGGTGTGGGGGGGACAGAGAGAGAGACACACAGACAAAGAGACAGAGAGTGAAAGACACAGAGAAAGAGAGCCAGACAGACAGATAGATAGACAGAGAGAAAGACACAGACAGAAAGAGAGAGAGACAAAGAAAGACAGAGAGAAAGACATAGAGGAAAAAAGGACACAGACAGACCAAGAGAGAGACACAGAGACAGACAGACAGACAGATACAAAGAGAAAGACAGAGACAGATAGACAGAAAGAGAGAGTGAGATAGAAAGAGAGAGAAAGACAGGGACAGACAGATAAACAGAGAATGAAAGACCGAGACAGACAGACAGAGAGTTAGAGAGATAGAAGGCGAAAGGGAGAGAAAGGGGAGGGGAGCTTGGTAGACTGGCGTAGATGATCTTGTAATACATAATAAACTGTCAACAAGCTCCATTCAATTCAGAATTGGACACCTACTACTCACAGGAAATCAGAATGCCATGGGACTGATCATAATTGTCTGATTCAATCAAATATGACAACCTTGTTTGTAAGCAGATGTTACAGATGATTCAGCATTAATACTAATATAAAGTCAATCAAAAGAGAGGTACCTCACATCTAAGAAAACAATCTTCATATTAAATAGTTCCAGCTTGTTATTGCCAATATAACCCTTATGGAAAAGAACTGTATATTGGTAAATCATTAATTAGATTTCATCATGTCCATTTTGTGCTAATCAATTTAATTAAGGATTTTTCTTTATTTTTTCTCCAAAAAGTTCTAATGGATCCTAGCCAAGAAAAGTATATCAAGACCATCTTGTATCAAGCATTTACAATATGATAATAGGAAAGAAAAAACAGGGCCGGTCAGAAAAACAAGTTGCTCCTAATTTGATTGCTCCAGATTAGGCCACTATTTTGAGGTAAGGGTATTTTCACTAATTATTGGGTATGAAATTGATAAAACTTTTCTTACATGTGCATCTCCTTAGGTCTGAGTCAAATTGATAACTTCCAGGACACTTGCAGTTGTAGCTGGTTTCTGTGTTCTCACATGATCCGTTACCACATATTCCTTGGTACACCAAACAGTAGTCTTGAACTGCACATCCAAGATAAAAACCAATGTAGAGAATATTATATCACACTATCTTTTGACAACCTTAAAGTTATTTACTTGTATCATTATGTATCTAGTTTCTTTAATAACCGGCATATCAAACTTGTCTTATACATGCTCATGATTACAAAGCACTTTTGCAAATTAACCCGCTTTCCTTTAAAAAAAACTGTTGAAAAAATTATTCAAATACCCTTGGAAGCAATAAGAGGACAACTACTTTCGGCCATAACTATTCACCTGGACAAATTTGTTTCCTCTTTTAATAAGAATGTTCTGCTCTTTAAATTAAAATTTCGTCTTTATTTTGACATGCATCAACATGAATATAGTCTTACCTATTAAATATAAGGTCAGAAACACACGTATATGTGAGATATTCATCATAAAGCTTAAAGCCATAATTAATCATGACCCCCGATAAATCTTTCAAATCAATACTTACAATGTGATTTCTCCAAAATACAGTACTTTCAGAGCAAATTTTTTGGGGGGTCGCAATCTTCCCTCATATGTATATCCAAACACTATAAAACAGATAACATTTATATTTAAACACTGTGCACTACTTCTAAGCATCCTGCTGGCTCTCAATAGTGTTACCTGTTAATATAAACATACCTATACATGTTCTGCTTTCATCATCGAACTTGTATCCTTCTTGGCAGTTGCAATCAAACAGAATATCCTTGTCAACACAGGTTGCGGTTCCACAATACTCTGGGAAGATCTCACATTCATTAATGCCTGCCATGATAATATATGATATATAGATATGATAATAACAAATTCTTTTATGAACGATGATTGTAATTGTTTAAAATATGTCAAACATCAAACTGCATCAACTCTGGACAAGGTATTTTATTCACACAAAATGTAGTAAATATGTGTAACAACACCCCTGCCGGGTTAAAAAGCGCAAGACATTTTTGTTAAAAAATTTATGCTATTTCAATCAGGATGGAGTTGCTTTTTATAATAGCTTTTTGTTGATTTGATTTTACTCCCACTTTGGCACAATTCGAAATTTACATGTTGTCAAACAATGCGCCGTGTTCATCCAATCGTATAGATTTAACACACAAAATTTATACCAAAAGATGCGGGAAGAGTTACTCTTTTGGATTATGTATAATAATTTGGTGTTTATAGATTAGGTTTCTTTTTACTGACATTTTTCTAGGTGTCTATTTTTTTCTGACTCACTTGGTATATCAATATATTTGCATTGTAATTGAAAGTATGACAAAATATTGGAAACTTTATTTTGTATTTTGCAGAACAAAAGTACACTAAATTTTGTGCAAAAAAACAAATCACAATCACACAAATCCTCTGTTCATAAACACTACTCCGTCAGGGTTATTATGTACAAAATCTACACAATGCCAAAGATACTTTCACTTGCAAAATAGATTTTTTTTTTTTTACTACTTATAAAAAAAGCTAATTATATCTTAGGATCTACACCACCAAATATTCAAATATTGAAGTCTGTTTTTCTTGCTTTTAAGATAAGAAATACCAAAACTACCAGGTAGTGATCAATCTTCATACTTGAATTTTTTTTCTCACTTGTACCATTTTCATTGATACATAATATACAAAGGGATAACATGAAGAAGTTATAGCATTGTACCTTGAATGCTGGCCTCCTGTCCTACAGGTTGATGGGCTGCAGCCTCAGGGTACGATGTGGGAACATTGAAGGTATCTGTTGGCTTTCTCTGGGTGATCACATGCTTACCTCTACCTACCGGGCATGTCTCATTGTAGGCAACTGAAAAAGAGAAGCAATCATAGAGCCAATTCCAAACAAGATTTAGGGTTGTGCAATACCTTGACCAAAACCCCCATGCACACTATAGAGGGATGTGAGAGAGGGATGTGAGAGAAAGATTGAAAAAAAAATCTGAAAAAAAATCTGAAATTGCAGGGGAAAAAAATCCGAATTAGCAAAACTCTTATACTTTTGTACAGAAGTTGTGCACAAAATGCTGAAAATAAACTGAAAAGGATTCTAAAAATCTTAATTCAGATTTCAATCTGAACTCTCACACCCGCAACTATCAAAGAAGACCCTGTCCAGACCAATCTCAGCCATTTGAAGTAATCTTTTGTACAGTCCATTGTTAGTCTAGTCTGGACATAAGGTGGTATGGGCATGCCAAAAGATCAACTGGCCCTGCATAAAACACTTTCTGCAGGGCACTGTATCGAGAGGAAGACAGAAAGAGAAACAAAAGAAGAGTTGGGACGATAACATCCAGGAATGGACAGGGCTGTTTCTTGCCAAGTCATAGAGTGCAACACATGACCAGAATCAATGGTGGAAAATTGCCAGGGAGTCATCAGTGGTGCCTCAACAACCCAAACTAAGAGACTGATTATGATGATGAAGATCTCTTATCAACTTTCTCTATGTAACTGGAGAAACACAGTGCCATCAAGCTTCAAAGAATCAACTGCAATGATTGTCTTCGGAAACAAGTTTTGAAAGAAAGCGCTGTTTTATTATTTACTTTTTAAACAAGTTTTTGCTCATGATATCCTGTTGAATTTCATTTACATTTTAAAAACAATGAATTTATGGACCTTTTTTTTTTTTTAATACAAAATTTCTAGAAAACACAAGAGACGCCAACACTATGGAATAATTATTACATTAGAAATTAAAACACGAATAACGTGAATAGTGAAACAGCTAAAACAAATTTCTTGGTCACAAGAGGAAGAAATCTGATTTGAATGCATTCCCAAAAATGAATGACAGAGCTAGAGGAATATTTATTCATGTTTCTCAAGAAAAGTCATTTGGTTCAGCTGTTTCAAATATTTGCGCTATTCACATTCTAATTTCTAATTATGCCGTAGGGTTGGCATCTCTGCAGCAGCATACTTACGTGAGCCTTGTGATGGGCATACAATGAGATCGCAATCATCACCCCAACCAGCACCTACAGAACAGCAGCATTCCTGTTGTGTGACATTAGAACCAAGCAGATTGGAACAGAAGTTCAGATCACTGATGCTTCCGTAGCAGTCCTTTCTCTCGACATCAACTACATAGGGAGAGTAATCAAACAAGATAGTGAACAAATAATCACCATTTGATGAAAGTGATGGACAAACTATCACATCAGAGGCAAGCTGGATAGCAATCTTTCCGAAGCAAAACTGAGGAAAGATAGTGTGTACATCCAGCAGATGTAGATCCAAGCAGAATGGAACAGAAGTTCAGATTACTGAATCTTCCATAGCAGTCCTTCCTCTCCACATCAACTACATAGGGAGAGTTAACAAACAAGATAGATAGGAATTATAATAACAATATTCCAATGTTCTTGTATAGAGCATATCTCTGATCCTGCCAGGCACCCATTTGTTGCTTATGAGTCGTGAGTGGTAGATACAGACTAATGGCTTACACAAGGACCGAAAGGAAATGGCAAAAAAATAATAAATAAATAAAATTATTTTAAAATAAATTGGGATCCGTAGTCCAGTGATTTGTCCATCAGACCACAATTTTAACACAGCAAGAGTAGAAATTATACAACTAATTTCTTGACTCTTTGCTTTCATTTGTTTATTATCGGTTCGATAAAAAATGTTCCATTCGACAACAAATCAAATAACATTTTTTCCCCTAATCTATTTTTGGCAAAGTTTATCTTTATCGACGCCATGTAATATTTAAACAATGCCCAAGGATAGCAATTACAAACATCAAACTCTTTTTGAATATTGATACATGTCTACTCCAAGAAATTAACTGATTACATATGAATTGCGTAGAATTATCAAAAAGCTATGTCAGGCTGAACTCACCGATTTCAGGTCCACTCTGCTCCACTGGGGCCTGGCAGGTACGTGACTCACTGACATAGACAGTATCCCCAGTGCAAACACACCTGTAATCACCAACCCCGTTTACACAGATGGCCTCATCCCCACACAGGGGTGTGTCATGGGTCTGTCCACACTCATCAATATCTACATTCAAAAGAACAAGGTAATCAATAATAATGACGTCAAAAGATCAAAAGATGGCCGCCGTCCGGCGGCCAGGCATGATTGGGTTTCGCCTTTAGAAAACATGCTTGTATCTGCTGCTATGTTAGAACAATACAACCCCTGTGTGCTAAAATTCTATTGTTATGAAATGAAAGGGCAAATTTAATCATGCTGGCTACCAGGGGGCTGTGGCATTCCGTTACCATCCTTTGACATCATCACCCACGCCATTAAATAAGGGGTAATTTTTCGAGTATTTGGGAGGGGTGGCCTGGTTGAGGTTTGATCATCTTTTTATTATAATGCTTTCTAGATGGACAATAAAAACGCTTGAATTTGGAATTGTTGTATTATGTAGCATATTAGCTTTCGTTTTATATGTAATTTGGCTATTTATTTTCCGGTCCAGTCGGGGACCTTCATATGATAATAATTAGACTTTATGTGCCACCCAGCTGGTCAAAGATGCAATACATTTAGAAAAATATGTTTTGTGCAGACACAAACAGAGAATGCATATTTTGGTATGTGATGTTGATACTTCTCTTATACACAATACTGGTCTAATCTAACTGTCATTTGCTGTTACAGGAGTATTATTTCTAATTATCACTGATTCCTGTCGTACTTCTTCAGTTCTTAAGTTACTCCAAAATGTGCGTCCCAGATGATGTACATGTATGACAGCACATTGCCAATATAGCAAAAATAGTTGAAATGCATTGCAAGTTAAAAGATATTTCAATATATCTCATCTCTGAGGTTGCAAACCTAAAACAACAAGTCTTGTGGTTGGATTGAAATGGAATTAAAGTAGCAATGGTTTAACCACAATGCACAGTTGAATTAAAAACATCAATGAAATTCCCATTAAGTGGTTAGCAAATCCTATGTAACAAGAAATGTGTACCAACCACAAGAGTTAAATGAGATATTTTAGATAAAGACATAATGGACATGTATCAAGTAAATTGAACTATTTAATATTGTCAAATATTAGACTTCCCCACGCAAAAATCTTTCCTAAAGTATGAAATAAATGTTTACAGCAACATAAAACTAATAATGGTACTTTCATGTTGAATGGTTCCATAGAAAGGTGCATGTGATTTCCAACCATGCACAGCATAATCCTATAAACAAATTATGAAATATTTCCATGAAAAGTACGTAAATTATGCTAAAAGGCGCTACAGAAAGACTACACTTTTTCTTGAGTATATTAGTCAGCATAATAGAGACATCAAACTGGCTGACAGGGGAAACAGGTCTTGTGGCCTTATACCGATCAGACTTGGAAAGAACAAAAAAATGAAGGAAAACAGACGGACAACGAAAGAGAGTATCATGATGATGTAAACTAATTTTTACAACCCTTGGGGGAACAGGATGAAGAGGTTTTGGAACCACTAGATCATGAGAACTGGGCTGATGTATTCCATCTTGAAATGAAACCGCTTGGTCCAAAAACTAATACCAAGCTTAAGTACAAAGCAATCTGTAATGGCTTTTGGATAGGTTTTGTCAATATTTCTAGAGTGGTGTAAAGTTACGAATGACTTTACGAAGGATTAGAACATGTTCTTTGTTGCTATACTAATCACATTCTCAATCATTTAGCACAAGAATTGATCACCAGTCGTTTACAAAGTTGTTCACAACTTAAAAATGAATTGGTGAAACACCACTCAAGAATATCATAGCACTAGCTAGTACACAACATGTACATCTAACCATAAAAACAAAAAAACAAAAAACAAAACAAACAAACCAAGGCCCTGTAACATAAAGTATTTGATCAGTTGCAAATCGATAGTAAACAATCAGGATCCCTGTTACATGGACTTCTTGCATAAAAGTCTCACTGTGAACCAATCAGAATGGTTGTTTCAAATTTGAAATTAATCGTAACTCTTTATTTTACAGGGTTCAGAAGTCTGGTACTTACCTATGCAGTCTGTTTCTGTAGGGTTTGAGGTGAAGCCCTGTGGACAAACACAGCGATAGGAGCCGTCGATGTTGATGCAACGTCCAAGTGAACATACAGATCCATCAGAGCATTCATCGATATCTGAAATGTGACAGAGAGAAGGGCAAGACATGATCATAGAGGGGTTATCTAATAACATGGTTTCTTCAAATAGGTCTGTAATCTCGCAATAATGAATACTTCACTGATCAAGAAGGTGGATGGGGTGGGGGAATTTTTTTTTTTTTTTTTCCAGTTTTGAAATGAGAAGGTAACATAAGTGTTTTCAGCTAATATCACAATTCTATCTCTTTTTCAACATAAATTATTCTTAAATAATGCAATGGAATTATCAAACCACTTTCTCATCTGTTGCCACACTGGGCTCTCGAGTAAACTACTTTACACACAAAAAAAAGTGAAATGAAATACAAATTCAATCGCTTGAAAGAAAAACAAAACATGTGGAGAATGTTTACAGCAGCACATCTTGGACATTGGAATTACCAAATTATCAAAAAAGTCAGGAATTCTCTATTGGTCAAAAAACGTTTATAGAGTTTAATGCCCTGATGGAATCCCGATGGAATCCCAATCTTTTTGCTCATTTTTTTACATTATATATTTCTAGTCAATTTCACCAAAAAAATATTAAAAATATTAATATACTAGAAAATTTTGTAGATTGAATTAATATACTTACCTATGCATCTTTGATATGTCAAGTCAAACCTGTAGCCATCGCTGCACTGAGTTCTTAAACAGTGATAGCTACCCAATGTGTTCTGACATACATACTCTCCACATGGATTCACATTCCTACTTGTACATTCATCAATATCTGGAATGAGAAGAGGAAAATGAAGATATTTAGAAATTAATATTCATGTATGGAGAAATTCAAATAAGCCTACATGTACTGACAAAAATGATGTCCCCTTTAATTTGGGGTCACAATCCATGGAAGTCATTAAATAATCAGGTAAAATTGAATGAAAAAATATGAACAGAAGGGCAAAAAGAGCTCAGGCTACAGTGAAGAAACATATAGCCCATCCCATCCATGGAATACATTTGTTTACTTGGGTTTGGGGTTTCAAGGACAATGAATCGTTAATTTACACTCAAAATATATCAATGAAAATACAAGGAAATAAGCACAAAGCAATTGTAATACACATTGGAACAGAACAGCTCCAAAATTGTAAAATATTGTTAAGGCATAGATGTGCAATCTAGAGACGAACAAGCATTTAACATGATATACACTTTATTCTCCCTATCAATGTTTAATGACTTCATTATTTTAATGTATTCAATATAAAATGTACACAAAATGGCTGTAATTGAATATAACACACGAAACTAACGAGTTCAGTGTGATTTTTAAGTCTACTTAACTCTTTGTGAAACACCCCCCTGTGCTTGCATGCCCCATCGGTGACATTTAGAGATGAATGGCCTGACATATAATCATCATCATATCTGCAATCATTTGGCCATCTTAAACACCCATCAGTCATATCATTTCACAATTCAAGGCCCCAGACATCTGGTGATGAGCAATTAACCTAACAAGGTGGTGCTTCACTAGCACAAGCTGTTTAAAAAGCACAGTATTTATGATTATGATCAGAGAAAATCAGGATTTTTCTCTCAAGTAGCGCGCTAAATTTTATGAAATCCCAGCCAGAGTCATTTTGAGCTTTTTACAAAAAACTCAAGCTAGTTTTACGGTGTGTGCGGTGTCCGATCCCATCATGCACCTATGCATGTACATGTATAAGCAAGCAGTAGTTAGCAGTTACGTTTTAAATATCAAGCTTGTTTGTTCAATCGTGGGATCAGGGGGGCATTTCATCAAAGGACTTGTTGGACGTTATATCCGACAAATTTGCTCTCAGCCAATCAGATGCAAGCATTTCAGTAGCTTATAACAGTTTTCAGTAGCTTATAACAGTTTGTCTGATAAAACATCCGACAAGTCCTTTGATGAAACGCCACCCAGGTTGTTAATGCAAAACATTAGCTCAAGCTTGAGCTAGTGCAGCACAGGTTTCTCTTCTCTGTTTTTTTCCTGATCCACAAATTAGCTCGCTATTTTTGTAGCTCAAGCTAGTGTGGGACCGCCTACAGCCCATTCACTTAAATAGGAACTCTGTACACCCCCATCTGACTAAATGGCAAATGGAATCAGGTCAAGATCTAGGGCACTAATTTGTTTCCCTCCCCCACCTACCGAGCCCCGTCTTACTAGCCTCCAGAACATGTGACAAATTACACATTTAGGAAGAGGATTTCGCTTCCAAAATTGTGTTGTTGTTGTTTGTTTTTTTCCCCTTTGAAATTTTGAAATGAATCAGGCCACTAACATGTTTCCCTCCCCCACCATCGAGTCCCGTCTCAAAAATACTAGCCTCCAGAACATGTGACAAATTACACACTAAGGTAGAGGATTTCGCTTCCAAAGTTGTGTTATTTTGTTGTTGTTTTTTTTCTTTTCTTCTATTTTACAGTCAATTTCAAAATGAATCAGACATGTTTCTTAATGTTTGAGTGTATGATTTCTTGAGGGGAACTACATATATGAGCTGTAGAGTGTATGAATCATAATCTGCACATCATGACACATATGTGAAGATGACATCATTATTACAAAGCATACATACAAGGGTTATCCAATATAAATAAACAAATGATTGTCATAACATATACATGTAGAAACAAAAATAATAAAAACAACAAGTGTTATCCATGAAAAGGTCAAGTGATACAGAGTATACAGATTATTTGCCCTGTTTTATCATGCTCAATCAACCTCCAACCCTCCTTTCATTAAAAAAATAAGACAGAAAATATAAGGCTCACATTAATCAAATGTACTTCCAGGGAATGGAAAGTCTGTTTACCATCGTACATCTAAAAAACATTGATATAATTAAAGTTAACAAAGTTTCAGACAATGATAATAATGAAAGACAGAAGATCTGTCTATCAATAATAATAATAGGATATAATGGCAAACATTCACATGGAGTGAGCATCAAAGTTCTTGTTTTGGAGTTCACATTTCTTTATTAATATCCAAGCATCTTTCTCTCAATCTGTCTTTATCTTCAATCAAATCTATTTACATTCCTCCCCGAAGAACAATATGTCTCTTTTTCACCCTTCTTTGACTTTTCCTTGATACATTATCCATTTCCCTGCTTCATTGCTTAGCAACAACATGCCATCTGGCGACATTAATGAGACATTGGAGTACATGCCAAACCGGCTATATTCACTCATCCTTGTTCTGTAGGGGACATAGTTAGGATCATATCCAACTTGGCTTCATGCCCATCTTAGATAATGATTATTATCAGTTCTACTGCTGATTTTCAAAGAAATAAGTTTTGTATCATCTTTTATCAGTACATGTCCTTCCCATGTCATTGTACTGTCTCTCTATGTGAATAGCTGTTTTATTTTTGAAATACTGCTGGTTTCTCCACCATGTTGATGCTAGTACACCGAAATTAAATTAATAGTAACTTCCGAAAACAAGTGCAAAAGGGATCAAAATGAATAAAATTACATTGCTCTGACCGTAAAAACAAAGTTACTGAAAGTTTCAGAGCAAATAGAAGTCATCACTATCTATAAACAGTGAAAACAAACGGGGCTATATTCATCAAATTTACCACCACTCTGTTGCGAGCCTCAGTGAACAGGATGGCAGTGTGGTGAGTACGGGGACTTCACAACATAGAATATACTGGATGTCCTGTGCCGGGATGGAAGGCATGCATGCTCTTTGAAATGCTTTAAGTTAATAGTTTTAAAAATTTATATATGAAATCATGAATATCTTGTGAGTAAAGTAAGCATATATTTTTAAAAATATCTCAAAATAGCTTGCAGGAAGAGGCAACTAAGCTATCCTCTGAAAGTATAAGAAAATATTGTCACTATTTTAATCTTTATTTATCTTATTCCTGTTTACTTCGAATGTCCTTGATTTTTAATCATTTTCCTGTATGTCTGCCCTTGTATATATATGGATCAGAGAGACACTTTTTGACCATACGAGATGGTTTTCATCAGTCATCACTTTCATGAGCATGACATTGGATATTACCACAGACAAACTGCTGCGAGGCATCATCCATGAAGGTGCATTGCAAAGTTTATTAATGATTTAAAAATAAAGTCCCTTAGAACTACAATATTTGCTTATGTTGTACTTACAATGTAAAACTAATAACTAGTAACAAAAAAGGAATTGGCATAGAACCGATCAATTATAGTCTCATGTTGTCGACATTGCATTAAAAGATATGTGTGAGAGATCTTGTGATATTCCTTTCATGATTTCCGGTGAATTTCAGTGAAAATGTTTGAAAGAAACAAAATATAACGGTTGTTTCAGACCTTCGCTGTGATGCCCACTCACCGGAGCTTATCGCATGAACATTTTGTAACGATCTGTGTGTATCACCCACACATGAGAATCCCCAATGGTTTTCCACGTGAACGCCGAGTTGGCGTCGGGTCCCCGATTTTCAATGTATTATACTTATATTGTGAAATAGACACTAAAACTAGATAAATTTCAAGTAATATAATTTTCTTTATTATAGTAATAGGATTCAATCTTTCATATTATCTAACTGTGAATTTAAATTAAATTTTTCCTTCTCCCAAAACTATACATGAGCCTTAACAAATATGAAGATGACTCATGGGGCTGGTGGTAGTTTTTGCCCTTTACCACTTAAACAAATGCTAAATCACTGTAAAGATACTCAGTACATGTAACTATGTAATAGAAGAAAACACCCAATACAAGTACATTGTTTGCTATCATGGTGCTAAAAAGGATATTCCTTGTTGGCTCAAGGTCTCTTTCTCCATGAACATTGTAAACAGACGACACAGATGTAAAATCAACTGACAACTTCTTTTAATAAGACAAAGGCATTTAACCTAAATAAATCAATTGCCATAGCCCCTAAAACAGATCTACATTGCCAAACCGACCACAGACAGTGATTTTATCTATCAGGTGCTATTGAAGATTTGACATGACCATCCATGCCATAACGATCAAACACCACTACTCATGGTGTGACCAAAAACCACCAACATTTCTTATCAAGAACATCCAACTGGAGACATCAAGCAACTGTCAAAAGAAAGACGCCATTTTAAGAACCTGTCCTGAAGTTTCATACTTTTGACATTTCTTTGGTTAAAGATAAAAAATGAAGAGCATTGAATATTGTCCATCCACGCCATAATGGCCTGAGACTCAAAGGTCTAACCAATTGGCTAAAACCACCAACATTTCTTATCAAGTACATCCCGCTTAAGATATCAAGCAATTGTCAAAGGCAAGGTGCCATGTGGCATGTTACGAACCTGTCCTGAAATTTCATAGTTTTGACAATTATTCTCTAGGTGGGGACAAAAAAAAAGTAAGTGCATTGCATAATGGTCAAAGATTAATGCAAAACCATGTCAACATTTCTTATTAAGTACATCCAACTTACAATATCAAGCAATTGTCAAAGGAAAGGTGCCATATGGCATGTTAGTACCTGTCCTGAAGTTTCATAGTTTTGACATTTCTTTGGTTTGAGATTAAAAAAAGTAGGGATTGCTTTGAATGTCATTTGTGTCATTAATTAACAATGAAGGATATAATCACAAACTTGCCTTGTGTTTTTTGCAAGATAAATGTTTCCAAACATTATGAAAATGTTTATGCGGGTGCACACCTGGTATGTATAACTTGTGAGTGTTTTATCTTGTGTCCATAGTTTATAGAACCGTATGATTGATTGAACAATGATCAATTATTTATTTTGTTTTTAATAACTGAATAATGGTCAAATGTAACCTTTGTTTGATATTGAATACTATCAATTGTGATAGTACGGAGGGAGGTCACAATATTTATGTTTTTATTCTCACTGTTTTAAGATAGTAAATGACTTCCAATTGCTCTGAAACTTTCAGTAGTTTGTTTTTACGGTCAGAGCATTTCGGATTTTACACATTTTAATCCCTTTTGCATTTGTTTTTGGAAATTACTAATTCACTGTAATATCCTTCGACCTACCTTCACATGTCCCTCCTCTAGATATGAGCCCTCTAGCCTGTGAGCAGATACAGTGATAGCTGCCATATGTATTGAGACATCGTCCACCATTACAGACGTCCCTCGACTCACTACATTCATTCACATCTGTTCAAATTCAAAGACGATTGAAATGTATTAGTGTCTTTCGGTGATATGGATATCAATGGATGTATCAAAATCCAAGCAGTAATTTTTTATTATATATGCTGATGTTTTTAGAACATGGAATTCAATTCAACAAAACATAAAACAGAAATTCACTTCTGCCATTTGGTGACTCTTTATTACTGACCACCAGTACTTAAAAAACAAAACCTTTTACCCTGACAAAGATTAAGATATACATAAACACAACACAAAAAGAAAGTTCCCCCTATTTCAAATATCAATAATTTTTAAAATAGGAGGAGTTCAAAAAATCTAATTATATGTCCATGTAGGGAATTTAATTAGCAACCGTGGGAGCGAATTTTAGGGAATATCATGAAGTCATGCTTCAGTGAGCAATGGTTGAATGCAAAAATGTCATTTTTTGAAGTTCGCAAGCCTAAAATTACAACTTTGATTCAATGATCGGACCAAATTTTTAGATTTTAAACATTTCACGCATCAGAATGTACGCAAAACGTGCTTCCCAACATACGCAAAGGACATTTGCGTAAAATTTCACGGTTGAGTGAGCATGCAGCAAAAAATGCCATAAGTGCGATTTTTACATTGTATCCATGGTGAAATTGATCAAATATGATAAGATTCATGTGTAGGAAGAGCATTTTTAACTTTTGCAAAAAAAATGATGTAGAGACAAAAATTAAATTGCTTACTTTGCTTAACCATAACAATTCGTTTGAAAGTATTCATTTGATTTCATTTTCGCAAAAATCCCGATTTTTTATGCTTCAGTGAACATAAGATATGAGAAAAACATGAAAAAATGAAAAAAGTTTACGGCCCTGGCACAGCCTAATGGTACGTCTGATCCTCAATTTGACCAAAGTTCCTGTTAGTTAATGACTTGTTAAAGATTTGTGCCAAGTTTCAGGAATTAACTCACAGTATAACGAACAAAAAATTTACAATGAAAATGGGCAATATTTGACTTTTGTTCACTATTGATTTCCTCCCCATTGACTTTACGTATAGAGTTTGAACAAAAAGTGAACAAACGTCAAATATTGGCCATTTTCATTGTAATTTTTTTGTTCGTTATACTGTGAGTTAATTCCTGAAACTTGGCACAAATATTTAAGAAGTCATTAACTAACAGGAACTTTGGTCAAATTGAGAATCGGACGTACCATTAGGCCGTGCCAGGGCCGTAAACTTTCTTCCTTTTTTCATGTTTTTCTAATATCTTATGTTCACTGAAGCATAAAAAATCGAGATTTTTGCGAAAATGCAATCAAATGAATACTTTCAAACGAATTGTTATGGTTAAGCAAAGTAAGCAATTTAATTTTTGTCTCTACATAAAAAGACAGCTTTTCCAGTGCCACGTGCTCAATGAAGCATGAAAGTTTTAATAAATGTAATAGGATCATGTACACACGTGCACCGGTCATAAAAATAATACAAAAACAGATATTCACGTGATTTTTAGTGTACAAAATGGAAAGAATACTTCTTTAGTGTTTTTCACATGGTATTTTCTGGTGTTCATTCAACCGTGAATTGATTTAAATTTTTTGCAAAAGTTAAAAACACTCTTCCTAGACATGAATCCCATATTTGATCAATTTTACTATGGCAAAGAAGTAAAAATCGCAGATATGGAATTTTTGCTGCATGCTCACTCAACCATGAAATTTTACGCAAACGTCCTTTGCGTATGTTTGGAAGCACGTTCTGCGTAAATTCTGATGCGTGAAATGTTTAAAACCTAAAAATTGGTCCGATACCATTGAATCAAAGTTGTGATTTTAAGCTTGCGAACTTCAAAAAATAACATTTTTGCATTCAACCATTGCTCACTGAAGCATGACACAACATGATTTTTCCTAAAATTCACTCCCATCGTTGCTAATAAGATTCCCTATATGGACATATAATTAGATTTTTTGAACTCCTCCTATTTAAAAACTTAATGATATTTGAAATAGGGGGAACTTTCTTTTTGTGTTGTGTTTATTTCTTATTCTCTGAATTATTGACTACTGTATAAGGCCACATGTCATGAGTTGGGTGGAAAATGCGTTACATGTCCAAAAAATTGTAGAAATGTACATTGTCACAATCAAACATCTCTAGTTTCTTAGTAGTAAGTCAGACATGTATGAAAGTATATATCTTTTGAAAGCAGAGATTGAAAGGAAGAAGATTAACATATTTTTGCCCCTGTATAAGGTGTGTCATAAAAGCTATACAGAGTGTTACAGGAAAAAATGGTTTGAAAAACTTCACAATTTTACCGGTGAATAATTTCTTAATCTTTTCACCAAATGAAACGAATCATCTTGGATTGTGTTAATAAGATGCTATGCTTCTAAAAAATATAAACTTGTAATACAAAATTATTTTTTCTAACCGTGCTACAGGGAGTAAAAAAAAAAAAAAAAAAAAAAAAAAAAAAAAAAAAAAAAAAAAAGAAAAAAGAAAAATGGTGCAAAAAGGGCAGAAATCCTGTCTTTTACACTTGGAATACAACTTTAACAAAGTTTATTGCAAGTAATATGTTTCCACTTAATTGTGTATTTACATGTATGCAAAGAAAATGGCGAAAAATAACAATTATTGTTATAAAATTGCATGTGACAATTGTTGATGCCTGCAATGCATTGTCTATGAAGATGTGTGCATTAAGTATGTTTTGATTGATTAATTAAGTGATTAAACTACTTGAAAAATCTGCTTCACATTTATCTAGAACCACGTAAATTCCCAAAAGAAAGATATCACTCAACCATAAGACCAATTGGCTTTAAATATATAACGCAGCAAACAATAAGAAAGGAACAATGATAGGAATTCCCTATGCTTTAACACGTGCCTCCACCGTAGGATCCTCCACCGTAGGATCCTCCACCCCTTACCGTACTCCACTAAAAGTTTCTTTATATTAAATCTATGAGCATAACAAAGCTGAAACTTCACAGATATGTAGCCTGATAAATTATCTACAGTATGAATCATTGCACAGTTTATGACTGTACATCATTTTCATGCTATGTGAAAAAATGTGATAATTTTCCCTCAAAAATGTAACGCCTCCACCCTTTTACTATACCCCAACTTGTGACACATGACCATAAGTGGTTATTTTCACAAATTTTGAGTCCATCGTCACATAAATTTCCACTTCAACATAAGGCTATTTAGAGTGATGAAAACATCACAAAAATCACGAAATTATCCACTCGCAAATTTCCCAAACTAGTTAAAAATTGCAATTTGCACAGAACTTACGATGTCTGTACAAAAAATATACCTACCAATTGTGATGGCGATCATTGGAAAAAACATCAGAAAATTATCACGTATAAAACTAAGTAATAGATGATCTAAATTGCTGATTTTGGCACAGAAATCTTGGAACAACATTTTAAGAAGAATCGACCAGGTTGAGTGAAGATTATAGATACCTGGTCAGTACATTTTTGTATAGAAATCTTTTATTTTAACATGTTAACTTAACAACATAGAAAAAATTAAGTAACTACTAATAAATCAGTGTGCATGCTGAGCATTGTTCTGCATCTTTTCTGAGATGAAGCAATCTTACCAATACAAAGGTTTCTTGCTAAGTTAATTCTGAATCCTCTGCTGCATTCACACCTGTACCCTCCATTCCCAGTACTGATGCACGATCCACCGAGGCACAGCCGAGCGTTTGCCGCACAAGGGTCCACATTCTGGGTAGGACGAGGATTGCCGGAACTGACGATAGCACTGACTAAATGAGAATCAGGAGGGACACACAGGGATATAAGATGTCATGAGATAATAAGATCAAACTATATTGATGTTGAAAAAAAATAAAATAAGGTTTCCATTTGACAAAATGAAAATATGAATATATTTGTAATTCACCTAGGGGGAAAGAAAGATACATACCTGGGTTCAAAATTGTTAAATCAAATATTTTGTATTATCAAATCATTTTGGGCCAACTGTGACGAGACCCTCCTTGATCTAAATAGTAAAAAAAAAAGAAAGAAAGAAAGACAAAGCCACAGTAGACTCCAAGCCTATCAAAAAAAAATCTTTATTGGAATGATATGTAGTGTGCATAAATGGTGGTGTTAATGTTTGAATGTTTATGAATAACAAGATCAAATTAGAGGTGTTGGGTCTAGTCTATATACTAATTAAAACTGATTCTGATTGTTTGGTGATGGTGGTCAAATATTTATGATTCATGTAACCCCGGGATGCTGCCACGAAGTGGCAGCGTCCTGAAAGAAACCCTTCAAAATTTTTAAAGTGCGATTTGGAATGGTTAAAAATACCACTAAGAATCAGTAAAATATAGCAAAAATATAATTCATATAATGTCACTTACCTAAATAGAATAGATGCAAATCAGATATTCCTAAAGAAATTGTGTGCATTTCAAGAAATCTTGTATTTTCCAGTCCATTTCAGAGTCTCCTCCGATCTCTGTCAAAATACTAGCGTGTAGAGTATATAGCTGCTGCTGATGTCGCGCATGCGTGTTGCAAACTAATAACCGCGAATGTGACTCATTTAACTACACTGTAACAGGAATTCTGATGCCATTTTTTTGCTTTGTGATCATCATAAAAAATGAGGATAGACATGTGGCTAGTATTGTAAGTACATAAACTAATAAATAAAATAGGTTTGTCCATCTTTTATTCCATAATTTTGACATTCTTGTCTGGAAAAGGAAAGGCACCTCATGTTTTGATGCTAATAACTTGCAGCAAAACCCGCAGTAATGATTCATGAAGTTTAAATTATAGAAGTCTAACTTTTTGTTAGATAGATTTACAAATTACAGCCTTCAGCCCCCCTTTTTTTTCCAACAAACGTGTAGTATCCAGACCTACAAAAATAGTTTGTGCATTATAAATACATGACTGTTCGCCCCCCCCCCCCCCCCTCACAACTACAAAAAAGCCCCGCAGCCCCTGATTGGGACTTTCTGGACAACCGCTGTGTAACTTAGTTCAAAGATTCTCTCAAACAACTAACAGCATACGTGAGGCATGGGACTACAATACGTCAAATAACAAATCTACACATTCAGTTTAGTTTAACACCGTTCTTCAGCAGTTTTTACACCACAGTTTATAATCATTCAATATCACCCGCACATAGATCATTAATGAAGAAACTTAAAATTAAAGAATTACTGACAAACTAGTGCTTCTTACTTTGTTTTAGAAGCCTATTTCTGGTTACGGATGCGGCTATCTAGCGGCTAGCTTAGTATCAAAACAAATATCTCGCGCGCAGCTAGCTAGCGCTAGCCACGCCCAGATCTACCCAGCTCTGGCCACGCCTAGCCTGCCACGCCCCTACCGCTGGCGCTGCGCCCGCCTGGATGATGCGGCCTGGATAACAGGCTCGGGATCGGGATGGGGAGAAGGGAAACAGAAGAGAAAGGAGGAAAGGGGAGAAGAAAGATAAAGGAAAAACAGAAGGGAAGCAGAGAAAAGGGGAAAAGAAAGGAGAGGGGAGAAAGAAGGGGGATTTTTTTTTTAAGGGGGTGGGGGGGGGATTATTGATGAACTTTGGGAGGGGGTGCAAAATTGACCGTACTCAGAGGGCACCAAATTTATTCTTAAGTTAGGGGGCGCAAAATCAACTTTAAACTTCCGGGGGGGGGGGGGAATTGATCTGGATCTTAGGGCGGGGTGCCAAATCAATCTCAAAGTTAGGGGTCGATCTTGCCAGTTTATCTAAAACTTAGGTGAGCAAAAATTGATATGGATGTGGGGTGAAAAAAATTGTATTAAACTAAAAGACTGATTTTTTAGGCTTTATATATATCAGCTTTTCATTTTTCTTAATCTTTCAAGGTGTGTTTTTGTTCTCTCTTTCTTTTAAATAATTTGAAGAACGCGTTTTCATCAAAATAGGGGTGTTTTCTGCAGAAATTGCTGTTTGGGGGTCCAAATTTCATGGTGTTTACGCCATTTCGGGTATGTTTTTTTTCCAGTCAGATGTCGAATAGGGGTGCAAATTTGACTATATGCTATACGTGGTCTATTTATATATGATAGGTCCATTTTCAGGGTCTGTGAACACGCATGGGTAGCACTTTTGTCTTTGAGTTACCCCCTGGAAGCAAAACCATAATTGAGAAGTTAGCATACGCCGCCTGCCAGAAAGCGTTAATTTATTTGTTTTTGTTTGTTTTGTCTGTCTGTTTGTTTGTTTTTCTTTTTGTGTGTGAGTCTGATTATTTTTGTTTCCAATTAAGTTAATAAAAAAAAAAGAGAAAATTTTTTTTATGTGTTTTTATTTGAAACGTCTATACTTGGCTTCCTCTTCGAATTCATAAAAATAACAAACATCTATCTGATATGATTATTATAATAAAGACACAAAAATAGTTCTACTGCTCGTGCCCATATCATAATAGGCCTACTCTAGGACTACGATAGCAGAAAATAGTTTCTTACTTCCAATGAGACAGCATTATCTGATTTAGATAAAAGGTAAACATAAAATATTGAAAAATGTACCGTTACATTTTCAAAAGATAAATACACAATCATGCATAAAATGAATTTTATTATCATGCAAGTTCGGAAATAGGAAAACAAAATTATATGCTATGGCAGAAGAATTCCATACTTTACTTGAGAGTAAAACATACAATATACCAAACGATTACATTCAAATAGTGTTAACCAGATTTGGGTATTGAATGAATGCATTAGTTGATGGAAAGCATGCAAACCAGACATACAAAATTTAGGATACAGAAAAGCGATTTTTAAATAACACGACCGTTTAACACTGTGTCTTAAAATAGTAAATTGCGATTATATAATTTGATGTAGGGATCAAATCGTGATTACAAAGCAGAGGCCAAATTTTGAAACGAAAAACGATGCAAGGCCTAATTTTTAAACATGTAAAAACACAAAACAACATAAAACAAAGACAAAACAAAAAACGAACAAAAATGTTGACAGATAATATTTCGATATTCCTACTATACGCATAATTGCCCCTTCATACATGCGTAATTATGAACCCCGTTAATTAATGATGATACCCTAACCAAAGAGACTTGAAAACAACTAAAGAGTTGGGGGAAAAGGGATATTTTGCTAGTATATTCAGCCGCCCCTACCCTCAATAATACTGATAACTAAATAATGGGAGTATTATATGCAAATTTTGCAAAGTGCCTACTGCAGCCTTACCACTCCACTCCCCAAATAATGACAATAATAATATTAAAAACAAACAAATAAATAAATAATATTAATCAATATATTATTTTTTGGTATTTCCAAGCTCTTATAGTGGTAACTAATTAATAAATAATAATAAATAAATAAAACATAATAACGAAGGTAAGAAAGAAAATAAAATAAGAATGTAAGACCAGCGATAGTCGTCGAGTAGACAGAATACTTATAATTAAGACAGCTAATTACTGATAAAATTCACGGCAACCCTGGATATCAAAATGATGTCACAGCACCCCAAACAAGTTTTTTTTTTTTTTTTATAAAAACGACTCACGATGCGTTACTGGTCGAATGCCACGGGATGTATGTGCTACAAACAGTGTGCAGTGGGCATATAACCAAGGCAATCATATTAATATTTACTCACGGCCATTTCAATTTCCTCAAAAAGGAGAGAAACGCCAACATTCATCTACTAGTAATTTTCTAAACTCACGTTCGATTACATTGATTATATGAAATAAATTTAATGAATTTCAGAATAAACGAAGGTGATTTAGTAGCAATCAATCCAAACAAAAGCCATTATACTTTGAACATTGACGTCACCAGCAAAACATTTGGTGAAGGCTGATTAAAAAGATAATATTTAAAACGAGATGAAATGGTTTAACAATCACAAACAGGAATTCATCGAACAACGGAAAATCACGGTAATGACCCCCTTCACAAGTTGAACATAATCAGTTGACATCAATTTGTGGCTTTAATGTTTCCTCGCTCAGGTGACGCACTGTAGGCCTAATGTCCTTTTCTTTTAACAACTTTAATTGTCCTTCAAAATAAGTAATTAACTTTACATTAGCCAATGTTATTAGACGCCTAGAAATTATTAGTTTAAACGATTTAATGCATGTGAATAATATACGCTGATTAACTTTTAGCTTGATTTTCTATTCACTTATTCAGATGTAATTGTAATAAACCAATCTGTTCGCTGTGACATCATAAACAATCACTTAACTAATGAACAAGATCTTTTAACGTCATAGTTATTATATCCAAAACAAAGTAAGAACTGATAATGAAATCCAATGGAAAGCTTAATTACACGTTCTCTAAAGATCAATGTAATACGCTCCTCTCTGAATGTAAAACGCAGTTTTTAAAAATTCTTGGAACAGTCCTGATTTGCGCGTGATTCAGCACTGTATAACAAAAAAATACATCATTAATATTAATAAAGGTGCAAAATATGCCATTCAGTGCAATGTCAACCTACATTTACCATAACCATGAGCACAATAATTATGATTATTGAAGAGTGGTTATAACCCGAAATATTACTGTCCTTATAATCAGTGATAATTATGTACAATTCACTTTATTATAATAAATTATACGCATCTTTAAAAGAAGTAAAACTCAACTCCAAGTTGCTTTGTTTTGGGTTTTTTTTGTTTAATCATGCTGATCACACTTTACTTCATCAATAATGATTCTGTGATGCATTTCCAGTTAAAATATTTAATTTTTTCCCGGTACATTCAAGACAATTAAAAATCACTGCTAATCCTCTTTTTGCATATCTGGTTTCCTTAATGCGTGTTAATCAAGAAGCAAGGTGTTATTATTCTAGATTTACTTTCTTAAACTTAGAGATGAAAATGGCGAATGAGGTTGGTGCTATATTTAGGTAAGTTTAATTTTGTTTAATTTAAAGAGGAAAGAAGATGGCGTGGAGGCGATTTGTGACTGAGTGCAAACGAGAAGGGGTTTGTCCTACCGTGATTGTATCCGTTGGAAGGCTTATAATGGTACCCTGTACCTTGGGGACACATGGCACGGAACTCCGCTGTAATGGATGAAACAAAAAAATAAGAGGACATCATTATAATTATCATTAGGCATTGGAGCATCTTCCATGTTAAACAAAATAAGCTCTCATTCTCCTGAAGGCAGTGAGAACATGCTCACCGAAACGTCGAGAGTGGGTATAGGATATCAGGAACACTCATAACCTCAAGAAATAATACTTGGTGCACCGTGAAACCTGCCACTGTTAATATATAAGCTCACCTATAATGATACGTTCTACTGCAACTCACTGCATGTAGACATGCCATCTAAGTATACTTAAAGTTCATTAAATCTGATAATCACTTAACCTTTATAACTTACCGAACCCTCACTGTAGACTACTATTCAGATCACCAACCTCCCAAAGACAGACCTTAACCCGAAAACTGCAACGATACATCTTCCTGTTGTTTGTCCTTTTCTTAACTCTTTATTATCTTGATTCTCTTTATTATCTTGCCATCTTCGCCGATTGGCACAAACAATAAAACCAATTAACACTAATACCCTTTTCAGACTGTTATTTCTTAACCCCGTACTATCCTTAACCCCATACTATCCTTAACCCCGTACTATCTTTTTTTGCTTTCAGACTGTGTTTCTTAACCCCATACTATTTGCTTAGCCGGGGTTAAGAAATTCAATGCTTTTCACACTGGGTATTCCTTAACCCCATACTATTTGCTGGATCATGAATATCAATGATTTCACTCTCTTTCTTTATGTTCTTCATTGTTTTTATCTCTTTCCTTATGTTATTCTATGTTTTCGATCTTTCCTTTTGTTATTCATTGTTTTTCTCTATTCCCTATGTTATTCCTTGGTTTTTTTCTTTTTTTCCTTCTGTTACTCCTTGTTTTTTTCTTTTTTTTTCCTTATGTTATTCCTTGTTTTTTTTCACTTTTTCGTTATGTTATTCCTTTGTTTTTTCTCTATTTCCTTATGTTATCATTGTATTCTTATCTTCTTATGTATTGCATTATTATATTTTAGTCTCCTTCATCTTGTTATATCATTGTTTCTCTTGTTCCTTATGTTATTCGTTGTTTTTCTCTCTTTCTTATGTTTTACATGGTTTTCTCTTTCTTTGTGGTATTCATTGTTTTAATTCATTGCTTCCTCTTTTCCCTTATTTATTCTTTGTATTTTCTTTCTTTCCTTAGGTTCATTGCTTTACCTTTTTCTTATGTTATTCATGTTTTTATTTTTCTTGTATGTTATTCTTGTTTTTCTCTTTTTCCTGTTATTACATTGTTTTTTTCTTTTATGTATTCATTGTTTTTTTTCTTTTTCTTAGTATCTTAGTTTTCCATTATTTCCTTATGTTTTCATTTTTTTCTCTTTTTCCTTATGTTATTCATTGTTTTTTCTTTTCCTTATGTTATTCATTATTTTCTTTTTTCATTATTATCATGTTTTCTCTTTTCCTTATGTATTCATTGTTTTCTCTATATTTGTTTATCAGTTTACGAATAATTATGCAATATGCAACACATTTTCATTGATTGGCTAATGCTCTAGCCCGCTTTTCTTAGCCGGTTGGTTTCAGACTGAACCTTAGCACTGCAATTCCCGGCTAACTCCGCAATTACCCCGCTAACCCTGCTTTTTAGCAGGGCCAGATAGTACCGTACTATTTACCGTGCTAGCCTACTTTGTAAAACGCAGTCTGAAACCGGAAGCGTGCTAGCTTAACCAGGAAATAGTGTGGTACTAAGGCCCCCCCCCCTTAGCCTTACTATTTCCTGGGGTTAAGGATTTTAACTGCAGTCTGAAAAGCATATAAGAATGCACTCTCAGTAACATAAGCTTCGGGTAATACCATGTCCGGTGTTTGGCTAGCCGATTACCCTTTGTCATCAGTACATTATAGTTCCAAACTTGATTTCAGATATTCTAGGAAGCTCAAGCTCAAGAAATTCAGTGTGGCACAGGGCTTTCACTTCAGGCATGTCAGCGCGACTTCATTAGTCTAGAAACCTAAATAATAAGTAACCCGGGCTTTGCTGCGGATCGTTCACTCTGTCAGGTGGATAATTTCGTCCTGAAGACAGATCCCAATCTAAACGCTATTATTCTAATAAAAATTTCCGTTATGTCTTTAATTAAATCTTTTAGCCAGTTAATCAACTCGACACTTGTTGCGACATCGTTTACAGGGTAGATCATCCCCGTCCTGAAGACAGATCTTAAATCTTATAAATCTACCATCTAAAATACATATTTCCGTTGTCCTGTCCCTTTTTTTTTTTTTTTTTTAAAATCTGCTAACCAGTTAACTAACCCAGCCCCTATCCTAAAAAAAAAAAATAAATAATCTTAAGCCTCTATACTGCTGCTATATCTAATACGCCTTCCTGTTGTTTGTGCGCTCTTTAATCTGGTAATCTTTTTGGTTCTAGGAAAACTACCCCTGGACATTGCCCCCGGACAACTACTCCGCTTAAAATCTACCCCTGACCAAACCCTATATATTTCTAGGGTAGTTGTCCAGTGGTAATAATTGTCCAGGGGTGGTTGTCCTGATACATAACCAGTTAACTAACCCGAGCCTTGTTGCGGACATCGTTCACAGGTAGATCCCCAAGCTGTTCCTAAGCTGCAGCAGCATTGCATCTGAGTCGTAGGCATCCTGGATCCGCTTCCTACGTAACATTGACCATTGATCACTCGGGTGTAACACATCTGCTTCACTGAAACTGTAGAATATAGAAGACAACGTTTATAATATAGGTTACATTGAAGGGGATCATCAAAGACGAAAGAGCAAAATAATTTTATAAGAGTATAATCTTCTTCGAAATCAAATTCAAATTCAAATTACGGCGATGGTATTAAAAAGGAGAGAGAAGTGAAACTGGGTTTCAAAATTTCTGATCAAACGCATTTTCCTGCCGTTACATGTTACTATAAAATAAATTCATGGGCTTTAATTTCCAAAGAAACAGAGCTACGTTTAATAATTACATTGAATTTTGTTCGACCGGGAAAATATTAAACAAAGCTCTTTTCGTTGTGGATTCTTCTCTCTTGTCATTACAGCCCATTATTGCTTCAAGAATTCAAAAAGTTCTCTCATGCTGTTAACCTGCTTGTGCTCCATGCATTTTGTCTTTGATTTCATTCCAAAGATTAAAAAAACCAAAACCCTTATGAAAAAGAGCTTGACCTAACAGTTTGCGCGGGCTATACTACTTGAATTCGTAGTTTATTTTCGGAGGGGAGACTACATTTTATTTAATTTTACTTTATTTTAAGCCAAATCGTGAGTAGCTCCGTTAAACCAGAGGGGCACTGACATCATGCTCCTCCCAGGGAGGGGAGGGGTAGTTAATGTTGCGCCTTTCTTACATTCAAGGTACGTGATTTGTATGTCCCGTGTCAACCTCGATTGTCAAGTACAATATATACCAGTCACTGGACCATGAAGTGGCCCTCATGGGGGTAGAGGTAGTCTGTCGGGTCTACCCTTCAAACCTTCAGATGGTATTGTTGTCTGCTTTTGAAACAATCAGACCAGTCATGGCGTTAAATGGCTTGCACGCATGCCTGACCGCTACCAATGACAGGCTCAAGCCCTCCCAGCAGATTTTAACCTCCTTTTTCTATCATAATTGTTGTAATTTTTCTTTACCCCATTAATCACCTACCAATGTGTCACATGATGTGATAGAACATGAAAGAGAACTCTTTCTCTTGAATGTCAGTTTATTTGCCGCATGTATCAAGCATCATCAATCGTAACTAAAATCTTCGGGCGGTGGTCTAATCAGGTCACTTCCGAGTTAACGACATTTCAAAATAATAATGAACCGTATATTATTTTGTACGTCACCCAATTTTTTTTTCTTCAAAATTATTAGTTGTAAAGACATTTAAACAATCTCCCTTAAAAAAAAAACCACTCCAAATATAAATAAATAAAACATGGCTGGAATTTTTTTTTGTCTGCCGCTCTTTCTACACTCTCCCTTTCCTTTTTCTTTACCCTTCTTTTTGTCTAGATCTGTCTCTATCTCTGTCTCTTTCTCTCTCTCTCTCTCTCCCTTTCTGTCTCTTTCTGTCTCTCTCTCTGTCTTTCTGTCTCTGTCTCTCTCTCTCAGTATCATCCCCTTTCTCCTTCACCCATCTCTCTTTCCTCTGTCTTGCATCTTTTCTTCTTCCCCCCCCCCTTTTTTTTCTGGTTACTATACGTCTCAGGTGAATCCCTAGCCTATACAGAATGACGTGTCGTGCAGGGAGCGTGACGAAATGAGGTGTGAACATAGTGATCAGCTTTGACATGAATCAGCCCTCCCGATCACTTCCCCTCAAAATCATATTTGGGTTGCTAGGTCGGTGGCTTTTAAAGGGAATTCACCCATAATAAAGTAATATTACAGTACATACAATGGATGTCCGGGATATGTTTCACAACGGCTGCAACTTAGGCCGAATCCCCTTTCCCAAAATGTACAAAAATCAAAGATCATTAATGAGCGAGATATAGTGATAAGAGAAAAGGATGGAACAGGGGAGATGGGGATGGAAATGGGAAAAGAGACAAAGACAGACAATAACTTGGGTAAGTGAAGTAGTTTACTGACAACAGGAACAATGAATTAAGTTTTCAGATGTGGTTTTGATGCGGATTTTAGAGGATCTCCCGCGTAAAACTTAAAACGGTATTAACCTCATTTTTGAGTGACTCGTCCTCTGGCTAGCGCATTTTCTACGAAAGTCTTAACTGCATTTTTTCCCCTTTTAATCTTGTTTCATATCTCCGTGTTAATCATCTTGCATGCTGCTTTCAATATCCACGTTTCACTTTTGACCTGTTTCCTTCTTGTATTACGCATCTTTACTGCATGCAGACGGCGTGGTGTTTCTGTATCCGTGTTTTTATCGTGACAGGTACACCTATGTAGTCTGGTTAGGAAATGAGAATACCCACGCGAGTCGATATGATAGTTTCATACATGATATCATCATTAGTTGAGATTTCGTTGAATGGTGGTATTCACAAACCAAATGGACATCTTGTCGAAAGGAAAATCTATGCATCAATATCAAGAACCTGTCGGCGGAGGCTATTTGGGCCCTACTTGACATGCTTGAAGAGCTCGGTGTACGACCAGTGTAAATCACTCACAGACCACGCCCTCTCTCGGTTACCAAAGCTAACCCCTTTAGTAACACAAACAAACTTTCGGCCAATCACACAAGAACCTTCTTTATGAACGGAATTCATTGTGTTACCTGATCTAAAAATTTCCTAACCCTTCAATGATGTTAAATTTAAGTATTACAAGGTTGAAACAAGGAACAGTGGTCACTGAATTCATTTTTATTTTATTTATTAAGAATGATTTTTCTCCTGTCAGGCGTGGATACAGGATTCGCAATTTGTAAAGATTGTGCAGGCTCAATTCATTTGGGACAATAACGGCTCTGTTATGTTTGGACATGGGCCGATACTTTCCATTGTGTGATGTAAGGCTAGGTACGCTACTGTCTATAAATTATCGCCAGACATTGGATTCCACCCCCATGGAAAACGGCGGAACCACACCGTAATTTTATCTTGAATGATCCGTATCTCTCTCAGGTGGTCACATTTTACAAAGTTCCCTCCAGCTACAAATATGTTCAAAAGAACATAATGCTGCATGCTCTTGAGTGTTGAAATAATTTGTCTGGCATAATTAATGCGTCACAACACTCGAAAACACAAACAAGGTCAGCGTATCATTTAGAGTGCATCGAATGAACATTTATATGCTTAATAAACAAAAGTTCAAGAGGCATCAGGGTTTTTACGCAATATTTCAATATTTTAATCATAGTGTGCATGTAGGCCTATATATAAAAAGCTACAAAAGTCAAAGAGTTTGTAGATAACCATGTTTTTTTAAAGATCTAATTGACTAAAATTTATTTGTGTGACACGTACACTACACTATCTCGTTCTCTTCATCTATGTATGCATTTCTCTTTTGAAGAAAAAAAAAATTATCCAAACATTCTTTTTATTTTTTCTTCGTGCTATTTTTTTTTTCCTTACGATTTTTTCCTCTTCAAAATCTATATCGGCCAGCCAATCTCTGACGTCTCTCCCCTTGTCAGACTACATTCAGTTTTCTCATACCTCTACTCGCTATTATAACTCATTGTGACAACTTTATGCACACGTGTTGAAAAGTCAATTTAACAATATTGATGCATAATTGGAGGATAATAAGAAACATCTGGGCATAGCTATTCCATCTATTAAATTGGCATTGGCCTTTGGACTGGTGATAAACTAGATTTGAAGAGGACACAAACGAGAGATAATAAAGTCAAATGGATGCCAACTTGTTGACCATCAACACGATTCGAAAGGTCTGATCCTGATTTATGCCCAAGTCACACGATGAGGTCCGACCTCAACCCGACAGTAGACGAAACAGATACAAATAACCACGTGTTTGTAGGCGGTCTGGGATCCTCTAGGTTGTATGACTGGGAAATTACCATTTGGTCTAAACCCACTTTGACTAATGCACGTTTAGTCTCATCCCACATGGTCTAATTATATTTCGTCAACAACCAGTGTATCTAATTTGGTCTAATTGCTAATTTGCCTATTTACCATTTTGTCTAATTCCCATTTGGTCCAATGTCCATTTCGTCCAATTTTCACTTGGTCTAACACCACTTAGTTAATTCCTTTATATATATATGATACCAAATATTTATTTTGGAATTAAATGAAAACGCAATTAGACTGTTTGGCTATGAGATTAAACCAAGAGGTCATTAAGACAAGTGAGAATTAAACCAATCATGCATTAGACCAAGGAGAACCTAGACCAAATTGTTCGTGGACCAAATGGGCTTAGCCTATGTGGCATTAGACAATCAGTGAATTGGACCAACTGCTGTTAGACCTAGTGGATATGAACCATACCGTGTTTGCAGTCCGTTTGGAATCCCTTTGGTAGTATATGACTGAGGTAGGATATCGGAATGTGATACGCTCGTTAGCCAGGTACAGATTCGAACATTTATTTTTTTCACTCCTTCTTCCATTCGTGTGTCATCTCCTTTCCATTATTTTTTCGACCTCGATCTATATTTTTCTTCTGGATAATTTCATTTGAGTGCTTGGTCTTCGTCCTGGCCCCCTTCCAGGGGTCATCTTCATCTTCATCTACCTTCTGTATCTATCCTAGTTTCTCCTTATTTCCCTTATACTTTGCCCTGTCCTTGTAACAACTTAGGTGTGCAGGAAACGCCATATCCTGTAGACTGTCCTCTGAATTCCCTGAAGAAGCACGAAAGTTTCTCAGTTTGAAAATGGGATCCAAAAAGTAAATGCTATGATCGGCCACACTTGAAGACTACTTGAATCTAAACTGATGACCGTGGAGTTGGATAATCAAAATTAAGCTTCAAGAGAAAATTGGCAATGGATGTCAATCACTGCATGATATAATCTGTTATCGGGTACACTCGTACTCGCTCCCATGGTCAAACTCGTTCGCTTGAATGTGTTGAAAATTGATAATTTCCGCGATTCGCCAGGACCAATTAAAAAATGAAACAAACAGACACAATATTTGACTTAGCTGAAATGAATTATTTACTGAGAATGAGCCTGATGATTGTTGTTGGCAAACTGAAAATTAATTTACCTGCATATTGAGAAACGGAGAAGGGCACTTTTCTCGAAAAGGCAGAGAAGCTTTCCGGCTATAATGATAAAACCGTTCATTACGTTAACAATAATAGTTAACGATTTGATTTTGGGGTATACACTTCTTGTTTCGAATTGTATTTAGATGTATGATTTCTTATACAGTCATATTCCAGTGACTTGACTTGCAATATACCAGTTTAACTAACGTATTCAAATTCGATGCTTACTTTTTATACAAAGGTTGTTATTGACAACCTGAAAGCTTGACTGAGGCGTGCCTGACATAGCAAAACTAATATATGCAAGCTGGATTCCATGTATTGTAGTTCATTCTTTTATTACAGGTTGTTTGAATACCTTGTTACTATATGTCGCCAGGAAAGAAACATGGATAAATTATAATAACTTAAACTGGTCTGTCGTGTTACTCTTATTCTCATTGGTTTAATGCATAAAGCACCATGTTCCAGCGGTCCAATGATGCGAACAACAATAGATAGAGATGAATTAATACAGATCGATGGTTCTATTTGAGCTTCGTATTGAATATTTCTATTCTTCAAAGGGGCTCATATCTTCCAAGAGGTTTGATGTCAATGTATCATTTTATTGAACAAAGTCAAATAAAGCACTTTGAGCCTGGAATATCATGTCCTTGAAAAAATATAATCTTTTAAAGCGTGCTACATGGTGTTTTGATATTACGTCAAATTTGATCAGACCAACAAAGTGTGATGTCAATTTTAAATAATGAATACTTAAGTGGTTCGTAGGACAAAATACAAGAGGAGTAGGACTGGGATTACTTGTAATAACAAGGGATGCTAAATTTAGTATCATTGTGATCTAGGGGTTTTGTGTGTCACTAATCAATCCATAGCCCGATGGCCATTTTCTTATAATCCAAGTGAAATTAAATAAATGAATCCCTTAAGGCTTGATGACGCATTTAAGTGAGAGGTGGAATATCATCAAGTTTAACCCCACGGGTGTGTAGGTATACCTGGATTGCGCGTGTTTTCATTATGATGAGCTAGAGGTTTTGTTTTCAGGTTAGCACTCGTTTTATTTCTGGATGTATGACAATTAAACAATTAGATGGTATAATATTGCGTAATTTTCTCCAAGGTGGGATTTGATGTGAAACACATGAGAGGGTGCATAAGATTGTCATTGGCCAATGGAATACGTCATGATGATTGACACGTTCATCACTAGCTGTCGTGAGATCTGATGGTAAATTGCCAGTTGGTCTAAAACCCAGTGCTCATTTTGGTCTCATCCCACATGGTCTAATTCCAAACAAAAGTTCGTCTTATTCACTTTTGGTCTAGTTACCACTTCGCCTGTTTCGCCCATTTACCATTTTGTTGAATTCTCATTTCATCTAATGTCCATTTGGTTCATTTTGAATTAGGGGCGAGTGCCCCCTCTTGCCCTGACGTTCGTTAATATTTCGACGACTCGCACTGGATACGCCAATGGGTGTGGTAGTATGTTGAAATGGACACAGTCGCTGGACAAGATTGGATATCTTGGGTTGAAAGATGGAAGATTCGGGTCAGCATATGAGGTCGAGCATGCATTACAGGGTGGGGTGTTGACATGACTGGTAGAGAGTCCCATTCCTCCAAGGTGTTTGAATAACAAACACACAATCAGTGCTAGGTATACATGGGATGAGATTAGTGCTAAAGTGCTTACTGAAAGATGGCCCTCGTCCCATCTGCATGAGAGGAAAAGGAAGAAAGGCCTAGACAAGACCCCAAGGATAACATTCCACAAGAAATGTTCTACATGGTACATTATAAATTGACTAGTCTGGAGTGATGATTAGTCGCAAAACAAAATTATTCTTTTTAATGGCTGGAATTTTTTTTTTAAATCAGTGCTACAATGAAATTTCTACGACCCCCCAAACAAGTTTCAATCAAAATATCTTGTATCAACCACTAACTTCTTTCTCCATGTTCTCTCTCTCTCTCCCCCCCCCCCTCTCTCTCTCTCTCTCTCTCTCTCTCTCTCTCTCTCTCTCTCTCTCTCTCTCTATACATATATATATATATCTCTCTATTTCCATCTAACGAAAGCGAAGCGAATCCATGTTCCTAGCGAGTCTAGGCAGGTCAGCCATATATGTCCCCCTCTACTTCCAAATTCTAAATCCGATGATGCTTTGACATTTTGAAATACAAACGAACACTCAAAAATGTATGCAATACACATTAAAATACAACTATGCTTTTGTAATGAACCATCTTTTAACATGTTTCACATCCCTCTTTTTTCAAATACCCATATCATTTTTTAAATATGTTTTAAAAATCATCTGCGCATTACTTTGTGCTATCACGAAAATATTTGTGGGCTGTATATTATAACCAGTCATGTTTTCATAATTTCATTGCTTGTTTCCGCTTTTAACCTGAATGAAATGCGCTTAAAATATAAAAACAACAACAACAACCTGTCATAGGTATGTTTTTATGTTTTCGTTTACCAGTGTGAATTATTGAATCATACTTCAGGGACGAAGAGAATCGAAACAAGGTCGTAAACAAAGTAATAAAAGGTAAAATAAAAGAAAAAGTAAACTTTCAGTATTTGGTGCATTTATTACAGCACACCATCATGACCATGAAACAGTTCAGCACGTATTAAATAGAGATGTCTTTCGTCAAGACTTTTGTCTATTAAGATTTTGACACGAGAATGAATCAGTAAAATAATAACCGTCGAGATATCAATAAAGAATTTGTTTAATGATTAGTACGTGTGACTATTAAAACCACACACACATGATCATGACAAGGTGGTCTCTATAGGATTCACTTTAGGGACATTAACAATGTGTAATTGACATCATTATTTCAGACAATACAACGTTGTTTTTTAAATAAAAAGTAGCTAAAGGGGCGGTCACACATCGCCGATTTACATGGCGATCACTGCGGTTCTCAAAATGTTAGACTACACAACATTATTGCATTACTATCACGTAGCACTGTAATAGGTAGTTTTCGAATTGCTACAACGTGCCGCCTCAACGAGGTTGAGAGGTGATGAATGGAAGCTTTTTACAAATAAGTGTATTAATATTGGTGGCTCTCCATGCGTGTCAGGTTATACATTGTAGGAAGACTTGAAATGTTTAGTCTCAGCATGGTCTCAACAGCCCACCACCAATGAGATTAGTGGGCATCTCACCTGAAGAAGCCGCCATCATTATTTGTGAAAAGCTTCCGTTCTTTACTTCTCATATCAGTTCAGGCGGCACGTCGATCAAATTCGAAAATTTCAATTGTCTCCGTGTGTGTGCTCACGAAGTCTCGGGCAGAAATTCTGGCTGACGGATTATACGGATGTTAACACTGATTATAAAGATGTTAACACTGTCAAAATGACAGTGTTGTGCACGGATCTTGCGATGCAAATGCGGAAGTTGATGTTCTACACGATGAACAGCGTTTCTGAGCAACTCAATTTCAAGTCGCTAAGAAAATTGAATTGAATTTTTTTCTTCTAATGTTTCATGGTAAAATGAATGATGGATTACCAGCATTTGGGTATGGTTTCTGATAGCGCATGTTAAATTACCAAACCGCACAATGAATCGCTATCAAAATCGGTGATGTGTGATGGCACCTTATTTTTACTGTCAAAACACCAAAGGTCCCTTTTCAATTTGTGCGTTTCCTTCGAATTTCTCCTTGTAAGTTCTTATACAGTCACCACTAATAGTACTAATCCAACTCTGTATAAATCTAATCCTGCTTAAACGACAATAATTGATTAAATTGAACGATATTTAAAAACATTCTTTATCAGCTTATCTCAGGAATGGTTGTTAACGGCACCAGTGGCATTTAAAACGTCTATTTGAAAGAGTGGGTGTGAAATATACGGAGTAAAAAAATAACATTACAAGAAGGTCGTTTACTGATCATCAAGTGAATGGAATTTAAAAAAAGGCCCTTTTCCAAGAAAAGATATAAGGACCACCTCCCTCGAGAAATATTTAATAAGAAGAGAACTTATTTTACACTGACAAAATGGTCCTAAAACCCCTTTGAGTAGCTAAGGAAAGCAATGTTAACATTCATCTACATCTCTCTCTTGGTAAAAGTTGTAACTCCAACAGTATATAGACTATTAAATCGGACCTTTCAGCTAAATCGCGAGTGATCACAATTAGTATCATTAACCTCAATGTGCAGTCTAACACCAGGGGTATCTCATCTCCCTGGTAACACAAAGGTTTGCAATCAGTCGCAAAATGGAGATGGACAATCACGATCATTCTTGCATGCACTATTTGTTCAAAAGACTGATCAGCTACCAAACAGACTAGTTCTTTCAAATTTGAAATTGATCGAAATCCATTGTGTCAGGGGCCAGGCCCGTAACTAGGATTTTTAGGGGAGGGTTCGAAATCTGCAAAAGTGGCCCAAAAGGTACTAGTACATCAAAAATTTTTGACGTCATGCAAGGCGAGCAAAAACGAACATCTAATTTTTTTATGTCACGCTGGGCCGCGCGATAAGCGGGGGGGGGGGTAGGTGTTCAAAAATGTTCTACCTTCAGCCCTCAATAAGAGTACCATAATGTTAGCTATAGGGGTAGGCTAGGGTCGTTCGATCCGGGGGGGGGTAGGTGTTAAAAATTTTCTGTGGTGTTCAAAAATTTTCTGCCTTCGGCCCTCAATAAAAGTACCATGTTAGCTATAGGGGAAGGCTAGGGTCGTTCGATCGGCCCCAAGAAATTGATAAGCAAAAAAAAAAAATCTTTTTATATTTATCCTTTTTTTTTTTTTTTTTTAAAGCGGACCCCTGGTCGCCTGCGGTGGGGGGGGGGGGTTCGAACCCCGAACCCCCCCCCCCTAGTTATGGCCTGGGGCCCAGACGTATGTGAACCATACTATCCGCCATACATATTCAGAAAGTTACATGCACCTTCTACTCCTAATTCGGTGTTGACAACACGCCATATAAGAGCATCGTGCAACCATCTACAACGTGCAACTTTCTACGGCGTAGAGAGCTGCACGTTGCACTTGCAATGTGTTGTGACTACCGCATAAAGGCCACCGCACACTATACGAGTTTTAGTCGCACGACTAACATATTTTGATCCGAAATAAAACAGCGCGTGCAGAATATACGCGCTTGGATATTTCAGATTCAAAGTCGGTCAGTCGTGCGACCGAAAGTCGTAAGGTGTGCGGTTTCAGTGTCCTCAAGCTCAAAGTGCAGTACTCACCTACACACTGTGTGCCAGACGTATCCGACATGTATCCTTCGTCACATCGACACCTGTAGCTACCTTGGGAGTTCAGACAAGTGCCGTGCATACAGATATTATCAAACGCACTGCATTCATCCACATCTGAAAAATATGATAAAAGATAGTAGTGGTGATGATATGGAGATATACAAATTCATCTAAAAATAGAATGTGTACTTATAGTAATAATTATTTTCCAGTTAATACCGTATAATAAATATTTTTTAAAAATGTTGAAGTAACTACATAATATTTACTGTCGTATCGTTTGCCATTATTGTAAAAGCAAAAAGTTGTCATATAGTGCTCTTTGGTTGATAAACATTTATATAATCAATATCATAGATTTAAAAGAAAATAAGCAATGGATAATTTCTGTTTTAAAGAGAAATGACCGAAAACAGAGAAATTGACACAGTATTGGAGAGTAATTTGTGGCGCGAATCCATAGCACTGCGGCTTTGTTTAAATTATTAATCACTTGTTTACGAAAGCAAAAAATAAAAAATAAATAAAAAATAAAAAATTACGCACAAAATACATACCACAGCCGTGTCCCTGGGAGTTCCTTTCAATTATTTTTTTTAGAAAACAATATGAAGTTTGTTCGAGTGAAAGTTCAGAATCTTTGGATAACGGAAGAAGATGTGATCAACTTACCAATGCACTTCCCTGTATCTGGTGACTTCTTGAATCCTCTGGGACAGTGCAACTCTTGCCCTGGAGGAACCAAACAAATAAAATATTACGTCATTGTCTCACTCACTACGTACATGGATATACTCATGGAAAACAACTTTAAAATGTCAATAAAGTTTTCTTGTAAAATGTGTATAATCTCATTATCGAAGACAATGGTTCATTCCTTGCAGGATATTTCATTGGGAATAGTCAACGGAAGTCATTCACGTCATTCGATGGATTCCAATATGAGCGAAAACAACTGATGTTCATAATAATGTTTACAGTTTCCACTATTCCCCAATTCGTTCCTTGTACGTACAATACATTCCCGAGATGCAAACACTCTAAAAACAAATGCAGTATTATACAGGGTAGTTATTTTAACATTGATTTTGGTACATGTCGGATAAAAAAACAAATGTTATGAATATGTGGAAAATATAACAATTTTTCTTTCGTTTGTTAACAATAATGAAATAAAAAGACGTGATTATAGAATTATAAAAAAAAAAGCAGTTCAGACTTATTGGTGTTTGTGAACAAGGGCCTCAACTGAAAGAGGGGGATGAAAAATTGGGATAAACGGGCTACATATATGCTTCCAGTTGACGAGTCAGGCCCTAAAGCTTTAGAAAAATGTTTTGGGTGGATTTTGAAGGATTCGAAGTGACATTTTTGACCGAGTTCATACATTTCTTGTAAAAAATTGAGACACTTGCTAAGTGGAGCTACATGAATACCAAGCAAAATGACAAAAGGTAATAGCAGCTGTAAATTCCGCTTCCTTTTCACCGAGAAAGGATAATATACAAGTGTTTATAAATATGCCAGTGCCCCAAAGGGGAAAAACACAAATTCTCTCCCAATTTCGACAGACTGGCCCTTTATACTGATAAGTGTAAGCACAATGAAAGACGATAAAGGTGGATTTGTGTAGCTTTAAGGTATATGTCACCTGACCAAACTACTTATTAACTTGTCAGAATGTGAACAAAATAGAAAGAAAAAAAAAACATCACTTTACATCAGCTGCCAGGGTGGTGTGCATGACCAGGAATTTTGGAATGCAATATCAACTTCTAAACCCAATTATTACATGTATACCCATCCGCACTTGAAGAGATAAAAAATGATATATTCAGATAAGTGAGTCTGAAGCCTGACTACTTTCGATTAGTAGTAATCCTCATAACCAGCTTGACTGCTTTTAAAATGTACCTTGAATAATAATAATAATAATAATAATAATGATAATAATGACTGAATGACTGAATTTTGAATGTATTTCTTTTAACACATGACATATGAATATCGTCAGATGTCATGTTACAAAGGAGTTTTCAGTCCCATGGTAAAGGATTCATCACAGTTCAGTGTACTAGTCATATTTCTTGTGATTTGTTGCTTTACAAATTCATAAAATTGTCATGACCAGTGGAATCGTTTACAAATATGTGACTTTTATTTCACATCATGCTATTCCAAATAAGGTTATATCCTCGACCTGTGCCCTGTAAGAGATACGATCAATCTTATGATCGATTGTAACTCTTAGTACACGGTTAACCATTGATTTTACAATTGATTTATATCGTAAGATAGATCGTAACTTTTATGTTACAGGGCACTGTTACTATTTAGACGAAATATATCTTCTTCTGGTTAGATTGATTTATTATGAAACCACTAGGATATAAACATCAGATGTCATGTTGGAAATAGACTTGTCCCTGAAATGATTCAAAACCGATCCTTTTGAATTTCCAAAACCGAATTAAATGAAATTTGTTGCAAGGAAGGCTATATTTTATATCGACCTTACAGCATGTTGCTGAAATTTGTGAATAGTTTATAATGGTCCATAGTCACCGACAAAATATTTTCATGATTTCCAGCTAGGGCCCAGTAGTTGGCAACCTTTTGAAGTCAGTCCACTCATTTTAGGAGTTTTGGGAAAAGCATCGTCTTAGTTGTCAGCAAATTCCGTCATTCACCCACGTCGCTAGTAGCAGTGTCGAGATTGACTTGCAAGGGATTTTCTAATGTGAAGACGTGCCACCTCGTCGACGTTGAGAGGTATACATTAGAATCTTTCACAAATAATTATTATGATAATGGTGGATTCTTCACGCGTGACGCTCAATGCTGTTCTTCAGGTCGTCAAGCCAGTACGAGGCGTCATCCCATGGTCACCACTCATGAAAGCAGTGGGCATCACGTGTGAAAATCCACCATTGTGAGAAGATTCCATTGTACACCTCTCAACTTCGACGAGGCGGTAAGTCTACACGTTCGAAAATTCCCTATTTTTGAGAAACGCTGTGGTTATATCTGCTGACAGGGTTTTGGAAATCAGAAGCCCGAGGGCCTGAAGAGAAAGATTGCCGTGCTTTACAAGTCCTGTGATCAATACATTTTTTTTTCTTCATGAAACTGGTGTCACTTGAAACAAGACAAAGGCAATTTTTTTTTTTTCTAGTAAAGAATCTTACCTAAAACTTGCGGACAAGCGTAACAACCGTTACCCCAGCCCTGTCCTACGGTAGAGCAACAGTCATCATGTAGGGTTGTCATATCACTGAGAGGGGCCATACAATGGGCCGAGCTCACTCGTCGAAAACAAGGACCTCGCATGGTGAAACGAGCCAGTGTATGAGAAGATGGTAGACCCACAGCGCTCGTCGAGTGCGATGTTGATCTAGATGATGATGAGGAAGACGAAACAGGCGACGACGGATAGGGACGCTGACCGTTGGTGGAAACGACGTTACCTGAAATGACACGTAACAAAACAAAAAAAATAGGTTAAGGAGTTTGTCTACATTGTGAGAAAAAAAAAAGCCAAACAAATTTTTTTTTTTTTTTTTTTTTTTTTTTTTTTTTTTTTTTTTTTTTTTTTTTTTTACAGCAAAATAGTACCCGCAGAAACGCCATATAATCTGTTTAAAAAAGTTTTGTTGTTAATTTCGTTCATGAATTTATGGGATACAAGCGGGAAAATTTGAGTTTCTATATCGTACATATTTAGTTAAAACAGAACACATTTATTAGTCCTGATATACATTTTGTATTCCTCACGTAAACACGTAAAAATAGGAGAAAAACAAATCTGTAATTTTACACACAACATATCATGACAACTCTGCTGACAGCATTGTGATTTAAAGAATACAGATAATTTTTTACACAGTATCATGAGATTATAAATTCTAGGAAGCGTTCATAATCGATGTACTGTTTATAATCAATAGTTGTACAAACACAACTAAGAAAGGGGTGAGTACAAGAGAGGTCGTGAAATGATAAGTTTCATTTACTTACCACTTTCAAAATAATCATTAAAAAATACTGATAAATCATGGTAAAATATGTCCACAAATTCATTGAGCATTATGGAACATAACTTTGAAAGACAGTATAAGGGGTATGCCAAGATTTATACATCAAACACATTATTTTTCCATAACATCAACTAAGTAATCTATTATAAGGAGATATATAACTTCATAACATCGTTGTCCTTTCGAGCAGCTACATTATTTAACCCGTCCCAGATGACTGTCCTTGTTAGCATGGAATTTAACACAGCAGGTGGAAAATGTGATATTTTGTATAAATCATTTGAACAATTTATAGGATAAGATACAAATTGAGATATGTTGATGATCATAAACATGCTGAATAAAGTGAATTCTTCTATAGTAACATGATCTATCACGATTTTATTGTTAATATTTGAAAGTCATTGCAGTATTTATTAATCATAAATATTAAGAGAAAATAAACAAGGAAAAATAAACTGAGTTATGTTTTAAGCATCTACACTCTCATGACAGCCGATTCATGTGTATGAACTATTCAATATCCTACCATTTTGAACAGATGACAAACCATCTTCACGCTTCCATTAAGAGTTTTTCGGGACGAACACCGACATAATTGCCATAGCTTATTTGGTAGAGCACCGTTCTAGCAATCCGAAGACTTGGGTTCGAATCTCGAATGGAAATCCATCTTCTTTGTTCATTTGTCATATTAAAAAAATGATGAGTTTCGATTAAAATTTTTATTAGATTTCGAGCTATTTTTGTTTCTTCATTTTTAATAGAATCTGGTAATTGTCCTTCGGATGAGTTTTTCAATTCAAATTTGAATAAATTCTATTCATATTTGGATAAGTGGTTATGAAATTGTATAATTATGAGAATGCATAGCCGAATACAATGAATAAACAAACAAAAGATTAAAAAATAACTAGACATCGCCAAAGGTTCAACATCTCGTTGTGGGTGTGTAGGCCTGCCATTATCGAATGCAGTGCAGATAAACCTCGACTTGAATAACATGAATAATGCTAATACACGTATAATCTCTTGTAGCTTGTAAAACCCAACCACTTGAGATTATTCTACCTCTTCTGACTAATCAATTCGATTATTTATAGGAACCTATTAACCAATACCTTCCAAATCCTTCTGGACAAGCTGGATCTAGAAGTCATTTGCCATCTTAATACCCAATCTACCTCCTCGCTCTCCCACACGCACAGCCATAGTTTTACTTTCAACCAATTACACACTGTGCAGCGTTGCCAGGTTCAAGAAGTCAGATTATCGTACCAGAGCCTCAAAATTATCGTTTTTTAGCCAAAATTGTCGTACATGCAATGATCAATGGTAATTTGCAAAAAAATCCACCCCTCATTGGGTGATGAGCTCGAACTTCAAGTCCGGCAAGAGCCAAAAGACCCCCGGAACTTTGAATCGAAAAATATGTTTTAACATTTGCGGATCAGGGAATCTTCTATAATTTCATGGATGGGGGTCTGGGGGCGGAGCCCCCAGAGCTTTAAGGCATTTAATGGTTTTATAGGCCAGTTTTAACTGATTTTTCTTATAGATTAGCGTTATCTGATAAAATGTACAAAATTATCGTACATTTGCCATTTTTTTGCAATTATTGATCGTACATCGTACAGAGGGTCAAATTATCGTACGGCTGGCAACGCTGACACTGTGTTTCTTCAGCTCATAAGAAAGCCCGCGTTATGACTTGACGAGGAGGTAAATATACAAAGATTGACAAGCCTGTAGCAGTGTCGAAGTTTTAAAAAATACTAGTAAATTAATGATTTGGGCAAAATTCATGAATTTCCCAAATAAAATCATTTGATCCTCCTGGAAAAAGTTTCATGGTACACTAAAACCTCTTTCAAAACAGAAAAGTTGTGTATCTACCTCAATTAAAAGGAAATTTACGATTCGGGGTTTCTTACAGATCAAAACAATTAACGCTTATATTATGCCTAACTATACGGTCTGTGTAAAGTAAAATGGTACAAGTGGAAAACGTTTTTTAAAGTATGAAGATTAATCACAACCTGGTATTGTTTGATATTTTTATAAAGCAGGAAAATCAGACTTTCTTCTGCATTTTTTTTTTCATCACATTTGGTGTTGTACTTTTTGAGATATGACTAGTTTTCTACAATTAAGAAAAATCCATTTTTCCAAACGCCGCGGCGTCCCATGCCTTTCTGTAGGTTTCGCATAATGGCCATTAATTCAGCGCAGTGTGCAATTTCGATTTGTTCCTCGTCGCACAAAATTTAGCATAACATTTGTTTTACGAAAGCAAATTATACAGAATAAAGCGCATCAACAAGGAAAATCTTTTGGCTTTAAAATTAAACACATTATTCGAAAATATTTCACACCTAAATTATTTTTTCCCCGACTGTACAATTTTTTTTTTTTTTGACACAGACTGTACATGTATTAGAATTTAATTTCTAATTGAATCTATTAACTCTGATTGTAACTGTAATTGCAGATGTTAGATAAAAATACCTTCGCGTTATACTAAAACTTCTTTAATTGAAACGCACTTCAATTTAATGCATATAATTAATAGATTAATACACAGACCCAATGTCATACTTGTCTATTAAGTAACGAATCTTCCTCAGAATGGTGTAGAACCATGCTGTTGACGTCAAAAGCACTCGAGGTTAGGTTCATTGAGATAATGACGTTGAAATTCAAAACAACAGGAAGGCTAATTTTCCACTGTAAGCCTTTTATTCTATAATTGGTATTGTTTAAACGAATTCAAAGTCAGAGTTAATCCCGGTTGTCTCTGCCTATGTCATCCTGACCAATATCCCCGTAACCCCTCCGGCTATTGATAAAATATATAATTCTTTTTTTGGGGGGGAGGGGCTACATGATGGATTTTTTTTTTAACAGGTAAAAATGAAAACGAAATCAACCCAAGGGTGTCTAAGATAAAGAAAAAAAATAATTTAATCTCGTCTTCGTTATCTACGAAAACACTGAAAAGAATCACACAAGACAACAAAAAGCAAGAGGCTTTGTCACCCTAACTTGGCCATGAAAGGTCAACATAAAGTCACACTGCTCCTCCACAGAGACGAACCCTCTCTTGGTATTTTCTTATTAAATTTTTAGATAAATCCAAACTAAGCCATTATACTCTTTAGTATAATCTTGACTTGATACAAGTACCTCACAAACAAAATACCATCGTATACTACAACAAGAATCGTGATAGACAAAATATAAACGCAACACGACATCCTCTGCTAGAAGTAACACACATGGATTACACAGGCATCTGGATGACGTCATTTGTAGATCAAAATTAATGGCGGGTAAATACACAGAGGATGACAGTATCAGATAGATGGAGGATAAGTGAATTTGAAAATGGGATGCAGGACAAATAGATGATACAGCGACAGTGGCGGATCCAGTTTTTCGAGATAGGGGGCGGCCGAAAATTGAAAACAGAGAAGGGGCATAGCCAAAATTTTCCAATTTTAACATGCGGTTGATGAGTGGTTAAAAAAAAATAGGGGCGGGGCCTGTTGCGCCCCCTGGATCCGCCACTGCAGCGATTGACATGGTAAATCGTGATGAAGAACAGGGGACTAAGAGACGGAAGATTTAGATGAGAATGAAAAGGGTAGATGAGGATAAGATGAAATGGAAAGTATATTTGTGGCGGAATATAAATTACTAAGATTTGAAAAACATGCAGAATTACGATCGATAAAACAGGATAGTAGTCTTGGAAATGATGTTCTAATTATTCACTGATGCTGGCAATGTTATGTTAAAGTCAGTTTCTACAGAAGTGTGCAATATTCAATTTAATGGACATTTCTAGTGTGGAAATGATATTTTCAAAACATCCTCTCAAATCATTGGATAAGACGATGTGCCATGTAGATTATGGTCATTGGCTCGACTTAAAAATTTGCATTAATTGCTGGTAAATTCATCCTTTTCCTGACTTAATAAACAAAAAATTAGCTTAACGATTAGAAATTGTTCCTTTGGCTCGCATTGTGACAAGCCTTTCCGTTTGGTGTGCGGAATCTGCGCAGGGAATGACCTAGTCCAATTTCGTGTTATTCGCAGATCCTGTCCTGGCATTGCAGAAGTCCGTGAAGGAGCCTTCATGGGGCATAATTCCCCTGGTGTCCTTATCAAGGGCAGCGTTATGTACCTGGATACTGCTGTCACATGTCCCCTATCTCTCTATACCTTAGGTTAGGATGAAGCAGAGCGGAAAGGGGCGGGAAACGGTGTGTCATCCCAATGAGAGCACACTTGAGATTACTAATCCATGCTAATCGGGACCAGCTAAGTATTTCGATTCATGGAACCAATCACCTGTAATGACCTGATTAAAGTCCGGGATATTGTTGACCTGAGGAAAATAGCCCTGGACTTGCTATGATTCTCCGATTCAATTACGTGCATCTGTATACCTATGCTCACGCTGTGAGGAACTGATTGTCCTCGTGACATCTACATTTGACCAATCACGAGAGCGGAAATGCAACAAATGAAAACACGTAGCATTATGCCAAGTCATGCATTGCTTACGTAAAACATGTAAAACGAACAGTGGAAGTAGGAAAATATATGTGTAAGGAAAACGGAAAGGTAGTATCTCATTTAAAGATATTAAGTTATGAATTTTGAAATTCATAAACAGAAAATGAAACGAAGGAAGGGAACGGAGAAAGAGAAAGAAAACGAGAAAGAGAGAGAGAGGGGGGGAGTGAGAGGGGGCATTAATATCGTTCTGAAATATCGAGGGACGTTGTCAAAACGGGAAATCCCCGTCATAGAATCTGAAACTTGATTTGGTTTGTTTTATGACTAAGCTCAATCCACCAAGGAAAGCATTCGTGATCACCGTTACTTGACTCTTCCTTAGTACACTGAACCTAGGATGTAAACGCAGGTTAGAAAGAAGAATTTTAGTTCATTGTAAAGTAGAAGTTTAATGATATCATAAGATTTGTTGTGACAAGAATGATCAGCATTGAAAACATTCTAATAAAGAAAAAGGAAAATCACAAAAGAAAGTGATAAAATACACAACAGAACGTACATGTAGCTTCAGTAATACTTTAGACCAAGAGAGACCTGAGATTATTATTCATAAAAATGGTAACTCACATTGTTTGGTCAAAGGTTGTTCCTAATGACGGACTATCTCCAAAAGACAATTCTTTAAAAAAATACTTCAACCACAACAGGTCACAGAACTGGTCAAGCTCTTCTAGAAACAGAACATCGAGTGTCATGAAAAATCGTGCTGAACGACGTCATTTCAATAATTGAATTATCATCTCGACACATTTCTTCGTTACCATCGGGTCAAGACGTTTCACGGAATTCATACACCATACTTAACTCAACAGAAAAATGTAAAAGACACAATGTGACATGGCCTTTCGTTTCTTTAGGCAAAAGACCGTATTTTCTAAGAACTCAGACCTTCGTTTAGTCACTTTAAAACAGATTCCTTGAAATGTTTTGGACTCAGCATGTGTAATGGTGGTATCACACTTTGCGGAGACGTCTACGTGACGGATAAAAAGCATTACAGACGTCTCCGATACTTTTTTTCCGTCGCGGAGACGTCTCTGAAACGTCTCCGCGATGTCTCCGATGTCTCAAAGCCGTTTCAAAACCGTTTCTAAGTAGTCCCAAATCCGTCTCAAAGTAGTTTCCGTGAAGTGAAATTCCACCATTAGGCATATTAAAGGAGATTAAAAGATCAACAAATTATTCGGAAAAGGAACTGAAAATTTCTCTTTTTTAGTGCTCAGTTCTTTCCAAATGTCCAATGCTTTATCATCATAGCTATCTCCGGTCTTTAAGACTGCACCGTATTTAAATCATGAAGTTAACGTGATGACTAAAACTCGACTGTAAAATAAAATATAAATGAACCATATAACACCTTTAAGGCGCTACCCTACCACCCACGACAACAAAATAACGCGTGTCTTCAATAAGAAAAAGGGGTAAAACATCAGCCCAACCGCCCCCCGGCCGGGTATAACATGTGAAATGTCTTTATATGAGTTGAAAAGTCTACTGAGGTAAAGAATTAATAGACTCAATCATTGAAACCTCATCTCAAGGATAAATGGAAAGAGAAAAAAACCCAAAGAGAGATCATGGCATTTGGGGTAAAAACCTCAGACTCCTTGGAAGAGATGCACCTCAAGTGAAAGTCTAGCAAGACCCCCTTAAGTACAACCTGAAAGGCAGGACGTTCAACCCAAATACTCACAAAAGTTTGTTGGGGTTCTTAAACACACTGTAGTGGCATGGGGAGAGGAAGCAGCAAACGCGTGGCGAGTTTGGTATAGTCGGATAGGCCTACCTGAATGGAGACACCTGCCTGGAAGATCTGACAGACACGTCTCGTGCAATGTCGAAAATATATTCACCTTGAAGTTTATTCTTAGATTTACCTTGAAATATGGATATTTTAAAGAAATATCCTCTATTACTATGGTAACATCCAGAAAAGTAACGGGCCTGTATTGCTATAATAGTAAGATAGAGACGATGTTATCCATATTACTTTGAGCACTGATGTCATCACAAATATTTTGATGTCCTTCGCTTTTAGCACGTTCAGCTGATACACTAGGATACTAATGAAGTTTAAACCACAATGCACTTAACTTCTTTATGTATGATACTTAGAGTTGGGAAGTTGGATACATACAACGCGAACATATGAAAACGTTGGGGCTTCTTTCTAGGAAAACCATTTTCACGCACCGATTGTCAATGGAAGGAATGCCCGAAAAACGGGAATTTTGTTGAATATACTGGAATAAAAAAAAATCGAGAAGATCATTTACTTAGTTACACAGGTTTTATGAGGGTTAATGTATATAAAACAAGATTAAACTTGGGAGAATATTTTTTACCCCTAACCCTCGCGTTTTGAGCTTTAAATCTCCCTTTTAGTCATTTTGGGTCGTTTTTCTGTGTGAATGATATTTTGGTCAAACAGCAGTCACTAAAAGCTTTCTGTAAAATTCAGCAGCGCATCGATTTCCTAGTTACGCTGAGTGAAGTAATATATTAATTTCTCTTTCCAATGATTTAACTTCTTTGTGATTGGTCAATATTTTCCCCCGCGTTTTTGATATCATAAAAAAAATATCATGATAAAATACTTCGATCCTGACTGCACAGCTTGCACTCTCCTTTTAACACGGTCTTTATTCAGGGCATTGTTATCGCGATATCGACGGTCAGACGTAGAGAGAGTCTATACCCAGTACACACATTTCCGTAGATTCTTTCTGGTCGTTAGTGCACTGTAGTGGAACTGTGCGTGTTTGGTATAAAATAACACTGTCCTTTTTGATTTTCACGTTTCATATGTGGAGAAACCTGCCTGGAGGAACAGACATATACGTCTATATTGCATTGCAATTTCTAATTCCTCTAAGACACATCAACATAAATTACGATCTTTCAAATGTAAAACAGTTTGATACATCAACAGAACAATGAAAGAAAGGACTCAAGAAGAAGAAGAAGTTCAATGAGAAAAATATTTCTTCTTGAAATGTATTATTAGATTACCTGGAACATGGAAACGTTTAAGACAATTCATTTACGATTATATCATAACAGTCTTTAAGCATAGTAGTGGACTGTAGTACTGTAACAGAAACTGTGCCTCTTGGTATCGACTTTGAGTGGCAGGTCACCGCAATGGCCTCTTGATCATTTTGAGCTTGTTACAGCGTTCAGCTAATACACTGGACAAGTGGACTCGATTTCATGACATAAAAAGTACCTCTTGTCAAGGATTTGCATATTTGGGTATTATATCCCTTATCTAAGATTGTTTGCATTGAGAGTGTACACAAGGAGAAAGGAATAGTTTAACTAAGAAAACGTTTCTCATGAAATAGTTCGTTTTTCTTCATGACGCACGCATAGTACATTTTTTCCCTAGGGAAAAACTGGACTATACGTTTTTCCGACCCCCCACCCTATTCACGAGTTGCGCAACGCACAATGCGAGCGGTGCTACTCTGCTGCTTTTACCTCTCCACTGCATGCCGCGCGCATGCCACGGGAAACTTTCGGCGAGCTGCACTGCTGACCAGGTGCACGATGCGCAACAGCTGATTTTGTTTGTAAACAGACAAAATGGCTGCTCCACTAGTTGCTAGATTGATGGTAATAACGGAAGATTTCAGCAGTATAATGACGAGGAAATTGTGGATTTCATGAACTCGACTGACAGCGTTAATACTAAGAAACAAATTAAGTATGCTGTATCTATATTCCGTGAATTTTGTTCACAAATTGATGGTGTGAGTTGTGATGAGATCGACATCAAATCACTCGATTCAGCGCTCGCAAGATTTTTCGTTGGTGCTCGAACAAAAACGGGCGCTTTGTAAGTACTTGTACTTATTTTTGGATCCAGAAGAAAGGTAAAGCATAGACTATATTATTTGTTCATTAAAAAAATTAAAAGGATAGTGGAAGGGATATAAAACAAATATACAATGACTCATTCTCAGAACAGGTTAAAACTATTCGCACTCAGGAACATCACATAGTACTATTCTCTCTCGGGCGATGGCCTCTCGAGAGGAATAGTACTATGTGATGTTCCTTCGATGCGAATAGTTTTAACCAGATCCTCGATTGTCATTGTATATTTGTATAATATCTGAATTCGTTCATCACTGGACGAAATAATGTATGCTGATGTTAATTTTGACGTGTCCTCTGTTGTATCAGGGAGATGGGAGGATTGGATAATTGAGTTTGTCATCATGTGTACTGAGACCAATCTGTAACAGCTCTGTCGATTATCATTCATCTGTTCATGGATCCCTTATTTCAAAGTAACTCATTCGCAATTTAAAGAACCAGCGATGTTTTATGTTTCCGTATTAAATGGTTTCGTAAAGCTTTGTAATGGTGGTTTTGTGTTCGAAAGGAAAATAAATGCACTGCTCAGCGAATGAAAATGTTTTCTTCTTAAATTAAGGGGACAAATTAGGTTAACTTGCAATATAAAAGGTAAACATCTCATTCGTCAGAAACCGTCAACGGTGGAAGGAAAAGATTTGTGCCCTTGTACTTTCAACACAGCAGGAAGATGCGGCCTGCGACATACTGATAGGTTTGATCAGGGGGTAATAACATCCCTCTGGTTTGATATATGGAGCAAAGCTTAACCTCTATTCCACACCTGTAGGAGACGATTGTGAGTGAACTAGCAGCACCCCTAGTCTTTCCTCCACATCCTGCTTCAGTTATGGGCAATTCGGAATTTCTTTGTAGATCAATCTCATAAAGCGGCCGTCACACTGAGGTAGTTCTTTAACGTCCTTGCCCGTTCTTTAAAAAATGTCTGAACGGGCTTTGGTCGGGTTGGAACTTATAACTTTCTATACAGTTCGTAGCACGTCCAAACCGTCACTAAAAGTGTCCATGCGCAGCATGATAAAACTTAGGTACCATGTTCGTTGTACGTCCTTCTCGTTCAAAGTTAGTCCTTCCCGTTTAAGTAACGTTGCCACTACGTTTAATTTTAGAACTGGAAGCCAGTCCGATTTTTTTTAACATGTTGAAAAAACGGACTGCTTTTCCATTCTCTACGCTCGGGCCCGTTCGCCAAGTTCGTAAACAGATTGTAAACGGTCTGTACTAGATTGTACAAGGTCTGTACTACGTTCAGTCCACGTGTAAACAGATTGAGCCCTATCACCAAGATATACCAAGAACGTAGTGAGAACTAGTTCAGTGTGACGGGGATTATGACATGCCGTTCTGTTTAAAAATTGAAACGTCTTGCTGTCCAAGCCCGTGCTATAAAGTCTTAAGCAGATTGAAATAGGTCTCAAGTACGTCCACTCCGTGTGTACATAGATTAAGCCCGTTCTGCAATAATTTCAATAACATGGTAAGAAATCGTTCAGTGTGATAGTAGTATATGGTAGTATAAGCGAACAGATCAGCTGTTTAATTGCCACCAATTAATTGTTACAATTAGAGAAATCTCACAACTTAAAAAAAAATATGAAAAACGGCCATTGGTCTGAAAAGAACGTGTACTTTTTACCAAATTATTTCTGGATTAAGATTTGCAAGGACGTAGTAGGAACGGGCTCAGTGTGACGGGGGTATATAAAGTGAATAGACGATTTTGTGAAAATAAAGAAATCCCCAACTGTGATTGTCTTTTGGTCTCCTCTAATGTTATCGAGTTCTAGTACTGGCAAGAAAAAAAATGTATATTTCCTATATTCTTAATTGTTAAATTAATTGTTTGGACTCATGGTAAATATTTCAAAAGGCATGAAAACGTACGTGTTATACACTCAATTTATTTCCTCATTTCTCAGCTATCGGATTACAAAAAAAAAATAATAATAATAATTTTTGTTACTGAAAACAACACATTTTAAAAATCTATCCTCTTTAAGCATACATTTTTTTTTCAATTTCGGAGATTTACATCATTAGGCTATAGCCTATTAAATGAAATCAATTAGTAATCTCTTCTCATCTTTAAAGTAACGGCTTCCGATTAGGAAAATGGGGAAGAAAAATAGAGAACAGTTGCAACTGGCTACCAAAGAAGAAAACCAAAAACCCAAAAAACAACAACAACGAGCGGCTGCCAATTTCGTTATTCGCACATACACTCAAAAAGGAACGACGGCACCTGTATTCAATACTTAATACCCTATTCACGAGAAGGAAAAACAAAATAAACACAAATCACAAAAGAGACAAGAAACAGGTATGTGTTTATCATTACATTCCAGAGCATACAATGATAATAAATATACATACCAGAATGAGACTCATCTGAGCAAATCTTGCCTAAAATGTCATTCACAATATACTTTAGTTAGGGGAGACCGGGGACAATTGTAACACGGGGCAATTGTAACAGGGGCTCCCATCCCTAGCAGAAACACGCTACAAACTTGAAATTTGTACAGAGCATGCGCATTTCATCGCTCCACATGCTGTTTGAGTATTAGCAGATTTAACGGTTCGTGGAACTTTCTACAGCAGAAAAATCGTTTTTTGAGTAGGAAAGTAATATTTCACATTACCCATTGTTTATCTTCTGGACAAATATGTGGATGAGCTACGGCTGTCATTTTTATATATTTAGAAATTATGTTCTTAGGCCATATTTTGCTAACGTTTCAACGATGAATACCTCAGCTAAGATAGAAAAAAATCTCACCAAATATGGTCGCCCACCACAGGGGCAATAGTAACAATGCCGTTTAGGAAATACTTTTGCGCCGTACCTAGCCCCGGGACAATTCAGCGCGCTGTCATCGCCCGTACAGAGCACGTAAACTTCTGCAATAATCCCATGCCATGTATATAACAAGTGGAAAATATAATGTAACTTGAGTCAAGCATTGTCATGTTTTATAATAATTAGCTTATATAGTTAATGTTGTTTAAATCTTGGATCTGTCAAGTGCATAGCTTTGATAAAGAAAAGCAAAATGTTACAATTTCATGTGTAACAATTGCCCCCCTAGCGTGTTACAATTGCCCCTAGTTTAGGGGCAATTGTAACACTCGACCTCGTGTTTTGAAATGATAATGGCTTCAAAAAAAATAGTTTTACTTAACCCAAACCTATTCGTATGTCGAGCTAAGATATCCAAATTTCGTTTTACTTGGTTTTAAGCAAGTATTTAGTTATAATACAGTTGATAAGTCAAATTTGGAAAAAAAAGGTGTTACAATTGTCCCCGGTCTCCCCTACTATGAAGTAACTCTGAAAACTAAGTGCCATTTATGTAAATGACTGAAATATTTGTGTATAGACAATTTTGGCAGGGTTTCATTTACCTGTTAATGTTTCGATGTTGACACGAATACGAACAAGAATACAACACGCTAGGTCTATGACATTTGCTTCGGCGAAAAATAGCTCCGTGGTTAATATAGGTTTTCCCGGCTAATTTCATACAGTTATCATTCATTTTCATCTAATGTGTATTCAAATTCTTGTGTTTGATGCGACGGACCGACTTAAGTAAATTAATTCCGTGTTCATGCTCTGAAATTCGTTTTTAGGCAAACAAAGTAATGGTTACAAATTCGGACATAGGCATTTAATTTCGGTATTTGTGCATTCAAATTAGTGAGAATTTGAGTGTACGGAATGAAATGTCGACAGAATGAAGACGAATTTGAATAGTTATTGCCGAATGTGTATGCTTATTATGTGAAGTAGAATGGGCAATTACGAAATCGAACACAGCAATCGTTAATTTTGATGATTGAATACAATTTTGACTGGCAACATTTCGATGCATCAGCGTTTTTCCGAAAATGAATGCCTCTAATATACAATTGATTGACAAATCAATGAAATTGGCCGGGAAAACTTATACTTACCACCAATTGAATGGCTAACTTCAGCCCTGGACTAAAGACTAGACTTAGCCATAACCCTAAACCTAACATAAAAACCTATGGCAAATTCAACTCTAACCCCGAATATTAGACGAAATAAAAACTCTTGACAATTGTTACCGGGGCATTTGTCGGGTTTCAGATACGCTGGATGTTCATGGGTGAGCCCTTCACCACAATCTTCAACATGATAAGGGGGTTCGAGAATTGGGTGCATTACTTCACCATCTGGCCAGATACATATCTTCGAGCCGCTTTGATGTCAGTAATACCTTTTCGGTAATGATTTTAATTTCGCAGACAATAAAATTTACAATCGAATACTATAAAATGGATAAAGCAAAAAGACTACAGGAAAATGTATTTTAAAAATGATTATAACTATAGGAACAGACGAGAAAAAAAAAAAAAAAATACGCCAAAAAGGATTGACGAAAGTGAAATCGTTCGCACAAAGACACAAACAGCCTTGAAAATGATATGGCTCATTGGAGAAAGACGCCTTTAAAAACGTAACATGTCTCGGTAAATATATTTGTAGAATGAATTTATAGATTATATATCATGACTTTTATATGATTCCCCATTTTCGCCAGACAATAGACGCCTATTTCCATTTGGGTTTTCCTGCTTTTTTCCCATAATGAACTCGGTACATTTCGAAAAAAAAAAGTTAAAGAAGTTTAACTGGATCTGCGAAAACGCAGGATCTTATACTGAAAAAGACGTCGTGCAGCTCAAAAGGGCGCTTCACAAACTTTCTCGCAACCTTCCTTTGCATTAATTTATAGAAATTCACTTTGATTCTATGCGCTGCAGGAAACAGTAGTGGAAAACCTCAGCACTTCGTTACAGGCAGTCCAAACTTTATTTTGGTTAGCTTTCTTCCTTCTCGGAGGCAATCAATTACAGTACAATAAAAGTCGTTATAACCTGTCACAGTCCTCTTCAGCCCATCTTGAACTTAGTTCCAAATAGAAATTGATCTTTTTAGGCTTTCGGGGGTAGAGAGAAAGAGAAACTAAAATGGATCCAAGAGTCAGACGGAACATCGACCTCTCTACCAAACAGGTGGTGGTAACTTGACAGATTCGGTGCCTGTAACATGGAGAAAATCGTGAAAGAATGCTTAGAATAATGGAACTACATTTCTGGTGTAGAACCGGAACCCTGAAAAGGTGGGAAAAGAGGGAGGGCATATTCCAAAACATACAAACTACTAAAGAGATGAAACCCAATGACAAATACGGGTATAAGATATTCAGGATTTGGTCTAACATATACATCGTTAACTCGTATGTTTGTGGAACACGGGTACCATAACAATGATCTTTGTGGAAAAAAACATACTTTCCTGGAAATCAAGAATCAGAAATTTCAGATTCTACTTTTTCTTCAATAAAATACAGCGGACTTAGTGTGAACTGTTGAATTATGAAAGGCAGATTTTATTTATTTCAGGCGAAATTTTAGGAAAATAAAATGTTTTTAACCTGCATTTAATCCATTAAGCAAAACAACACTCTAATATTACTGTCAACAATTGTACTTGATAGAAACTTTTTTTGGGGAATAGCTTAATATTAAGATAAATTGAGAGAGTGGACGAGAAAAGGGAGATGGGAACAGTGGCACATGGAGAGTAAACAGGAGGATTAAAAAGCAGACACATAGACAAATTATATGGATTCTTTTCGAACAATTCCAATAAAGAAAGCAATTCATCATGGTGGGGCCGATCACAATCAAAACACGCTTGTTTTTAACATTTAGCATGTAAAGGTTACGTTCAAACATGACCCTTGCAGGAAATCGGAATCAATTGGCCTGGTCCCAAAGCGCTCAATGAAATATGACTTCTCTTCTTACTGACAACTTCATTTACATCCTGCTTTCTATTCTCTGCTCTATCTTTTGTCTCCGGGGAGATATCTCTCGTCTGTTCGTCTTTTACGAAGAGAGAATGAAGAATACAGGAAATGAACATGATAAGATACAAATCACTTTGTTGCAACAAACATTATTGATGTTGCAGGCGCGGATCCAAGAAAATCGAATTGAATGCATTTCGGGGGCCCAATTGTTTGGGGACAAAAGCGGCTCTATTATGTTTGCGCATGGGCCCGGTAAGTTCATTGTGTGACTCCGGTCCGCTACTGTGTTACACAAGAATATTGCATTATTCCTCTCAAGACGAACTTCATACACAAATAAATAAATATTAATGAGGGGGCAACCTTTAGATATTTAATTCCTTAGACTTTAGTGAAAGAACAAATTTTAAAAGGGGAACTAAAGATGTATCTTTTCTACAAATGTAACGCCGTGTTATATTTACATCAACCTGTCAACAAAACTGCGCCTTAACCAAAAAGGTCAACGACCTTCCTATATTGGTACCAGCATCATGGACTAGAAACTCTGTTTGGGAGTAACATCTGGTCACCTGTCTTCTCTGCATCCTCTCATATGGAGTGTACGATCAAGATTACCATCTTCCAAACGGATGCCTTCACCTCGAAAACCTTGACTTGGACCAAAATGGTCCACGCAGAGCAATCATGGAGACGGTGTATTTTGGGGTTTATATCCACTTGGTCTAACAGCATTTGGTCCAATTCTCTGTTTGTCTAATTCCACATAGGCTAAACCTATTTGGTCTACGAACAATTCGGTCTAAGTTCTCCTTGGTCTAATTCTCACTTGGTCTAATGACTACTAGTCTAATTGCTAATTCGTCTATCATCCCAATCGTCTAATTGCATTTTGGTCTAAGTCCAAAATGAACATTTGCCCTATTACCCTTTTTGGATACTGGAATTGACCAAGTGGTGATAGACGAAGTGGACATTAGACAAAAATGGATATTAGACGAAATGGGAATTGGACAAAATGGTAAATAGGCGAAATGGCAATAATACCGAATGGCAATAAGACGAACTGGCTGTAGACAAAATGGAGTTAGACCATGTGGGATGAGACCAAAAGTGCATTAGTCAAAGTTGGGTTAGACCAATTGACAATTAAACCTATTTTTGTACTCGCGTGTTGGCGCCAAAACCTTGACCCTACGCAATGTATTTGCCAGATAAAAAAAGCTATCATATAACTATCCACGCCAGAGAAATTAGACATGTATGATCGTAATTGATTTAATTTTGTTATGCCATCAAAATCGTAGGGGTCAGAATATTGATATTGTTATCAACTTAATGAATAATGCACGTTAGCTGTAATTTAATTGATTTCATGAACCTTTGCAATATTAATCTATTTTCATGAAATAAAGGACAAAATATATAGTAGTCAATTAGTTAAATTTGTTTATGAACGTGATTATAAATATAAGTTCTTTGCCTATTGGTCTCCCCAAGTCAACCACTAATAACGCAATGTTTATTCATGTAGTTTCTCGCTCATTTTATCCTCATGTATTGTAAGCTCAAAATAAAATATACATTTGCAAATAAACATAGACGTTTGAGATGGGCTTCGATCTATTTAAGCCATTTATAGCACATCGAACTTTACTGAAGCAGTTTTGCTACCCAACGGCTCGTTGTAAATATTGTGAATATCATCAGCAAAGTTGAATTTCAGAAAATTTGTAAGAACATTCAAAATAAATTAATGCGTGCCTGGCGACGGATCAGGTCAGATGTAATCGGCCTGATACTAACTGAGATAAACTAATCAAAAACTTTCTCCAACTGCTCATGTCATCCCCTTAATTTGGACAATGTTCATATGAATAGCACGACAAATGAAAAAGGAAATCTATAAAAATGAGTTTATATGATACCAACGGATATTCTAATCTCATTGGAAACCGTGTATATGAGATGAAAAGAAGGTTCACCAACTTCTTATGACCCGTTGTAATTCGTAGCAGACCATAGTGTAATGAATAACCCGCAAAAACCATGACAACGAGAGACTGGTACTCATAGTTTGGCTGCACACCCATATTCTTTGCTGCATACTCTATAGATCGAGATATTATCGCGTACCTTTAAAATATTTCTTCATTTTGGGATCACTTCCAATATTCCTCATTCAGTAACATTCATCATCATCATCATCATTATCATTATCACCATTATCATCATTATCATCAGCGTCATCTTATGATCATCTTCACCAGTATAAAGTTAAAACTTACTTTTCCTACTCCTAGTGAAGACTATTAGTATTAGGCTTATTAAAAAAAAAAAAAAAAAAAAACATGGACATGGGCGCGTTGAATTGGGTCTTACCTCGACTTCCTGTTGTGTACGTTACGGCGTAAGTCCTGGATCCGGTGGTTGCGGTTCCTGGTCTAACCCTTGAAATGTAAGTTCTGGAACTTGAGGAGGATCCAGGTCTGATACTGAATGTGGCAGTACTGCTTCCTGCGATTGGCCTGGATGATGTACTTATTCTACTGTAACCGCCAGTTCCAGGTCTAACAGAACCAGATGAGCTGGAATGAATTGATCCGCTGCTAGCGTAGGCCTGGTATTGACAGTAGGACCCAGCATAGCCTGTTGAACACACACAACTGCCTGGTCGCAAACACCGACCGCCATTTTGACAAGGTGGCTGACATATTGCTGGAGGAAAACAGTCAAGGAGAAAAAAAAAGTAGTCATGACAACATGGTAAATAATTATTTTTGATTCCATACTGTACAACAGAAAGCAAAGATTATTGAATTTAATCATTTCATGAATTGTCATGTAATTTTGTTTTGTTTTGGTGATTGCGATGCCAGGTAGTGGTCAAGTCACGATGGTAGCCTATTGGTATCATTTGAGCAAAGAATGTGTGATAGATAAAAGTAGTCAGTGTATTTTCTATTGATACATTTAATATCATCATCATGATTCTATGAATTTTATGCTATGGTTGAATTCTGACAGAAACTTCATTGTTCAAGAGCTTTGAAAAGTGTCCACTGCGATATGTGTATTTCCAATAGTTGGGGGATGCGATAAATGGATTTTTCTTAATTGTACAAAAATAGTCATATCTCAAAAAGTACAACACCAAATGTGATGAAAAGAAATGCAGAAGAAAGTCTGATTTTTTGCTTTATGGAAATACCAAACAATACCAGGTTGTGATTAATCTTCATACTATAAAAAAATGTTTTCCACTTGTACCATTTTATTTGACACAGACTGTAGATCAATGTCAGATAATTTATATCATATAAGGTCTTTATGAGTTTATGCAATCATGAGTGAAATAAACGGTCGAGAAGAGGGGTGTTTTATATTTTTTCAGCCCGCATATATGCGGGCTTAGTATGCAACGGGTTAACACCAATCGGTGTGGGCCGGTGTTAAATAACACCAGCTATTGGTGTTAAAAAATATTCAGTTAAATTTAAAAGCTAAATCTAAATTTGATGCTAAATTTGTGTTTATGATATCTATAATTAAAATATATCAAATGATATTACTTTTACCTGCAAATATTTCAATAAATTGTTGTTTTTTTTTTTAGAATATGTATTGACACCAAGTTGTGTTAGAGAGACATATCAATCTAATTCCAAAATCTAACAAAATAAATTTAACACAAGCTTGGTGTTGCAAGTTTAACACCAGCGTTTTTGCAGTGTATCCAAGGAAAACCATTATTATCTTTTTAATATTAAAGGACATGAGCTATTTGTCTAATTTGCATTACTGTTTACCCCTTATGTCCTTTATTTATATATATATATATATATTTTTTTTTTAATGGCGTTGTTTTTTTTAACATCTGAATCACGTGTACATTAAAACAATTTCATCTTGGAAGTTAAAGAATAAATTGAAACCAAACCAAAATTCGATTTGGTTCTATATAATGAGTGATAAACACGAAGAGAGATACACGTATTATGTCAAATAGATGGGTCTTCAGACTCGATCCTTTGGGACATTTTTCAACTATTTTGTATCCTTTATTACTTACAACATGTTGTATTTATTTGATTTTGTACCAATATTTATATTTTTGAATAAAGTGCGAAACTGAAATATAATATGAAAAATAAGCAAATAAACACTGAAATCCATTGGGATTCGAACCAAAGTCTCCAGACCGGTGCTCAACCGACTGAGCTATGGCAAACCATAAATTGATGTCCGTCCAATAAAACATCTTAAATTTCAATGCTGGAGTGGTCAAATATTTATACATGTTATACATATAGATATAAATACGTGTACATATAAATGTTGTTTCTACACATCTTGATATCTTAAAAGTGCTTTGGTCATTTTAAGGAGTAAGCCCTATATCTATAAGGGGTCATAGAGAAACCATAATGTCCAACAAGACAAAAGAAAGCTGCCTGAAACCAAGTCTTGACAATTTCAATAATCACCACGATCAATGTCACAGGCTTGTAGAATGTCTTTATATTTTGAGGAATACACTCGGGAAGAAGTAAGTTTACTTTCTGGGGATATCTGTCCTAATAAAGTTGCAATTGGAGAAATATACCATTTAACCTTTTGATCTTAATGACAGAGCATGCCCACGAAGTATGGACACATTTCAGGATGGTAAGAGGCTGTAGTTTGGATATGTGGTGTAAGCATGTGGATATCATTACTATCAACATTATTATATTATTCATTCTGCGGTGAATCTTGATATACGAGAAGGTCAAAGATGTGTACATTACACACATGGTTAAAAGTTTTCTTTTTGTAATGTATAAAATATCGGTTATAGAATCGACAAAGTCCCAGGGAGTAAGATTTAAGGGGAGTGAGAGCGATTGCTCTCCCAAGCTCCCCTTAAATGCTTTTTGGGGAGTGATTTACAGAGCCCCTTGTAACCCCAATCTTTCTACATGAAGAACAAATTTAGCTCCCCTAAAAATTCTCCTTGAGAGCCTCTAGGAGAGCTATTTATAGCTCCCCTGTAAATTTTAAAAATCAGTCCCTGAAGTCCATGACAAAATTTAGTATAAATTTAGAAGGGGAAATGATTGTGTAATGAGCGCAGTTTATCCACTCAGATTAAGGAAATAATGTTTAATATAAAATAAAGGGAGAATTTAATAAATGCAGAATACCCTTATTCATATAAAGGAAATTATTTTCTTTTGCATATGTTAACAAACCAATTTTTAGTTGGTATTGAACAGGCAATAAATTCAATTTTATCATTTCCAATTTCCAAGACCACTAAAAATAGAATGGAAGAATTACATGATATCCCAAATAAACTTTGTGATATTAGATTTTTGTAAAGGTTTTCAAAAGTTTGTGCATTATAATCATAAAGATACATCATAACATTATATCATGTTCTAATTGTGATCTCACATATAGGCACACAATGTTAGCACACGAATCGCTCAACAAATTGTGTTTAACCCTTGGCACGCTGAAGAGGCATCTGACTGCACTATCATAGAATTTGATTGAACGATCGTAATAATTGTTTTTCTCAGCTATTTTTGTACTAGAAAAAGTTTTTAAAAAATTAGCTGCTGATCCTACGTAACGTAAGTATAAAAGCAACCATTATTAATACTGTAATGTGAAAAGTAGAATTTAGAGAAAATATCTCAACAACAACAGTTGTCATTATTTTCCTTCAGACTATATTCAGCGAGTAAAATGTTGTGCACATTTTTCCGTTTTCTTTAAGAATTTCTTACTTATTTGTTATTCTTGATCTTGAGTCAACTGCTAAACATGATTCCTCTCAATAAGTCAAACAACTTTATAACACGCTTTTATAAAATACCACACCCTGTCAGATAATCCTTACACCGAATTATTGCTCAATCATTTAATCGTTAATACGAGATCTTGTTTTTAGACCATCATAATGTACCCTTATCTCAAATAATATAATAATAACACTCTTAGATTTCAAATGTATAGGCAATATTTTAGTTGCTATATATTACTATTTAAAGTTACTTAAATATAACCATTCTGCATGTTTTGAAATATGTCGTATTTAAGTCCACCCATACTGATGACGGAATTGATCTAAATACGGCTTTCACTCCTCCATTTTAAACCCAAATGAGAGTGGGTTACAACTACACAAAACCAAATCTCGTTCATCACTTCATAAATTAATGTTTTTCAGAGATTTGGTATAATCTTTACGGTAGACGTTACTTCTTACAACAAATCTGTGTCGTGAGAATGAGAACATCACTCTTCACCCACAATGATCTTTTGATACACGAACAACCCACAATAGGTCGTGTCAACGACCGCCTTAAAAAAAAACCCTCTTCGCCTTCTTTTCCCCGTCAAGAAGTTATGAGACCAAACGTAATCATGGTAATACTAGATATGATAAAAAAATTGTGAGATCCACTTTATAAAACAATTTTGGCGGCACCTGCTCAATCTCTCCTTCATTTTCATCTTTACCGTCACTCTTAAATTGTCTTCGATTTAAATGTGGGATTGCTTAAATTGTCTTCTGCGCCAACAACACAGCAAATCGTTTCAACTCTCTGCGAGGATTTGTGAAATCATACTTCTGTTTGTTTTCATATATTAAATAATCATATCATATATTAAATAATTTCAGGGATGCATTTTAAACACACATTAGGTTTACACATGGTTATGATACAGATAGGGGAAATGCTAACTCTTTACATGCTGACTTTATTCTGAATGATATTACTTATTTTTACTTTTTGTGCAAAAATATCTGAGAAAAATCAATATTACTATTGTTCAATTTAATTGTACTATTCTGCACAGATGCTTCTTCGGTGTAGGAGCTTCTTATGAAAGTATAAATGAGGTAATGTAATAATATTCACGTCATACACCTGCACAAAGTCAAGTATGAAAAAGCATGGGTCAAGCTGGACCATGATTTAGTGTGTCTTGAAGAGGTTTTGATCTAAGTAGACACTTGAGATTAGGGGGTTATGTCTGGCACGCGAGCCCTAGAGATAGCTTCTATGAAATTAAAGACGAGCATCTCTTCCCCCACCGTCTGGTAACGGTCACACTTAATACCCCTCTGGTATGGATCCATTACCATTCATCTTAAGAACAATTCACACTCAAAATCTGAGCTCCATACCCAATAACTCCTCTGGTATGGAATGATCTAACGACCAATTCACACCCAAGATTTGAGCTCCATATCTAATACTCCTCTGGTATGGATTGATTGCCCATTCATCGTAAGAGCAATTCACACTCAAGATCTAAGCTCCATAACTTATCCCATCAAAGAGACCGACAAGGGCAAACAGTATACTCTAAGAGAAAAAGGTTCCATTAAGCACCCTTTTTGCCACAATAACGACACCTTACAAAAAGGGTGCCCATTAGCACCTTTTAGTACAAAAAAGGGTACGCACCAGCACCTTTAGCATTTTAGTGTGCAGGTGAGCACCCTTAAGGTGCCAGTAGGCACCCCAAAGGTGTTTATTGGCACCCAAAAGGGTGCTGCTATTGTGGCAAAAAAAGGGTGCTCAATGGAATTTTTTCTGAGAGTATATACTGACCCCCTTAAAGCTTGGACTTGAACTAAATTGTACGTACCTCATCTAGTTTTCTCTTCAATATTATCATTTGAAATTTCCCTCCCAACGTTTATATGGAGTACATGTTCATAAAAAAAAAACACACATTCGAAGGAGAATTCGTGTAATACATGTACTTCAAAAAGTTGGTCTTTATATTACAAATAAAATTTTTTTTTTTTTTTTAAATTACTGTAAGTCAAGATAGCGATTATAATTGGTTGGCAGATAAGCTTCATTTTGCATGTGAAATACATCATACAAGAAGCACACCGCTTACTTAGAAAAGAATGAAAAGTCATGTTGTAACAATTTTGTCGACATATTTGTGCCAAGTCCCAGAGTGCATCTAGAAGGATTCTTGTGTCTGTATCTCTTAACCACCTATCTATCATCGGGATAAAACCCTTCCAAAAGAAGACGGATTTCTGGTAAATAGAGGTGAAACATCTTATGTGATTCCAGGAGCATATGCTGTAGAAAGAACCAAGTGTCCCTACTGGCTTAACTGGATCATAAGGATGATGCCAGAACATCATATCATTGACGGAGCGGATAGGAAGAAGACAAAATACAGGTGCACGGTTGGGATTTATTTAGGAGAACAGACGGTATTTACGCATTACTTCAAAGCCGACCGAGATCCAAAAACACCACATAAGTTCACCTAAGTTCGAAACCACATTGTTTCAGTCAGTTAATGCTTTTTCATGACTTATTGGCTGGGCTTGTAAATGTAGAGCAAGAACTCAGCCACACGTTGCTATTATGTATACGATTTCTATAACTTATTTGTGTTTTCGTCTATAATTAATTAGGCGTGCATGCATGCGACGTAATTTCAAATCAATCCTAATTTCCCAAATACTTGTCATTTTTTATTTAACATGGATCATTGTTATGATGACGTTTTTTTTTAAGGGACTATATTGCAACGCTCTCCTTTTCAATACAAGTCAAACTCTTTTTAAATAACATGAATAATGAATAGTACAAACTTTCAGTAAAGACACTAACATGCTAACATACTAAATAAAAAATGCTGTTTTAAATGTGTATTTCTTACAAGATTAATTATCACATTAGTTATTTGGAATGGGACTACAAATTTTAAAGAAAACTTGAATGGATATGTAAATAATAAATACGACGGGAAACATTCAGGTAAAGGGTTGAAAACTAGATATTTGTGTTTTATAATCTCGAACTCGGTTAGTTGTATATAGTTATCTGGAAAACGTCTGTAGACACAATTTTCATAAAAATAGAAAAACTGATATGAACTTACGTATTGTACATCGTCCCGTATATGCATTCAAATTCCAGCCAGGACAGCACCGTGATTTACACACGTTCGGCCTGAGGAAAAGGGAGGCAAAAATGAAAAGTTCAGATACAAGTTGATAACATTTAATGTCACTATAGGAGGCTAAATTCAAACAGGAAATACTCATGAAAAATAAATGTTATATTTTGGTGTTGTCATAACAACGCAATATTATAGATCACAGAACATCATGAACATGTAGCTTTCCTCCCAAATAACAATGAGGCCATTCTTCATAGACTGAAAAAGGGGTATCTCTAGAAGTAGAAAAGAAATTTGGCAGACCAAAAACCTCAGCGAAATGAAAAGACGAATTCGGTTTCATTTTTTAAAAATCAATTTCTTATCACAATCTGAAGCTGATGATTTATCTCTCTCTCTCTCTCTCTCTCGCTCTCGCTCTCTCTATCTCTTTCTCTCCCTCTTTCTTTCTTCTCTCTCTCTCTCTCTCTCTCTCTCTCGCTCTATCCCTCTCTCTCTCTCTCTCTCTCTCTCTCTTCTCCGTCTCTATATCATTGTATCTCGTCTCTCATTTCCTTTTCACAATCCTTCACTCACTTATTCTGTCCCTTTATCTCTAATATTTTCTCCTTCCATTCGCCATCTCACTCTCACTTTCGGTCCATAACTACCAGAGGAATACACAATATATAATATAATGCGTACATAATAACTTTGAATAACTTCCTCAACTCTACTTCAACTCTGACATATATTTCCCCTCTCGTTCTTTTTTCATTCTATATTCTATATTTCCCTCATCACATCCTCGCCCTATTTCACGTCCCCGTCATCATCATAATCATGAACTTTACATGAACATATTCTCTTAATTTCCTTCCCCTTCACAAAAAGTGTCCCCCTGATACATTGATTTCTCCTTTAGTTGTACAAATACTGAATCATTTTACTTGAATCCACATTTGAAGTATCCGATTAGAATTCGCCAAGAAAATGATTCCAAAATGAGTTCACACATGAGTGTAGAATTAAGTGTCGTCAATCGTCGCCCTACGGAAACCACTTTTTCTCTTCCGAAGAGAGCAATTTCCGACACGCCAAGTTAGGAAGCAAATCAAGGGAGCTCAAACATAATCCGTTGCCACAGCTTCGTACTCTTTTAAGATCAGGGCCAAATAGAATACAGCAATCATGCTAATGTTCACGCTTTTCCTCCAAATCCACGGAGATAACGATTTATTTTTGGGAATGAAGGGAGGGGAGATATCGTGGTGACAAGTTGTCCCTCATGGGGCGATACCCCTTCCCTGCTTAACTTCCGAAACTCGCAGAAAATGGGGCAAATGCAAGACTATGACATTGCAATATCCATGTGGTTTTGTTTTTCGTTGTTAAAAGTACAAATCATGTGGATGAATTGATTTAGAAAGATATGTCACGATCGACTTTATTCATACTCGAATTAAGGAAAATAAAGGGGTTATGACAATAGAGATCATCCCTCCATATCATCTAAATATTGAAAGAAATTTTTCGTAAATCAACTTTCATCTTTGCCAATATGAGCTATCTCTGAATTTGAATTGAGAAAGAAAGAAAACAAAAAAACAAAAAAAAAAACAGTGACACTGACGTAGACTTAACTAAATTTCAAGTCAGAGTAATTCCTTACGGAATTCTTATGATTGTGTATGAAAAGCATATTTGGAAACATGAAAATACATACGACATTTTCTTACAAAATTCAATTTTCGATCTGTGCATCTGTCACTTTGCAAATCATACCTTGGAAGCCCTAGACGTAAAGTTATATAAAACTTATTTGGCTCTCAGTATCCACTCTCCAGTTACAAATATCAACTTTGATCTTTATTCTATCATTTTTAATATTCATATAGAAAAAAAAGTTGTAAAAAGTGTCATCAATTATCTATGAGGAACAATATTTTATTTCGTATTTTGTTCCCTTGGTTAGGCCTACACATAAGAACGATCTTGTATCAATCAGAAGTGAACTGGATCTGACTCTCCTATCAGGATAATGAGGTAATGACAGTCCTTCACACCTATACATTACTGTCAATCTACATGTTCAGTGTTTATACAGTAGATATCACAGTGTTTGTTACCTTAACAAATCGCTCATTTGATGACATCATGCTTTATCTTAACGACATGTAAGAATAACAATGTATAATCTTTCTGAATGTCAAACATAATCAACTTAAAGGGTGAGCTTGTAATTTCGTATTTGTTAAAATTTAGCTGGAAACCAGATAATGTCTCCTAGAAATTACTCGTCTGTTGACATAACATTGATATTTGATATTGATCTAATATCATATGAATTAATTACGATCCTTCTAGATAGATAGTCAAAACAAAAAGATTTGCCAATATATTGTACATATTTAACATTTTCCCATCTCCATCTATATACTGCATCTTTTTGCAAAATGTAATTTCATCCTTTTCGTCTCATCTCTATTGTAATTATTTGTTATCTATCTATAATTAGGCCAAAGTTTGCATTTTGTATTGATTTTCTTTTCAAGCTAAAACTATTTATGACTAATTATTAATTCTATCTGTTGAAGTTATCAGAAATTTAATAATTTTGTAATATTATATTTCCTTATATGTATATTTTAAGATTGTGTATGATATATTATGTTTGTTTGTTCTTTACCTTGTAAAATTTTTTTTAATTCGGCCTTTGGCCACGATGAATTTTTTCATGAATCAAATCAAATCAAATCAAAATATAATTATGCATATATAATATGCTTTTCAGACTGCAGTTAAAATCCTTAACCCCAGGAAATAGGTAGGGCTAAGGGGGGGCCTTAGTACCACCTATTCCTGGCGAGGTTAAGCTAGCCACGCTTCTGTTTCAGACTGCGTTTACCAAGTAGGCTAGCACGGTAAATAGTACGGTAATATCTGGCCCTGCTAAAAAGCAGGGTTAGCCGGGTAATTGCGGAGTTAGCCGGGCAATTGCGGTGCTAAGAGTTGCAGTCTGAAACCAAACCTGCTAAGGAAAAGCGGGGCTAAGCATTAGCCAATCACTGAAAAAGTGGTCATGAATTGCATAATTATTTCGTAAACTTGATAACACAAATATAGAGAAAAACAATGAATAACATAAGGAAAAAGAGAAAAACAATAATAACATAAGGAAAAATGGAAAACAAATGAATAACTTAATAAGGAAAAAAGAGAAAACAATGAATAACATAAGGAAAAAAGAGAAAACAATAATAACATAAAGAAAAATAGAAAAACAATGAATAACATAAGAAAAGATAAAAGCAATGAATAACATAAGGAAAGAAAGAAAACAAAGAATAACATAAGGGAAAAGAGGAAAGCAATGAATTAAAACTATGAATAACATTAAGGAAAAGAGAAAAACAATTGTAAAACATAAGGAAAGAGAGAAAAACTATGAATAACATAAGGAAAAGAAAAACAATGTAAAACATAAGGAAAGAGAGAAAAACAACGATTAACATAAGGAAAAAGAGAGAAAACAATGAATAACATAATGAAAGAGAGATAAAATAATGAATTACATAAGGAAAGATAGGAAAAACAATGAATAACATAAGGAAAAGAGAGAAAAAAGGAATAACATAAGGAAAAAAGAGAAAAAAAAGGAATAACATAAGGAAAAAGAGAAAAAACAAGGAATAACATAAGGAAAAAGAGAGAAAAAAAAGGAATAACATAAGGAAAAAGAGAAAAAACAAGGAATAACATAAGGAAAAAAAGAGAATAAACAAGGAATAACAAAAGGAAAGATAGAAAATATAGAATAACATAAGGAAAGAGATAAAAACAATGAAGAACATAAAGAAAGAGAGTGAAATCATTGATATTCATGATCCAGCAAATAGTATGGGGTTAAGGAATACCCAGTGTGAAAAGCAAAAAAAGATAGTACGGGGTTAAGGATAGTATGGGGTTAAGGATAGTACGGGGTTAAGAAATAACAGTCTGAAAAGGGTGTTAGAAACCCTGCCTGAAATTGCATGAATGAATTCTTTATGTACAAACATTATGTTTCTTGTCATTATAACAATAATAAAATTGCATTATAGGCAATGATCAATACAAAAAAAAACGTGAACAGTAGTTTAATGGACAATTTCTTAAATAGGACAATTTACTCCATCGGGGCAACCATATAAAATCACAGTAAGGCTATCAACATGTGATCTGTCAGGCTCTTGAGCAGACGATCTGATGTGTACAGTTGTAGAAAAGGCGCCAAAACCACTAATGGTGATAAAATTCGTAGAGTAACTGTCAAGAAAATCTGAACCAATTGACTGGATTCAAACGTATTAGTCCAATGATCGTCTGCAACATGTTTGTTCCTACAAGTCAATGACCTTACTGTGTGGGTGTGTAAAACGTTATACTGAATCAATATGGAGGATTCTGACATGAATAGCCTCTTTGACTGGAAACCACGTGTTTCTTAAATGTTATAAAATGCCATGTTCTAGTTCACATTTCAGGTTGACATATTCCAACTTCCAGAACCTCAATCTGGGCTGACAATTTTTGTGTAGGCTACTGACATCTGCAAACCAAGTTCACATGGAGAGTAAGATACAATTACACTATTTTTCCACCCGTAAAATTGTGATAAATTGAATTTCAGTGAATCTATTTATACGTTCTTGTAATCTTGCTTCAAAAAGCATTACGCGTAATAGGATGATATCTGTCGCGAACAAACCAGACTTTCGTCTTGGCTGAGAACAAACCAAAGTATGTCAGAAATGCTTCCTGCATGATTGTAATGATATTTAAAAGGCTGTTATTAGATTCTTTCCTTTTGACAATTCACATTCGATGCATGCATTAAACTATGTGTATAGATCTATCCTATCTATTTTTATATCGCGAAAATTTAATCTTGAGTAGGCGTATGATATCACGAGTTAGATCAATATTAGGACTATGTCCCATATGATTCCATTCTATTTTTCACAAATTTATAATCTGTTCTCGAAATTGCTTCCTCGCATCCGGATAAAGAATAGAGATGGGACCACATGAAAACAAAGCACTCGATAAGTAATGTAATGACCATTTCGTACTCCAAGTTTTTTAACTCTGACTGATTGAAATCATTAATACATGAATGACATGAAAGATTCAAAGGCCGCTGCCCCTTCGGCCATCTCTATAATTTCATCTAGTCTCCCCAATTATGAAACCTGACTGGACAACTTTGATCACCACGTGATCTAACAAGAACTTGATGCCTAATATAGTTTTCCCCAAGAATAAACCGCGTTACAAGCTGAAGCATTCCGAGAGCCAACTCTGCCGGCTTACCATTGGTTATTCCGACATTCCCTTTTAAAATGTTAAGACTTTTCGATGACTTTCAAGTTTGTCGACAAACATTTTTATTGTGACTATATTTATGAAGCCACAGCGCCTTCCATACGTATCAACCATATGATACTGAAACTGGCCGTGTTGGTTTTTGAATCAAATTACTCGGGAACCAAAGATCTGCAAAGGAAATTGAATTATCTAAACAAGTGATGAAAATTCCTAAAGTGATCTTTGCACGATTGAGAATATAAGTGTGTTTTTTGTATCTGTGTAAAGTATAGAAATTTTTAAAATTTTATAGGAATTTCCATGACCACCTGATGACCAGGTAGACAAACTTTTCTGGTCAAATTTTCATATTCCTGTATTTTTGTCTGGTGCTTTTTGCAATAAAAGTACAGCAATTATTTCTTAAACTTGTGAATGTTAGACAGGTGTATTGCTTTACCGAATGTTTCCTCAGCGGCTCAATTAGGATGAGATTTGTATAACTGACCGGCTTCCTTCCCACCGATATGAAGCTTCCTTTAGGATGTTTTTATTGTCGCTCATGTGGATGTCATATCCTGATAAAGTTTATTCCTATATTCTTATTTATATACGTCAATCATCCGTGACAACGCGAGAATACTATAGTAATGAAATATACCATCCTAATATTTCTCTAGAGTAGTAGATCCACGATCCTACAAATTCTAATATTTCATACACGTATTCAAAAGAGTTCATTCTATGCTATAGGCCTACATGCGAAGAGTTTCGTTCCAAAAGGAACTAAATCCACTTTTGTAACTTCAGAGTAAATGGCATTTCTTTACCAGATTTTGTACAGGCGCCTATGGAAAATTGAAATGAAAAATTGCCATTTCTGAAACTGTAGGGTTGGGCGAATCTCAACTTTTTTTTTCAAACAAGTTGTTTCTATTGTAAAATTCGACGTAGAAACTGAAAATGACAATTATTTCTGCATACGATGACGTCTTACGTCGCTAAAGTGCAAAAAACCAAAATGGCCGCCAAAATAGCGTATTATGCCCAATTATCATACTTTTTATACGTATAAACCACTTTTCTTGCGTTTTTATATGTCTTTTGGGTGTCAGGGAACCCAACATGATTAATCCAACATGATTAATCCTACCTAAGTTGACTGTTAGTGTAGTTTGGTAGTTAGTTTCAGTCAATATCGAGCAAAAATCACCTCATATCAAAATCACTAATTAACACCTATAACCATACTAGGTACATTTGGTCATGATAAAATTGTCAGATTTGAGCTTTTAAACCATCAAAATCTATAAAGAATCAAAATAAAACCGGTTTATACCTATAAAGTATGTGATGAATGGGCAAAATACACTATTTTGGTTTTTTGCACTTTAGCGACGTCAGACTTCATCGTACACAAAAATCATTGTCATTTTTGGATTCTACATCAAATTTGACTATAGAAATAACTTGTTTGACATAACTTTTCAGAAAAAAGTCATTATTTGCCCAACCCTACGTGAAAGTTGGAGTCAAAATTTAGGTAAGTACTTTTGTTCAAAGACAGGAATGAACGAGAACAGTAAGGTGATAGTAATAACTCAATTTTCATCAAAAGTGAATTTAGTCCCTTTTGGAATGAAACTCTTCATGTATAAGTAAATAAACAATCAAACAAACCGGGATGTATAGATTGAGTCTATCATGTGATAGCCAATTCATAACTAATACATTACGTTTGACGTACACAAATGAAATGATGAACAACAATATCATGGTTCTGATGGGCAACATAAGCAGAACAGAGCAAAGGAATGGGTTGAACGAAATGAGAATAAACAAGCGATACAAAATATCCAATGCAATTCTTTTTCTTTTTTTTTTCTGTTTTTATTTGTCACTCCTCTGATATTCATCATGTTCACTTACGAATGCTCACATTCGTAATGTTTATTTATGTTTTGACAACACCGGTACAGTTGCCATAAATAACATGTATGCAACTTGTCATATTTTTATAGCAAAGGAATGATGCTATATATCATACGTAATAGCATCATAAATGTGTCATTCTAACATCAACACAGACATCAATTCAAATGCAGGGTTCATCACACCAATATTGAGCTTACATTTAAACTTGTACGATCTGTCTGATGTCTTAAATTCACTCTAAAAAATAAAAGTTTGGAAAGGGGGAAATCACCCCTTAAAGGGGTCAAGGATTGGCAGCGTTTTCAAGAAGGGTGGAAGGGTGTCTTTCTCGGCTCTTTTCCACCATTTTCCAACATATTCACCCTTTGAATATTTTGAGAGTGTTCTGTTGAACACATCTTTAATGGTTAGCCAATTTTGGGCACAATATTGGTCAGTGAATGTCTAATATGCATCATACATTTTCAAGTTCGAGAAAAAAAGTGGTGGAAGAAGAAGGCCAACTTACTTTTCTTTCGAATATAGATATAATGCCTGGCAAGATGGTAGTTTACATCTAATATAATCAAGCTTAAAAATGATGCTCATAACATTAGTGTGATATTATTTCATATGTCATCGTGTACATCTAGAATACCAGGAGGCACACGTAATGATAGATTTAAGGTTTGCGATTCTTGAATTACGTTCCAAATGTTAAGAAAGGTCATACCATGTGACGATGTAAAACCAACAAGAGATAATGCATGTAGGCCTAAGTATAGCAATCCAACTCAATTATCGGTGCATGGGACTGAAATTGCCCAGTGAAGTGCCGGATGAGCATCTTGAATTTGAATTGATTTGTTTGATTCTCTATAACATTTTTCAAAAAATGAATTTTCGTGAGGAATATGAAAATGATACAAAATTTTATTTAAAAAAATATTTATACAGTCGGTGTAAAAAAAAATGGTGCAGTCGGGAAAAAAAATATAATTTAGGTGTGAAATCTTTAAAAATTGCCCAGTGAAGTGCCGGATGAGCATCTTGAATTTGAATTGATTTGTTTGACTCTATAACATTTTTCAAAAAATGAATTTTCGTGAGGAATATGAAATTGATACAAAGTTTTATTTAAAAAAATATTTCATATGAAAACGTGAACAATCAAAAAGGACAGTGTTATTTTATACCAAACACGCACAGTTCCACTACAGTGCACTAACGACCAGAAAGAATCTTACGGAAATGTGTACTGGGTATAGACTCTCTCTACGTCTGACCGTCGATATCGCGATAACATGCCCTGAATAAAGACCGTGTAAAAGAGAGTGCAAGCTGTGCAGTCAGGATCGAAGTATTTTATCATGATATTTTTTTTTATGATATCAAAAACGCGGGGGAAATATTGACCAATCACAAAGAAGTTAAAATCATTGGAAAGAGAAATTAATATATTTACTTCACTCAGCGTAACTAGGAAATCGATGCGCTGCTATTTTACAGAAAGCTTTTAGTGACTGCTGTTTGACCAAAATATCATTTTCACACAGAAAAACGACCCAAAAATGACTAAAATGGGAGATTTTAAAGCTCAAAACGCGAGGGTTAGGGGTAAAAAAATATTCTTCCCAAGGTTTTATCTTGTTTTATATACATTAACCCTCATAAACCTGTGTAACTAAGTAAATGATCTTCTCGATTTTTTTTTATTCCAGTATATTCAACAAAACTCCCGTTTTTCGGGCATTCCTTCCATTGACAATCGGTGCGTGAAAATGGTTTTCCTAGAAAGAAGCCCAACGTTTTCATATGATACAGTCGGTGTAAAAAAAATGGTGCAATCGGGAAAAAAATATAATTTTAGGTGTGAAATCTTTAAAAAAAAAAAAAAGGTGTGTATATGTTACCAAATTAAAGCCAAAAGATTTTCCTTGCTGATGCGCTTTGTTTTGTATGATCTGCTTTCGTAAAACAAAAGTTATGCTAAATTTTGTGCGACGATGAACAAATCGAAATTACGCACTTTTATTGTTCTGGAGCGCTGAATTCACGGACATTATGCAAACCTACACAAGGCATGAGGACGGACGTGCGAAAACTGGATTTTCTTGATTGTAGAAAACTAGTCATATCTCAAAAATTGTTGCAGAAGTTGCAGAAGGAAGTCTGATTTTCCTGCTTTATGAAAATACCAAACAATACCAGGTTGTGATTAATCTTCGTGCTATAAAAAATGTTTTTCACTTGTACCATTTTATTTGACAGAGACTTTAGAAGTCGTACACCTTTCAAAATTGATATAAAGCTTAATAGGCCTATATGGTACATAAAGGCGGACTATGGCATAAGCATAATGATTGATGTACCGCCGATTTTCAAATAATGTAATTAACAAAATTTGAAGTTTGTTTTAGAACAACAACAACAACAACGTAAACAAAAATACGTTGACTTTCAAAAAAAAAAAAAAGGATGAGAGGAAATTAAGTAGATTGTTTTCTTTTAACACAATACTAATGATGTCACCTGCTGATAGCAGGTTGACTCATGAATGATGCCAGAAAATGGACAGTCATGATTTGCGTTACGTAACTATTAATTGTAAATAGACTGACTCCTATTTCAAAGAATTTCCTCAAAAGAATTGCAATATAAATCAATGATGTAGGCTTCACGGGTTTTCTCCTTCAATTAATAATGTTGGAAATCATTCTAATGCCTCATCTATCAAGTTTTTTTGTTTGTTTGTTTTTTTTTTTGCCTTACTTGTTATTACACAAGTTTCTCATTACTATGACTTTATTTTACAAGTATGACGATATGCAAAAATAAGAAATGACACATTTAACTGGATGTACCTATGTGTGTTTTTTGTGTGTGTGTTTGTGTATGTGTGTGTGTGTGTTTCAATTTGCTGTCCAGTGTTTATCACTTTGGGCTGACTTTGTCGTCTTAAATTTTCAATAGAACGTTCCGATTTGTAGACAGAGCTCCCACAAATCAGCTCTCGTGTCATTGAGAAAATATTATGAATGACTCGCAATAATATCACGAATGGGATTGATTTGAATGGAGCCCTCTTCTTCCCTCCACGCCACGTGATACCGAGTTACATTGTCAAGGACTTCTAAGTAGACAAGAGGCGCTTGTCTGACTCGCACATCGTTTTCTAATTGTCCCGTATTAATCACTGTCATTAGTAATTCATTATTGCCTGGATTTGGAATCCAAACATTGATTTAACATTATGATGGTCCATTACATATGTAAGTTAAAGCATGTGTAGAGTGGCGTAGGACATCCTGATATTCACCACGATGTCCTTTTTTTTTTTATCACAGGCGCGTTGTTAATGATTTCTACCCCAAGTTCGGATTGCAAATAGCGAAATAATTTATCTCTTTACAATTGTTTGAGGGCGCACTCATATTGGACTCTCAAAACGGGAAAAAGTATGAAGTGATGCATGTGTACTATTAGTTATGTGTATTTTTGAGGTGATGTTACAATGATAATTAAATCAGTTTTTCCAAATCCAATGTCATCTACAGCTCACAATTTTCAATTACTGCAGTGTCCTTCTAAAACAAATACATTTGTACATCCGTGATTAACATCTCTTATTGGCGACATTTGTTCAATGTATACTTGAATTGAAAGTAATTATGAACCATGATTTATAAGTAACATCTAGTGCAGAATTTCCTTACATATTGATGAATTTTTTAGCGGCAGCAGTGGGATTGAAATACAAGACGCTTGTCTTTCTCTTACACACGCAACTTTACACAATCCAAAAAGCATATAAGGAATCTTTACACATAATTATACTTCATGTACATATATCTAACCTACACCGGGTCTGCACTCTTCTTCCTTTTGGAGAGGGCGAAGAGAGCAGGTTCAGGAGAGGGTGGTTCAAGTCCTCCCCTGGGTTAGATCCCGGACGAACAACCACCAGACCTCAACCAGGTCACTTAATTTGATAAACTTTATGAGTTATATTATACTTAATTTAACAAAAAAAAAATCTGACCACTGGAATTTTGAATGGGGCGGCAATACAAAATATTGGTTTAATTGTTCCAATCTTTAATATATATAATATATATAATATAATATTTAACTAATACTTAAAACTAATAAAAAAAACAAGAACCCACACTCTCTCACTCTCTCTTTCTCTTATTCGACAAAGGGGACTAGGGAAAGGTTATCTATATTAATGAGGATAAACGGTGATGAAAGATAATACTACCAGAGCTCTGGGCGCCGAAAGGAAATAAAAAAAGAGTCCGTCCAAAGTGTAAAATCACAAAAGAAGTAGGCGAAACCTGAAGATGACGAGAAAGGCGGTGGTGAGCGAGGCCAAGCGCTAAGGCGGGGCGATGCGAGAGCAGATGGAAGAAGAGGCAGGATAGAGATGTGGTGAGATTGAAGGTGGATAGGTCGGAATTAATAATGGCGTAAAATGGCGAGCAGGAACAGTTGAAGAATAATTAGGGAGTGATACACGGGTAAAGGCGAAAGTATACAAGGAAATGGTACTGTGGTGCGACCTCCAAGACGATAAACTCAAAATACAATAACAAAAGTCCTGACGAATAATATATCTTGCCTGAAAAGATAGGACTTAACAGGAAAGCAGTCCACAAAATATGCGTGGAAAAGCGGAAATACTGAGATTAATAACGGGGCGAAGGAGTCTTAAATTATAACCACGTGGAAAAGTGAGGTGTAATGCCAGCAAACAGTTTCTGATATAGATCGTTGAAAATAAAAAAAAGAATTATCCGAGTCCGAAAAAACAAGTCAGGAAATGAGTAGATAAAATGGGGATAACAGAGGAGCAGGAAGGGTGGTGAATCGGAAACTCCGCAAAGTCAACTCTTGCAAAACTCTCTCACTCCTGGGTTGATACCAAGGGCTGTCCTTGTTGGTACCTGATTAGATATCCCAAATACTAGGTGTGAAGCCCGAGAAAAATTATCTGAATTATTGCTTATGATAATATTCCCATAATACATATTGGATGCATTCCGCTGTTTCCCGCCCAACTCCTCTCTACCAGTGTAGTTGGTTGTCCGAAGAGTATACATTTATTTACCCTGAAATATCTCATGAAACTTCCAGCAATTCAGCTGGCCAATGAAAAATGCTATATTTCTTTGATGCATGCGCTTGCATTGGTCCGAATTGTGCCCGTCACATTCTGCTGATACTGCTCCGTCACACCGAGAGACTAACTGACAGCTTTAGAGCTAATGCCGCGCCTCAATCCCGTATGCTAGTCCAAACCCTCGACCATGCTAGTACCAGCTTACTTACCCCCAGTGCCTGCAACGCGCCGTGCCCTCTGGTCCCCTAGACCCCAATCCACCGTGCAAACTATACCATCCTAATACAGTAGTCCAACACAGACGAGATGAGGAAAAAACCACAACCCCGGCCAGTGTAGGCAAAATGACGAGATACATTACAAACAAGAAGCCCTATGTCACAGAGTAGTACGGTAAGCCCAAACCTATACCGCCTACTAGCGGCCTACAATAAGAAAAGAATAAGATATGATATAATATATATAAATAGATATATAGATAGTACGGTGGGGTGTGGGGTGTGTGGGTGGTGGGGTGGTGGTGTGGGGGGTGGGTAGACTCGATGTGACATTGCCTCATCAATGCGAGATGTTCCGATGATGGCCTTGACTCAAATAATACATCCATATATCCATCAGGCGTAGCGATTAAAACATATGAGCGGTGTTTGGGTAATTGATAACAAGTGAGCTTTGTTGATGACATGTATATGATAATAAAGCATGGGTGGCAGTAGCATATTAGTGATGTAAGTTTGTCTGTCTATGTCCCTACTGGTTGTCTGTCTCACCCGAGGCATTTATGTTCCGGAGCTACTGAGTGAAGGCACGCCGTGCACCATCTGTGCCGTATTTCGAAGATGCGCTCCTTAATTAAAGGAGTACATCTTCGTCAAATCTGATTGAGTTCAACAGATTTCATTCGTACATTATCACGTTTTTACAAGAATACGCTAAATATGCATACATCTCAACTTTTCCCGAAAACAACTGCTAGTACTTTTCTTTATACAAATCGTTTTCAACTAAGGCCGTTAAGTTTAGTCATAATGGATTAATTATCTACAATTTTCCAAAGGCATTTTCATTAACTTGCTTTAATGTTGTCATTGTCGCACACTATTAGTGAAGGCCCTGACAGTAATCAAATTGTGCAACTAGGTATGGTCCAAAACACTTTCTCTTAAAAGCTTACTTGCACCAGAAATCTTTCTCTTTACGAGATTAGTAAAACCCAAATCAAGGGAAATGTAATACCATACCCGAACGACAGATCTATATCCATACTATCATATTTTGTGAGCAACAAAAATAATGCAAGCATATTTTAAAAGGCGAAAATGACAGTGCAACTTTTGTTTAAATATTCAGTTTAAATATCTTCCAAACTTCTACGTCACTGGACAATCTAACAAGGAACCAAGATATAACACTTGACAGATAAGATGAGTGACGTTTGCTTTCAAAATCAACTTATGAATCGGTAGTTTATCATTCTTGCCCTTCCTAACTTCGTGCGAATACCATTAACCAGTTGACTACTTTAAACCACATTCGTAGGCAACGGTTTTTTCATGATCATGGAAAAAATTGTACAAAAATCAAGTGTACCAGGTACTAGTTTATTACCCCATTCTGCCTCGCATGGAATTTAGTCAGGTCCCTAGGCCTAAGCTCCTTACGGACTCGGATTAAAATTGGACTTGATGTTCCCTTTCTGGTGGGCCTTTCATACCCAGTGATCCTTGATCCCTAGCATCACAAGATTTATCATTGCTACTGATTGAAAGCTTCTACCGTGGTATAGGAAACCTAACCCCTGTTACTGATCGGACATCGTGAGTGAAACGCTAATCTAATACCAAACTGCACCGAAAAGTATAACGTCACTTTTTATTTTTCTAAATACCCAGTACCTCACAAGCCTACATATTTACGATCGCAAACTATTGTTATATCATCCTTCTGTGGGGATCGGGTGACTTTGTAATGCCACTAAATGGTCGTTATCAATCGGTTCGTGACTCGTGCCGGTATTTTGAGGTACTGTAGTATTTTTAATAGAGGCATTTGGCAATGAGATATAGACAATAAATTATTATTGCCAGTGGTTGGATATCTCGCTGTCAAATTCATATCAAGAGTACTAATATGTAAGTGGTTGAGAAGTCTTGTCGTATATTATCAAACAGACAGGACATGATGGGCCCTTGAAGCTGAAGATTTGGAGATTCCACTAATGGAATGGTCGCCAGTATGATTTGGGAAGCTTGCCATGCTTTGGCATGTTAGATGTACGTGGTCCAGAATGATAGAATGTTTATACCTAAGCTTAAATACCCAAATGTTTCCATACCAGAATTTGTATTCTTAGGTCATGTCGGTATTCCATGAGCACATTTGAAGTCAGTTTAGTCTATAATAGCCTGCAATTATCAGCACATGTCTTTGAGAAATACTGAGACTATGTCCTATTGATTCGTCAGAAAGATCATCGAACTCCGGCATCCTATAACGAGAGAGTTGATGGTCGGTATCAATTGTGCACATGTGCGTTTAGCCTACATGACAAAGTAGTTGGTTTGCGAAGTAACATGAAATTATTCTTACTGTATCTTTTTTTTATTTTGACGGGGGTAGGATGTAAAACCTTTCTTGAATTGTTGCATAGTGATATTCTTTAAGTTTTTCCAACATATATGACATACCAGAGATTTTTTATATATCGCCAGTCATTTCTGTCTGAATCTACAAACTTAAATTGCACTGTTTATGCCTCCCCCACCATATATGGCTTGCTCCATGTCTCTCGATATATTGCCAGAAGTACGTTACCGACAATTCAGATTTTTATATGACCAATTATGACAGGATTAAGTCGCAATTTAAGAATAAATTGCCCGTAAGTATTTGGGATCAAATAGCTCTGATGGATTTAATGAATGACGGTAATTGAGACATAATGACAATTATACTACACTAGCTGACGTAAGCGGAAAGGTTACCTTTAAAACGGACCTGGGCTATCACCCCGATTTTTTAGTCTGAATCTACAAGTTGACTCGGCACACATAACTCTGTTCAATACTGGGTTTGTACAGTAGTGTCTACATTGGTCTCAGGAAACCCCAGTATCTTAATAAGATCCCATTGTTTGGGTCTAATATTTAGATTTTGCCTTAAGGTAGCTGACAATCAAATTTTGACAGTTCTGGCGTGAGAAAATATACAGTTCCATGTCTTGATACAACATGTAGATACTACATGTAGTGTCAACTCGGGCGCAAGAGCAGTGACTTTATTGGCCTAGTGTTCAAAGTAATGTTAGCTCATGATCCACAGACCCAACATCATGATGTACGTAACCCCATTCTCAATACATTTCAATAAAGTTTGTTCGTCATGTAAAGTAAATGAATAGGTCGATACAAACGTTTGTCTATTTTAAATATATATAAAGAAAATGCACTTTAAACTGTGGATCATATTTAATTTATTTGAATTCTGGTTACGTACGAGTTCCACTCATCAATCTTACCTATATATTTATGTTCACGTATACCTCCAGTTATTATCGTAAGTTTTATTTTAAGCCTTATATCAACAGTTCAACATTTACTCGTGAATCTGAAGGGCTAGGGGTATATATGCCGAGATATTTCTCTTTCAAGTATTGCCCACAATGTATATGAGACAGCTAGGACCTAAATACAAATTATGGGTTTACGATCCAATTCATGTGCCGATCAATCAGATGAAAATTTTCATCAGACACGATAATGGTAACAACAATATCATTATCATTCTATATAATTCCTATATTCATATTTTATATTTTACCAATCATCCTTGAAAGCTATTAGTTAGTGTTGATCGTATACCATACTAGGTTTATTATATGCATTGAAGAAAACCGCCATCAATTCAAATCATATATGACAAGTTCATCCTCGCTGACAAGGCCATCATCACGACTGGATCCACTACCCCATCTCTCGGCAATTAACACAAATTTTACAAGGTTTACATGATTTGTACGTGTATGTATTTACTTCTTGACGACGCCGACTACACTACTATGGCTGTGGGGACCGACCTGGTGAGTCTTCAATAAGTTACCGTGCCGTGATAGGCGTTTAAAAACTTTGCAGTATTTGGTATGCCCTTGGACGAAAATATGACGACCATGACTTGGGCATGAATCTATCGGTCGAGTCCATTACTTGGATCTAGGAGGGTGGTAGACTGTTAATAAGAAAATACTGTAACAGCCTTCGATGCATGGAAAAACAAAAACCCTATCGAGGTAGCGATATTGATGGAAATATCATCTCGAAAGTACAAACAAGTCTTACCTAAATGGTAAAAATAAAGAATAAATCCGTAAAATAATGCATAACCAAAAAAAATCATATGGAGCTGTCCTTTTTTATTTTACCAAATGTTGAGCAAAATCAAACCTTTCGTGCCAGTGCAATATAAATTTTGAACTATAAATGAATGTGTATATATATGATTTCAAATTTGGAATTAGATGTTTGACGATACATTTATGTATTTTCCAAGGACACAATCATACCAACGAATACTCATGCCCGTTGGTGCATTCGTTGTCGAATGGTCAAAATAACCTATACATATAATCTATTTCAACGACGTTTATCCCATTATGGAGGAGCCAGCATTCTTCGTGTTGATGCTGGTATCTGATACATTTTAAAATCATATCGGAAAGAGATTAATGAGAATTTTAGATTCTTCGAGCTACTAGCTAGCCCTATGCGTAGACCTTCTCTTTACAATCTATCAGTCTGAATAAAATTTTAAAGAAATTTGCTCAAAGAATGAACTGTCAAACTGTCGACTTAATATAAACACTATATTGTAAACCTCCTTTATGGAATATCAAACAAGAAACACCGCAGGAGGTATTTATGCTTTTGTTGTCCTAGGTGATTTTAACAGCCAAGAGTCTAGCGAAATACTTATGAAAAGCACGAATAAAAATACTCGAGTTTTGCTCCATGTTTAGACTTCTTGGCTTGTAACAATAGAGAACAATTTCCAGACTTTAATTGCGAGGAAATTTGACTGTGATTGATCTGCAACTTTCATCGTCTCGTCATGTATGCAGACGATAGACCTGAATTGAATTCAACGTGCCATATTTTATATTATCAAAACTAACAATATGTGAATCGACTGAGAATTAATTGAATAAATGAAGTAATCATTTTCAATGATTATCATTTGTCGATGTCATTATGTACTGTCAGCTTTGGTAAACAAGCATATTTGATGTTATTCGTCAGCATCATTCATATTTAGGTGAGGCATTTCTTTTGAGCAAAACGTGAAACCAAGTGTGCTAGTTCTATGTTTTGTGCATGGAAAGTAAAATAATGATAATGGGTATTCATCTTCTCCGATTTTGGCCAAAACAAGGACACCAATGGGTATCACACGTGCGACAGTGCCTCCTGAAGATGTATGTAATTATCAATTTGACCTGCTCGTCCTATTATTCTAACCTTGTTTCTGAGCAGCGAGATTAATGATTTCAACAATCAGTTTACCTGCACGAAAGTCAATCCTGATTGGGATTTCCTATGAGCATAATGAGTTCAATCAGTAGAGCTCTCCCTTTATGGGAGGCATAATACAGGTAAGGGCAGACTATGTTTATTTCCTAAAATTTTAGTCGCTTATACACTCTAAAAACTGAAGTGCTTTTTTCTGGGTGCTCGTATAGTGACTGTACTTGAGGTGCTATATCAGCACCTGAAGTGCTATTTTAGCACTTGCCCAAGACTTAATTTATCAACAAAAAAAATGTTCAATGTCGGTATGGGATTCGAACCGGGTTCCACCTAGACATAGAAGAGTACCGCTGACGTTACCAATAGGCAACGGAGATCTCGCTTTACTGGCTTTAATTATGACAGCATAGTAGATGATTATGGCAAATTTGACGAAAGTTCATCATGCAACGATATGATCTGCTAGCAATCTTGAGATGTGAATTGGTCTAACGTGCTCGTCAGCGCTCCTCCTGCAGGGGACCCAGGTTCGAATCCCAACGAAGTCACGCCGTTTTTGCCCATTTTCGCTGAAAGTTCAGCTCACGTGAAAGTGCTAAAACAGCACTTTGAGTGCAGTCACTAGGCAAGCTCTTAAAAAGTGCTGATTTCAGCCTCTTAAGTGCTAAAAACAGCACTTCAGTTTTTACAGTGTATTGTGTCATCACAAAATTCATTTTAGAATTCATTAACGATATGCAAAATGATATTCTGGGTTAACAAAAGACTTTTTTTTTCGGACGGGACGGGTGTATCTTAATACTCAATAAAATATTGTAAATGAAAGCTGCCCTGGTACTTTTTTTCCTAATACTGTTATTTTCATTACATTTTTAGACCTGCACTTTCCCTAATGTTGCAGTTATGATACATTATACGTCTATGGATACACCCATCCTTCCATCGCCATCCACATCTCACACATGTCAAGAAGACGGTATCTGCCCCGCTTCTGCTCTTCATAACTATATCACTGAGTCACCACTGATGCCCAGGAGTTAGACAGAACTTTGGCTGTTCCCTTCGTGTCAGAGCGAAGATAAGTAGAAGGTTAAGATTTTGACAGGTAAGGAAGACCTGAGGAAGACCCTTTGTTTCCTGGAAGGAGGCGTTTTTCTAATTATTGGGCAGACTAAAAAAATTGAATCGTGCTGATTTTTCATCTTATCCATTGCGAAACATGATTAGAACTTCCTTACACACATGTCATCTAATGACATAATTATATGGGACCAGACTACTTCTGCACATTGTAATTTCCATCTTCTTAATTTCCCCCTTCACAGCATTAATTCGTTATGATGAAAGACATTCGAATTTGTCCTGTTGGTTATTAGGTACAGATCCCCGAAGAGTTTCTAGACTTCATCTATAACTACATATATACGTATATATATATATATATATATATATATATATATATATATATATGCTTAGAGTACACCCTAGGGTGAAATTAATATCTATAATCACGACACCAGGAATTTTAGTCAAGAGTTCCTCCAGACGAAAAAGAAATTATCATCTGTCCAATTAGACATTGGTTTGGTCATGTTTAAAAAGTTCTCGAGATCGGCTGTGTTCCTCGATTCTTCAAAACAATTAACCATCACAAGATTATAATTCAAAGATACTCTGTCAACTGCTCGGCCCGGAGTTAGGAAATGGAAACCTTTTTGTCTTAATGTTGGATGTTTTTGACCACGACGACCTAGTGACCTCTCTAGAGAACACGTGGATTTTACATCATAAATGATATCTCCAGGCTGAAATATGGAGGGAATTCAGTAGACAAAATGTGACTGTAGCATGACTTAATTCATGGTCCACTTGCGTGGTCAAACGAGGGAATCATCTGGTCATACGGGCTAAATTGACATCCTCCAGTAAAAAAATAAATAAACAAGAAGTAACAACAGAGTAAATTTGGATGATAAAATTAACATAAATAGGTGTTAGGAATATCTATCCTAAACAGATGCCACCCGTTCTTGAATTTTGAAAACTTCGTACTCATTCTTGGAATAAAAAGTGGGTTTATTGAATAACATGTGACAGGGATGACGACAATAAGGAAATGAAGAGAGATTGGAATTGGAAGTAAGAAGTAATGCAATGATAGCCTTATACCCTTAAAGTTTTGAGATGTTACACATTCCTGTGCTCTGATAACAAGAACGGTTAATATATATACTACTTAAATCTGGCACAATGGAACTGGAAGAAGAGAAAACTTCTTCTGCTGTGATGATAATGTTGGTAAAATATTATTACTATGTATTATACGATTGCGAAGGGAACTTTCAAAAATACATATTCAATAAGATATAGCTCAAAGCTCAAAAAAGAAAGCTCAAAATTTTATTGGCCGAAACAAAGGTGAAATGGAAATTCTTTTTATCCAATTGATCGTGGGAAAGGCAGCCCCATAGCGTTGATAGTTAATCTTGATATACAGTATTCGTATCCAAAGTCAATATCTTAGAATTGACTATAGACCTCTTAAAATTCAATCTTTCTTGAGGTTGATACCCTGTTCTAATAATAATGTTACTCCGTAACAGAACATTACCATGATTACCTCTCCCCTCATCACTCGTCTCTTTAAGGTGTTTTGATGAAGGGTATCTCTCAACAGCCTATTAGTAACACGGTTAGAAGAGGAGTCATCATTGATCGGTGAATGCCCGCCATTTTAACAAGCTGTTGGAAATTGATCAATGACCTCTTTCATTTAAGTCATCCCCCTCCCCTCACACATCATCATTCCTATATCAACCGCACTTTGACACCGTGAGTGCCAATACTCTACTATTAGGGGGTAGTCAAAGGTTCTATATTTAATTATAAGACCGACATGTCTAAAAGTTGTTTTACATCTTAATAAGATTACGCTGTTAATTAAAGCGATGCTAAATGATAATATACGATCTTGAGAGGTTTGTCCTGCTTGTTGGTTAAATGTTTCAAGTAATGGTGGATGACGTTCCTCAATTCATATTTTTGAATATTACTATCATTCAGTCACAACTTCTGAGACCGACAGTCCAACAGCAAAAACTTCCTTGCGACTTGGGTCTGGCCAAGTTTTAATATCATTCATATGAGTAACTAATACTGCGCACCAGGAGAGAAGTATTTTAACCATGACCTATATGTTTAGGACCAAATACTATCACAATGAAGTAAGTGATATGTACGCCATTATTGTTTATCTACTTGTAACCTGTATACATGCACCCCTTAACTCCGCTTTCAATTGGCAACAAAGTAATCCTGAAATCTGTAATCAAAGGAAACAAGTACTAATCTCAATAAGTCCAATGCTGTAAATCACGTTTCAAAGAGGATGAATACATTACGAGATGGATAACATGCCATTCACAAAACATATCTTCTTAATCGCTTCCACTTGCTGTGGGTTATTTTCGTCATCCTTTTGTCGGCATCTTCAACAGCCTCATCTTCTGTAATTCAAGACGATTTGTTGTTATCTCCATATCGGAAGTTGCGAGGAGTAGGGATCGGATGTTTTCAATGCACCAAGATGAAATAATAATAGGCATCAATAAAATTCCCCTGTAATTGGTGGAAACAAGCAACTTCCATGATGTAATATGGAACATGACTTTTAGTGATAATAATGGAAACTTAAGTGGTATCAGGTTTCCATCTGACAGATAAATGTGTTGATACAGGATGACCGAATAACACTATAGAAAGGCGGTTAATACAAGAGCAATCCGTATGGATTATGGAGATCTATGGTATCAAGATGGAAATGCAATATTTGGGATAAGAGAGATAGTTTGAGGCAAAGGGAACGGAGTGAACAACAGAGAGATCATTGACAGCAAGATGTAAGGAGGTGACTCTAAAGACTCAAATAAGAAATTTATACATACGATACATTATTTTGTTTAAAACTCCAAAGTAGTTGTTTCAAACCCCAAAGAAGTCGTTCATCAACACTATGATTGACCGATATTATCCTTTAAATATAAAAATATACAAATTCGGAACGTGTTTGTATGTGCAATCTTTTGTAATTTTGTGACTTTGCAAAACAATTTTGAGTCAAGGCTATAGTCTGATAGTGGTGGGTTGGTCGAAAGAGAAAAAACTTGCATGGTATACAAAATAAATCGTCTTTTGCTCCAATTCTGTCCCACGTCCTGGCAGGAAAAATACACAATGTCTTACTTAGGAGCCTTCAGATTGTGAGCAGTGTGATACATCGCATCCCCCAAAGATTTGCTGAAAATCGGCACGACTTAGCAGAACGTGAAGGAATGTTTCTCACAAATCAGATTTCATGTGGAATATAAAGTAAAGAACATGAATGTCTTCTAAATGCGAGCCATATCCGATGAAAGGTTTGCGAGACGAGCCTTCACTCTATAGCATATGTTTGCTATAATTTTGAAATGATCGATCTACCAGGACAATAATTCACTTTGCCGAAGAATCACATCTTTTATCATTTTTTAGTACTGACTTCCAATGATATGTGAGCGAGATATTGCATTCGAGTTACAAGAATCTCGATATTAAAAAAAAAAGAAAAGAAAACATCACAAAAACTTGCGACAGAACGAACAGAATAGGTCAAGTAGCAGCTTGATAAGACTCTGATCAATATAAGCATATATTAAGAGTAGGAATATCAGCAGCAGCATTATTCATAGTAGTAAATAGAAGTAGCAGCATCAGTAGAAGTAGTAGTATCACTACTGGTATAGTTGTTGACGACAGTAGTGTATTGGTTGTCATGGTCGTGGTATAGTGCTCGAATAGACAAATCGGGGATAATTGGGTGATTAAAGAGGACAGGAAACACGGTCAGGTGACATCCAAATTAAAGAAACACAAGGAAAATTCATTTTCAGAGTTTAAGAATTAACAAAACAAGTGATAATTTGATACCAGTTAAAGGTTCAATCTGAATCTCCTTTAACAATCATGTTAACAATAGATTATTATCATCTTGGTGAGAGCGTGTCGAATACAGTATGATATACAGATCAATATTCTGATATCATGCCTGCAATTTTCATTTCCTTCATCACGTTCCAAATAACAGGGAAAGTGTAATAAAAGAAAAATTATTCCGCACCCTCTATTTCTCTTTCTGGTAGATATGTTTTTATTACTCGTGACGTAGGCAAACGCCCCGCTTGTTCAGGAAACGACAAGGAGGCAATTAAATTCAACATTTTCCTTCCAGCTTTCCGGACAAAAAACTGCAAAGGAAGAAAGTGGTGCTTGACGTGTCATTTTGAACTTTATGCAAGTTTTAAAGATGATTCTTGTCCTATTTCTGCAATATACACCTTCCAAATATACTCTTTAATGTTTTGGTTCCTTAAAACAACTTATTGATCTGATGATGTGCAACTACTAATATATGAAAATATCAGAAATGTTAAAGGTAATATCTTTATTTCAAGGTGGCTGTGCACCAAATATACATAGACTGAACCATACAGCATTATCTTATTAAAGTTAATGTGTAACTTTGAGGAGTCTTGCAAAAATTTTGAGGTATGGGCCAAGAGTAAACCCTGAAAATTTCCATAGCTTCATTACAGGTTTAACAATAAGTGAAACAAATGCAAGTGACCAGAAATACCTGATTTTTTCCTTTCATAGACTGCAATGCTATTTTGAGTGTCCCTTGGTACGCTTATGAAATGATGATATTCAATCATCAATATCTTGACAATTAAACAATCGATTGGCTTAAAAGCTCAGGCGATTCTTGTCTGACCTAAAGGTTTACAATTATGATCACAACATTAGCTGGAAGAGTGATTTATTTTTAAGATCCTGAATCACTTTAAAACTTATGTAATACGAACGGATAATCTGAACACGATACAGACATCTGTAGGAAAGCACGTCTCTTTACTTCCTTCCTCCGGTTGAAATTAATGTTTTCAGAAATTATATTTCAGTGTTTCTAATTCATCCATATCAAATTTTACCGTATAGTTTCCTGTAATATCAGTTACTATGGTATTGAAACATGATGTGATGATAAAGATCAAGGCCATAATGATGTCTTAGAGGAAGTCGTTACGCTTTGTAGAGGAGGATCAAAAATGTCTCGCAAAATGATTTGCGTCTACACGGGCTATTGGGTTTCCACGTCTCCTTTCATCATGACGTAATCGAATTGTAAGTTACAGACATTTTATAGGTGATCTAGAATATACACGATGAAAACTATCATATTATTTTCATCATTATTATTATAAACTGAAAAAAAACCCTGCTGGTCTGAGAAATATGAGCTGTAAGTATATCTAATTAAAGGCATATTGACGTTAAAGCGTTTACATCCATATGGCCATACCAATCATACCAATAGGGAGTTTTGGAGTTTGCACATTATGACATTCTAGGGTAGGTTATTTTACGTTATACGATTTTAATTGTTTTAATTGTTTTAATACAAACTAAAGGCTCATCTAGAATTCGCAAATTTGTAAAGACTGTGCAGGCCCAATTGTCTGAGAACAATAGCGGCTCTGTTAGGTTTTGGCATGGGCCGATCCTTTCAATTGTGTGACGTAAGGCTGGATTCGCTACTATGGATAATGTACATGACTCGAGCAGGAGAATGGGACGAAGGACAGAATGTTCTTTCTACACCAGACGATTGTCGTGTGGGTGTGTGTGAGATGAGGGTGGTTGATAGTAGTAGGTGGAAAGATTGCGGTGGTAATAACAAGCCTTTGATTCCTGTTTACAAAACCAACTAATATTTCCTACTTCCGCCGGTGGGAATCAGGTTCATTTCTCAACGGATCCGAGTGGGCTTGAACATTCTATTCAGGCAGACGGTTTGTTTCTAACCTGTCCTGGTATAATTGAAAGTTGATATTATGGTAATGTATAAGGGTATACACAAAAACTAAGTTTTTCGATTGAAAATGAGTATATCATTATAATTTTTGAACGAATTCAACATGCAAAAATTCAGTAAAATGTTAATTACAAACCCTCTAAAATGAAAATAATTCATTTTAAAATATTTTGCAAACTCATATTCATCGATCCAGTTGCATCGATCTCTTCTGACATCTCATCGTAGTATGATTATAATTTCCCTCTACTCGTATATCAGAAATATCCTGCCAAGTATCTGCAAATTTTTACCGCCTAGAAATTGATGGACATAAGATGACACGTGTAGATTCTAAAAAGTGTGGAAGATATTTCTGGACGTTGAAATATCGATATCCTATTTCCTTTCCCTTTGTCTTATCATTTTTTCCTACTCCATAACAAAAACCAAAGTACTCCTTTGTAGTTTAAGAAGCTGTTTGGAGTATCATAAAAATTATTTTAAAAAAGAGAAAGAAATAAAAATTGTATTGATGATACAGGTATAAGGAAGAGAATGGGGAATCTTTTGATACCCGATCTAAAGTGTTGTTCTGCATGGTATATCACAACCAATGCTGGTTTGAGGTATCTAAGAACTATCTAATATGAACTTGAATGTCATTGATAATATCATATCAGATGTGAGCATCGTGGGGTGTCTAGGTTCCCATGGTAGCTACTATAAATATATCAATCAGTGTGAGGTTGAAGATGATGGACAGGAAAGAATACTTCTGGGTCTCCTGCCGAGTCATTCCCTGGACCTTAGACTGACCCTATAGCAGTCATGTTTGATGTACCTGCTCTCACTGTTCATTATTTAACTGTTGGAAACCGGATTTATACATATTGTATTTACACACCAAAAATACAGTTTTGCAGTTGCATCTAGGAGCGGACCCAGCGTCTGCTACGCCAAAGGATCGGATCAAGCTCATGCTTGCTGATGTCCTCAGACATTCGGGCCGACTAAATCCTTTGTTAGAGCTGAGGCTGGATCCGCACCTGGCATCCAACTCATTAAGACAAAAAATGCACAATAAATTTATTTAGTCGTCGAGCGGACCCAGCGTCTGCTATGCCAAAGGATCGGATCAAGCTCATGCTTGCCGATGTCCTCAGACATTCGGGCCGACTAAATCCTTTGTTAGAGCTCACGCTGGATTCGCACCTGGCATCCAACTCATTAAGACAAAAAAATGCACAATAAATTTATTTAGTTGTCGATCATAGCAGTCATTTTGATCACCATGATAACTTGCCGTCGGTCGACGATTCAACTTTCCTATTGATTCCTGCAATCACGTGATCATCGTGTTCACAACATGAAACTGAACATTTTCGCGCGCTTTTATTGTACATTCCATCTCGCCTAGCTGTACTCTCTCTCTTTGTGTCATTGACCCTAGAACCAAACACAAACATTTACACGAGATTCACCTCTCGTTATACGTTTAGAAGCTCAAGATCACCGAGGTCGTAAGCCCACTGTGGATCAACGGTAATGTGTTTTCATGCAAGTAAACACGGGTAGAGTTACATATCAGATAAATTCTACAGAGATTCCTCAACATTCTTGGTCTATGATAATGCTTCGATAATGACATTGGAGAGATATGGGGTCAATTTGTCTCCAGCAGAACTGATGATCAAGCTTGGCTGATGGGATGGTGTCTTGGAAGGAATGGATAGAGGCTAAAATGTCCTGAAATTTCCGAGAACATTGAGGTATAAATTATTTTACAATATCTTTAATCATAAACCGTAACAACAAAACTGCCGCACTGATTATTAAAAGTAAGATATCAATCATGATATCAGTTATTTATAACTTCTAAAATATGTCCTCTAAAATGAAGTAGAAGGAAAAAATATGTGTAAGAATATAGCCTAATTGGATGATTTACCGTGATACAGCCAATGGATCAAAATATAGCAATCCAAAACTGTGTGGAAATTTAACCGATGCCTGTTATCTCAAATCGCAATGAAAAAATCTATTCATGGCCTTCCACGTGCGAGTTTATGGGACATTTTTCAAAAAGGTTGAAGGCTTAAACAAATTTAATCCAGTAAATTCCACAAGATCAAAAAATAGGGCATTGAGACCAATTTAAACTAGCAAACATGGAGTGCATGTAGCTGTTATACGATAGTGATAAGTTTTACGGTTATACCAAGGTGAAACAAGCAATTACAATGTTCCGTGTCAACATTAATTTAGATGATGTTCCCTAAACGAAAATTCAATAGTACATGTATGCCCTCCTGGAAAAATCTTGCCCACAACATACATTACGACTGAAATGTTTAAAAATGAGAGGAGTCCATGCTTCTCTTGTTTTTAGAATTATTCTCTTTCTTGTTCTGTTATTTCACCTAAATAATTTTGACCTATCCAGAACTAGATCCATTTGGTTTCTATTAACAATTCCTAAACACAAAATGGATCAAAACATTTTCTGTTATTATTTTATTAGCTTTTGTGTACTTCCGCAAGCCATAATGAAATAATATGACGTAAGCGTACTATAAGAAAAAACATCCAATAGTACATAAACATAATTGGCGCTGTATCTATGGTGAATTATGATGCTCAATAAGGACTTTAATATACCTTCTAGTATCATTAACTGTCGTTTTGAACCATTTGATACCCCCAGGCCAGCCTATTTATCACTGAAGCATTAGAGAGAAATTACGCTCAAGATACCTATTATAAGATCAGGTAAATTGCCCTCAATCTTTGTCGGGGGAACTTTAGGAGCTTTCAAAGGAGACATGATGTCCAAATTAATCACCCATGTCAAGCTATATAACAACATGTGCTTATTCGATCATCATTATCAAAACATAATCATCCCTTTGGGCCGCCTTGGCAAGAACAAAATATTAGTAATTTGGCTGATCGGTCTCGCATTGTGGAAACATTTGAAGCATGTATCCGCAAAACAGATTTATATTTTACTTTCTTTAAAAAAAAATTAAATCTACTTTATTGCAAATAGTTCCCCCCCCCCCCTTTCTTAGTTGTTTCTTAATATCAGATTGTGCAATTGCATTCATTTATCAATTTATAGTAGATATTACTCATCACATTTTCCACACAAAAAATTCTCAAAACCATTTCTTCTGTTCATGTTACTAATGTGTTCTCATTTAATCCCAATTGGTGCAACATAATTCCTATCATTATTAAAGCAATATCCTAAGGACCTTGGAACAACTTTCGTCAGGATATTATAATCGACCCTTTGAACTCCTTTTTTGGAAGATCGACATTGTGATTTTGGTTACTCTACTTTCTTTATTTTGTTTGTACAATGATTATTAACATAAACAATCTATTCTTAATTCATGATATTCTACTACATATTTGAATCTGCTGGTGTATCAGTCATTAGTCCAGGACCTTAATGTTTACAAGTTTATAAAACTTGCCAAAAACTTCATTGATTAACTGAAATGAGATATGCCACACTCCAACATTTGACAACAGCGTATCGTTTTCATAAAAGGTGAAGCCAAAATGACAACAAGCAGCATTGCTACATGTCTACTGGCTGTTATACAACCTTGTGATCCAAGTTTGAATCCGCCACGCCTAAAGAATAATTCACATTGAACGCAGCGCACACCCACAATCTCTCTCACACAGCAAAGACATCACGCACCAAAATCCAGCAAGGATCCGAAGTGTTTTCCGCCACGCCAGTAAAAAATTCACGCACATTGAACGCAACACACACAAACTCACATAAAGACATCGCGCACACACTTTCAGTGAGCTCATCTACTACCGATTAGTTTTTCACCACAACACTAAGAAATTATACACATTGAACGCAGCGCACTCCCACTCAAACACACACTCACACACCGGCATCGCGCACACACACTTTCAATGAGCTATCCACTCAAACACACACTCACACACCGGCATCGCGCACACACGCTTTCAATGAGCTATCTACTACCGATGAGTTTTTCACAACACTAAGAAATCATACACATTGAACACAGCACACTCCTACTCAAACATACACTCACACACCGGCATCGCGCACACACACTTTCAATGGGCTATCTTCTATCGTGACAGTATTCCTCGAAACACAATGACAATGCTCAGCAGGAGCTCCAAAGCTATTTTATTGTAAGAAACATTTTGTTACCTAAATTGTCTGAACTCTGTCTGAACAAGAATGGAGACAACAAAATGGAAAATAAATTGAAGTGAGCATTGCCTTATTTTGTTTTATGAAATATTTTAAACAAGAGAGAAAGAGAGAGAGAGGGGAAAATAATTGGTCCATTTCTAAAAGGGTCATGTCAGCCTCAATCCTTTTTTGAAGGCATCACCTTGCACCACGATGCAGTTCAAGCTAGTAGTATGATATAAATATCACCATTTAGTAGTGATTTGTGATGACCGATGAGCTGCATATTGGGAACAAGAACGGTCAAATTCCAGGTATAGTATCAGTGAACTATTATTGTGAATAAAGCTCAGTCATGAACGCCATGTCTTGTTAGTTAGCACGTGTTCCTTGTACGCATTGAACATAAATACTTCTCAAAGTAAAAAAAAAAAAAAGGAAAAAGGAAAAAGGGGAAAAAGAATGTTGAATTCACACTTTAAAAGAAATTAACGTTTAAGTAAAGTGACAATCCCCCCTCCCACACCTGTCGCGTGGGAAAACATCTGCCCGGACTACTGCCAGTTTGTGATATAAACGAGAATCGATCTCTTATGATTTCAAAATGTGTTTTGGACGATCTCAACTAACCAATATGACTTGCACTTTTCTTACTCATGTAAGCTAACATTGTCTACTCGCAATTCGAGGCAAACTTTGTAATTGTCGTTGTGTTCTGAATGGCACAAATTGTATAGCTTCTGGCTCAATCGTGCAAGCGTATGCCTACGGTATATTATTATCTTCGAAGATTAGCAGATTTTATTAGAATATTCGTTTATTTTTTAATCCTTTGAATAAAGTGAGGACCTTCAATAGTTTTCATATTATGTAAAAAATACCAAACTGTGGGGTGATTCACTAAGATTTAAAATCAATCCCAACCATGGACCTATGGAACTATAACATGGCTATTGATCCTAAAATTCATTTTATCCCAGTTAGGATCGATTTTAGCTATTAGTGAATCACCCCCAGGTCATTTTTTAATAGGGCCCTACCTCTTTCATAATCTGCATTGTAAATTAATGTAAATTGCAAGATGAACATAACAAAATCCTAAAGCTTTTAATATTCAAGATTTTTCTTTTCAAACATAGCTCAGATACAAACCAAAAATTTACAGAGTCATCACAATATTAAGCAATTTGCTCGGAAAGGATCGGTAAGAGTTTCATATTGGTTAAATGATCATCGTTTACGTAAATGGATGACGAATGGTTTTCTGTAAACGTAAATGACGGCTTAACATCTACACATGTAATGATCAAAACGATGCGCTAAAGAAGTCACTTGAAATGCTGAACCACTCCAGGGAATTCTTAGAGTGATATCCTTTTTACCAAACTAACCACAACATCATTCAGTGAGTATTTCATTGAACTTTGCATGTGACTTCTCCTCTTCAATGATCAAGCATAAAATGTAGAGCATCTCCAAAGCTCGCAATAGACAGAGAGGAATGTTTGATTCTATCCACAATACTTCATTTCGGCCATGGGACAAAGAAGAAATGAAAATTCCATGTATAGCATGTATAAAAGATAACATGACTGGTGCACTAACGCACAATTTATTAAACTTTTGGCTGGACACTGTCCTGAAGTGGTTTATAGAATTAACACCTTAATCTGCTTTCATCATTTATTAAGACCAATGTACGTCAAATATATTAAATATTTTACTAGCCAAGTTCGTGGGACCTTTTGATCTAGCATCATAATCCTCTCCACAAACTCTGGCCAAACTTCATTTGGTATAATTAGTGTAGGCGTTCTCCTCAAACTCCCAAATTCACTTATTTTCTCCCTTATATTTCAGGGGGAGGTAGGATCGAATAATATACAAAATATAAATTCAATTGCAGCTGTCTATTGCAGAGCGAACATTTTGATAGAACTGTCTAGGATTATCGTTAATTACGTACGAATATCTTCTAATCATAGATTGTCGACTATGATTCATGTACCGACAGGTAGGCCGTGTAGATATTGGTTTCTTTTCTTGGCAAGAATGGTTAATATTAATAACCAAAAATGAAGTAAATACAGACACCCAAACTCAAGCCAGATTTCATCTCGCACAAGTGGTGTAGTCGTTCTACCAAAACTCCCGAATTTCCTGATCCCAAATGCGAGTTATTTTCTCCCTTATCTTTTTAAGGGGGAGGTAGGATAGAAATAATATTAAAGTAAAACATCAATTACAGTTTTCTTCTGCAGAGCGAACATTAGCAAGTAATTAAAGGATTGTCGTTAATTATGGCAAGCTCATAAGTAACGAATATATTTCACGTAATAACAGAGGCAATTATGGTGAAGTTTAAACTATATTTTCTCGAAATACGTATCGCACTGCACTATAAAGTGATATGACGGTTCGGATGAACGACAGCGAATATTGTATCTTCGTAGTGAAGAGTGCCGAAATGATATTTTTATCAATAACTCACCAACAGGTAGGCGATGCAGATAGTGGTTTCTGTTCTTGGCAAGAAACATTTTTAACTAAAAATGGAAAGAAGACAGACAAAGGATTAACATAGGTTTCTTTCCAAGAATGACATGATATGCGCTCCGACGTTTTCATATTCCAGAAAATAGTAATTAAGTCATTATCTAAGCAAACGAACTGGGGCTGGTAATGTTTTTTTGGCAGCCTTTGAGGGCTCGGATGTACGAGATATTGGCACTGACATTTCTTAATTCATGGCGATTCTTTTAAAACACGTGGATAGAAGAGTTCCAGGAAATGGCTTGTTATTCACATTTTCATTCATGAACATCAACTGTACCTGATGTAATGTAATAATCATGTAGGATGATATGTGCATTGAAAGGCATGTTCATCCACATGCATTATAGCTTCGATAAGATAAGGTGATATATAGTTTCATCATCTTATTAGACATATCATGAAACGAAATTTGACGAATACCTGACATACCAGAATACATTAAGTACAATTTTTAAATGTGGAAGCGTCGTGGTATAGTTGTTCTGACTCTCGCCTTTCAATCAGAGGGTCGCAGATTCGAATCCCAACCCGGCGTTAATTTCCTTCGGCAAGAAATTCATCCACAATTTGTTGCATTCGACCTAGGTGAGGTGAATGGGGACCTGGTAGGAATATTTATTCCTTGAAACGCAGCGTGCGTAAAAGCTGCACTGCTAAAGCCAGGGTAATTATGCTGCATAATTGTAGAGCGCTTAGAGACTTCTGATAAAGTAAGTGTTGGCGCTATACCGAGTGAGTCAAAAAAAAACTTTACACCTAGAAAAATGTCAATAAAAAGAAAACCAAATTATAAACCCAAATTATTTTACATATTCTGAAAGAGTAACTTCTCCCGCATCTTCTGGTACCGTTTTCGTGTGGTATGTCTTTACGCTTGGATGAACAGACGCATTGTTTGCGAACATGTCAATTTCGAATTGTGCCAGAATGGGAGTAAAATCAAAACAACAAAAAGCTAGAAAAAAGCAACTTCATCCTGATTAAAATAGCATAACTTTTAACGAAAATGTCTTCCGCTTAATAACTTGGCAGGGGTATTGTTTCACATACTGACTACATTTTGTACGAAAATGAGATAGATCTGTATAGTCAGGCATGAGTGAGCACACGTCAAAGACAAAATAATCACTTTTCAAAAGTATTAAGAGGACTTTTTTGGTCTGTCAGTGGTGTACTCATTCGTGCATTACTTCACGAGTCAATCTACTTTTCATACAAAATGTAGTCAATATGTGTAACAACACCCCTGCCAAGTTATTAAGCGGAAATTTTTGTTAAAAAGTTATGCTATTTTAATCAGGATAAGTTGCTTCTTTTCTAGCTTTTTGTTGTTTTGATTTTACTCCCATTCTGGCACAATTCGAAATTGACATGTTCGCAAACAATGCACGGTGTTCATCCAAGCGTTAAGACATACCACATAAAAATGGTACCAGAAGATGCGGAGGAGTTACTCTTTCAGAATATATAAAATAATTGGGTTTATAAATTGATTGTCTTTTTATTGACATTTTTCTAGGTGTAAAGTTTTTTTGACTCACTCGGTATAAGCAAGTATAATTATACAATTTAATTGGTTCACGCATTGTTTGATCTGTGTTGGTGTTGTTACAAAGCATGTACCACATTTCCTAAATTGTATATACATTAAGTTTGAAGTTCGAAACGAGATGGTGAATTATTCAGATTTCACAATAACACTCTGAGGATCAATATTTGAGAAGAACACTACTTTTTTATTTTTTATTTTGTTTTAAAATTCCTTTATAAAACCATGCTGGTAAACTTGGTTGCATAGTCATTGTTGGAAGAGAGTTATTTAAAACTTTTTTCCCTAGGCGAATTACTACAATCAACTTTCGCGGAATAAAGGCAATTTGGATTGTGTCATATGATGCTATATATTCACTATCTCATATGCCAAGTATAATATTTGTTTAAATAAAGAAATTCTGAAAAGGATATTCAATAGGCGGAGTGACATTTTCCCCTATTAAAGTGTCCTCAGAGAGAAATATAGTTTCGAAAGCTTTCATTGAATTAGGCCTACTCTGAGTTTGCAAAAAAAAATTAAAATGTATCTATACTCTTTGACAAAACAAAGTCTACTTTAGAAAGATAAGACAAACGTTTGTTTATCACGTCAGAATGTAAGACGGAAGCTAGGTTAGACGGTAGGACAGTAATTCGGATGTGACAATCTTTTGTGAATGATTGTCTCAGAAAAGTATAGTTTTTGTACTTCTCCGCGGTGAAGGTAATCATACTCTCTGTTGATTGAGCTGAATGACTGATCGTTTTTTTTTTTTGTTTTTTTTCTCTCTCTTTTACAAAACGGATTGTCAAAATGACTTTATATACTGTCTACATACTTTGCCATTATTTATATTTCTCATTCTCTGAAGACCTGTCATACGCTTTATTCAATTATACAAACAATAATGATAACCAGAAATATAGAATGGGCAGATTGCATTGTGATACATGTTTATTCCTTGAACATACTAAAAACTACAGCTCGTAATAAATTGGGGATAATCAATATATATTTAATTCCTGTTTGGATGATTCAGTTTGCTAAAATTTCAATATATATATATATGTACCTATTTCGTCCTTAAGGCGCATTTCTTTGTTTCTCCTTTTCATATCGCCCTAACTAACCCTATCCCTAACCCTATAGAATTGGCGTTAAGGGATTATTCGCCTATAGAAAGTCGCTAAGGAATGCTGACTGATAAAGCTATTGTTCTCAGTTCCCTTAAGGCCCGTTTTAGTAAGAATATATATATATATATATATATATATATATTATATATTTTTTTTTTTTTTTTTAGGCAGATTTCAAATTCCTCAAATACATCAATGAAATGAATGAGTGCGCCAACGAAATCTCAACTCTTGCTCTTGATTATTGTTAGCAGATGCTCGTGAGCCTGTTGATAACTAAATTATGTGCTTAGTGATGATGTTGCTCTTATAGACCTCACTTATTGCCATATTTAAAGATAAAAATATGTTTTGTAAAACATGTGCTTATCCAGGCTTAAATGACAAAGGATTGAAGCAAATTCAAGCGTGACTCGAACTTATTTGCAATACATTACTGCAAGTAGGCCTATATCCACAGATCATTTCATTAACCAAAAAATTATAATGAAAAAATTAAAAAAATAACAAGAAAAGACAAAAACAAGCACTTTAGAGTAAATTCATTTCGCATGTTTATTTACTAAAAACATCATTTCATTGATTTCATTCACAAAATTTTATTTCAGTAGCGGAAATGAAATCTGTAGCAATATTTGCTTTAAAATTTTCCAGGACTCTCAAGATTGTATTTCAAAAATGGTACATTTGCACCGACCATATCCAAAGCCCCAATTCATCTTTAACTTAAATCACCTTCTCCTGAAGCGGAGGTATTTTGTTTGTATTTGTTTACATTAGACACATGGCAACTTATGATATTCCATTCTGGAGTTTTTGAACTCTGGCACTGAATGGAAGACCTATTCCCACCATCTCCATCAGCACAATTACATCAAGAACTACCCTACTACCAATCCTAGTCGCTACCATTCATTCACAACGCTCCACATTCCAAGCAATTTACTCCGAAATTTGGTCCATTCGAAATTTGGATAACCCGGATGGGTTCAAACACTTTTTAACCCGTTGCATACGGGAACAAGTTGCATCAAAATCCAGTAGCAACTGGATGAGGTTGCCCAAATTTCACCAACTTTACGAAAAGTGGTTTGGTTGGTAAATGCAGAGAGAATTAAGGAGTTCAGTAGTTCCGGGGGCATTTCTTCAAATGACTTGTTGGACGTTTCATCCGACAAACTGTTATGAGCTACTGAAATGCTTAGCCTACATCTGATTGGCTGAGAGCAAATTTGTCGGATAAAATGTCCGACAAGTCCTTGATGAAATCCCCCCCCCCCAGTAAGAGTTGAACGTATCACATTCACGTTTCTGGTGGGGGGGGGGGCGTTTCATGAAAGGACTTGTCGGACGTTTTATCCGACAAACTGTTATAAGCTACCGAAATGCTTGCATCTGATTGGCTTAGAGCAAATTTGTAGGATAAAACGTCCGACAAGTCCTTTCATGAAACGCCCCCTGATATGAATAATGCTTTGGATTGAGACTTTTTTTATTTATCTTTTCTAATTTATTTATGAACGGTTGTGGCCCATTCGTCACCACCGTGCGCAATATCATCAGAACTTTTAACAACATGAACCATTCTAAAAACATGCAGCTTTAATATCTTTTGTTGACAGACAAGTAGGTTACCATGACAACTCAACATGATGGAGATATTGATAATCATCGTGGAATTTGCTATAAATTAAAGACATCATGCAGATCTAGATATTGTCAGATGATAGGAAATATACATCTGAACTTCATTCCGTCAAACCATCAAAATCACTTGACAAATTTATCAAATTCAAACCGATTAATCTCAAAATTGAAATCCCTGGTGCCCAAGGCGTCATCGCACTGTTCACTCTGGAAGTGAAACTTGGCATTGTGGCATTTGATGCGTGGGCTTGTACTTCTAACAAATCCGATGTTCTTTCAAATCGTATTCTTTTTAATTGGTAACAATGCCTTCTTCAGGATACTCCTCTGGTAATACAATACATGACTCAATAAGGTTTTATCTTTATCCCATCCTGTCCCGTGTTTTTATCTCCTTATATGTCTTGCGTCCATCTTTATGTTTTTGAGAAGTTAGACCTCACTTTACCGGTGTTGTATCCTGCCATTATGTTGATTAAAGAGAATTCCTTTGTTTTATCCAAAACATAATTGTAAACAACCTCAAGAGCAGGTGTTATGCTAATCTAGTATCTTCATAGGTTGTAACGGATGTGGGTAACAGGTAGTGCTTCAGCCTCTTCTACAATGACACCTCACCAATTCGGCAACATGCATGTGTCATGTTGTTTTTCCTAAAAGGGGAATCAAAACTATAAGGAACATGTGACCGCATTCTTACAATACCGAGCCAATACCAGAAAGTGTGGTAGCATGTTTAACAAGTCCGGAAATTATCTCATTTATGAATAAAACATATAATTGCTTAATTAACAGCTAGGTTAATTTACATATTATTACACACCCCAATAACGTAAATTCTCCACCAAAATATATGACTATGAGGATAAATAATTATCTAAGATAAAAAAAATTAAAAAAATAAATATATATATATATTTTTTTTTATATATTTATTTATATATATATTAAGAAAAACAAATGATTAAAAAATATACGGAAAACTAGGAACGGTAGAAACAGCAAGCGATAGATACGCAAGGATTATCCAGAAATTATCTTCTCTTAAGGTATAGATATTTATTCTAGGGATGATCTGTTTGGCATATATTCTACTTCGCACTTTAACAAAAACCAATTTCATGTCATGTTGTTGCATTTGTCACATTCCAATCAGAATAGTACTTATGATAACGTCTCCATAATCTTGTAATGTGTCAACATTTCCAGAAAGAGATGAGGGGACGATTTTGAATACTTGTAACTGCTCCTTGTATATAGATCCGCCCTATTTCCATTATACCGGCTTTCAACGCTCGTAACATTTTTCATTTGGTGATGTCAGATTTATCCTACCCGTCTGCTCCCAGTCGTAGTCCCTTGGATTTTAGTTGGAGGGTATTTAAAAATGCAATTTTGTTATTGGTTTTCCCATTTATTTTCGATGAATAAGGTCTAAAAGTGAATGTTTCGTATAATCGATTGCACATCAGTGATTATTGTGAAAAACATATTGAAGGTCACCTGTAATATTTGATTGCTACCTTATCGTGTACACTAGTATCCGAGAAACGCAGTCGATGACAAATATTTAGACGTACAATATTTGGAGGAGGATAAGGCGTGATAATTAGCTGATCAAGTACAGGGATTCCAGGGTATATTGAACAAGATTGACAAGGGAAGAGATTGGATCTATTGCTGCTATTGCTACCTAGGTGGAAAAAATATCCTCATTACGTAATAGGTATCTGACAGGTGTGTTAAAGTTTGTTGCAATTATAAAGGTGTTATCTCACCTGAGGAGACGCCTCCGAAGCTCCGAGACTCGGAAGACGCCAAAGAGACGTCTCGGAGCCGTCGCACAGACGGGGTAAATCTCGTTTTATCTGAACATGATCGATTTCCCGTGAGTCATGAGACGTCGCGGGGACTCAGGAGACGTCTTCGCGACATCTCCGAGACGGAGTTGCAAACTAGTCTCGAAATTACCTCATGGGAGGTGAGTGTGATATGAGAAAAGGAGTACCCAAGAAATACATCCATATTTGCCGGTGTGACAGCACTGTTGGTCAGGCGCGCGGTTCTTCACGCAGACAATAATTGCGAACACATCTTGGTATACCCCACATCTTGCACATGTGTCTGTGTGCTTGTGCGCGCGCGACGGGGTAGCAGATTTTTATTTTTATTGACATTTTGGAGGAGCATATAACTTTATTTCAACGATTTGTTTTGGTAAATCATAATGTAAGTTTACTACGAGAATCGCTTCTATAATTCAATATTGCCTTTACTATTTTGTTTAGATAAAGATTTCAAGATAAATAATCTAAGTTATCTTTGAGAATATATTCCAGAAGTCATTATTCACTTTAATATCACTGGACCAACTTGATGAACCCCGTTGACAGATGAATGGCATGTAAGAGGACCGTTTGAAATTTGACTGGGAATGATAACAAAATAATTAATAATTTAAATTTCATTCAATGTGTACTAATATACAAGATTGCTATGAACGAGGTACCAAACATGTTCAGGTGGGTCAACAGAACAGAAAATAGCAAAGATTTCAGTTAATTTCATGATCTAATTATCATGCCAACAGCTGAGCTTCTATAAATAGGGCATATTGATTTCTCCAGGAATCTGGATGTTACCGAACTCAAAGATGAGACATGGGTCAATCATCTAATAGAAATAAATTACACGATATTTCAAGGTGAAATCTGTTTGAAGTCATCAACGCAAAATTTATGACTACAAGATAAACGGACAGTGATTCTTGGTTCACATTAATATCAACATGAATTCACCTTTATTCTAATTGCGTGAACATGGCAGAGCATCTCCCTCCCTCTCTCTCTCGCTTTGTTTTGTTTGTTTGTTTGTTGTTGTTTTTTATATAGTAAAAAATAATCACTTTTCTTCTTACATATAAATTTAAAGAAAATTAAAAAGAAAATAAATATTAGAAAATGCTTTAAAAAAAATAACAGTAGAAGTTTTTTAAGTGTTTACTATTTCCTTTCCTAATTTGAATTTATAATCTTTTATCATTTTATTTTCTGTTTTTGTGAAACCTTAATTTATGTTTTTCGTTAATTAAAATGAAAACGTTCTGAGAAATTACTCTAGGAGTTTCACAAGACTAAAACTGTGTTTTACAACCGCCATTCAGACGCCTACCTTACATGGGACCAATGCTATCTTCGAAAGGCTTCAGATTATTAGTCTGAATGGCGTGGTGGGCCTCTAATAAGCAGAGTTTAGGGACTGTTGAATGATGTTTTGAAACCTTGCCAAATAAGGGATTTTCAATGAAAGCATTCCTGAAAGAAAAGCATTAACATTTACTTTTGTGTATCTGAATGGGTGTTTCTTTTGGCACATGATTGTTGGCTTGAAATAAGTTACTGTATCACCAAAAAAACAAAAAACAAAACAAAACAAAACAAAACAAAAAAAACATCATGGCAACTATACACCTTCATAAATATTATTCTGATGAAATTTAATTCAATTTGGATTATGATTAGGTGCTTATTAGGAAAAAAGGATCAATATGTTAAAAGATCCATGTAATTGCTGCAATCTTATGACAACATCTTTGCCAACATTAATTCGATAACATTTAATTACATCGGGGGCGCTGCCCAATGCAACTTAAATTATGTTTCTCTCTTTCTTCTTAATTCGAGCAAATTGAGTGCCCTTAAATCATTCCTGTACTAAAATCTTCGTCATCTCCCAAGAAAGCATACAACCTTCAATAATATACACACAATAGATTCAATCATACCTTCTTGTCTGTGAAAAAAAAAACAGACTAGGAAACTATATATTTTGAAGATCTCCGTCTGGTTGCTGTCATAAGCATTAAGGTTAAACGATGAATAATATTGATGATTAGGTGTCAGGTGTGAAAGATTAGTCAGCATAATCATAATGGTCAAACCGTCATACGAATTCTGTTTCCAAACACGTGCTAATTGATTTATTTGTCTCCACAAATCTTTTGTTTTTAATGATTTAATGTAGTTTTCCTTCCCAAGCAAGGATGCTTTTCTCACCATTTAGGCAACATTATTACATAATAGCTAGCAGAGGATATGTCATGTTAACAATGTTCAGCTAAATGCAAATCCCAAGAAGTATACATATATCAAGATAAATTTACAGCATTGTAAGGTTTAAATAGTATGACTGCCAAACAATTACAATACTCCGCATGAATGATTCAGTGATGATAACAAGATGATTTATGTTGGCTCGAAACGAATTGATGTGGTGCAATTCATGAATCCTTATAATGTTCCTTGGATGTGACTTAATCTGCAGGTCCCATGGTTCAAAGTTTGATAGTCTAAAAAAAAAAAATGATTTTTGAAAGTTTGATTGTGTAAAAATAAATAACTTCAATTCGAAGGCAATGGAGATATAAAGGGGATTTAGAAATGCATGCATCAGTGGCGGATTTAGGGGGGGGCCGAGGGGGCCGCGGCCCCCCCTATTGGCGGCGCAAAAAAAAAAAAAAAAAAAAAAGGAAAGAAAGAGAAAAAGAGGAGAAAAAGAAGGGAAGAAGGAAGGAGAAGGGGAAAAAGAGAGAGAGAGAAGATGAAACTTAAAAACAATAAGAAAAAATAGAGAGGAAAATGAAAGTAGGTCAGAGTTTTTCGCTCGCGCTTCGCGCTCGCACCTGATTAAATCGTATTTATGAGGATTACGAAAAGTCCTTACAATTTAAACTGTCGCTCTTCGCTCGGATTACTTTGTTTAGTAAATCAAATGGGCCTATGCATACCCACCCCAAGAAAAATAAAGAAACAATCTAACAAACAAAAACAAAAGCACATGGAATATCCCATTTTAGTCAATATACAGAATTTTCAACTTGCGCTTTGCGCTTGACTCTATTTGATGAGGTAATAAAATTTATCCTGTTTGTAAGCACATAGCGCTTAAAATGTAAAGGTCTGTGGTCAATTATATCAAAATATTTCAGCTTGCGCTTTGCGCTTGCATATTTTGTTTAATGAGATAAGTGTCCTTTTTTATGAGCATAGCACAATTTTTTTTTTTTTTTTTGAATAATGTACTGTTTTCAATTTGATATACCGACAATTTTCAGATCGCGCTTCACGCTCGCTTTATTTCTCAATAAGTTAGGCATATAGTGATTTTCAAAAGGATGAAAAAAACAGTATTGTTTCGTTTCAGGTTTAACATATAAAAAATGCTCGCGCTTCGCGCTCATTTTGTTTAATTAGATAATTATCCTCTTAAGCACAGCACAAAAAGAAATACTTAAAATGCACTGTTTTCAAGTTGTAATTATATAAACAATATAGCTCGCATTGTTTAATATATATTAAGATATATGTCTTTTTTTATAAGCATTAAAAAACTCTTTAAAAATGCATTGTTTTCAGCCTGACATATCTGAAATTTTCAGCTCGCGCTTCGCGCTCTCCTTGTTAAGTATCTTCTTAAAAAGCATAGCACAAAAAACTTTCAGTGCAGTGTTTTTAGGTTGATATATCTAAAATTTTCAGCTCGCGCTTCGCGCTCGCATTGTTTTAGTGAGATATGTATCTTCATTATAAGCATAGCATAAAAAACCTTTAAATGCACCGTTTTCATGTTGATATGTAAAAAATAATTCGGCTCGCGCTCGCATTGTCTAAAATATGTTTCTTCTTTATAAGCATGGCGTTAACAAACGCTTAAAATGCACTGTTTTCATGTTGATGTAGCAAAAATATTCGGCTCGCGCTTCGCGCTCGCATTGTTTAATAAAAAGTATCTTCTTAAAAAGCATAGCATAAAAAAAAAACTTTAAATGCATTGTTTTCAATTGATATATTATTTATCCAAAATTTTCGGCTCGCGCTTCGCGCTCGCATTGTTTAATGAGACATGTATCTTCTTTATAAACATGGCATAAAAAAAGCTTTAAATGCACTGTTTTCAGGTTGATACATCAACATTTTTCGGCTCGCGCTCGCATTGTATGAAATATGCATCTTCTTTATAAGCATGGCGTTAAAAAAACGCTTAAAATGCACTGTTTTTAGGTTGATATATCTAAAATTTTCAGCTCGCGCTTCGCGCTCACATTGCTTAATAAGATAATATATATCTTCCTTATAAACATAGCATAAAGACGCTTTAAAAATGCACTGTTTTCAGATTGATATATTATTATTATCAAAAATTTTCGGCTCGCGCTTCGCGCTCGTATTGTTTAATGAGATAAGTATCTTCTTAAAAAGCATAGCACAAAAAAAAAACTTTCAATGCAGTGTTTTTAGGTTGATATATCTAAAATTTTCAGCTCGCGCTTCGCGCTCGCATTGTTTTCGTGAGATAGTATATCTTCCTTATAAACATAGCATAAAAACGCTTAAAAATGCATTGTTTTCAGGTTGATATAATTTATTATCAAAAATTTTCGGCTCGCGCTTCGCGCTCGCATTGTTTAATAAGATAAATATATTTTTTAAAAAGCATAGCACAAAAAACTTTAAATGCACTTTTTTTCAGGTTGATATATCGAAAATTTTCAGCTCGTGCTTCGCGCTCGCATTGTTTAATGCTATAAGTACTTTCTTTATGAGCTTAGCATAAAATAAAACGCTTAAAATTCAATGTTTTCAGGTTGACATAGCAAAAATTTTCGGCTCGCGCTTCGCGCTCGCATGTTGATATAAAACATTGACTTGTTCATAAAAAAAAACCAAGACTAACTTAATTAAATGTCTATGGGCCTATAACAGCCACCCCCCCCCCCCCCCCCAGCGCTTAGCTTTTCAACCGCTGATCAAGGGAAATTTGGTGAAAAAAAATTCCGCCCCCCCTATTGGCGGATGCTGGATCCGCCCTGATGCCATACTATTTCAAAAACAAAACTTAACTTTTCGCTAAACTCTTTTTAAACTTTTAAACCACTTGCATCTTTATGCATTTGAACTTTCTTGAAACCAAGTTATCAAGTCTGATTTTGAGAGGGCTTCGTTTTGAGTGGGCTTGAACTCCTTTGTTTCGAAAATAGAGGATGAATGTCCAAGTTGAAGAATATTTTAAGAATGATATACATAGCATCATTTCTCCCCTTGGACAAGAAGTTGAAATTCTTTAAAGCATTATTCAACAAAGTTCTGGCAAACTGACAATGAATCAGAATATCGCTCGTCATCGTTCAAAGTTTGAAGCCGAGTCAATTTTATTTCAAAGGATGTAAAATTCAGGTACCCTCTCTTCCGATGCAGGTTGTTTCTCAGCACTCACTCAATTATATCGTCTGGAGCAGATTAAAGTGTGAAATTTGCAGATATCTATTAAGTGCATATCCATCTCCTTCCAACCCTTGCCAAAGATTCAGTGGATATATAGAATTGGATGATTGATACAAAATTTGTGCAGTCGGCAAATTTGTCATTTCTTCTTTTGACGCGATTGGCGTTTATGCAAACTTCTGTCAAGCTGTACGATCGATCCATAACGGGCGTATCGAAAGTCGTCGGTTGCCAGGGCAACGTCTGTCTGCCACCTATTAATATTCTTTATACTCCTTTAGTTCTCTTGTCTTCCATTTTATATATGTTTTCATATATTTTGCTTTATTTGAAATGAGTTCATTTCCCATGATCCATTAAAAGATAGTTCTCAATTAGGTACATTCCGTTTTGCTGGGGTTTTTTTTCTCACACATCCCATTTATCATTCTCTTCCTCTGTTTCTGCCTGTCATTCTATTATCTGCAATCATATAAATGAAATTAATTAAAGAGAGTACATACTGTCTATATTTTGGTTTTAAAAATGCAAAGCATTAGATAAATGTATAGCCATTGTCGTATAATTATGCCTTATCTATTCATCTTATACTACTTATATGTTACCTTTTTTCTTCTTCTTTTGAGTTAATTATGTTGCATGTTTTGCATTATGTTGATGATGATCCTAATTGTCACTACTTTATATAAATAAATATTGATTTGATTTGAATTTACAATTAATACCTATATATCATTATCACCTAACCTTTATGTTTCTCTGAATATACATTTATCAGGGTTTATGTAATTGCTATCTAAGTTCAAGTCTGTCTCGGTGAAATATACCTTTATTTATGTTTGTGTCCCTCTGTATGTGTGTTGTTTTGAACCCCCTTTCTCTGTCTCCCCTTCCCCTCCCCCTCCCCCTCCCCCCTCAGACTCTCGAAAGGCATTATACCATGTTCACTGTTTCGTCTACTCCTTCTAGCTCTGTCCTGTCTTCAGATCACAGCTGTTTAATCTGTTAGTACCTCGATGGCTGAGGCATGTCCATTCTCCATTCTTTACCCTGTTCTCTCATCGAGTAGCCGTACCCCCTTACGTTTTAGGGGTGACTTCATTTCCTTGGAGCTAAAGCCAGCAGACCTATGCGTCACCCATACCGATGTTATATCTGTCTATGATTATGGACTTCTTTCTAATAGGCACATCATTATGGTATAATCCATCTCCAAATCTAGATGTTAATTGCTGGAAGATTCCCAAAATCACAGCTAAAAAATAGATAAACATTGACTTATGTATTAAAGCCGTGTTATTAAAACCATTACTTCACACGCGACAAAATCGGGGGCTCTTTCCCGGTTGAAAAATGTGGAAATTCATATCTTTTTTCGATTGATCTTCCGTAAAATCGTTGAATTCGTTCACTTTCAAAAGGTTTCCTGAACCCTCGCCTTTCATTTTGGGTTTCTGATTTATTGTTTACTATTTGTGCAAACGCTGCAAACTTATCGTTGTAAATCTAAATTCTACGATTTGCTGAAAATACAAAATATCCTCAACTGATTATGAGGTTTGCTTTGTATGGCTAAAATTCATGTTTTAATATCAATCATTCATAACCGCCCACCACATCAATCTGCTTCCCGTTCTACTGCATTGAGCATCACAATACGATGTCCTACTTGTGGTTAAAGGGAATCCTATTGCCATCACTGTGCATTCATTTAGCAAAACTTAAGCCTTTCGAATAAATATTCAAAACAAATCATTCACTTCACACCTCATATGGACGTCATGAATGTTATTTCATTAATGCATGTCTTTGAATCCCATCATAATTTGCTATTTCTTTTTTTTTTCTTCATAAAATTTAAAACCGATAAGAAAACCGATAAGAAAAAAAGCACCATAGTTGATTACTCGAACCATTATGGCTAGATTCTTAAAACGATCATGCAGGTCTGTGAACTCCTTGTAGTCATAATTTTTAGAACCATTATTATTTCAACGCGACATACGGAAACCAGCCCCTTTCATTTTTGAATGCAACTGTCGCGTCAAATTGGCAATGTCCCTGGCTCGTGTAGAAAATACGTTTCTTGTTTTATTGAATCAGACAGATGCGTGGTTTAATAAGATGACGTTAAATGTTCAAAATAGATCGGTTCTGGAGGCGGTGGAGTGGTGAGTGATTTGTAACTTCTTCTAATAAACAACAATATAATAACAAAAGGTATTTATATTTTATTCTGTATCAAACGTTTTTTTTTTTTTTTTTTTTTTTTCTTTTTTTATTATTATTATTATTTCAATCGGAAATCAGTATCTTTGGTAATTTCTTCATCATGTATGACATCACCTCATAACAATCACGTGATACTGTTTGATTATTAGTCATTCTGGCCTACTTGGTCAGGGTTAAACATTTCATAGAACACTTATTTTATTAGAAGAAATGATAATATTGTTATGTTTTGTTTTGGTGTGGCAAATACATGGCTACTCGTTGCCCAATATGGGCCTACTTTACTTGAGGTGAATCGCCCCTTAGGTGAGCGGCAAGAGGCCAAATTTTGAGACTTTAATGCACCCGACTGGATTAAAGCAACAAGATACCTTATTTCAAAGGAAATTTTCTGAATTTTTCGAAAATGAGCATAAAAATTGCCGCATCTTGTAGCATCACCATGGAAACTAGCTTTGAATAGACCACGCCCATTTTTATGACAAAAATCATGATAATTAAAGTATGGGTCATTCACTTGGCCGTTTAAGAGTTTTGGACACTTGTTGGGTTTGCCCTATGTTAAAACCAATATAGATATAACTGAAAATTCCTCATTTACAATTCTATAAAAAATTAAAGTGAATTTAAAATCAATTTTGTTGCCTAGCAACCGATTTTTGCATAGCAACCATTTACCCGCGTGCAAAAATGTCGAAATTTCCTATTCCAAATGCAATTTCTATGTATTTAAAGTTAAAAAATCAAAATAATTCAGTTTTATTGCTGAAAATATGTTGATATGGATGGCAGAGGGATGACACAAAAGAAAAAAATCCATGTAAACAATGAATTGTAGCGCAAAATCTTTTCAAACAAACCCTTGTCATCATGAAAATATGTCAAATCTATGGTAAATCTGTATATATTCACTTGTATTTAACTCTATTCTGTATACACAGGGTTAAAAGGGTGCAAAATGAAGGTATATATTCAAAGAAACAAACCATGAAAACCATGTACCTTAGAAAATACTTCAAATATTACATTTCTATGCATCAATGGTGAACATTATGTTGCCTAGCAACCACTTTTTACCTAGCAACCATGTCTGTAAATCTTATTTAGAGCATTAAACCAGTTTGTACTGGTATATATTGAAAGAAACCAACCATAAATCCCTTAACCTTAGAAAAACTAATAAAGGACACATTTCTATGCAACCATGGTGAACATAATGTTGCCTAGCAACCACATTTTACTTAGCAACCATGTCTGTAAATCACATTTAGAGCTTTAAACCAGTTTAAACTTGCGTTATTTTGTTGTGGTTTTCTATAAATAGGACCCCAAAACATGCAAAAGATACAACCGTAACACTTTAATCTATTGTATCAAATTGATTGGAATTGTCATCCTTTGAAAAAACAACATTTTACCTAGCAACTACCCCTCTAGATCATGCTTAAAGCTTTTAACCAGTTTAAACTTAATATTATGTCAGTGTATTTTATTATCTAAATAGTAGTTGTTACCCTATGTATACTATTATTTATTTGATTGGAATCACGAAGTTTTGTTGTTGAGGAATTCGAAGTGATTTCCACAGCCACAACCTCATTTTGCCTAGCAACTGCACCTCTATGCCATGTTTAAATCTTTAAGGCAGTATAAACTTGGTTGTCTTGTCGGCATCTTTTATTATTTAAAGAGTAAGCACTATCCCTAAATTATATACTTTTGTCAGGTTAAAACCTCATATAATAAATTCACCTAGCAACCACATATCTATATCATGCCTGAAATTCTTTAAGCAGTTATTGGTTATTTAGTAGGCGTCTTGTTATTATTTACAGTAGTCCCTATACTTTATACATAACTATTTCTGCGGTGTTATAATCTCATTGGATAATTTGAGTGGAAATCCAACATTTTGGTGATGAAGAATTAACATTAAGATAAATAGTCTACTTAATTTTTTATTTTTTTTTAGCGTTTGAGCAGTTCCAGCAGTTTAAACTATGATTCTGTTGGTAATGTTTAATATTCTCTAAACAGTAAGCTCATACCCTAAATACTCCTACAGTAATATTTCTACTATCATATTAATTCAATTGGAATTTTTGTTGAAGAATTAGAAGGAATGTCCATATCAACAAATATATTTTACCCAGCAACAACAAACATATTTTATACAAATCACACAAATTTTGCCTGATAATATGGTCTGAAGTGGACGATCCTGACCGATGGTTCTAGAATATCTCCCCCAGAGGACAGCTGTCCCTAAAGGCGCGATCACATACCCAGTTCCGGGGCCTGGATGACGTATAGCATCAGTCGATTTCACAATTTTTGTATGAGCTGCACGCAATTCTTTTTCCATAGGATAGCTCCGGACCATTTAAAAATTTATTGCTTAAAATCGGCCTTGAACATAGACTAATATATCCTAGTTTGGTTCATTTAAATTAGGAATTTCGATTTCGGTATCAGCAATAACAGCCGAGTGGTATGAAGCACAGACTCTCATTCAGAGGACTCGAGCTTGATCCCCTAGAATTTTTTCCATTTTTTTTTTTAAATTAAATTTTGTTGCTCTAAATATAAATGAATAAATTAGACTATCCATAAAACTTATAGTTGAAAGACAAATTTGATAAAAAGCACATTTTTATTTGAAAACCTATTTAATTTCCAGTATTAGGTGAAATAATGGGAAATGTTATTAGATGCTTATAGGCCTATGTAAGCAAACCTGTTCGACAAAACATCTGAATATACCAAAGTGGTCTTTCCTACGACAGACCCCCCCCCCTTCCCCGCCCCTTAAAAAAATCAAATAACAATAATAATAATAATAATAATAATAATAAATTAATGAACAAATAAATTAGCAGGACATAGTTTAGCTTGTACATAATGATCAGGAGCCTTTAAGGGGCCCTGGCGGGGGCAGGAGAGTCGCACGGAAGCGGTATCGAAAGAGGCCCATCGATATTTTATTTCGAGAACTGACTGAAAAAACGGACGGAGCCCGTTCGATTACCGGCAGCGACCCGTCGGGCTACCGGTAGGACCCCGCTCGGGTCCTTTTAGTGACTCAACGGGTTTTCTACGGCCTACCGGGTTCAGAAAAACACCAGGAAAATTGAGAGCATGCAGTCGGTCTTCCCGGCTCCCCTACATTTATAGCATGACTACTGGAAAATTTCGTGCACATAAAATCGTAAGGGAGCCGGCTGGGAACCCCGCTCGCAAGTCTACAGAGGTAAAGCTCCTCGCAAGCAGCTGGCAACCAAGGCTGCCAGGAAGAGTGCCCCAGCCACCGGAGGAGTGAAGAAACCGCTACAGGCCTGGCACAGTAGCACTGAGAGAGATTTCGTCGCTACCAGAAGAGCACCGAACTTCTAATCCGAAAGCTACCATTTCAGATTAGAAGTTCGGTGCTCTTCTGGTAGCGATGTTATCGTTAAAATGTATTTTCCTACTCACCGTACGGGCCCCAGGATCAAAGATTTAGGGGTAAAGGGATATAGACAATAGCCGGCCTCTGTCAAAGTCGCTCTTGGGGTAAATCTCATGCGGAAGAAAGCAGAAAAGTTATAAAACGACTGATTTCCCTCGCCGTACGGGCCCCAAGCACGAACTATGATTGAGGCATAAGACAAATCCCACTTGACAACTTTCACTTAGGACAACTCCCATGGAGGACATGGTTCCCCAGAGGACAACTACCCCGATTAAATCTAATCTGGAGGACAAGTCCCCAAGAGGACAAGTCCCCCAAGTATAACTTCCCCGGTAGACAACTACCAGGAGGACAATTCCCCAATACAATACCTCCAGAGAACAATACCCCGATGGACAACTCCTCCAGAGGACAATACCTCTGATGGACAACTACCACGGAAAACAACTCCTCTGGAGAACAATTCCCCCGAGGGACAACTCCCTGGAGGACAAACCCCCTGGAGAACAATTGCCCTGATGGACAACGTCTCCAGAGGATAATTCCCCTATGGACAACTCCTCCAGAGGCAATACCTTTGATGAACAACTACCACTGAGAACAACTCCTCTGGAGGACATTTCCCTGATAGGCAACTCCCTGCAGGACAAATCCTCTGGAGGTCATCAGCCCTGATGGACAACTCCTCCAGAGGATAATTCCCCAATTGGCAATCTTCCGGAGGACGAATTCCCTGGAGAACAACTGCCGTGATGGACAATTCCCAAAAAGGACATTTCCCCATGAAATGACTAACCGTATTGGTGGCCGGAATGCAGCAAGATTGTTATGACCACGACCAGAGGAACTGTACAATTTCCCTTTCTCTCTCTCTTCTAAGCAGACCTGAGTAAAGAGTGTCCAAGGTTAATGTCCTCTCGAACTTGATGAGTAGTAGAAGGCAAAGTTGAGAAATGAAGGATGATATTCGGAAAATGCTACAAATTTGTTATGTTCTTGAGTGTACTTCAAAACTGAGAACAAAAGGATGATTTTTTTTTTTTAATAATTAGCAACTATGCCACAAATCACCATCCCTATCCCTGTTTGTCATCCCTGAGGGGCTCCTCACGGAGAACAGTAATTAGAAGCACTAGAATAATCCATTACATGTATATTACAAGGGAAAAAGAAAGGGCTGGCATGAAATAAATATTTTGTCCTTAAAGCATTTAGAGTGAGGTGAGATGTCCTATAGGGGTTATCCTCTAGGGGAGTTTTCCTTCGGGGGACCTGTCCTCCGGGGAGTTTCCTCCTGGGGAGTTTCCTCCTGGGGAGTTGTCCTCTGGAAGGATTTGTCCTCTGGAGGGACTTGTCCTCTGAGGGAGCTGTCCTTTGGGGGAGCTGTCCTTTGGGGGAGTTATGCACCAGGGGAACCGTCTGCAGGGGAGCTGTCACCAGTATGACCAAGGGAGTTGTCGGGAGGGGGTCCTTCCCTGTTATTCTCTGGGAGACATGTCCTGATACAGTCTTCTGTAGCTTCTACGTTGCATACATATTATGCTAAACCTGTTATCACACATTGAGATTAGCTTCATTGAGTTTAAGTGGTTCATAATCATGTTAAAAGATAGAGAAATATGTGTAAAAACCAGCTCAAGCACGTGGACTTTAAATTTCTTCAAATTTTAACAGAACCAGATGCAATGATCGGGATAGCCTGGGTTGGGGAGCCCCACACAAGATGAGTAATGTCTAGAAATCTACCCTTATAAGGATGGCATATTGTCATGCTTGGACAACACTTTGCGAATACTACAGAATTTGTACATGTACTGAAGCTAAGGTCTCAGTGGTCACAACCATCTTTTATTCATAACCATAAACATCAAGAAACATCTTTTATTTATAAGCATCCTACATGAGATCTAATGGCCGTCATGATGTTGGGGTTTTTGGGGATTGAAATAAGGTTCAGTCCTATACGGCTAATCGAGAGAGTGTTGTCTAACTTCACCCCTATCGGTAGCTTTCTATCAAATAGCATACTTGGTGTAACCCATTTACGCAACCCCAGATTTCTTCTAATGGTGATTGAAGTCTTGGATTTCAAATAAGGATAATCGCATTTGATAATAATCATCCCCATGTGCAGAATGTAAGATGTAGACCTACATGTATCACTCTCAGTCAGGATCGTCCACTTCATGACTTAAGACCATATGTCCGGGCGAAAATGAAATATGTTTTTTATTGCTATTTTATAGGTAAAATATGGTTGATGCTATGGAAATTCCTTCTAATATTTCAGCAACAAAAAGTGGCAACTCCTATAAAGTCAATATGATACGAGGTGATAATATCACTTTAAGAATAGGGCCTATTTGGGGTTTGAGCCTACTTTTTCTAAGAGAATAAAAGTTGCCTACAGAATAATCCAGTTTAAAGTTTAAACTGCTTAAAAGCTTTATGATATAGAGGTGTAGTTGCTATGTGAAATATTAATTTTAAAGCAAGAGCGAACTAACCAACACTCTCACTGACTGTGTGTTATAAATAGCTACACTGTTAAAAATTGCTGTAGCTTCTTACAGTAAATTACTGGCAACTCTGTTGCACGGTAATGTACTGTAATTGTCTCTTAAAGTAATCTACTTTCAATGGTAAATTACTATAAATTCCCACAAGATACAGGAAACTACCATCAAATATACTGTTATTTACTGTGCAACAGAGTTGCCAGTAATTTATTGTAAAAGCTACAGCAATTTTTAACAGCGTATGCCCTTTGAGATACCTATCAATAATACAGTATATAAATGAAATTGGGGAACTAAAATGTTTTGAGGGGAATAGTATATGTTTTGTTAATTGGTAACATAATTAATTCAATTAAAAATGTTGCAATTCCATTAAAATTGGAAAAGTGAGATTATAACACCACAGAAATATATAAGGCCTAGTATTTAAAAAAAAGACTCTCACAAAATAACCAAGTTTTAACTGCTTAGAGGGTGTAGATAATGTGTTCTTGCTCAGTAAATTTCTAATTCTTAAACAACAAAATTTGCAACTCCAACCAATTCATTATATGACATTCTAACACTACAAAATTAGATATGAATTAGGGATACATGTAGGTTTTACTGTTTGAATGATAAAAGACACCAATGAAATAACCAAGTTTATACTACTTCAAAGCTTTAAACATAGCATAGAGGTGCGGTTGCTAAGCAAAATGTTGTTGTTGCTATGGAAATAACTTCTAATTCCTCAACAATTACCAAACATCATGATTCCAATCAAATGAATAGCACTATAGAGTACCACCTACTATTCAAATAATAAAAGATATTGACGGAATATTAAGTTTAAACTGCTTTAAAGCTTTGAGCATGATCTAGAGGGGAGGTTGCTAGGTAAAATGCTGTTGTTGCTATGGAAATTTCCTCTGCATCTTCAAAGAATAACAATATCAATGAATTTTATTAAAGTATTACAGTTCCAAGTGTCTTTTTGAGTCCTGTTTATAGAAATCCCAACAAAATAACCCAAGTTCAAACTGGTTTTAAGCTGTAAATACGATTTACAGACATGGTTGCTAGGTGAAATGTGGTTGCTAGGCAACATAATATTCACCATGGATACTTAGAAATATGTCATGTTTGAGATATTTCTAAGGTAAAAGTTTTTATGGTTGTTTATTACAATATATACCCGTTCTAACTGGTTTTAAGCTCTAAATACGATTTACCGACATGGTTGCTAGGTAAAAAGTGGTTGCTAGGCAACATATTGTTTACCATCGATGCTTAGAAATATGTCATATTTGAAGTATTTCCTAAGGTAAAGAGTTTTATGGTTGGTTTCTTTCAATATATGCCTTCATTTGGCAACCTTTTATCCATGTGTATACAAATATTGTTAAATACAGTTGAATATATAGAGATTTACCACAGTTTTGTCATATTTCCCTGATGACAGGGGTTTGGTTAGGTGATGTTTAACAAAATTTTGCATTGCAATTCATTCTTTATATGATATTTTTCTTTTTGTGTCATCCCTCTACAATCAATATCAACATATTTCAACCTTGAAACCAAATTAGTTTGATTTTGTCACTTTAAATGAATAGAAAATCCATTTGGAATTGGAAAATTCAACATTTGAGCAAGTGGGTAAATGGTTGCTAAGCAAAAATCTGTTGCTAGGCAACAAAATTGATTTTGAATTTACTTCAATTTTGTATAAAATTGTAATTGAGCAATTTTCAGCTATATCTATGGTGGTTTCAACATAGGACAAGCCCCAAAAATGTCCAAAACTCTTAATCGGCCAATTGAATGACCCGTAATTTAATATTCATAAATTTTGTCATAAAAATGGGCGTGCCTATTCGAAGCTAGTTTCCATGGTGATGCTACAAGATGCCGAACTTTTATGCTCATTTTCGAAAATTCAGAAAATTTCCTTGAAAATAAGGTATCTTGTTGCTTTAATCCAGTCGGGTGCATTAAAGTACAAGAAATAAGCCTCTTTGGGGATTTCGCCGCTCACCTACCTTGACCCCCCCCTCCCCTCCCTATCCCTTTCATTTCGGGTTGTCATGGAAGGATGCACGTTTTTATTTGGTGTCTAGATGATGATAAATTTCTCTCTCTCTCTCTCTTTCGTTGTTTTGTTGTTGTTGTTGTTGTTGTTGTTGTTGTTTTTTGTGTTGTTTTTTTTTGTAGTTTTTATTTTATTTTTTTATTTATTTATTTATTTTTATATTTTTTGTGGGTGGTGGGGTTGTTTGGGGATTCTTGGGGGCTTCATGGACTTGTATTGTTCGAATGACATGCTTTCAAAGTTCAATATTTTAAAGATTTGATTTGAAACAATGTCTCAGAATACTACATGGGATAATAACAACCAAAATCTTGTCGTGCTTCAGTGTTATGGCGCGTGTCTATGTCAAGCTGGGGCACGTGCTGTGCGCATTATTGCAAGGTGGCCATATCCTACAAACAAGGTCAAGTTAGTTACCATTGCATATTGGAAAACATACTGCAATAAAAATTGGATCAATTTTTTTGTTATTCGTGGCCCTGTTGATACCCATGAGCAATTGTTTTTATTTTTCTTATCACCGATCTCTCACCATTCACCCCCAAACACTATCTACATATACACTCCTACTCATTACTCATCATGCTCATACCACATTCTACTCTGCGATTTTTAAGGAGGTGTTAAAAAAAAAAAAAAAAAAAAAAAAAAAAAGTTGTCTTACATTTTTCTTTAGTATTAATTTATACACTGTCAAACAAAAAATGATATGCTCCGTTGTAATTATTCCATGATTTTCTTACGTAAATTTAACTTTAAAAAGACAACATTAAAATTAAAACATTCAAATGAAGTCTTACTTTCTCAAAATCTAAGTGTCGTTGAATTTACTCATTTTTTTAAAGGTACAATATACATTTAGGAAAATTTAAGTAATTCTAACTTGCTTTGATTAAGTAAATTTAACTTCAATTAAGCATATTTCTTTTAAATACGTTCAAAATTTTAGATAACTATCACATATATTTGTGCTTGAAATTGTTTTTGATTAGGGTGAGTAAAAAAGTTTAATTTTTTTGTTGAAGCAAAGAAAGAGCAACATTAAACAGCAACTCGATTGAAAAACCTTTTTTAGGTTTTATGAAAAAGTTCTCACTGTTTTATTTGTTAGGATGCACTGCTTGACATATAAATATAAATGCCAGTGCCTTCTCAATTAGAGGTAAGTGACAAAAATGAAGTCTGATATTTGGTTTAAACACGTCTAGGTTGAAATTATCTCAGTGGACTTTCGTGCTTAGAAAGTCCCCTCTCCCACTTTTTTTTTTTTTTTTTTTAATAATTCTTTTACTCAGTTGAATTAAGTTTTATTCAATTGAATCAAGTAATAATAACTTCATATTATTTTATTCATTTCTATTTATAGGTTTCTATAAGAATAAAAGAAAATCGAAATTATACAATTTTTAAAACATATACTAGTAACGAATACTTTGAATAAAATATTATATTTATAACATCATATTCAAATAACGGGGAACGCAACAAAATCGGGCCTACTAGAAGATTTAAACAAAGTCCACCGATGTGTGTGACGCATTCTCCCAACAACATTGGTTTTCTGGTCTTTCCCCAGGGAATAATGGAAAATATGGAATAATTCTATCAGATAGCACCAAGCATCAGTAACTCTCAGTATTGGGACTAACACGGTTTCGGGTTAGGTTCATGCAGTTCACGAGACACCGGTCTTTCCGAACATCATACAATAATTCCTGGTAATACCTTAAAAAAAGTACAAAATGATTTCATCTATTTATCATCAAGATATATCTTTTGACTATTGTGTGGGTTAATACAAGGTCGTACATCAGACAGACGTGCGAAGGTGGATTCGCTCATCAAGTAACGATAAAACATAACTGAGAAATGAAAGTATCCGTTTATATTAACCAAATCCGGAATTGTATTCGTCTACCAGGTTTCGGAGAAATTGTATTACTTTTGGTGAGACGGAAATATAGTATGACTTCATTATGTCTCAGACGTGTGATATGTGGAATATTTGAGGTGGTATACGTGGTGGTGATATGGGAATAAGATCAGGGGTGTATAAACCATATGTATAGGCGTGCCAAGAAAAAGACAAACAAGTAATGAGTATCCTGATAATATCGAATTATTAAAAAAAAAAAGAATTCATTATAATGTCTGTATTCGAATGTAAATTGTTCCCTTTGAAATTAGTTTTTGATTATATTCATTTTTTAATAAATTAAGAAGCTTTAAAGATGTTTCAAAACACCATGTATGCCCTACGTACATAATTTATTATGGGACTGAGTTACCCTTAATTTTCTGCTGGGCAGTATATGATTAGACGAAAATCTACCACACACGACAGTCCTAATTGCTAAACTGAAACATCGCAGACAAAAGAACTTGTCTCCCGGAGGTAAATTAAGTGTTTGTATTTTTTGTATACAAATATAACGGCATATTTTGAGTGACTTGTCTAGCAGATCAGCTAGTCAAAAAACGAGGTCATACGAAGACAATTAAATTACGATTAATGTCCATTTGTCATCCTTCTTACACCTTCACCCGAATAAAAGGTCGTATGTCATTTAAGCGGAACTCGGTGCTTATACTATCCCTCGCTATTTAGAGCAAAATCACCGCTTCTGAGACTTATGAGAAATGCTGCTTGTGGATATGCTTTACTTAATGGATGAATTATGACGCTGTCTGAAATATCTTTAGACTTTCTTCATGATTGGACATGACACTAATTGACAGGGTCTCGTGCATTGAAGCAAGGTCGATGTCCAACACTTCAATTTGCAGACTAACCATACTAACTGTAAAAACTCAAATAGTTCCTTACCTTCTTATGTGCATCAACCTAATATTAGGAATTAAGAAATGGCTAGGCTATATTTTGCTGTGAGTTACTGTTTTGATGTAGGGGCTTTATTGCCTTTAATTTCTGCTCAGGCACCTTTGGTATGATCATGTATACGGACCGGTACATTTACTTTGTGCCGTAACTTCGACAGTGGTGAAGTTGTAAGGAAACTCGTTGTTGCAAATAATTATTACCAACAATGTTTGACATTGTCAGACATAATGTTCCAGACACCTGAAAAACCTAAATTTGTTTCCTCTACGTCACCGACGAGATTTGGTCTGCTGCCAAAATGCTCAAATGAAACCAAACGCTTTTCGTTTCCATGGTGATATTCTTTTATGTCTGACCCTGTTACAGTTACAATTGTTGGTTTCAATTTTGTAAGAAGGAATGATGACACCTGTTTAGAAACACACATAATGGAATGGTTGGATTGTTTAAGGACCTAATTGGTATTTCCCTAAATAAACGATTAAAAGTACATAAGGCAAGCGCTTCTTAACAGTCTTGTTTCTAGAGTCTATTCATGAAAACAATACTTATACTTACAATTATGTATTTTTTATCTATAGAATTTTAAAAACGTTCACAATGAACTTTGATGGAGAGGGAGTGAGGGAGAGGAATGATACAGTAATTGCGTTTGCCCTGGGTCAAAACTTATCAACTTGGGATTTCTTTATGAAACTGATATCAACCTTTAAAAGTGCATGGGTTTCACTTCATATTTCTCCAAAGTCTCAATGAGTACCTCAGGCAATTCAATTAGCACAGATATCATTACTCACAGACCTACAAAAAACATATCAATAACATTATGACAAGTCGTCTGAATTTATATAATCATTCTTTAATCCGATTTGTTTATTATACTACATGTATTTTTGTTCCGTGACTGGCTCATTTATTGTGCTACTTTCTTCTCAAAAGGGCTATTATTCAGGTGTCGAAGAAATGGAGAAAATGTAGCCTCAAAAAATAAAATACCTCATTATTCGCGTACGATATTTGTGAATGGGGAACCAGGTAGACAGCTTTTTTTAAGACATCACATTTTGACAAGCGTATATATGAGAATAAATATTCGTGTGTGGGCCTACAATGTGGGACTGTTTATTCCATGTTGCTCAGGGGCTCTAATCTTCTATTTTCTTTCTTGAAAATAAGCCGCCTTTTGTCCAAAAATCATTCGGAAGACGTACTTTAAGGCATTCGCAGGAATAAAAATTCGAGATGTGACTTTATCAATGACATATCAATGCAACTAGTATGGAAAATAAGATTATCATTGCAAGATCAATACCACTTCAAGACGCCACAGTAATGAGATTAAGACGTTTACAGACTTTCTTTCAATTCTAATAAATTCGGAATCTGAAAATGAGACAAAAAGTTCAGGACAATTGCTTTTATGTTCCATGATTGGCTGCCATTTACTTTGTTATCGAAAAGCCAAATGACCTACTTTACATTCCATGAGGTGGCACATTTCTATTCATCGGTGTTATTCCTTTATCATTTCTTCGACAACAGACTCGCGCTTATATTTTATAATTTGGTTTTTATGTTAAGGAAATAAGAAAAGGAGTAATACACGCCCTAAGGCTGCACTAAATGTATCGAAATATTGCCCTGCCGAAAATTGGTTAATTGTGCTTCTGATCAAACTTCCTCAAAATTTATTATAGTGATACATTCCTGTGTGGAAGGACTGCTTCTCAGGACTTTAAGTGTGAAAGTTGAAGGTTACTTTGCTTTTTAGCTGCCAACTGGTAAAATAAATCGCATTCAAGATCTAATCTGAAAAAAGGATTCCATTCAAATAAGAATAAAACTTTAATGGCCCTTTTATTCCAGTGTATATAGTGGATGATTGAGTTTAGGATTTGCTCGATTATCAGGTAAACATTTCTCGAGGACAATTACCATTCTAACGGGTGGCACCAACCCTGAAAAAAAAGTAAACCCCATTGGCATATTTCAACATTATACTCATATCTCACAGCACACTAAAAAAGGCGCTTAGAAACACCAAGGTGGATATAATGTAGGGCCTATAAGCGCTATATAAAATGTAACTATTGTTATTATTATCATGACAAAATGAACATTATATTCTTCCACTGTGCCACACCCCTCCGCCACGTTTCTTTCAACACTGAATTAAATTAAATTCAATTTATTTTCCAAAGCATAAAAGATAGTGACAAAACATAGAATGATACAATATTAAAAACAAACATTTAGAATACAAACAAAAACAGGACATGATACAAAGTAAAATGAGATTAGCTTTGGAGGTTGCAGCCAGAAAGAAACATTCCTTCGTATTCGCATTCATCTTTAATATACTTATACAACCTTTACAAAAATGTACTATATTTTTCCATATATCTATTTTTTTCTATATTTCCAGATATATTTATTATGAATTTGGGCTTGAAACAAGAACAGCTTTGTGTGGAATGCAAACGTCGTTGTGAGGAACTGATTTTGTGGAGCGTTACACTAAGAATCAAACTCGAATTTTGACACCTTGCCTGAATGAAAAAGCTGCGGGATACTCTCTTTGTCATTTCTCATTAAAGTGTCAATGTAAACGTTGCGATTCTTCTTCACCAAATATCAAATACCAGTCAACCCATAATACATATATTGAGTTCGACTAAATAATTATAATATCATGGAGATGTTCTATATTTTTCTTATATTGTATATCAACCATGTCATTTGCCCTTGCAGGTCTTAGATGATTATAAGATCATTTTTACATGTAAATTTGCTGCCCCCTTCCTTTGAGATACAACAAAAGTTTCATACATCTACACAATGCTCAAGGAATGGAGGGATATCACAGCTCACTATTCATTGCAGCCATTCCTTTAAAACAAGTAAACTATAGTTCAGCCACTTTTAGATTATATGAGTTAAATTCATCATGTATTATCAAAAACATAATATATCAACCAATCCATTTCTCTGATATCATGAACGTAAGTAATTTTTCTTTGGGGTGCTACTGCTAGCAGGGTAAACCAATGAAATAACATATTTTGCCCAAGAACAGAATAGAAAACACTTTTGCCATAAATCATGAACGTAAGTCGTTTTTCTTTGAGATGCAGGGTAAACCAATGAAATAGCACATTTTGCGTAAGAATATAACAGAAAACAAACTTTTGCTAAAAAATCACAGATGACGAAAAGCCAGTAATAATGAATCCCCAAGATTACATTCAACATTCACTGTGCATGTCTGTTCTGAGTGTATTTGCCAAGAAGTCTGGTGAATTATTCATTGAATCTAAACAAGAGGCGGGATTGTCCTTGCTAACATAAAGCAACACTCTTGTTTATGACCAGCTATCATTTATCAAATATTTATGAAGGCAGCCTTCACTGAGATTATCAGACAGTTATGGTGTTGTAAGTATAATGTAGATATAATCCCTATTTATTATGTCGACTGTAATGATAAATGGACCCCATCTACAATACTACATGTATCTTCCCCCTTCTCTAGCTCTCCATATATATATCTCTCTCTCTCTTTCTCTCTCTCTCTCTCTTTACAGTTAAAGAAAAGCAAATGATCTCTTACTATGTATCTGTCTGATATTTCCCCCCCCTCTCTCTCTCGGTATCTCTTTCAAGCTAAACTTGTACTTCACTTGTACCTATCATTATATTACACCCCACTATAAAAACTTCAAAGTTAAGTTACTGTCTACAAAGTTCTGACCACCAGAAACGTTGCAGCGATAACTTTGATCTACCCCAGACATGTCGAGTATCATATTCACTGTTCTATCAAGTTTTTGATAACGATATTGCCTGTCAATCATACGAAAGGAAACCATTTTAGTTTGCTCTTCATTATACCTCGATGGTCTGAGGTTTTAAAAATCAGCATAAAAGGTGGTCAGGGGTGTTTCACTAAGTCGTTCGTAAGTTACGAACAACTTTAGGAACGACCGGTGCTCAGTTCTTGCGCTAAATTAGGAATGGGATTAATATAGAATCCAAGAAGATGTTCCAGTCGTTCGTTAAGTCGTGTATAACTTTAAATAATGAACCTTTTTGTGAAACACCCCCTGGTCTGATTTCTAAGTCGCCACGGAGCTGCTGATAATAAAATATAGGTACCAAATGCCTGTCATAGCATCGACCCTCGACCCACATGAAATAAAATGGGTACTGAAAAGTTCCAAGACAGCCCGTGACCCTAGAGCCCAGGGTAATAATGTTCACACCTATGAATAGGAACCCTACCGATACATGACGTAATGGCTTTGAAATATAAGTTTTATGAATGAAGACTTACCCTGTGATGACACGGTTGGCGGGATATACATATCGGTAGGTTTGCCTCGTTGTTCCAGACGTCTGGTACCTCATGGACGAAACTAGCTGATGGAAGCTGGGGAATAGGACCATTACAGCCCATAAGTAACTCGACATCATCTTGATAAAAGACCACGGCTCGTTATTAACAGGAATTATTGAGTCTGGTTCACCACATAAACCAGCGGCTCTGATCAAGCATCAATGTAATTTTACTCAAATCCAGGAGAGATGTAAGAATTATCAAGCAGAAGTTGTCACCTGTCTGATATGTCAATAGTGTGAAGTATAAATAAGTACAGATCAATCCTTGCTGCTCCGAACTTTACACTCTTCTGAGTACCAGATGAACAATTCAAACGTTAAAAAAAAAATGATGAAGAAATTACGAAAAGGGAAAATATTAGAAGTATTTGACAAAGTTCTGAAAAATCCTAAGCAGTTCGCTTTCAAAATGATATTTCCAAGCCTGTCGTTGATTTGAAATGAAAGAGTCGAGAAAACTCCTGAACATAGTGCTCCAAGCGGAGTCTGCAAACTAATGAAGAAATATCGAGTGTGGTAGCAGATAATCCTTGGCACTATAGATCATACGTCCGTGCACTAAGAACTCCCGACGAACTACTGAAATTATCCGTCGACTTACAAACCACTACGCCCCAATGTCACTCAGAGTTCATTTCATCATCATACGCAAATCAAAAAGACATAATCAAATCCAGATGGACGGGTCGGTGATGGACCTAAATAGCTGATATAATGAAGAGCTGAGAGAGAGTGAGAAAGAGTGAGAGATAGATGGAAGAGAGACTGTGTTGCCCCAACAAAGTACGCAACATGATATGATCATGACTATGAGCGTAGACCCTAGACCCAACAGACCAGATGAAAGGTAGTAGTAGCGTCCGAACGATCACCCTCGCTCATTCATTCATTTATCATACCTAGGACTCACTGACATGACTGACAAACGAAGACTGTAATTGGACGATATGTTACGAATGTGTTGCGTGTTATAGAAAGGGCCTTTCAGTTCAGATATATATCTGAATATCTTATATCTTAACCCCCCCCCCCTCCGTCTTCTTATCGCCCTCTCTATTTGATCGTCTTCTCTTATTTTTCAAACTTTCAAAACGCTTTCAAAGAAGCCCCTCTTTATTATATTTTACACTCTTCAACAAATTGGTGAGAAGAAGTTCCTGGAATCTATTCAAATCACTCCACTTCATCCAACATAAACCACATCTATCTCTACCCGCCCATCGCTTGAATATGTCTAAATCATCTTACCCATTCAATCCACATTAGTGTGACCACGCCCCATCAATCACTTGAATATATCCAAATCACCCCACCCATTCTTGTTGTGACCACACACTAACCAGGGAACCACACGTACCTCTCTACATTACCCATCACTTGAATCTACTCAAATCACCGTACCCAGTGAGTCACTCCACATCATTCTGTTTGACCACACCCCATCCATCACTTGAATCTATCCAACCCACCCTGCCCATGCACTCCAGATTTGTGTGACCACGCCCCACCCGTCACTTGACTCTACCAAAATCACCTTCCCATTCACTCCACATTTGTGGGACCACGCCCCACCCGTCAGGAATCTACCAAAATCACACTGCCCATTCGCTCTACATTTGTATGACCACACCCCACCCATCACTTGAATCTACCTAAATTGCCCTGCCCTGCCCCATATTAATGTGTGACCACGCCCCACCTATCCCTTCAACGACCCTTCCTTGTATGACCGCGCCCGAACCAAACCTGACCTTACCCATTGCATCGCATTCTAGATCCAAATCCCCCTGCCCATGCACTTCACACTATGTTACCACGCCCCAACCACACCCACTCTACATTTACCCCGCCAATTACTTCACCCAGCCCACTCCTCTTAGCTTTAGCTTGACCCCGCCCTTCTCATCACGAAAACATCCATAATCACCCACATTTCGCTAATTATCATTTTGTGTAGTGGGCATTGTGTCAATGGGTGCCAAGTTGTTGTTGTTGTTGTTGTTTTTTTTTTTGGTGGACTGAGTGGGCTGAAACTATTGCACTCAATCTTAGAAAGCAAGGAAATAGACACACGCCCTCTCTTGTCGGTACTATTCGATCGGATGTGCTTATTATTAGCAAACATTGTAAACGTAAACTTACAGTTACAGATGTACATTTCGATAATAATGCTTTATCATAAATAATGATAATTTGATGGATACAGATAGCATAATAAACATCATCTCTTGATCCCTTTAAAGGGAATATCGAGTTTCAGATTAGGCGATGTGTCAGGGCACAAATCAAAGTTATAACGATTATAAAATAGTGCTCTGATGATGCAACCCTGGATAAATATGAATGAATAAATGAGTAAATAAATAAATAAATATATAGCGTATAGCGAGGGTGGATTCAGACATAATGTTTATAGGAAGAAATCGGGTCGTTTGTATTGTTTAATTCATTTTCTGTCATCATTCTAGACGCCTTTCAAAACGTTTTACGTAAACCACGTAGTAATTTATGTATGATGTATACCAATAAATGTCATTCTAGTTACCACGTAATATTTTATATAATGTACAAAATTTAGCTTTAAAACATTCCTCTGCTATACCCCTCCTCCTCGCTCTATTATCCCAATCTCTCTCTCTCTCTCTCTCCTTCTCTCTCTCTCTCTCTCTCTCTCTCTCCTTGTCTCTCTCTCTCTCCCTCTCCCATTTTTCTTCTTCCTTTTTTTAACGTTTCCCATATCTGCCCATTTTCTTTCTCTCGCTAATCTATAGTTTATGACTCAAATATAGTACACTTTTGATATCATTGATTCCTATACAATTATTGTTACACATCTTGATTTATTTTCTAATAATTGAGTATTATCATTAAAGTGTGCATTTTCAATATCAATATTTCTCAATACAGATATTATTATTTTCTGCTAGCACATCCAAGACGTTTCAGTGAATAATTTTCGCTATTTACGTGAATACTCTTTAGCTTGAACCATTTTATAATTGCGATTGTTTGAATATTCAATTATAATATATAAAATTGTTTAATTCTACCACATTTGATAACCTTTTTTTTTCAATGCAGGAATTAAGAACCATTCTAGATCACAAACTTGTTGTGTCTAGTCCAATAGTAAAAGAGTATCTAAAAGCCACAAGTATTAATTGTTTCGTGGCATTTAAAAAAAAAAAAAAAAAAGTATCCCAAATGTCTTTTCATAGTTAAACAAAGTTAGGTTTGCATAGAAATAATACTAAACAAATTAGCAAAAAGAGGAATTATCAAAACACAACATCCGAGTTAGGATTGCTGTGTTAGATATTCACTTAAACTTCGAGATATTTGCATGATAAGTACTAAAGTACAAAAGTACAATATAAGCATAGTTTGCTTTACAAAAAATACGAAATCCAGACCATAAAGCTAACTATATAAGGTGCTTTTGATATGATTTGTTTACATCAAATTCATTTCAATTTTTATATATATTTTAAACTCATCAATATGATAATAAATCACAAAATTTTCTTAATCAAATTGCAAATGCGTTTTGTCGGGACTACGCTTTGCAGGACTTATACTTCAAGTGCCTAATACCCGTCTTAAAACCTATGGGGATAGAGCATTCTCAGCAGTTGCTCCACGTCTTTGGAACTCTCTACCCATTCATGTCTGTAATCTAAACAACATCGAAACCTTCAAATCCGAACTCAAAACTCATCTTTTCCAGAAATATTGTGAATAATATACATGTACATTTTTGGGGAGCCAGGCGCCTTTGAATGTCATGGCAGAGAAATGGCGCCTAATGAATGCTGTTCATCATCATCATCATCAAAACAGCAGTTGTTAAATGATAATTTGCGTGTTTGTGACAAATAGGCATATTCTTATCTTTTTATTCTTCTATATTCTGAATAGAAATTTCATCGTTAACAACTATAATTGTGTCCCATGGTCCCATGGAATTTTATTAGTTGAAATCATACAATTAACCAAGAAAGTATCAAGATATAATTATTATAATAATGGTTTATTTATTCAAAATAAAACTCACAACCACATGACTGAAATGCATGATTTGCACAAATTATAAATATGATATACTCGATTTCTTCCGTGATTGAGAAAGTTAAACTTCCTAGTATTAACATTACAAGTCATTGTTGTGCATAACGTCGATGGTTGGATAAACAATTATGAAAACACCAATGAGGTAGGTTCATTGTTCAATTCATCAACGTAAGTTGTTCTCTAAGGATCGACCAGTTTCGTATTAAAAACGAAGTTTATTCACGCTTCTCGACTCGAAGAACAATCCCGTTGTCAGGTTTCAGAGTGTTCCCACTTCCAAACTTTACAGGGATCTAGATCATTCACATTGCACAACAAAATGGAAAAGAAAACAAGTGTAAAACCCGAAAAAAAATACAGCTTTAAAACATATCCAGAGGTAGAGTATATACAGTAATTGGCATTCCTCTCCCTTTCCCAAATGCAATCAGAATACATTTTTAAAAAAGTCTACAGTCAAAATATATCATACACAGTTCAGTTAAGACTATACTTGCAGGACCAGTTTAACCCTCTCATGAAAACATACCACCAGAAAACTAATTTTATATTTTCATGAAAACATCTGGGATAAAAATGAGGCTATGAATCTTTAAACTTACTTTATTTAATTATACTTTATTGGTATATCAAGCAAAGATGTTTGGGTCTCAGTGCCCTCCCCCCCCCATCCCCGGTCCCAACAAAGAGATAAACAAACTAATAATAATAATAAATATTAAATAAAAATCAGATGAAACTCGGGACTGGTATTCTATGAATACATTCCACCCCGTCCATTTACCGCCTCCCAAGTCCCGTTCATCAATAATATTCATTGGTTTATGTACAGTGGGGCACATGCTCGCAACAGACGTGCGCACCTTTTTTTTTTTTTTTTTTTTTTTTTTTTTTTTTTTTTTTTTTTTTTTTAGGGGGGTGCATTAAACATAGTTTTGGGAGATTCTAATGATCATAAAAATATATTTCTTTATATCTCTAAATCTCTTTAAAGGTTTGTAGTGATGTAAAACTAACCGGTGTAAGCTGTGTAACTTTACCAAACTATTTGGCTAATGTAAAACTAATGATACCAAGCCTCTCATGGGTAGCAGCTTTATAACTGGAAGGGGCTACCCAAGATAAATAGAACTGGAATAAAATAAATGAATAAATATCTCAGCTTACCTCTGTATTGGGACTCGGCTTGAAGCGGTACTCCTGAAGGATACGAACTACGGCCATCTTAACCTCCATCAATGCGAATCGCATCCCTACACAATTCCTTGGTCCAGCGCCGAACGGTATCCAAGCATAAGGGTGCCGAGCCGCACGCTTCTCCTTAGTGAACCTGCAAACACAATACATTCAACTCTGCATAAGTCGAACTTCTATAAGTCGAATAATCACCTAAGTCGAAGCAACTTTTTAGTCAACATTATAGGTCGAGCGGATTTCTATCCGCATTTCTATCCCAATAAATTCGTCTTGGGCAGAGTTACCTGTTTATGAACCATATATATCAATTTACTCGAATGCCCTTTTCGTGTAATGTCTACTTGGTCTACGATCGCTTAGTCAATTACCTGTAACAAACTGGTAATTTGACAAAAATATTCATTTTGGAATGGGACCAAAATACGATTAGACAATTTAGTTATTTGACAAACTTGCGATTAGACTAAGTGGTCATTAGATCAAGTGAGAATTAGACCCAATGAGAAAAAGCCCAATTAAGTTCTAGACCAAACTGAAATTAGACAATTTTTGTTTAGTAGACCAAACGGGGTTAGTCCATTTGGTAAGAGAAAATAAGAGAATTGGATCATCTGCTGTCAGACCAAGTGGATATAAACAGTTAAATCAACTTGTACATTTCAACACGATACTGAAAGATGGCGCTACATAATCATAAGAATTTGGTCGGTTTAGTGAATTTTCATTTATCCTCCGATCACATCTCTATCGATTGAGTTGATTAATTGACACAAATAACCATGCTATATTTATGGTACAACCAACTGCGTCTTTCGGTTGAACTTGAAGAAGGGCCTTCTGATGAATTCATGCAAAAATACAAATTGAGGTACAATAGACTAGTTCAATCATTGATTGGAAACAATCGTCACACTGGTAAGTAATTGAAGTATAGAACAACGTTTTGACAATGGAAAGCTTCCGGGTAGCATCATTTGGTAAATTTTCATTATTGTGAATATTATCCAACAATTGGAACCTACAGATGGTTTAGAACAAAATTGGTTCATTTAATTTTACCTGGATGGGTCGAACTTCTCGGGTTCAGGCCAATGAGTAGGATCATGATGAACACTGAAGATTGAGTAGAAGACATGAGTACCCTTCTCAATGGTCAATCCGTTACATGTATGTGTCTCGTCACACACTCGGTCACTCCTATAATGATATCAACATAGAAGACATGAATACTCTTCTCATTGGTCAATCCGTTACATGTATGTGTCTCGTCACACAGTCGGTCACTCTTATAATGATATCAACATAGAAGACATGAATACTCTTCTCATTGGTCAATCCGTTACATGTATGTGTCTCGTCACACAGTCGGTCACTCTTATAATGATATCAACATAGAAGACATGTATACCCTTCTCAATGGTCAGTCCGTTACAGGTATGTGTCTTGTCACACACTCGGTCACTCCTTTAATGATATCAACATAGGAGACATGAATACTCTTCTCATTGGTCAATCCGTTACCTGTATGTGTCTCGTCACACACTCAGTCACTCCTACAGTGCGTCCCAAAAAGAACTATACACTTTTGAAATGGCTACCAAATAAACAAATATATGGTGCTTGGGAAAAAAGTTTAAATATATATAAAGCTCATATCCTCAACTATCATTATGACACACAAAAAATTCGAAAATAACCCATTCTTCCGTGAACAATGACCCCTTTTGTGTAGGACACAACAATTAGCCTGCGCGGGAATTCGGTATTCATTTATCATCTTTGTATGGCACGCCATTAGGGATTCAAGCAATAATGGAATAAATCAGCCAACAAAGACAAAAAGAAACTGAATCCAAAGCAAAAATCAATAATATGAAAACAAATCGGTGAGAAAAAAAATTGTATATAATTTTGATTGTTTATTTCTGACTTTCGGTATATCTTTTACGCTGTTAGCTGAGTCATTCCATTATTCTTTGATTCCCTCCTGGCGTGCCATACAAAGGTGATAAATGAATAGCGAGTTCCTGCGCAGGCTGTTTTTGTGTCCTTCACAAAAGTGGGCATTGCTCACTGAAGAAGGGAATTTTTTGTGTGATAATGACAGATTAAGATATGAGCTTTATCGTATCAGGACAACTCCCCCGGACATTACCCCGGACAATTACCCCCCGGACAATTACCCCCGGACAATTACCCCTGAGGCAATTACCCCCAAGGACAATTACCCCCCGGACAACTACCCCCGGACAATTACCCCGGACAATTACCCCTGGACAATTACCCCCGGACAATACCCCCCGGACAATTACCCCGGACAATAACCTCCCGAGGACAATTACCCCCGGACAATTACCGGACAATAACCCCCCGAGGACAATTACCCCCGGACAATTACCCCCGGACAATAACCCCCCGAGGACAATTACCCCCCCCCTGGAAAATTACTCAAGGACAATTACCCCAAGGACCAAGTAAGATATTTGTATATTTAATATGGTCCAACGGCATATTGAAGCATGAAGTGCTTAGTAATAATGTTTATCGTAAGAACGCTGTAAGAGAGCAACAGACAACATCAGTCTAAACGGTCTTGTACAAGTTGCAATTATATTTATACTTCATTTCTTCCCAATTCCATCATGTTTATTCATATCTGGTCAGGCCTAATTAATTTATTTCATTTTTGTGATACAATAAAATTCGAATAAAATCAATAAATTTGTTTGGAGAATACTACGTTGTTTTTTTTTTTTTTTCTTAAACAATAATCAATTCTTGATAGTTTATTACAGTAACCATATGAATAAGTGGTGTAAATCAAATAAAATTGAATGGTCTGAAACCATGGTTTCTATGGACGTCATAAGGGCCATAATTAATGACTCATAAATTAACAAATAAAGCAGAATAAAGTGAAAATAAGTAATTTATGACTTTTGATTTTACGATTAACCTTATTTTTGCTTAAACTGACATTGGGCTTTAGTTTTATTTTTCTTTGCTAATTTATGGAGTATGGAAAAATACTGTATTTGATTATGTCATACTCTTACAATTTAGGAATTTATTGGTACTTAATTTCCTTCTTTGACGTTTGATGCTATCACCCTAAATGGTAAATTACAATGTCTTATTGTGTGTATTATCTTTGTTTTAAAGTATATAAGTTATAAGGCCACATCTTAATCTGAAATTGGGAAGGAAAGGGGAAAAAAGGAAGAAAAAAAAAGAGGGAAAAGCAAGGAAAAAAAGAAGAAAGTGAGAGAGAGAAAAGGAGAAGGAGAAATATAAATAGAAAGTAGAAAATAATTCAAAAACATGCAACACCGGGCGAGACTCACAATGGCGCCGCTTGATTCCAACATCCGATGCCGGAGAGGGGGGGGGTAAATGTTCCTCGGGGGGTAATTATCCGGGGGTATTGACCGGGGGTAATTGTCTGGGGTAATTGTCCGGGGGGTTAATTTGTCCGGGGGTATTGTCGGGGGTAATGTCGGCGGTAATTTCGGGGGTAATGCCGGCGGAAGCGGTTAATTGTCCGGGGGTAATTGTCCTCGGGGTAATTGTCCTCGGGGGTAGTTGTCCGGGGGGTAATTGTCCGGGGGGTAATTGTCCTCGGGAGGTAATTGTCCGGGGGTAATTGTCCGGGGGGTAATTGTCCAGGGGGTAATGTCCTAGAACCGAGCTTTATATACATATAAACTTTTTCCCAAGAATCATATATTCTTATTTAATAGCCATTTCAAAAGTGTATAGTTCTTTTTGGGACGCACTGTATAATGATATCACCATATAAGAACATGTATACCCTTCTCAATGGTCAGTTCGTTACAGGTATGTGTTTTGTCACATCAGACTCGGTCAGTCCTATGATGATATCAACATGTTGCAAAAAAATATCAATTTGAAATAATTCGTCAGACAATTGGATTCGAGTTTGCTCCAATATACCGAGAATTTTCTGTGAGCCAATGGTATAGGGCGTTGGCGCTCTAAACCAAAAACCAAGGTTCATTTCTCTGAAGAGCGCTTTTTAATCGCTGCTTTCAACGTTAAATATCCAAGACGAAGAGTTTTAATTCAAGGTAAGCGCTGGTTATATTCTCACATTACCACATATATATTTGAGTATTTACAAAACAGCTTTCAGAACCTTATCTTGACTTCCTGCCTTACAAATAATGACACACAGCTAGCCATTAGTAATTGGTTAGAAGTAGGCCTACAAAGAAACGTTTTTTGTTTTTTAATCTTTGTTTCTGTTCAGTGTTGTTATTTACACGAAATCCGATAATATAGAAATATTATTAATAACATATATTTACATTGGTGCTTGTGGATAAGTCTCATCGTCTCACAAACTACCCCGTCCAGTAGTTGCATCTTAGCGACAGAGGTGTAGTCAACCGAGTCTCTAGTTGGAGTGATGTCATCCACTTCTTCTATCAACTGATCCTGGACCTCGGGATTGGTTGCGTGGGCATAGGCAATGAAACCGAGTGTCACGTTTGTCGTTTCGTAACCGGCAGCGAAGAATAAACGCCTGATGGTTAAACAATACATGATAATTATTCATGATTAATGATTCAAATGAAACACTTATGAAAATACATTGATCATTGAGCTACAGGAATTTTTTTTTTTTCAATGATTCATCTCTCAAATTACGAATAACTTTACGAGTTGTTCTTTTGGTCATATTAATCATATTTATGAATTAGTACAAGAACTGATCACCAGTCGTTTGTAAAGTCACTCGTAATTTACAACGATTTAATGGAACTACATGCGAGAAGTACAATTGATCATATAGCTACAGGGGTGTTCACCAAAAAAATATCAAGAGAAAAAGAACAAAACTGATATCAAGAAAGAGGGACTATTACTAAAAAAAACAGTAAGAATTATATATCTTCAGCAATTGTCTTCTATTCATTATCATTTTACAAGAAATCGAAAAATATAGTAACAGTTAATCAAATATTTGGGGCTGCTTGTTTTTACTATACATTACCTGGGCAAATATCTCCTCCGTAGTTAGTTGGGTCTTAGCAGCTCTTTAGAGTTGTTCCACTATAGGTGTTCTTCAATCAGTTATTATGGAGATCATTATCCGACTCGTTCTTATTCGTCCCTTGGCACTGTCCTCGTCATTATGAGCGTTCATTATCACTGCAGAAAATCCTTCTTCTAAAAAAGCAAAGATATCCAAATGATTTTAGAAATAAACTCTCTCTTTCTTCGTGTTATTTCAAAGTCATTTAAATCTTCTGTGATCAAAAATCATACTATACACATACATATACGCTAATATGTTTTGATTTACTACTAATGATAATGATACATTGAAATCTCTCCCTCCCTCCTCCCTCCCTCTCTCTCTCTCTCCTCTCTCTCTCTCTCTCAGTATTGAAACAGAGTTGACTTACTTCATTTCCAACGGATTGTTTCCTGATCTCCATTGCTTTGACGACAACATTTCTGAAGAAATTCTAGTTTCGTTTGGAACATGCGCATGTCAAAAGCATTAAGACACTTGCCATGGACGGGAAAATTCCTGAAAGATGAACCAAGAAGATAACAAAATTATTATCAATTTTGTATGAAAAGAGGCCATAAAATATTTTCCATAAAAATTCTTTTTCAGACTTGTGCAATGTCTTGTATAATATACTGAGAGTATAATGTTGAAAATATGATTCTTTATTAAAAATCTCCATTTTTAAAACAATAATAGAGATGAATAATGTTGCGCTAGATAAATATTGCCATTGTCATTTTGTTTAATTGTCATCATTTAGTTGCAGTAACTCAAACTTAACTTATCTTTTTTAATGTATATTTGTTATACTTTCGACATACCATAGACCAGGGCCGTCGCCGAGGGGTGCGCAGAGGTGCGAACGCACCCCCCTTCAGACCAAAAAAAAAAAAAAAAAAAGAAAAAAGAAAAGAGAGAGAGAGAGAGAAAAAAAAAAGAGGGATGCAAAAGAGGAGCAAAAAAATATATGGGTCGTCGGGTAGGGTGTGCGGTGAGTGCGCGGGGGGGGGTTACTAATCGGTACCGCTTGTTTCGAACACCGGCTCCTATCAAGACTGCCGGTACCACGCATATTCAAAAGGTGATAGCATTAGTATTTTGCTCTCCGCTCCTGCTTTTGACATCATTGCAGCAGCCGACCCCATATTCCAAAATTACGTAATTTTTCTCGCACTTCGTGCTCGTAACTTTTTTTTTTTATTTCTAAGGATGACAATGTCATCTTTTTAGAAAGAATTTACAAATAAATTTGATGATTCCTCAAGAAATTGCATTATTTCTATTTTTTCCAAGCGCACTCTCCTATATGGTTGTATCATCATTCAATTTTATGAGATGCTTCAGTCAGTTAGTTGCAAAAAAAAGTTTTAAGTGCCGTGCATTCAGGTCATTATTACAGAAAATTATTGTGGGCATGCATGTACAAAAAGTTTACAGTATAAACTTTAAAAATAAAACAAACAAAAGACAATGATTAAAATGATTAATATATCGTTTTAGGTTCTCTATGTACGATTTTCCAGTCGCGCTTCGCGCTCGTATGTTTATAAAAATTATCATAATATTCAGAAAGGTATTACAATTTATAGACTATTTACCTATGTGATTTTCATACGCGCTTGGCGCTCGCATTTTGTCAAAGGGCGGTGATATCAGCTGAGACTAAAGGAATCAAAAAAGAACATATCAATTCTAGTTGTAAACTTAAGAGGAAGAGGGCGCTATCACTCTACGCAAATCAAACGCTGCCATAGACATTTTGTATTTTGCACAGTTTTTTTTACTTTGTTTTCTTGATTATGGTGAGCAACTACATTTTCAAAGAAATGATCAACTTGAATAAGTACGCTAAGAGTCTTTTTTTTTCAAAAATAGGAATAACTTACTGCAAACTGGAAAAAAAGTCCTGTCACTTGTGTCAATTCGAAATCCTAATCAGATCAAATTCCTGTACAATATGGCCAATTTTGCTCTAAAAATTGCTCATACGCCACATAATTATCTTCCTGGATAACGCACAATTATATTACAGCTTAATGATCAAGCCGTTTTTAAAAGCTTGAATTCTCACCTTTCCAGAGATGGTAAATTCATTTCGATTGGTTAAGAAAAAGTCCTGTCACTTTGAACATTGTCACAATAGAATCTTTACTCGATGGGTCGATATTTCCGCATATCACATGCATATCGCATGTGGACGGCGTCTTCGCAAGAGGTGACAAGATCACTACTTATATCAATCATCGTTTGGAACGTCAATCTATGTGAAATAAAGATTCTGATTACAACTTCATCACAATAATGTTATAAGCTTGCCCAAATGTGTATTTCCTCCATCTGGTCTGGAGAATCTATTAACTAACAACATGATAAAAGTTCATTAATTTCTTTCATCTCCATGTACGAGTAGATTGCTGAACCGAACGGATAATACCATTCCAGCCGCGGGGAAGTCTTCCTAAGCGAGTTTTTGTGAGCTAATTTATTATTGCAGCCAGCTGTATAGATTTCTACGCTTGTCAGTCGTATTTCCAACGTCGCTTCGTTGCGTCTGGCCTCTTAGATAATGGACGCACCTTGTTTAATTACGATATAATGCCGCACATTGGTATACGTTAACTTTACATTTTACATAGAGTAGAATTGATATGGTAGGCCTACGGGGCAAAATATGTGTGAAAAACAATGCCTTCATGTTGTTATATAGCAAATTTGCAGGTCGCGCTACGCGCTCGCAACCAAAAAATAAGACAATTGATAAAAAAAATATTCTTTCTTCAAATAGCTAGAAATTATGTTGAAAGCTTTTTTCTTTCCGCTACGTGTTGGTATGCTTATAAAAGGATTTATCATCTCCCGAAAGGGACCAGTTTCATTTATATTGAAATTCTTAAATATTAATTTCTTTCTTAAAATTTAATTTCGCTCGCGCTTCGCGCTCGCAATTTGCTAAAGAGCGGTGATTATCAGCACGTGGGGGACTTAAAAAATATTATAGCCTAAGGCAAAATATCCGGCTCTCGCTTCGCGCTCGCATTTTGCTAAAGGGCGGTGATTATTAGAACGCGGGGGACTTAAAAAATAAAGTCATTAGATTTATAAGGCAAAATTTCCGGCTCGCGTTTCGTGTTCGCAAGCCAAAAAGAAGACAATGATCAACTAAAATACTCTGACTTCATCACGGTCAGAAAGGATATACAGACATTTATTTAGATCATAAACAGACCTGTTAATTAAGAAGTATGGCGCACAATAATGTGTGAAATGCAAACTTTTAAGCCTTCATGTCGTTATAAGGCAAAATTGTCGGCTCGCGCTTCGCGCTCGCAAACAAAAAACAAAACAATGATTTAAAAAATACTTTTTTTTTCCAATGTCGCTATGCAGAAAGCTTTCCTCCCGGGATTCGCGCTCACATCATAAAAGGGTTTACCTTTTTCATTGTGAAAAACAAACAAATCTCTGTGGTGTATATAGGAGGGGCGGGAAGACACAACCCTCCCCCCCCCCCCCCCCCCCCCCCCCGCTCGCTCGCTAGGCTGACTCGGGCCTGGTTGCTTCACCCCCTAAAATTGGTAAAAATGGACATATACTCCAAAACGCACCTCCCCTAGAAAAAAGCTGGTGACGGCCCTGTAGACCCAACTTCCATGGTCATACAAGGTCGACTCTGAACCGACAATGATGTCAGTCTGACTCTGGTGTCCGGGTACTGGGTATGTAGATTGTCTTTATCACTGATAAAGGTAGAGATTAGTGGTCTTTATGCATGTGTGCCTTAGCTCGATGAAGTAACCCTAGTAGCGTATCCCCATTTGTTGACTACTCAAAAAGTCATGTTCAAATCAGACAATTTTTGCCTGCCCCCACCCCTATTTTCAAATTTTCTGGCCCTGCCCCTCTACTATTTTCAAATCATGGGCCGCTGCTGTAATTATTAAGTTATGATAGATGGAGATATGAATAACCAAACTAACCTGAAATCATAGCAATGGGACTATTAACAGATGCATCCATTATAGCCTTGCCATGCTTAACGAATGGATCTGATGGGTTATTTTGAGAATCCACTTGGAGTCCAAAGGCAACCTTAGCAATCCCATCCATAGTGAATGCCTCGAACACACTTTAGAAGGAAATATAAAAACAATTTAAAGAACGAAAAACAAACACGAAAATATTTTTCGTTAAAGGATTTTAAAAAAGGGGGTTTTGCGTTTACAACAGATACACATGCCCAAGTTTCCTGCCCAGAGGAGGAGTAGTTATAACTAATTATTGTGCCCTGGCCGATCTTGAAATTCTGGCGCTCTTCGAGATGAAGTAGAGACAGGGCCTAATAGTCCGAAGAAAGCCGAGTAAAATAAAAGGAAATTACAAAAAGCTTAGCAACATTTTACTAAAATAAATTTTATTTTCTAGATCATAAAACTTTATAAGGATGTTATACCTGTGGACATTTACATCACTTCCTTGCTTCTTATCCAGGTTGGCAACCAGAACATCGCAACATTCATTTATCAAAGGAGACATCTAAAATCAAAGTCAAAGAGCAAAGATATGAAGAAAAAAATACGAAGAAAGCGAACTAAAGTTGATAATTTTACATTTTATATGTAAGTTTAAGGAAATTGTGATAATTTCAGTGTTATTTTCAATCATCTTTATCCATGTTTTAACTTTATTTTAAGAATTATCTTATATGGTGTACATGTATACTATAAATCCTACTTTCAGATTGTATCAACGTGATATGAATAGATGTAATTCAAACTTTTTCATCTCGTTTCCAGTTTACACTATATAACTTAAATAATAATAATAATACCTATTATTTATAATGCGCTTTTCCCATAGTGGCTCAATGCGCTTTTCCCATAGTGGCTCAAAGCGTTTTACAGTATATTATTACCTAAATTAATTAACTGAAACATGACCGTTAATCATTATTGCTTTAATTAATAAGGAAGTTAATCTTCAAAACGATTTTTTAACACAAGAGATGGAACAAAAAACAACAACAAAAACAAAACAAAACAAAACATTAAAAAAATAAACAAAATAAAATAAATAAATAAATAAATAAACGTGTTGTTCAGTTAATACCCTGGCGTTGACTTTTTCAGGGTTTTTAAAACGCAGCATCAAATAACACGATTTTTATTAACGACATGGTGTTCACTTCAATTAGCACCCTAGTGTTGCCTTGTTACAAACCTGTTTCATTTTGAGTGCGCTGAAGGATGGTGTTACGACGTTTCTGACATCCTTCCATCGCTGCCCAGTGAGATCAAGCAACCCTTGATCCAATGGTCTATTCTTCAGGGGAAATTGCTGACAGGTGGATTATAAACAATGACAAAAGCCACAGTGATATTTTGAAATCATTATTGTTATCATCATCATCATTATTATATATCAGATTTTGGTATACCCCAAAACATATTCAGGTTACGCTGGCCGAGCAAAAAGGTTCCCTCAAAATGTTCAGGTTTCCAATGTGTCATCTATAATTAAATCACACTAATGACGGTAGGGGGTATGTCTTTTCCTCGGCTCAGCTCACTTAGCCATCCATATATTTTTCCTCTCCCCCCCCTTTTTTTTTGTGTGTGTGGGGGGGGGGTGTTACGGCACATTTTGGTAAATTGCACATTTTGATAGTAAATAACAAAAATTTGCAGTCACAGGTAACGGCACATTTTGGTAAAGGAATTTTGTAACCAATGAAAACAATGAAAATGAATGAAATCATCGAATAAGCCCTATACACTGAATGGGTTTTCGTCAATTCCAATGTTCAAAAACTAATTGTAATTTTCTTGTCAAATCAGGAAGAAGTATTAGGAATAGATATACAAGCAATTTCCATATTACTATATGAATTAGTGCATCCTCAAATATCTGGGCAATTCCAAGCAAAACAGGACATGGAGCTGAAATTTTAATGTGGCGCTGTGCCTTTGAAAATGCAAATTAGGATCTGAAATTACCACAAAGGCTTCTTTACAATACAACCAATCATTTAAGTTTTAAAAAATTGCGATTCAGTATTCTTGCGCTGAATAATTGATCAAACCCAAATTTGCACATATGGGACTATGGGGCTTTAAATGCCTCTTATTCTTATATCTAGTCACTTTTTGCCGATTTTTTTTTTTTTTTTTTTTTTTTTTGGCTTAATGTAATTATCATGGACTACTCCAACAAACCTTGCTATTAATATTTCTTTATAATGCATTTCTCCTCACGAAAAAGACCGGGAAACCAGATGTCACTCCGTAACCGGATATGGGTTCAAGTTTTAAGTAATAATTAACAAAATATTCAACCAATTTTTTTATACAAGGTGGCATATTATACCTAGAATAACATGGAATCCAATCAATAACTCAAAATTGTGATAGCCATTTAAATTTCACAAAGTTTAAGCAAATTTTTTTCTGCTAATATATGCATGTCCATTTTGCGTCACTCCGTAACCATGATTATGAATATTCATATCTCGTTAATTAAGAGCATCACTATAAAAAAAAAAATATCATTTTGAAAAGAGGGTACCGTCAGCTTTTGTCATGAACCATTTATTTGTATATAAAGATTAAAGTAAGGATGATAAACTTGTTTGAATGCTGAAATGTTACTTCTGAATGTCACTCCGTTAACTTGGAACTGCCCCTCTATAATACATTGCCTCGAAAAACTTACCATATGATTAGGAAACTTGGAGAAGCTTTTGATGAGAAGATCTTTTAGCATATCGGCATTAGAAATGACTATTACCGGACTCCTAAACATGTAGAAACTGTGAAATAAAAAAGCATTGATTGACAAAGAGAGTAAACTTGTAAAATTGAGCTTAATGATTATTGCTCTTATTGTCTACATCAATAGCCGGTCATTGTTCTCGATATCCTGTCAACTCAGCAACTATAGTCTTATTAATTTTATATTTTTTATTATAGAGCATATTACACAAAATGAATATTATTTGATGTGCATTCTAAGAGTTTTAATCCAAAATGTCCCACCCAACGCAAGCCAAGCTTTTCGGGTTTCTCATGTTTTATTTATGAGAATCGAGAGGTTTTTTGAAGTGTAAATGGTGACTTGTATGGCTTTTCCGTTTAACGTCATCAGTTTTTCTTAAAATGTTTAAGAAATTGTGGGGTGTAGTACGTTTATGCCCGATGAAGGAATCGGCGGGATTCGATTTTTACTCGACAAACAATCGGTCTGACCACCGATAACTGTGTTATTAGGGTTGGGCGAATCTCAACTTTTTTTTTCAAACAAGTTGTTTCTATAGTAAAATTCGATGTAGAAACTGAAAATGACAATTATTTTTGCGAACGATGACGTCTTACGTCGCTAAAGTGCAAAAAACCAAAATGGCCGCTGAAATCGCGTATTTTGCCCAATCATCACACTTTTAATAGGTGTAAACCACTTTTATTACGTTTTTATATGGATTTTGGGTGTCAGGGAACCCAACATGATTAATCCAACATGATTAATCCTACCTAAGCTGACTGTTAGTGTAGCTTGGCAGTTAGTTTCAGTCAATACCGAGCAAAAATCACCTCATATCAAAATCACTCAATAACACCTGTAACACATACTAGGTACATTAGGTCATGATAAAATTGTCAGATTTGAGCTTCTAGACCATCAAAATCCATAAAGAAACAAAATAAAACCGGTTTATACCTATAAAGTGTGTGATGAATGGGAAAATACACTATTTCGGGTTTTTTTTTTTGCACTTTAGCGACGTCAGACATCATCGTACACAAAAATAATTGCCATTTTTGGATTCTACATCAAATTTGACTATAGAATCAACTTGTTTGAAATGACTTCTCAGAAAAAAGTAATTATTTGCCAAACCCTAGTGTTATTGGAATGGTGGTATCTCACTTCGCGGAGACGAATTTGGGACTACATGTACTTTGAAACAATTTTGAGACGGTTTTGAATCTTCTCCCTGAGACGTCTCTGAGACATCTCTTGAGTCCCCGCGACGTTTCATGAGTCCCGGGGATCGCAAAACCGTCTCAGGACGTCTCCCCGACGGAAAAAAAATGTATCGTCCACGCGACGGAAAAAATATCGGAGACGTCTCCGCGACAGACAAAAATATCGGACACGCCTCCGTGACGGAAAAAAAAGTATCTGAGACGTCTTTGAGACAAGTTTCAAAACCATCCCAAAGTAGTCCCAAATCCGTCTCAAACCCGTCTCTGTGAAGTTAGATACTACCACAAATGCTACAAATGACGTAATGAAACTGTCCTCGTAAACATGTTATTGTTTAGGCCTACTCCTTGGAATATCATTCATGCGAACAACGGCTGAACAAAAACCGCTACGAGTAATTGTATTTTTGCGAGTGTGTTGGATTTTGCCTTTCCAGTGTAATGATTGGAGGCCCTAATGGTGAATAAAGGTGTATTTAAAAAAATACATTACTGCCAGGAAATGAAGCTCCTATAATGTCTTGATGGGATATCTTGTACGATTTCGGGAAGTAGTTTGGTCTGTCACAACAACTATTATAAAAGAATAAAGGCTCATAATGCAGAAGGTTCAACATGTTCAAGATTATTTATTCTTGCAAACATGAATATTCCTATGTAGAAAATATAGTGTATTAAGTGTGTATCTAATACAATAACACAAAAGAAAAAAAATGTTTTTAATACCATGTCACAACCCGATAGTTTTTGGTAACCAAAAAAAAAAAAAAAAAGACGAAAAAAGAAGTTTAATACCATAATAAATTACTTGTTGATCCATGCAATCGGACAAAAGAACATTATATTCACTGGTGTAAAGCCCCAACACAAAGGCAACCCAATGGGTATGTTTTCACCTGATCGTGTTTCTATCCCTTGTGCAGAGCTGACTGTAATGTTTATTTTATATCACTGGATTGTAAAACTCTTCCTTGAGACGTGAGTGGAAAATAAAACTTAAACTTGAAGCAGAGGCTCAAAGAATCTCAAAGGATAAACTATGGATGGAGGATGGAGTTGGGTGGTTTTGGTTGCAACATTCACTGCGCAGTTGCTTCACTCGGGAGCCACCGCCAATGTTGGCATCTATCTGGTGGTGTGGCAGCAATATTTTGATGTTGGAGCGGCGGCTGTAGCGTTCATTGTCACCGAAATTTCATTTGGATTGCTATTCTCTGGTACAGTTTGAAACTACAGTAGTTGTTTACGTTATATTTAAATCATTTTGTTATATTATGTTTCATCGTACGCATTCTATTGTTTCTTCAATATATGAGCTCAATTTCAAATGAGACAGCAAACAATTCTATTGTTCATATTAAGTGTGTTTCTACCGTAATTTGTATTGTATTCATTTTTTTTTACTTGTCCATGTACATGATGTAGTAGTTGATAGATTGATTATTATTGATTATGTACAGTTCTAGGGCTGCGAGCCCATCAAGCTTTGCTTTAGTCTAGTTCTGGACTCTTTAGAAGTTTGTGTTCATAATCCGCTATGAGCGCGTTTCCCCACTCAGGCTACTCTCCCCACACAATCATTTACCCCTCTAATTCCCACTACCACCAAGTTCTGGACTCTTTAGAAGTTTGTGTTCATAATCCGCTAGATGGCGCGTTCCCCACTCAGGCTACTCTCCCCATACAAGTCTGGACTCTTTAGAAGTTTGTAGGTGAATTAGAGGGGTAAATGATTGTGTGGGGAGAGTAGCCTGAGTGGGGAAACGCGCCATCTAGCGATCTGAACACAAACTTCTAAAGAGTCCAGAACTAGACTAGCTTCGCCTACGCTGTAGTCCGACCTTTCAATTTCAGTTTGTGTCTTGAATTGAATATCATTATGCAACATAATTATTTCTTTAATTTGTTATCATATTGTTATTATATGGAAACCAATAAATCAAATCAAATCAAATTAAATGAACTCGAAAAACTTTGCCATGTCACCTTTATTTCAAGTCAATTATCTATTAACCCTAACGTGCTCTTTCCCCCATTATTCAACAGTTGCGTTTTCAGGTTTGCTATGCCAGTGGTACGGTTGCCGTCGTGTGATGATGCTCGGAGGTGTCATTGGTGTGTCAGCATCCTTCTTTGCTTCCTTCGCTTCCAAACTATGGCATCTTCATATCTTTGGTATCGTCGCTGGTGAGTGACACAAAAATATTACTCAAACTTTAACTTCTTATTTTAAAGAAGAGGGGAATCGGCAAGTGGAAATTTAAAGTCATAAACCTGATAAAAGTTGCAATGATGATGTATAATAATAATAATAATAATAATATAGAGTATTTCTTAAGCGCTGTCTCCACATTAATCATGTGCTCAAAGCGCTGGAGAGGAAAAACTTACATGGAGAGGATGGTGATACATATATAAGAATAAATGAACACGCAATGAAAGAAAATGACTAGAAACTACTTGAAGGTAATTTTGAACAGATGAGATTTGAGTGCAGTTTTGAAACATTCAACATTTGTAATATTACGAATGTGTTGTGGCAATTGGTTCCACAGAAAAGGACCAGCATGTGCAAAAGAACGATCCCCCCATGATTTCTTAGATTTTGGAACAACAAGTAATTTAGAGTCTGATGATCTTAGACGTCGAGGAGGATTGTAAGGCATCAACAATTTAACATTATACTCAGGGGCAGATCCATGTCATGCATGTATACAATGAAAAACTAGCAATAACAACTTAAATACAATACGGTTTCGATAGGTAACCAATGAAGTGAGGACAAAATTGGAGTTATGTGAGTAAAGCGTCTAGTAAGGGTAACAATACGAGCTGCAGAATTCTGCAATTTCTGTAATTTTGAGAGTTGAGATTGTGGAAGTTGAAACAACAGTGAGTTACCAAAGTCAAGCCGAGACGATATTAGAGCATGCACTATCTTTTCTGTTACCGAACGAGTCAAATACTTGCGGATGATGCCTAAATTACGTAATTGATACCTTACAGATCTGCACACAGCAGGGATCTGGGCAGACATAGACATAGTGGAGTCGAACAAAACTCCAAGGTTTCTACATGATTTGGCTGATACAATATCCACACTACCAATTCTCAAAGACGGAAGATTTATCTTATCTAATGAAGCCTTAGAGCCGATAAACAGTAGCTCAGATTTTGCCTCATTTAACTTCAAAGAATTACTACTCATCCATATATTAATATCTCGGACACAAGCTTCAAGTTTTTTAACAACATCTATGACATTGGCCTGGCTTGGTAAGAATGAATTATACATCTGGATATCATCTGCATAACAGTGATAGTTAAAACAGTGATGTCTTAAAATCTGTTTAAGAAAACCCAAGTAAAGTGAAAAAAGGGTCGGGCCTCCAACTGATTCCTGTCGTACACCACAAACTAACCCAGCAGGATCAGACTTTGAATTATTATTATTATTATTCGATGTATCATCGACGAAGCGTCATCAATAAAAGCAATTTATCTTTGACGAGATAATAGATATGTGTCCAAAGTTATTGGTAGGGCCTGTTTCGACCGGTAATGTCGCAGCAACGTATGTCACACCAACGCATTATTTACGTCTGGGACCAAAATGTGACGTCACCGTCCAAAAGACGTGACTGGGATCCGAACCTCGGTCCCATTCGCAACAGTCTGGAGGCTAATTTTTTTTTTTTTTTAAATACAATGTAATCAATACAAATGATTTTAATTGTTTTCTCTATAAAATAGGCCTTTTAACTGGTAAGAATAGGACTGAAGATCGAATCCCAGTCACGGCTTTCGGATGGTGACGTCAAATATTGGTCCCAGACGTAAATAATGCGTTGTTGTGAAAGAATGCGTTGCTGCGAAGTCGTAATAGGGCCTCTGGTTAAACAGATGCAGAGGGGCCACAGCCACCAACAGGGGGCACAGAAGGCTCGGTCCTTACCACCACCCCCCCCCCCCCCCCCCATGAGAGCAATTTCGGCCAGCGTGACCGACAAAAATTCGGGGTGTAAAAAAATCTGAAAAACCAAATATTTTATTATTTTGTGTCTCTTGTTATATTACTCTAGGTATCGGTTACGGTATGTCCTACATTCCAACTCTAGTGGTCATTCGATTCTTCTTCGACAAGCGATTAGGATTTGCTAATGGGGTCACCTGCGCTGGTGTAGGTGGTGGCTTCTTCATCATGGCCCCTTTACTGGAGAGACTCTGCTCGGATTACGGATGGAGAGGTGCTTTAATGATTCATGCTGCCATCAACGGACATTACCTGGTATGTGGCATGACCATGAGACCAAGTAACATAGAACGCAAGATCATCAGAGCTCGCAACTCCAAACCCTCTGCACAACCGTTGCAACAGACTGCTGTAAGTAACTCATCTCGCCTTCAAATGTCAATGATAGCACGGACATTTAAACATTCTGTAGTCTCGAGACTTGTCAAGAATAAGATCTTTGTAACATTGGCGATTGTATCAGCGTTAACGTTTGGTGGTCATGTTGCGATGGCTGCTTTCACGATCCCCAGACTTGTCCTGGACCTTGGATACTCAAAGAAATCTGCCAGTCTGGTGATGTCCGTCTTTGGTATATGCACCCTTTTCGCTCGAGCTTTCCATGGGTTCCTGCTAGACCTGAAGCTTATCAGTTTCATTAACCTCGTTCTACTTTCACTTATCTTAGCAGGAGTATCGATGTTCAGTCCCCTTGTAACTTCGCTGACAGGACAGTTTGTGGTATTAGCTGTCTACGGCATAGGTAGTGGAATTTGTTTCCCGATTATGGTACTGATTTGCAGGGAGAATGTGCCCATCGATATTGCGTCAAACGCCATAGGACTGCTCATGACGTTTGGATGGACCGGTAGCATTGCTACCAGTCAACTTCTTGGTAAGAAAAGGGTTAATAAAATAGAAAGCAACGTATAATTAACGATTGGAAGGAGTATTAAAATAAAAGAGAAAGAGAGAGAGGGAGAATAAAGATTTTTTTTTTTTTTTTTTTTTTTTTTAATCTGTTCTTTGGTCGATATCCTCTTTCACGCACCTCCTATTCTATCATTATTTTGTAGTCACAAAGTCGATGGTGAGAAGAAATAGTAGAGGAAATAATATGCATCCTTGGCGCACTCCTGATATTATTATACATGACTGTATATCATATCGAAGATGTCTGTGTGGCCGCTATCTGTTCTGATGCAATAGTAGCAATCTGTATACAGACTCTTGAAGGTGTTGATAATTTGTTGTATTCAGAAAGTATTTTGTATTGTGTATTATCCGCAGCATTTCAGTATTTTGTTTAGAGAGGTTCAATCGTTTTCTAATCGTCAATATTGTTCCAGGTAATCTCAGCGATGCCACAGGCTCATACGACGTGCCTTTTTACTTGAGCGGGGCTGGGTTCTGGTTGTCTGCCGTCATGATGGCCTTTGTCACCAAGGGCACATGCTTCAGCAGACAAGATCACCATCAGAATACATCCATAGCTGAAGATGACAATTCGAAGGAACCACGTGGAAAGGAAAACGTACTTGAAAATTGCAAACAAACAGTCGATAAAGGTTATCTTCGTGTTCCTAACCAAGATAGCAGTTACGTTCTCGAAAGAGAGTCTCAGGTATGATTGGAACGCGATGGCTCTTTCAGAGCAATCGTAGAAGATTTTCTTCAAAGGATCAATGTAGATCAATGTTGTATACCGTCAATACGAGCTACATGTTCCTCTAGCGAACTAACGAAAAAGGATTACGTAGCCCTTGTTTTATCTATCAATTGAATGCTCTAAAAAGATCATGCACTATGTAGCATAAAGGTGTAGCACGAATCCGTTTGGTTTTCATGAACCAATAGTCAAAATGGGCCATTTTGCTTGTTATTATGCAAACATTTTGGGGTCACCACATTTCTAAACGAAGTTAACCTAAATTATCATCTTTCCAATGCCTCAAAAAAAAGAGAAGCATCAAATAGACTTGTTTCTAAGTTTGTAAAGTTACTTTATATTTCCTTTTAATAAATGTGATACTCCAGATTTTTGTTTTTTATTAACACCCGAAGGATGTTTGGAACATTTTGTTTATTAGATAGGATATTGCTTTTGTGTATGATACAACATTATCTGATTAAGATTTGAAGTGTTAGCAACACAATAGTTATGTTCACACGGGACCATCGGGGTTTTAGTCCTCGAGAACAGTATCCTTAAGAATTTAAACACCGACGGCTTGTTCCCGAGTTACGTTCACACGGGGTGCTTGTCCTCGAGAACAGTGTCCTCGAGGACAAGCGAGCGGCTCGATGACCGGAAGTACAAGTTGTAGGTAGCGCGCGCAATTCATTTCCCCCTACGTCGCTCCAGTGGGGCCGGAAGTTTAACCTATGCAAGGGGTCACTCTTGTCCTCGAGAACACTAACTCTAAGCTGAAATCCCGTCCACACGGTCAAACGCGCGATCGGGGACCACCCATCGCTTGGAGTTAACTTGGAGTTAAGAGTCTTAACCCTAAGATCTGTCGAGAACATAAACACCAAGTTGTCCTCGAGAACATAAACACCAAGATCGTTCACACGGGCCTTAACTCTAAGTTAACTCCAAGTTATCCTTAAGGACTATGTTCTTAAGGATAACTTGGAGTTAACTTGGAGTTAAGGCCTACCGTGTGAACGCTACTAATATGAATTGTCACAAAATCATTTTCATTGTGCTCGGCCGGAAGGAGTGTATGAGTTAACAGCTCCTGGGCCGGACATTCACGGAAAGCGCATAATGACGCCATTATACTGACAAAAGTTTACCGCTCATAAAACACAATTTAGTGTCTTCTGGTTCTCATTATTTTTACCATTTCAAGAATAGAGCCAAACCTGGAAATTTCGCAGGTCTAGCCCTAGTTGTCGTGTCCAGAATAACATTATTTTATTAAAACTGAATGATGTACTCACCCATATATTTCCCCATACTTTTGTCTGCATGAATACAGAAAAGCGTTGAATCCCTGAAACAAGAATATGAACTGTATTATTATACAAGTTTCAAGTGTTAATAATGATTAATAATGATTTTATTCATAATTATAATAAATGCACCATAAAGATAATAAATATGATCTCCATGTTCTATTTAAACATGTTAAGCATTAATATAGGTTTTCCCAATCAAGTTTAAACTATCTCCGATCAATTTTAATATTTCTTACAAGCACTTTCGTCCAAAATGTGATCGCGATTAAAAATCTAAACATTATTTCAATTGACCGATAGCTCCGCTCCATGATGTATCGTTTAAATTGAATGAACATAAACGAATTCGATTGCAAAGAGTTTAAAATTGAACGAGAAAACCTATAGTAGACATCAAATAGAAAAGTTTGATTTCTTGTTCTTCAGTAAAATTATGCATATGGTTGTACTGCATCTTTTTTTCGGAAATGGAAATGAAAACAGTTATAAATATATTTCTAATCGGATTCTTCTTTTTAAAATCAGATTTTAACAATGTGTTCGGGAAATGTTGCCAATGCTCAAAAAAAAAAATGCTCCAGATTTTATTGTCCGAATCGGATATTCTTTATGCCCAATGGTAATTTTACCCTTTTCCCCCTGATTTGCTATTCATGCCCGGGTCATTGTAAAAAAATTACTTTATACCTTTGTACATGAAAGGATGTTTCCAAAGAGTGGTAGTGGTGTGGGACTCTTTATGCCTCGTCGCCAAAAGTAAGTAAGGTTCCATAGCTCTCGTCTGGTAAGAAGAAATTTAAAAACGTAATAAAATTAAGTTTATTATACAGTTTGTATAAATAAAATGGTACAAGTTGAGACATTTTCTAATAGTACGAAAATTAATCAGAAGACAGTAATGTAAATAATGTAATATTTCCATAAAGCAGGGAAAAGGCTTTCTTCTGCATTTTTTTCCTTTTCGTTTGCCGTATACATAAATTTTGAAATATGATTTTTCTACTACAATCAAGAAAAAGCCATATGCGCATACCGTGTGCATCCCTTTTTGTCATTTTTAACATAAGATAAGACATGCAAGATGACCGTGAGTCTACCGTGCATACAAAGGGTTTGTGTAATTTCGATTTCTCCTCAGCGCACGAAATTTAGCAAACTTTTGTTTCACAAACGCAAATTATTCAAATTAAAGTGTATCAGCGAGAGAAACTATAGTTGGCTTTTAGTTGGTACCACATACACATAATGTTTCAGAAGATTTCATACCTAAATTATTTCCCCCGCTTATACTATACGCTTGTACAATAGTAGAAGTAGTATGAATAGTAGTAGCTAGTAGTAGTAGTAGTATACTAGTAGTAGTAGTATAGTAGTAGTAGTAGTAGTAGTAGAAGTAGTAGTAGTTGTAGTAGTAGTAGGCCTAGTATAGTAGGCCTAGTATACATGTATAGTAGTAGTGGTATGTAGCTAAAGGTGCATTAGTTAACGTGTATAATAGTAGTTAGTATAGTTAGTAGTAGTTAGTAGTAGTAGTAGTAGTAGTAGTAGTAGTAGTAGTAGTATAGTAGTGGTAGTAGTAGTAGTAATAGTAGTAGTATATAGTAGTAGATAGTAGTAAGTACTTATAGTGGTAGTTGTAGTAGTAGTAGTAAGTAGTATAGTAGTAGTAGTGTAGTAGTAAGTAGTAGTAGTTGTAGTAGTAGTAGGCCAGTATAGTAGGCCTAGTAGTACATGATATGTAGTAGTGGTATGTAGTTAAAGTAGTACTATGGTAGTAGTAGAAGTAGTAGTAGTAGTAGAGTAGTTAGTTAGTAGTTGTAATAGTAGTAGTAGTAGTAGTAGTAGTAGTAGTACCCTGATAGCAGACTGACGTCTTAAAGACGTCTTAAACTGGTCAAAACTGGTCAACTCGTCATACCGTCGTAAACACGACATCTTTATGATGTCTTAACGACGTCTTCCAAACGAGTAATATAATCTGATATTTAAATATCTTTACATGTTTCTATGCGATGTCATTATGTCTTTCTTGGTAATGACTTTCAAAGACGTTAATTTTCTATTTTTGGAGCAAAAAATTATGACAGTAATATGACGTCTTTATGATGTCTTTACGACGTCTATAAGACCACTTTTCTTGTCATTTTTTGACCAAATACGACATCTTTAAGATGTCTTTAAAACGTCTATAAGACAACTTTTTTGTCTATTTTTTACCCAAATATGATATCTTTAAGACGTCTTTACGACGTCTATAAGACCACTTTTCTTGTCATTTTTTGACCTAAATACGACATCTTTAAGACGTCTTTAAAACGTCTATAAGATAACTTTTTGATGTCTTTACGACGTCTATAAGACCACTTTTCTTGTCATTTTTTGACCAAATACGACATCTTTAAGACGTCTTTAAAACGTCTATAAGACAACTTTTTTGTCTATTTTTTACCCAAATATGATATCTTTTAAGACGTCTTTACGACGTTTATAAGATCACTTTCCTTGTCATTTTTTTGACCAAAATACGACATCTTTAAGACGTCTTTAAAACGTCTATAAGACAACTTTTGATGTCTTTTACGACGTCTATAAGACCACTTTTCTTGTCAGTTTTTGACCAAAATACGACATCTTTAAGACGTCTTTAAAACGTCTTTAAGACAACTTTTTTGTCTATTTTTTACCCAAATACGATATCTTTAAGACGTCTTTACGACGTTTATAAGACCACTTTTCTTGTCATTTTTTGACCAAAATACGACATCTTTAAAACGTCTATAAGACAACTTTTTGATGTCTTTACACGTCTATAAGACCACTTTTCTTGTCATTTTTGACCAAATACGACATCTTTAAGACGTCTTTAAACGTCTATAAGACAACTTTTGCTTTTCATTTTGACCAAATACAATGTTTCTGTTGGTCATGAATATTCATAAGCAGTATTCTGAGATTTTGAAAAAAAGGGGAAAATGAATAGAAATATGCCAATTTTAACCATGTAACCGGCATTTGGCTTATTGACATAATCAAAATTGTTTTAAATTATTATCATATTATGTATAACACAATTTCAAGGTGCTTCATAATGACAATTCTTCATATTTCATTAACAAAAGTGTAATTTAATAATAAGTAACTGTCTTTCTTCAAACATTGGTCTGTAGCACTTTATATAGCAGGACCGGACACACTGCCTGTATAATAGGGCCTTTGTGTAGGACAGCATAGGTTATAATATTTAGGATAGGTTAGGATAGGATAGGATAGGACTCAGTATTAATGTCAACACTCCTGATAGCACAGTGACGTCTTAAAGACGTCAGAAAAAAATTTTATGACGTAAATTTGCACCGCGTTGGACGTCTTAAAGACGTCGTATTTTTACGTCATAAAGATGTCAGTTTTAGACGTTAAATAATGACGTAAAAATACGATGTCTTTAAGACGTCAAACGTGGGTGCAAATTTACGTCATAAAGATGTCTTTTCCTGACGTCTTTCAGACGTCTGACGTGACGTCTTTAAGACGTCTTTAAGACGTCACTCTGCTATCAGGGTAGTAGTAGTAGTAGTAGTAGTAGTAGTAGTGGTAGTAGTAGTAGTAGTAGTAGTAGACCTAGTATAGTAGGCCTAGTAGTACATGTATAGTAGTAGTGGTATGTAGTTAAAGTAGTACTATGGTAGCAGAAGTAGTAGTAGTAGTAGTAGTAGTAGTAGTAGTAGTAGTAGTAGTAGTAGTAGTAGTAGTAGTAGTTGTAGTATAGTAGTAGGCCTACTATAGTAGGCCTAGTTTTAAAGTAGTAGCCATTACGGTAGCGGTAGTATAGTAGTAGTAGTAGTAGTAGTAATTTAGTATATAGAAGTAGTAGTTGTTGTTGCATGTCGGTTGCATGCAACAAATGGAGGTCTGACTTACCCTATCACGATAGCAGCTACCGCTCCAACGAGCGGCAATGAAATTTTGAATCCATAGATGGAAAACGACATCACTGCTCAGGAACACAACTCGGTAAATTTGACGTAGTTTTAAACAATGACTGGTAAGGTATGTCAGCTTCAGCCGAGAAATAAACTACATGTACCTGTACGTGTATAATTATAACAGGGAAATAACAGGCGTGTATCTAACATTTGCTCTTACAAAGCATTATGCTTGTGCATGGGCCCATTAATTTGCTTTGTCATAGCTGAGGCTGGAAACGCTACTGCGAACTGATGAAAAGCATTAGGCCTATATACAGCCAGCCTTGTGGATCAAAGTTCTGTACTGTCGACCTGACGAATGATATTTGCTTTATATAATCTTACGTAATAAACAGCTCACGATTATCCAGTAATACTTTAAACAAATTGAATTTGGGCGCAAGTTCACATATTTGGATAAAATACTGTGGAGGCCCTAACACAGTATCTATCTCATTATTATTTGTAAAATGATTGCATCATTATCTTCATACCTGAGCGGATCGGCAATCCATCATGTACGTTACATCACAACTTGGAGGAAAGCCTCCACGATAATGATATATTTCTTAAAACCATATATTACAAAAATTCCGGCAACTTTTATAGAGAATCTTATTTTCTTCGTTATTTACAGATGTCTTTCTTATTTCACCCTGTGGTTTTAGGTCTTGCTAGTTCAAGTTTCTAACTGCGCACGTGAAGGTGATCTTCATAAATAATTAAAAAAAACTATAAAAAAAACTGATAAAGTCTGTAGTATAAATGGTTCAATAGGTATACAGTCCGTATACAAAAAATAATCTATTTTTAGAGGGGCCATATTCCAATTTCGTCGACTTTGGCCATTTATAAGTATCATGCAGTTGAAGACGAACTATTCACTTGATATCTTTCTTGACTCATAAATGTAAGCATAATCGAATAACTTGCAAATGAAGGCGACAAGTACAATGATCATTTTTGGGGGGCAAGTTTAGAGAAAATGACATGAGACTGAGTGAATGCTGTCACTGCTTTCTCACACACAGCTTCACATGAAGAGGATTGCGTGTGATGATTGTGTGACACCAGCATGACCATTGAAAACTTACATTCAGTCTTTCAACCTTTGACTAAAGCTTGCAGAAAAATGATTTTATACCTGTCACTTTTGTTTGCAATTTACTAGGTTAAGCGTTACCTCTATGATTCAAGAAAGGTTTCATTGTAAAGGTGAATTGTTCTTCATTAGCGTGAATGTGAAATTATTTTTGGGAAAAGATAAATTAAACTGAATGATAAATGTTGAAGAAAAGAATATGTGTGAATGTCTACTATGTCTATTGATTCCCGTTAGAAGATGTTGCAAAATGTTATTAGGTTTTATATAACTTTTTCTCTTTTGCATTTATGCCTAAACATTAAAGCCCCAGACCGGACCGAGAAATGAAAACCCAAATTACATATAAAACGAAAGCTAATAATTTTACATAATACAACAATACCCAATTTAAGCGTTTTTATTGTCCATCTAGAAAGTATTTCATTAAAAAGATGATCGAACCTCAACCAGGCCATCCCTCCCAAATACTCGAAAAGTTACCCCTATTTTGAAGTCGCTGGTGATGACGTCAAAAAATGTTAACGGAATGCTACATGCTAAATGCTGAATGAATTTACCCTTTCATTTCATAACAAAAGAATTCTAGCACACATGGGTTCTATTGTTCTGACATAGCAATACAAACGTGTTTTCTAAAGGCGAAACCCAATCATGCGGGCCGTAGCATTCCCTTAACATTCTTTGACGTCATCACCAGCGACCGTCAAAATAGGGGTAACTTTTCGAGTATTTGGGAGGGATGGCCTGGTTGAGGTTCGATCATCTTTTTATGAATACTGTTATGGAAATTGAATTTATTTGTGTGTATTCATGTTATACGCCTAATTAGCTTTCAATCGATGTAAGGTTGTACTCACTCCGTCCACGGTCTTTAAGTTTGCGCGTGTTTTAATCGTGTATACAATAACCAAATTAACGAAAATGATCATTGGTTTAGTGTTAAAAGACAGGGTTTGTAATATATCCACAGATCTTTAATTTCACAAAGTAATGAGGTATTCAAACAACCGTTTTTTACATGATGAAAAAACAATATTTGGAAGCCAATAACAAGCAAGTCGTTTGAATACCTCGTTAATACATCGTTATATGTGCCTATAGGAAAGGAACATCTATAAATAAAAATATCTGATGCATCACATCAAAATGAGACACAACCGAGTCGCCAGAAAAGAGTCAAAGATATTGGCAAACAAATCTCCTTTTTATTACTTTCACTTTATCTTTTTTGCTTAATATTTTTTTATAGATTATACATGAAACATTGAAGATTCAGAAAATCCAAAATATACCTTCCCCAAAATTAGACATTTATTATCATTTTACCAATTTCCTTGACCCTTTGCTGAATTTCCTCTACGACTTGCCTCTCATTTTGATGTGATGCATCACATATTTCTTGTTTATTTTAACAATTTTAAAATTATTTTTTATATTGTAGATTATGTAGGCCTACATCCCAAAAAAGACACAAATCAATAGTATTATTTTATCACTAAATCTCTTTTAAAACCACTTAAGTCTGCGGCATTCTTTTCTTTACTTTCTCTTTTCTATCGCTGTTATTTCAATCACTAATAATTATGTTCTGTGATTTGGGGTAGGGTGTTTTTTTTTTGTTTTTTGTTTTTTGTTTTTTTTTGGTGGGGGGGTTGGTTGTTGTTTTTGTTTTGCTTTGATTGTGTGTTTGTTTGTTTGTCATTTTGCTGCTGCTACTGCAAAGTTTGCAATGTGAGAACACCTTGTGAAAATGACGTCACTCCGACAAGACTTGAAGTGCATAGTTGCAAATAGATTTATTATTGACGGAAAATCGTTTGTTTAATCAACATGATAACAAGTGAGGAGTTTGGGGAAAATACCATGATCATTGATACACCAATATCAGAGTCGCAAAGTATAAACGGTTTCCATCCTGCAATGGTTTTGTATGCTCAATTTTCTAATAATGCAGCTAAATCATTGCTTTTCATGACTTTCAGACTGAAAAAAATATAGATGAATACAATAACTCTGGAATGTGGAGTTACCATGCATTTTTAGGCTTTGTGTAAAGCAACATTTTAAAGGTAGGTAAACAAATTTTGTGTAAGTCCAATATCATTACACATTTCGTATCAAGCTACAGGACCTGAAAAGTATAATTGAATCATTCGGAGACATATCAGTAGGCCTATAGATTTACCTATTACATAAATAATTAAATATAGGCCTAATGCTAATTCCATAAAGTTAACGATCATAGAGCATACTCATAGTTCATACTTTGATTATACTCCATCAAATCAGGAAAAGGCTTAATACCAATGATGAATGGGTCTTTGTAATAATTATGCTACTTGAAAATAACGTATGAAGCAATTATATTAGAAATACACAACTCAATGCTTTATGACGAAAAATCAATCAGAACAGACCTAAAACCAAACCAAAATAATGCTAGACTTTACACCAGACAATCAATGACCTATACAATTATAATACCATAATTGGATTATAATCTAATAAAAGTAATATTGCCTTGAAGGGATTCAGTTTTTTTGATAAATTATTTAATACACTTTTTGAAATTTTGAAACTTTCTTTACTGTTTTAATGTTTTTACAGAGACTGACTATTTCTATTTTCGAGTAGGCCTAAATGGAAATCAACCAATGACTACTGATGTACGGTCGCGATTGAAATGATTCTTCGTCAAACCAAAGTTATTTATAACAACGTAGATCATTCAGGCTGATATGAAGTCATTGATACGGAATAAAGTTGCATCATCAGATCTTCTATCCTTTAGCTCCTTTCAATTGCTCGGACGATGATCCCTTTGTCGGGTTTTAAGCTTATTTTCCCCAGTTTGGCAGGAATCTGGAATTATAGGAAAATAACGACAAAAGAATAACACTTCAGTTTTTAAATGAGTATTAAACAAGTCAATTGAATTATCATCATAATCGAACTTTGAATAAAATTATACACGAATGTTATTGGTTAGTGTAATAATCGACATATTAAGCATAAATACATTAGAAAAATGATAGGAAAAATTAATAATAAAGCAATCCCTCCTTATTCAAGAATCTCATACTCCTACATAGGGTAAAAACAATAGTGAATCATTGGTCTAAATGGCCTTCGATCAACAAATCAATATACCTCTGTGTTTGGTGAGGGTTCGAGACGGTAATTCTGCAGGATCCTCACAATGGTCATCTTGGCCTCCATAAGAGCAAACCTCAAATCCAATGCAGTTTCTGGGACCAGCACCAAAAGGTATCCAGGCAAATGGGTGGCGCCCTTCACGATTGGCTTTGGTGAATCTGTGGAAGATACACGGGTTAACACAGCAATTACATCGTTATGTATCATTAGGGTTTATTATTTAATTCCACTTTTAGTGTCACTGTTATGTGCATCATTACGTTAATAAAATCTGCAATATTTCACTATACTTTAAGGTATATCGGTAGGCCTGCCTTAAAAAAAAAAATCTCTATCAATGTATTCATAAAACTGTTCAAATCAATATACTGTGATTTGAGCGGCTTATTAGGCCTACAATACTACAGGATTATGAATTGGTTCAAAGTAATCAGGGCCTCGTTGCATAGTATATTAACTTTGCCATCAATAGTAACTTCCATGAAATACTGCAGTTTAATCGACTGTTGAGTAACGGAAGTTACTATTGATGTTAAAGTTATTACACTAGTAACTTATTATGCAATGTGGCCCAGATGTTTCGTGTGTAACCACCACTTCGATCCAAGAACTGCTAACTGTCACAGATTTACAAGAATCCCACCGACGGAACAGGTGACAAGAGAACAACTCTTAGAAAAATATTAAACCAGTATCACTGAGACTACCAGACAATTTGTTGATTATACGAGGGCGTCCCCTGTACAGTCTGTGTAAAAAAAAATGGTACAGTCGGGGAAAAAAATCATTTAGGTGTGAAATCTTTTCATATAATGTGTGTTTGTTGTACCAAATTAAAGCCAAAAGATTTTTCTTGCTGATGCGCTTTGTCCTGTATAATTTGCTTTTGTAAAACAAAAGTTATGCTAAGTTTTGTGCGACGAGGAACAAATCGAAATTACGCACTTCTATTGTTCTGGAGCGCTGAATTCACGGTCATAATGCGAAATCGTACACAAAGGCATGGGACGGCGTGCGAAAAATGATTTTTTTTTTTTTTTTTTTTTTTTCTTGATTGTAGAAAATTAGTCACATCTCAAAAATACTGCACCAAATGTGATGGAAAAAATTGCAGAAGAAAGAGTGAGATTCCTGCTTTATAAAAATAACAAACAATACCACGATGATATTAACCTTCATACTATAAAAAAATGTTTTCCAACTGTACCATTTTATTTGACACAGACTGTATAGGACGCTGACAAGACCCTGAAGGGTTTAAGGAAGCGGCATCCTTCCGCGTAAGACACCGAATATGTTTATGAACTATCCATTCATGCGACAGACCCATGAATTTCTGTAAAAATTGTAACCTCTCCCGAATGTCCCGAAATGCGGTGTGTTCAGGAGCGAAAAAATATACAGTAATTGGAACCTTTCAAGAATAGGTGGACACGTTACTTGAAGGATGTTTAATCGTTAAAATTTGCATTCAGCGTCGTGTCACTGACCAAGTGACGGTGGGAGGGGGATATCATCAGTCCGATGTGACTGTTGATTTTCTTTTTTACCTGTTTGGATCAAACTTGAGGGGATCCTTCCATATCTTTGGACTACGATGCATGGCAAAGATACCTATGGCTACTTGCATGCCTTCGGGTATGGTGATTTCCTTGTAGGTATACGTCTCTCCACACATCCGATCAGTTCTGTATAGAATCACGAAAAGTGAAACATTTTATGGTAGCAGCTCAATAAACGGTCACTTATTCATTATTACTGAAATAATAACTCTATTGTTATGTCCACAAAGAGTAAGAAAGTTCTGTTTCAAGTAAAATGCCTCTCACTATTTTATGAATGTATTAAACATACATTTTGTATGGCATCTGTAGCACTTAGGATTTCATCTCCCCCTTTTCAATGTTTTCCAATTCTGACAACTTTAAATCCATTCATCCGATTATGAACCGTGTCATACTTTCCATAGAACTCGAAATTTATTTTAAAGATTTAAAAAATACAGGTGAGGTCAACAGTGAGTTCATAATAGCGAGTTTTCGAATCATGTCAACGTGAACGTGAACGAAGATATAGAGGTAAATAATGGAAGCTTTTGATAAATGATTCTAACAATCATTTTTTTTTTCTCAGGTGCGAAGCTCCAAGCTGTCAAAGCTTCTCGTTCCAGTCAACAGGAACTTTAAATGCCTCGTCTCGGCGTTCTCAGTTCAGTCAGTCAACTGCAACGAGTAGTTAGAGAAGAGAGCTATGAGCATCACACCTGAAGAGCCCTCCCTTTTTAATAGAGTCTGTGTAAGAAGAAAATGGTACAGTCGGGGGGGGGGGAATAATTTAGGTGTGAAATCTTTTCATATAATGTGTGTATGTGGTACCAAATTAAAGCCAAAAGATTTTCTTGCTGATGCGCTTTGTTCTGTATAATTTGCTTTCGTATAACAAAAGTTATGCTTAGTTGTGTCGAATCGAAATGACACACTTCTACTGTTTTGGAGCGCTGAATTCAGGGCCATTATGCGAACCTACAAACAAAGGCATGGGACGGCGTGCGAAAAATTGATTTTTCTTTATTGTAGAAAACTAGTCATGACTCAAAAATTACAGCACCAAATGTGATGGGAAAAAATGCATAAGAAAGTCCGATTTTCCTGCTTTATGAAATTACCAAACAAGGTTGTGATTTATCTTCATACTATAACAAAATGTTTTCCAAGTGTACCATTTAATTTGACTAAGACTGTAGAGGGCGGATATACCAAGTATACCAAACAAGAATAAGTCACCATTATTATCATTTTATCTTTATAACCGCGTTCACGTTCACGTCGAAATGAATAGAAAACTCAAAAATGACATTTAAAAGGAATATAGAGAAGGAAAAATACTTAATATATAAAAAATTATACATTACGCAAAAACATATGTCGCTTAAGAATAAGCTCTCATAACCTCCCTATAGAAACCGGCAGACACAGACGACCAAATAAAATTCCATCACACCTAAGAATATGTAATGAATGTAATACCGGGCAAATTGAGGATGTATACCATATTATAATAGCATGTACAAAATATAGGATAGCAAGGGCAATACTGTTCACCGATATAATTAAACTTAGGGGGGACTTCAGAATATAGTGACGAAAACAAATTTATAGAAACAATGAAACTAGAAAATTAAGATATAATTAACCTTGTGCTTAAATACTTCAAGAAAATAATATCAATCAGAGGAGAATTTTTTTAATGTACATATATATGAAAAACTTATGAAATTTGTATCTAATTATCTGTATATACGATATCTCTGAATTAACAAAACTGAATTTTGTCAATTTGATTTTGGTCGAATTATTTGTATATATTACTATATTCATGAATTATTGTAAATTAATAATGTCAGTATGATTACGATGACTATATTTAAATACTATATATTATATATAATATATATATATTATTATATATAGTTTTAATATAACCATCATAATCATACTGACATAATTAATTTACAATAATTCATGAATATAGTAATATAATATATATATTATAATATATATATATATATATATATATATATATATATATATATAAATAGTTTTAATATAATCATCGTAATCATACTGACATAATTAATTTACAATAATTCATGAATATAGTAATATATATATCTTACTAAAACGGGCCTTAAGGGGAACTGAGAAGAATAGCTCTATTCAGTCACGATTCCCCTTAGCGACTTTCTATAGGCGAAAAATTCCCCTTAACGCCAATTCAATAGGGTTAGGGATAGGGTTCGGTGGGGCAATATAAAAGGAGGAAACAAAGAAATTCGCCTCAATTCGCCTTAAGGACGAAAATAGGTATATATATATATATATTACTATATTCATGAATTATTGTAAATTAATTATGTCAGTATGATTATGATGATTATGTTAAAACTACTTATATATATATATATATATATACTACATCCATGAATTATTATAACTATTTTTTTTCCCACTCTGATTATGTTCAAATTATCTGTATATCTTTTTTTTTTTGTAATGTTGAGAAAATACCATGTACATTTTACTGGTGAAGTCTAATAAATTCAATGCAATTCATACGTCTACATACATGGGTATAGGTGGAAATAGACGAAGGGTCTCACAGACGACATTATCCAAGTAAGTCATCTTAGCAACCGAGTTATAGTTTACAGAATCCCTGGTCGGGGTTACTTCCTCGATCTCCTTCACCAACTGATCCTGGACGTCAGGATTTGTTGCCAGAGAGTGTGCCATGAAACTCAATGTGATATTCGTTGTCTCGTACCCGGCACCGAAGAAAAACGTGGCCTAATAAAGAAAAACGTAATATTTCAAATTCATTGAAAAAATAAATATTATTACACTAATTTACATACGCCAAAGGGAAATAAGTGAGGGTCAACGCTTCTCAGAACAAAGGCACCAGCATAACATGATTATTTTCACTGGCAAGAAAATGCGTGAAAAAGTTTGAATTAAATCTATTTCAAACATATTACACGATTATTTTCACTGGCATGAAATTAAACTAAATGCGTAAAAAATATTGAATTGAATATTTATTTTTTTTACCAAATCTTACTGATGTAGGCCTACAGTTATTTCTTATCATTGTAGCATTATAAATAATTTTAGGCAATCGGAACTTACAAAATATAACTTGAAACAAAATCATTTTGTCACGACAATTCCCCCAAACCCAAACATCAAAGAACCGATTCATACTTGTGCAAAGAGTTCATCGAGGGTCAATTTCGATTTCTTGGTTTTTTTCGAACCGAAGACTCCTGCATCGTGGTCTTTATCGATCAGGTCATGAAGGTCCAACTCGACATCACTCTTCTGCTCCAATGCATCTTCCTGGTCCTCGTGTGCGTTCATCATCAGCTGCAAGAAATCTTTCCGCTGGAAAGAAATTAGGAGAGATATAATTTATGAGTCTTGAGATAATTTAAATCAACTCAACATAAATTAAGTGTTTAGTAATACTAATATTACTTTTCAACGACATTCAATTTTGTTTTAATGTATTTCAGCCGTGAATCCCGATTGCCGTTGTGTAAAAACTTAATTGCTCTCATAGTAACTTTGCCATCAACTGTGACGAAATACTGGATTTTAAATTCGCTGTTAAGCAATGTTATCTGGAAGTTACCATTGATGACAACGTTTTTATATGTATAAAAGCAATTGTTTATGTAATACGCATGATATAGGAGGCCGAAAAGTTTGACTTAATTTTATTTCACTTACTCTCTTTTATGGCATAAGAAGTTTCAGCAGTTTTTTTTTTCTTTAGCACTTTTATGCCATAAAATAAAACAAATACCTTGTTGCTCGTACTCCTTATATCCATGGCCCTCTTGACCACATCGCGGAAGAATATCTTGACGGAACGAGGGAAACCAGCTATGTCCAAGAAATTTAGGAGATGTGCAAAGGGTGGAAACAGTCCTGTTGAAAAGAGACAAACCTGATTGACATAATAGTAATACCATTTCTGACGATGATCAGCACTTTAAACCTTGTTATCTAAGCCAATTAAAAGAAAATTATGAATTGATATATGCTTTGAAGTAATGCGTTTAACCAAAAATGTATTCAAAACACGAAAATGTTAAATGCAGCCCCCCGCCCACTCAGGCGGTCAACCATACACCGGAAACGGGTATATTTTAGGGGCTCAGGTAGGGGGGGGGATCTCGTGAAATCATTGAAGCAGGGGTCTTTTAGCATTTTACCCCCGAACTATTTATCATTAGACGTAGTTTTTATCTTTTTAGGACAAATCCTGAACTAGGGTCCCGAATATGGACCAAAAACCTGATGACGTTGCCTTATACAGACCACTTAAATTTTTCATTAGCTTCGTTTTTAACATCGTAATCATACATAATATCATACTGCTGTGAAAAAAAAAATATAATCATCTGTTAATAATAAACATTGAATGACTGCAACTGAAAAAAAAACATATTGTAGACCTCAGAAAAAAATTTTTACCAGCGAGTAAAAGCTTGAGTTGCATTGGGTTAGCGTTCATGATTGCCTTCGCATTCGTCACAAAAGGATCATCAGGATTCTTCTGTGAATCTATCTCGAGGCCGAAAGCACATTTAGCAATACCATCCATTGTGAAAGCTTCGAAAAGTCTGTCATGACAGATAAGACAAATATTATTGTTTTGATTTATTATTCACGATGGTATTGAAAGACGCCTATTTTCAATGCTTCGTCATTTTCATGTTTATTGTCATAATTATCTCGCTTTTTGTTACTGTTTTTAATGCATTTTCATTCCCTTTTATCATTCCTCTCCTTGCCACGCTGAAGAGGCATTTGTGTACAATCATAAAATTAAATTGAACAATCGTAATAATTGTTTTTCTCAGCTATTTTTGTACAAGAGAAAGTAAAAAAAATAGCTGCTGATCATACGTAGCGTCTGCAGTACATGTAAAGCTACCAGTATCAAAATTGTCATTTGAAAAGCAGAATTCAGAGAAAATATCTGAACAACAATTGTCATTGTTTTTCTTTCAGAATATATTCAGCGTGTAAAGAGTATTATAAATATATGATAAAATATTGATAGGAGTAAAATTCTACACTTCCCCTACCCATAATGTGTTGTTGTGCCACGTGTTTCGTTATTTTTAGATAAATTTGTCTAACTCCTTAATTTTTTTCCCTTCATCATGATTTATGTCATTACAGATACTCTATACGTACTTGGTTGCATTGACTTCGCCGTCCCTCTTTTGTTCCTCTCCAAAATTTGTTACCAGGGTGTCACAGCATTCGTTGATCAAAGGGGACATCTTCAGGTGGGAGGTGTCCGACATTAAAAATCAGAATAGTTATTTTTTTTAGAAGATTTACCCTTGAATTTTAGATATCCAAATTACGTGGCAAAACAAACTCCAGCGAATATGAAAAAGATGAAGATTACGAGAAATATAGAGGTCTGGAGAAAAGATTGAAATATATATATTAGAGTAAAGAGATTGTGAAAGGACAAGAGAGGAGATCTAGAAGGTGTTTAGCAATCGAAATAAATGATGGAGATGAGGATTATGAACGTAAATACAAAAATAGACTTGGATTTTTTAACAACTAAGTTTTACCGAAAAACTTCAATAGTATAACAGGCCAACTAGTACGATTGATTTTAGAAATAGAAACATAATATATAGCTAAATTGTCTGTAAGATATTGATATCATTTAAAGGATTACTTTTACTTTGAATGATATAATTTTGATTAATATTGTCAAAGATATTTACCAGTTTCATCTTGAGAGCACTGAAGGTTGGTGTTATGATGTTCCTTACATCTTTCCAGTGCTGATCTCGTAACATCGTGATAGCTTGATCTAAAGGTCTATTCTTCATTGTGACACTCTACAAAAACATAATAGTAAAGTTTGAAGTCAAGTTTTGCTGGTATTAGCGATAATAATACACACTTTGATGTTAGATTTCTGATTGATCCAAATACTAATGTGTTTACTAAGATAGAAAACCATCGTATGTCATATTACATGTATTATATTTTGTATTATTCTGCTTTTGATTAATCCTCTATATCACAATCGCTTTAATTTATTGTATGGCAATTATCTGGCAAGCTTTCATGTAGTCAAAAGTAGGCGTACTTTTTGTTAAAATATTATTCGTTTTATTATACAATAAAATCGAGGAGCTTAAAGCTCCTTTGTAAAATGATCCATATGGGAAGATTTGATAGCATTTTCATTTTCAGGATTTACATGAGGTATTTGTCTAAATGAAATAATAATTTTGTAAAAATCCCAATCGTCCATGAAAAGCATGATTTGTAGGCCCTATATCACATTTGGCCACACCTTGATCCGTTCCCCGCTAAAAAGGTCAAATATTAAAGGGGAATCCAACCCAAGGAGAGAATTAACCGTACAGGAAAGAGGAAAATGAGAGGAGCAATCTAAAAAAAAAAAGTTTCATCAAAATCGGTTATAAAATAAGAGAGTTATGAAGGTTTGAAAAGTCTAGTTGTTCCTTCTATGGGGATCCTCAAATTGGCATCATCGGCTTCAAAATGGCCGATCTTATGGACAACTCTCCATTCATTTTGTACACAAATTTTCAGATTTTCCCCATTTTCTTTCAAAATTTGTCTTCTTTACTTCTGAGCTCAAAATATGTCACTGGAAAATATATTTCACACAACATATGTTGAGCTCAGAAAGAGGTAAGATATATTTCGAAAGAAAATGGGGAAAATCTGAAAATTTGTGTACAAAATAAATGGAGAGTTGTCCATGAGATTGGCCATTTTGAAGCCGATGATGCCAATTTGAGGATCCCCGTAGAAGGAACAACTAGACTTTTCAAACTTCCATAACTCTCTTATTTTATAACCGATTTTGATGATACTTTTTTTTAGATTGCTCCTCTCATTTTCCTCTTTCCTGTAAGGTTAATTCTCTCCTTGGGTTGGATTCCCCTTTAAGCAATTACCACTACAAACATATTCATATTATTCATATTCACTGAGTGTAACAGAGAAACGGTCATGACGTAATACAGTGCGTCCCAGATAAAAGTAAATCCAAATTTGAGAGCCTCATATGAAAATTGTATAACTTAAGTGTCAATTTTTTTTAATATCATATCAAAGAGTAACTCATATTCTATCGAGTGATACCAAAATCATACCTGTACTGTCATGGATGACTGAGCACTCGAGTTCTAAAAATAATTTGGTCAAAAACAAACTGTTCCAAGTTTTATCAAGCAATCCTGGCTTTCATAATTCATTCTTTGTGTGAGGTCAGCCTTCCTAGGTCCGTTAATAAGGGACAATGGATTTCTTGGTCTACTGAAATGCAGGGCTGCTTCTCCTCAAACTTGGAACATTTGAATTTTGACATTTGTTTTCTAAAGCCCAAGTGCTCAGCAATCCATCACAACACAGGTATAAACTTGTTATCATTAAATAGAAAATGAGTTACTCTATATCATGAAATAAAAATCAAGTTTACATAAGCTAGAAAATTTTAACATGGGCTCTCAAAGTTGGGTTTACTTTTTCTGGGACGCACTGTATAATATGATGTGTTAATCTATAAAAAAAAATGAATGATAAATTTATTTATTTTTTCCCTTCCTTTTTTTTATTTTTTTTTAAATATTTTTTTATTTATTTTTTATTTATTTTTAAAATTATATCAGGTCACATCTTTAGCTTAAACAAAGTCGGCGTAGCAACACCCTTCCCCTCTCAAAAATAATTAGTATATAACTCTACACAAACATACATCATAGTGCATGTAGTGTGAGATTGATAGGTGCTTTGCAGGAGCCGCGGAGCGTTTTTGAAAGTGGAGGGCTGAACAGGCTGAAAATCACAAAGCTGTATATGGTCATTTTCGCATTTTTGTACACAGTGACATTTGCTGTATAAAGTGGAGGGGGTATAGCCCCTAGCCCCCGCGGCTCTGCGACCCCTGCTTTGCATATTTCACTATTCCTTACTTTGGCTTCAAATTTGGCATTGTGTGAATTTACCTGGTGATTGGTGAACTTGGCGAAGCTTCGAATTGTAATATCCCGAACCATATCAGGATCACATACCACAATACTGGGTGAACGGAACATGAAGACACTGCACAATTCAAATTTAAAACACAAAGTATTGTGATATTCCCATTCATTCTAGTAGGCCTAACAATTATTGGCTATCCTAAGCAGAAATAGTCTATCGCCTACTTGCCCATTCAGAATTGTTTATATTCTACATGTATAATCATAAATCTGAAGATGCAACATCATTGTCACCTTGAGAGTTCATACGTATTATTTTATAATCTTTAGGGGGCTAATTATTATACTACATTAGACTTTGTTTAACAGGTACACAAAACGATTTTCTGAATACAGTAGTTGACAAAGCTTAAACTGAAACTGAGTATATAGCAGCAGGCTGATTTTTTTGTATTTTTTAAAAATATTATTATTATTAAAATGGTATATGTCTGTCAAGACATGCTGTATGGATACTATACATACCCGAATACATCGCCAAATTTCTCGTGGCAGTTCAAAAAGAACCCAGGAACATCCTGTACAAAAAGAAAAAGGGAATAAAATAATAATGCAGACAAAACGAAAACGTTTAATGTCATGCAAGGCATGAGGATGGCAATATTTTACCTAAATGAAATTATAGACGAGGCTATATTGTATATACCCTCTCCTCCAATTTTAAGGACCATTCACTTTTTTTTTTAATGTAAATAATCCCCCCCCCCCCTTATAGGGGTCAACCATATACGTATGTTCGTTCGGGATTCTTGGAGATACCCCCCTATTACAGGCTTTTGGAAGGGAAGCTGCACCAAACTTACCCTCCTATATTACAGGCTCTTGGAGGGAGAAGCAAGCAAAATTATCCCTTTTCACAGGTTTTTGGACCATTCGGGACCCTTTTCAGGATTTGTCCTCAAAGAATTGAAAACTACCCCTAATAAAACATAAGTCGGGGGATGCTAAAAGAGCCGCGTTTCAGCCATTTATCGGGATTTGCCCCTTTAGCTGAGCCCCTAAAATATACCCCTTTACCGGAGAAATCGGGAACGATGGTTGATTTTAAAGTTACTTTTAAGCATTTGTAAACATCTGATAGTAATTTGTCTTTGAATTTCAAGACTTGCTATACCTTCATAATTTCGAGGGCACTGCCAAAAAGAAGATTGGGTGTAGGCCCTTTGATTCCACGGCGTCTGAAGAAAGTGATTCGCCATATTTCCCGACTAAAAAAGAATAATAATAATCATTGTAATGAGGAAAGATGTGGGGCGAAAAAAACTAAAGAGAAATTGGCATGATGCACCAAAAATGACAATAATGACATATGACATGCGGTAATGATTTTGAGAGGTTTGCCCGGTATAAAATTTAACGATAACCTATACTATACGAATAAGCGAGAGTGAGAGTCTCTCATTGGTTGTGTGTTATAAATAGCTAGTCTTAAAATATACCTTTTGAGATACAGAGAATGAATTAGCTCATATTATTTGTATAAATATACGGAAACTAAATGTTTTGAGGGTGAAAGGTACTTGTTTTGCCTTTTGGTAACAAAATTTTTGTGGTATGGAAGTACCTGTATTGAGAAATAAATTAGGGTGTTATTATTATTCAATTTGGTCTATATTATAAGACTATACTGCTCAGAACGTTGCATTATGGGATTGGAACCGGCGAGATAAACCCGAGTATAGTATGCTTATAAACGGTATATCTTCGAATAGTTGAATGCTATAGTTCATAAATAGTCGAGAGCATTAGGGTAGATAAATAATAAATATGTAGGTTTTGTTTTTTTTTATACTCACCCAACAAGCAATGCCAACAGGGTGCCTAAGATTGGCCATGAGATGGTGAATCCCGAAATTGAAAGACCCATCCTCACTTTTTGTTAAACAATCCCAAAATTGACGACTGAAATAATACAATTGAGATCAGCTACAGTCATGTACCAATACAGTTACACCATCGTCAAGTTCAGAAGCTTTCAGACCCTGTATCGTCTCAGCGTTTGGCTGAATGATGGAAGTTGTCTACAAAGAATCTCTTTTATGCATGTACCTACAGCAAACCGTGTATTATTAGCATTAGGAGTATGTCGTAGGAAAGTTCAAAACGCTGATTATTAATATGGAATGTATTTCATAAGCTTGATATATTCCAGGATATTCTATTTGCTTGAATTGGACTTTGCCCCAACAAGGACCGTAGAGTGAGAGATTCAATTGATTACATACACACAAAAAGTATAGCTAATTCAAAAATTCGACGTAGACAAACAATATGTTTATGGACTAAAAATAGAAATGATAATTTTTGAAAATATATCTTTCTTCTTTTTGTGTCAATTATTATTTTATTGTAGTAGATGGCAGGATCATGCGATATTGTTATGAACATTTACTTTAGTACGTTATCATGTTTATTTTCTTTGTAATTTTATGTACAACTTTTTTTAGCGACCTATGTCTATTTTTGTGATTATAAACAACGGGAGTATATTGTCTTTCAAAATTAACATGGGGTGCTGTTTTCCGTTGTTGTTGTTGTTGTTGTTTTTTGTTTTTTTGTTTTTCTTTTTTTTTTTTTATGATCGTCTGGAAGGTACCGTACAGTAGAATGAAATCGACAACCTCAATTTTACCGGTTGAAAAAGTAAAGGTAAAATTTCTTAATTTTCTGTTGTTTATAATGACTTACATTTAATTTAATATCATTTTTTTTTAATGACCAATTTTTCAAAAAATCTTTTATACATCAATATGACAAGAATATGTTTTATTTATGTCAAATATGCATTGCCAATTTGATTTACAGGCCTATCGATGTAGTGTGTATATATACTTGTCATAGACAGCTGTTACGTGGACGTTTATGGTGATGTTCCTTGGAAGTGGATAACCTGTGTAAAATGCTTCTCATTTGCGAAAATTAAGCATTCAAAGCACCCTATGGATGCAGAGTGGTTGAAATCATATGGTCTTTTATATAAGAAGGTAATTTATAAACAATGAGCACCGGACGTCGCTCAATTCCCTCTTCTAGATCACATCCGTCACTCACGAGCTTCGCGGTGGGGTCGCATTCGTCCAGTAGCGATGGGGAGGCGCAGGGGAGGAGAAGGGACGCCACCGGCCAAAGATCCAAACGGCAAGCGGGCTTGTCAGCAGAGCAATATTCATCAACAAGTACAAGTCTAAGAAATTATGATGTTGGAGAAGTGTGTGAAAAATTCAGTGAGAAATTACTCTTAAATTCCAAAACCTCAGATGTGATGATGAATAGGTCGTCGAGTGATCATTCCATATCAAAATCCAGTCATCATGAACAAGCTTCGATTAATTCTGTTCAATCGCAAAATCATGAACGATTAAGTCAGGGAAGTCAAGCAAATGAAAGGAGTACAATCGGAGGAAGGACACATCATAATCCAAAGAATATACCATGGCGAAAATGTGCATTGTGCAGCATCGCAATGAGAACTCAAATGGAATTTCTCAAGCATTTGCGGGATAAACATTGTGCAAAGGAGGGTGGTTCATTTGTTTGTCGGTATGGATTGCATGGTGTATGTCCAACCCTACCAGTGGATGGAGTGAACGACGTTGACTATGTTTATCATGTTGCAAAGGATCATATGATGGATGAAGGTAAAATATATTGGACATTGAACATGTTGAATGAGTTCTCTGCCCAAAAGTGAATGGTCATAAGCCACGAAGTAATCCTGTGACTGTGTACCAACTTATATTAATATAAGGTCAATTTAAAATTGCAGTGCATCCCACAGTATTGGTGATGCAATGCATTTTAGTCTAGCTGCTTAATTTTTTTTTTTTTTTGATAGACCATGAAACAACAACTCGATCAAACATACTGCTCAAGAGAATAGTTCCAAATTAATATTTCATGATTTTACTGCATATAAAAGTGAGTCCAAGTGTGCAATCATATTGAACAACAACCTAAACTTCAAAGTTCATTGAAGACATACTTAATTTTGTTTAAATACCAAACTGAAATTAGGTCTTTGGAAAGTGTTTTAAATAGTGAAAGATTGCAATTTTTTGTTAATGGTTAGTTCTTAATGTAAAGGCTTTTTCAATTTCCTTGTTTTGTGTCTTGAAAATGGTATAGATCTACTAATGATTTAGAGTTTAAAAGAACATTTTGAATATCTCAAATTGTAATAAGAGTTAAATAGTGAAAATCTGAGCAAATGTTTGAAAATAATATTTAGCGATCGGCTCATTTGTTATGATTTTTTTTTTTTAATGTAGCTTTTCATTCAGAAATTGTTATGGGTTTTAGAGTTTTTAGCCGGTATAGCTATCCACATACAATTTCATTTTGACTTTGATTTTTTTTAATCATATGCTTACAACATAGACTGTGTCTTTAAGATATATGTGCATTTACAGTTAAGACCATCATAATACATAATTTTTCATGTTTATTCCTAAAGTTGTAGTTCATTAACATTTTCTTGTTTTAATTCAAATATCCATTGTAGTATAGGAAAAGTACCAATATTTTTCAGGCAGATTTTGAAAAATAATAATTGAAGAAAAAAACCAGGATGAATGTATATTCTACTTAAAAATCTATACCAAGTTGATTAGCTATTTTTCTGCAATGTATACCTCAATTGTATCACATTAGACTTGAAAATCTTAAAGGAAAAAATGCTGATCCCTCTGTTTTTCTTCCATCAAAATATCTATCTTTTTCCCTAGCCTTTGCCAATAAGTTGACATCTGCAGCTCATAGTAATATTCCTTCCGCAAAGTCGGCTCCGTCTCTTGTCAGTGTTCAGCAGAAATGGACTCCTTTGTCTTCTGTGGTCAACTTGCCTGCTGTCCTGAACGACCCCCGGAAGGTCAGACGGGAAACAGATTTCTTCACCAAGACTTGGGGCGAGGGCTTCGTCGAACAAAGTGAAATACCTTCCTCTCCATATGTTCCTCGCATTTCCAGAATCCACTTTGAGAAGTATCTGAGGCAGGTGGCGTGTGTAAGTATTCTGGCTTAGTACAATTTTACCCTACAAGTAATGCTTTAAACCAGAACTTTCTAATCCCATGAAATTTCTGTATATTCATTTGTATGCCAGATGTCCTCACAAGACATGGATTGCCATAACTGTCCATGTCCTGTGAGGACATACACAGTTCTGGCACTAAAGCACACATGAATATATCCAGGAATTTGGTGAACTTATCTAGCTTTTGCCAAATATGGACATAAATAGTTCTGCTTTTGAGACCCTGATTAATACATTGCTATACCATTTTGATAGTAAATAGTGGTAAAGTTCCCAAGGTAACCAACAGATATTTCAGTTTAAAAAAAACCTTAATTGTAATTAAAACGAAGAATCCATCAAGGTGAATAGAGTTTTATTTTGTGTTCTGAAAGATTAATAATAGACCCAATTATTTCTCATTGCATGGGTGATTTCACGAGGTAAAATTATCAACAATCATAATAAATTAAAGCACTGAATATAATAGTACTTTATTTCAGTTTTAAATGTCTGACATATCTGACTCCACACATTTCAAATACAGTGTATATGATAGTCTACAATGTGTGGACCATATTATTGCAATTTGATATAAAGATGTCAGTTTTGCTTTTTGATATTAGACTACATGTATGAAGTTTTTGAAAATTTGCATGATTGCTGTTTTAATATTGTATTCCCTCATTTTGTTTTGATATTATGTAGAAACTTCAGCAACAGAGAAGGTCATCTGCAGTCAGCCTTTCTTCTCAAAGTGATGATGATAATCAGAGCTCGAGTCTTGCCACTGGAAATAGAGGTGAAAGAAATACCCTTGTTTTCATTTCCACTTTGACTGAACATGTGCTGCCATAAATAGAAATGATGCCCATGATTTACTTTTAAATTCTGATACATACAAGGGTCATTCCATGCCAATTCACCCAATGAAACTGCAATTTTGCACCCTTCCGTCTCAGAATTTGCTCAAATTTGGTACATATAAAGTTTAACATTACCTTCCCATGAAACAAAAAAAATTAGCGTAAACGGTCCGTTGGATTCCGAGCTATGGCCCGCCCTTTTTGATTCGTTTTGGCAAAAATGGGTGTGACCTTCCATTTCAACGGCACAATGCGCCTGAACTGGTTGACCAATTTTTGTGAAACTGGTACCATTCAAAAGGAAATTCAAAGAGGAATTCAAAAATGGTATCAAAAATATAATTGGAGCAATTTAAAGTGCTATGACCTTTGACCTTTCCTTTAACCTTGATTTTGACCCCCAGACGAATAATATTTTTACTTGATTTTTATGTATGTTAATTGTCAGTATAATATTAACATAGCATGTAAATATCTAAGATGATATTTTATTTCTTCACCTTTAAAAACTCTTTTTAATGTAATTTACAAAGTTACTGTTACCCCACATACTGATATTTGTGTTTGTAATGTGTGTACAAGACTCCATTATACATGAATACTTTCAAACTGAAGTAACATTACAATCAAATGCCATAATGTATTCCATATCTGTTGCTGATGCTTCAAAGATCTCAAGGATGTATCCAGTTTGGGACAGTAGAGCTGACTACATGTAGAAAGCATTTTGTGTCTGTCAAAACCGCAGATTTCTGATGATTTGTATGTATACCTATTGCACCCCAATCAAAAGGGCTAAACAAATGTCTCTATTCATAAGCAAATGGAGTCTACGTACATGTATACATTATCATTGTGTTTAATGTTTCCTTTATTACCTGAAATGTTTAGTTTCCTGTTTTAATTGAATGTAATTTAACTTCAGTTTGGAAGTATTCAAGTAAGCCTATAATGGAGATTTGTACACACATTACAAACACAAATATTAGTATGTGGGGGTAACAGTAACTTTGTAAATTACATTAAAAAGAGTTTTTAAAGGTGAAGAAATAGAATATCATCCTAGATATTTGCATGTTACGTTAATATTATACTGACAATTAACATACATAAAAATCCAAGTAAAAATATTATTCGTCTGGGGGTCAAAATCAAGGTTAAAGGAAAGGTCAAAGGTCATAGCACTTTAGATTGCTCCAATAATATTTTTGATACCATTTTTGAATTCCTCTTTGAATTTCCTTTTGAATGGTACCAGTTTCACAAAAATTGGTCAACCAGTTCAGGCGCATTGTGCCGTTGAAATGGAAGGTCACACCCATTTTTGCCAAAACGAATCAAAAAGGTCGGGCCATAGCTCGGAAACCGACGGACCGTTTACGCTAAATTTTTTTGTTTCATGGGAAGGTAATGTTAAACTTTATGTGTACCAAATTTGAGCAAATTCTGAGACGGTAGGGTGTAACCCATTGGGTGAATTGGCATGGAATGACCCACAATCAAAGGAATGTTAATATCAGTGAAATTTGTCACATTGTTGCTTTTGTTCACAATATGATAAAAAGCTTGTTCCATTCCCTCATAGAGATTGATATATGTGGCTCATCATATCGAAATCAGACACAAGTCGCCAGAAAAGAGTCAAAGATTCCAACAATACAATACATTTTTAAAGGCTTTCCCCTAATCATTTCTACTCATTATCTTTTTACAGAGCATACAAGAAGCATAATCAAATTTAAAAATAATTCCCCCTAAATTTTTATCATTTTGCCGATTTCCTCGACACTGTGCTGAATTTGCTCAGCGACTTGTGTCTGATTTTGATGTGATGCATCACATATGGGCCATTCCACGGTAACTCGCGTTACAAATAACCGGTACCTTTCACGATTTAAGTCCTGTATCTTTCAAACTGCTAGGATCTACAAGTTACTTTTTGCACCATATGTAAAGGAGACATAGACTAACCAAATGGATTAAAAGAGAAAAATATTTGTTAACCTCGTTCAGATTCTCGGGTCGTTAAACTTCGGTAACTCGCGTTACGCAAAAAGGACATGGCCAAAATCATGATGCAGGATAGGGTGAATTGTTCCTAAACTATGCCATGTTGGCAAAAAATTTCATAAAAAAATCATAAACTAAACTTAGCATATTTCTAACCTATCAACTGCATAAAAGTGAAGAAAAAATGAACAGGTAAAATATAGGGAGTGTTAATATAATGTCGGTAACTCGCGTTACAGTTTGTCCGCCAAGATATATTTTGAATTTTCATAGCTTTTCTGTGACTTCAGATTGAATTTCATTGTTAATTTAGGTGTGACTTAATATTCTTCTGATTATCCAGTTGGAAAAATTGCAAAAGAAATTATAGTTCTCTGTCAGTCTAAAAAACTTTTAAAAATTGCATGTAGTCCCACGTGCTTCAAACTCTGTATAGTTCTGATTCTCCTACAAGGACATACAATTTAAAGGTAAAATCCAACTTAATTTGTGTCCCCCAATGTAATGATAATTTCAGAGAAGTTTCAAGCCCAAAGTACTACCTTAATTTGAGATAAAGCAAAAAGAAGAAAACAACAAATGTCCTCCCGACCGTGGAATGGCCCATATACAATTCTTTTTATGCAAAATCTGAAGTATTTATGCATAATTTATTCTGTGTAATACCATTAAAGTTTTGATGTTGTATCATATTTGTAAAAAAAAAAATGGAGGCTTGTGTATGTAGTATGCTACCAAAAGTTTTTTTCTTTTATAGGAGCATGCATTAGTCAAGTAACGAAAAAGGATACTACATTACTGTAATGAATGTTGATATTTACTAGTTAGAGGTTATACTGAAAACTTTATTAACATACAGTACATGAAGTTCATGAAGTGTACCACCGATTACATAGTGTATTAATAGAATTTAAACAATATTGCTGCTATAAAATACTTGAAGATTTCTGTGAATTTATATTTTCTTTTCCCTTTCAAATAGATTCCACGCCTGAATTACAGCAAGTACCAAAGTAGACATACAACTTATATCTAATATTAGATTGGAAATATTAATGATTTGTACTGGGTTGGATATTATATACTAGCTGCACCCGGCGCTACGCGCCGGGGCGGCTAGCAGGTCCCCCCCCCCTGACAGTTTACAATTTATAAAAATGGTAATTGCTCAGGTGAAAATGCTATAGGATAGGCTTTTACACTTGCCACCCTCCTCTTTTTATTTATTTATTTATTCATTTATTTATTTATTTCTTATATATTTTATTATCTATTTGCGAAGCCTCAGTTTCACGGATTGATACTGTAACATCGAAAATCTTTGTGGCGGATAAAAACGTGGCTTACTTTTTTCTTTTTTTTTTTCATTTTTGGAAGGGGGGCTTGGGGCAAAATTTGTGAAGCCTCAGTTTCACGGAATCGATACTGTACAACCGAAAATTTTTGCACGAAAAATCGGTCTGCCTGGCGTAACCGTAAACTTTTGCCCGGGCCCCTCCCCCCACAATTCAATAATTTGACCAGTCTTTTGCTGCTCGATTATTTTTTTATAGTTAGAAGGGGAAAAATGGGGGGGGGGGATTCTCTAAGTCTTAGTGTTTCCGCGTACCTTGGCGTAACCGTAGAGTCCCCCCCCCAATAATTCGCTGCCCGAGCCAATTTGACTTAAAAAAAAAATCAATATAACTTGATGAAAATCGTTTAAACCGTAACGCCTGAATCTCAAGACTGGATTTTCATGTGCAAGTAATTTTTTCCGGCGTACACTTGGCGTAACTGTTAAGTACTTTTTCCTGCGTAACCAATCGCCTAAATCTCAAGACTGGATTTCTTCATGTGCAAGTAATTTTTTCCGGCGTACACTTGGCGTAACTGTTAAGTACTTTTTTCCTGCGTACACCATACGCCTAAATCTCAAGACTGGACTTCATATGTAAGTAATTTTTTCCTGCGTACACGTGGCGAAACCGTAAAGTAATTTTGTTCGCGTACTCTACCAAACTCTACGGTTACGCCAAGTGTACGCGGAAGAAAAAAAAATTTAGCTGGATGAAAAGAAAAAATTTAACTATTTTCTTTCTTGCATGGAAATTTAAAAAAAAAAGGGGGGTGGGAGTGGGACAAAATTGTACATAATTTTTTTTCCCTGCGTACACTTGGCTTAACCGTAAAGTAATTTTGTTCCGCGTACTCTACCAAACTCTACGGTTACGCCAAGTGTACGTGGAAAAAATCTTTTTAGCTGGATGAAAAGAAAAGTTTTAACTATTTTCTTTCTTGCATTAGAATTATAATAAAAAGGGGGGTGGAAGTGGGACAAAAGTGTACGTAATTTTTTCCCGCGTAGTCCTACACTTGGCGTAACCGTAGAGTTCGAGTTCGCCCCCCACCCCCAAATTCGCTGCCCGAGCTATTTTTACTATTTGAATGCAAAAAAAAAAATCAATTTAGGTCTAGATCTAACTTGTTAGAAGTCTAACTGGATTTTTTTTCTTGCATGATAGGCCTAATTAAAAAAAAAAGGGGGGTGGGGGTGAGACAAAATTGTACGTAATTTTTTCCCCGCGTACACTTGGCTTAACCGTAGAGTTCACCGCCCCCCCCCTCCCCCCACGATACTCTGCCCGAGCTATTTTTACTATTTGTATGAATAAAAAATTTTAAAAATTTAACTGCATGAAAATCAAACCATAGTAGGCTAACTTAGAAAGGCGTTGTCAACGCCTAAATAAACCACATACAGCTGCAAACCAACATTAGTCAGTACTGTAAAATGGCTGTCTGTCGCCCTCTTGGTTGATGAGGAAACTTCTCAATAATAATTAGCGAAACCAGCTTTAAACCTACCTCAAAATAAATTAAGATAATCTATAGTCTCATTGCAATATAATTCTTTCATTAGATTTTTAAAATTTTGTTTAGTAGAATTTTTAGACCCTTTTTGGATATGCCACCTTGACTTGGCTGTAGGTGCTCAAGACACTTTTCTGCATTGACTTTCCATTGGAAGAAAACTGCTGCAATAAGGTACTTCCAGGGCAAGGTCAATTATGAATTGACCATGCATAAGTGTAAGTGAAATAAACGTTAAATCTCAAGACTGAATTTGCATGCACCCAATATTGTCAATGCCCTTCGGGCCTTAGAATTTATGTAGTCTAGACCTAACTGTTAACTGTTATAGAAATCTAGCTAAATACAATTAAACAGTAGACTACTCAAGACTAACTTACGTGTTTCTTTCAATTGAGTCATGATTTAGAAAATAAAAAATTATGCAACTCGCACACATCTCACACTCAATCACAGTCACATTCAAACACTACAATTTACACCACGCGTGGGACCGAGCTTGTAGATAAAAATTTGTGTTTTTTATTTAAAACGGACTGTTTTAAGTAGCACTAAAATTTGTTTTGTTAAGTTATAATTATTTGGTGGCAGATCATCATCTTTTGATAGCCAAGATTACCTGTTTCTTTCACTTGAGTCAATCAATTTCTTGAAGCTAAATTATGGAACTCGCACACAGCTAACGTTAGCTAGCTCATACTGTACTCAATCACAGTCACATTCAAACGCTACTTTTTATATTTACACCATATGTATACACGCGTGCGTGGGATCGGACCGAGCTTTTTGAATTTCCCTTAAAATTAATACAAATTTGTGTTTTTTAAAATTTGAAACGGAATGTTAAAAGCAGCATTAAAATATTTTCTAATAAGTTATAATTATTCAGATATTTTTGATAGCCAAACTATTTTTATCAATGGCGATCAGTTAGCGGTGAATTTCAATGATCGATGGCCCTGCAAGTTGGTCACAAAATATCGGCACATAAGTGGTTCTTTGTGAGTGAATAAAAACCTCTTAATATTGTCTTATTTTAATTGTAACGGATTTTAAAATGCAACACTTAAACATTAATCAATGATTTATAATTATTTCTTAACGAATTGTTATCTTTTCATAGTCAAACTATTTTCATAAAACGATCGACGATTCTGCAAGTTGGTCATTTGCAAATGTTTAATAAATCTTGGTTTAATAAATCTTGATTTTGTATTATTTTATTTGCAACGGGATGTAAAAAGCAGCATCAAAACACAGGTTATCAAAAACGAATTATGTGGTGGGCAACTGGTCTCTTTTTATGCCCAATTTCTTTTTATGATGAAAGGTGATGGGATAACGATCGAGGGTTTGTCAGATTGGCCACCGAGCAACTTCGGATTATTATTAAAGAAGATTGTACATCATCTTCCCTGCACATATTTGTATTTTTAATTATCTGAAGAACACAATTATATTATCTTCCCAATAATATTAATATAATTTACTCAACTGCATATATCTTGTGTCCTATTATTATTACTATAAGTAATAGGCAAATTAATTTTACTAATGGCAAGCTTGTATATAAATAACACTTATAGGAGTTGATTGTGCACAAGATCTGTAAATAAAGTGCATTAAGTGTTTTTGAAGCAGATTAACAGGAAGAGATGAAAAGATGATTAAGCAAATTACACTGTATATGCTTCCTGATTATTGTTAAACATGTCCATGTATTATTTGACAAGAAAATTTGATGAATTTAGCATCCAGGAATTTTAATCAAGATAAATAAAATTCACATTTTTTTTTTGTTTGTTTTTGTTTGTTTTTAAATTCTAGATGTTTTTCAGGAGTGAATTTGCCCTTGAAAACCAAGATACCTTTGAAGCTGTTTTACCTTGGTCACAGTTCAGAGGTCAACAGTCTTCAAAGCTACTCCAAGAAAAGGTAAAAATTCATCTTTAGAAGCCTTATTCACATCACTTCTATCCCTTTTTGTCCTAGTTACCATCAATATACTGTAAAGTTAAATTATCAAACAAATTGTGTTTTTTCAAAGTTATACATAAATTATGTTAATCATGACATCAAATTACAAGAAAGGATGGAAGAAGACACATGGAAGACCCCCAAAAAGCTTTATGGAATTGTGGGACAGGTGTTATGCGCAAATTAAGAGGTTGGCTTATAATCAAAACACTTGGAAAGACACTGCCTTGGGACAATATTTGGGTCAACAAACCTGACCAAAGACAGATCACTCATGATGATGATTACATGCACATAGTATAGTCAATTTGTTTTAACACTTAACATGCAATCGTATTATTTTTGCCAAAAAAGAAGACTTTTTAAAACAATCTTTAAAATTAGTATGAAATAGTCTTGCTTGGTGTAAATGATGAGAAATCAATCCATAGACACAATACAATTATCTGTGCTGTTTTGCAAAGCCTAAACTGTCAGCATTAAAGAGAAAATGAATTATTACGATTGTATAGATAATAAATACAATTGCACGAAAACATGTCCGTGGCACGCTAAGGGTTAATGGATGTTTATTTCTTTTCACAGCTAAGCCACTACCTGGATATAGTTGAAGTTCAGATAGCTCGTCAGATCTCCATGCGTTCCAATGCCTTCTTCAGTGCAATGGCATCTCATGATAAACTTCAAGAGGACCTAGTAGCAACCACTAAAGCAGTCAAAGATCTCAGGTAGGATGATTTAACCACTGTTTTGGTCTAGTTGAACGGTAAATTACCATTTGGTCTAAACCCAATTTGATTTAGGCCTGTTTGCTCTCTTCCAAAGTAGTCTAATTCCATTTCGTCTATAACCAGTTCATCTAATTATCTTTTGGTCTAATTGCCACTTCTCCTATTTTCCATTTTGTCTACTTTCCATGTCATCTAATGTGCATTTCGTCTAACATCCACTTGGTCTAACATCATTGGTCACTTCTAGTAACGACTAAATAGACCAAATATTCATTTGGGAATTAGACCAAAATACAATTAGATAATTTGTTTATTAGATGAATTGGCAATTATACCAAGTGGTTATTAGACCAAGTGAGAATTAGACCAAGTATGTATTAGACCAAGGAGAACTTAGACCAAATTGTCATTAGATCAAATGGGTTTAGCCCATGTGGTATTAGACAATCAGTGAATTGGACAACCTGCTGTTATACCAAGTGGATATAAACCTAGTAGAACAGTCGGGCTGTCAATCACAAGGTATATCCCCGCTAGTGCACAAGTGTCCTTTGGCAAGACATTTGTCTACACCTGCCACAATGGGTACCTGTCGGAATAATTTACTTGAATGCTCTGTGCAGTTTGTCAGGGTTGCCTTGCTTAAAGCGCATAATGTAATAATAAGTGAATACTTAAAAGGTGGACCTGTGTGCTATGTAAGTAGCCACTGTGAATATTATAATTTAGCTTTTGGGTGACCTTGACTGTTTTTAATGCATGACCCTGTAGTGTTCTTTCTTATACGTACAGACTTTCATAGAGTACAGGCATTTTGTTTTTTCACTGTCAATTTTTAGTAGGTCCTATGTATGTTTGATTTAGATAATGACCTTGTATGAACCACTAACTGCCTGTTCAGTCATGAGATTTGAAACCACCTTAAAAATACTGCCACCACAAAGAATATTGAGATAGCATTGCAAATACATGTATATGCACAGACTGTCAGTTGGGGGTGTTTGTGCTCAAAGCTTATTCAATTCACCACCTGTAATTTCTACTTTCACGTAATTTAGCTTTAACATTGTATGTTTTCAACTTCAAATCTTTCTCTTTTTATCCATGGTTGACTATGCTATGGGATGTCATCAGAACAAAAGCATTCAATTGAAACATATTATTTAATTGCATGATCAGGTGATAGAATGGCAGTATCTACTTTTTAAAAATTAAATGATTGTTCTGGTCATGAGACTGAAATGTGGAGAATACTGCCTTTAAGTGCTTTGGAAAGGTTGATGACAATTCACCTAAGCATTATTGTGTGCTGTGAGATTTTGAAATCACCAAATCGATGAAAAAAAATTAACCCATTTTTGCTTAGAGTCACATGCATTACACACAGAAATGCATGTAATAGTATGGGACTACCAGTACACAAAATGTTAGACCCGAACCTTTTAGTTGTTTTGGGGTCATAGTATGACTACTAGGGCAATTGAAGAGCAATCCTTAATTACAGTGGAATTTTTACTTTGATATTCTTTGTATAAATAGTATAAGAATAAAAAAAGCTCAATGATTTTGTTCATTTTCCCAGTACATTAGATTCTCTTTAAGCATTTATGATTATTATATTGTTTGTATTACATTTTTTTGCAGTTATCTTTTTGCATACGGATGAAATTCAAATATAATTAATGCGTTACTGTTGTTGTTTTGTATTTGTTGATTTCTTACATTTTGGTTGTTGTATTTCATTATCTACAGGGAGAAAATCAACAATATTGACCAAGTATTAGCCAAAGGGTCACTAGAAGTCATCAAGTTAAAGATATCCAGAGTCAACTATGTCAAAGTTTACAACAAGGTAAGGTTAGAGTATATCTGTTGGCATGACTTTGTAAATAATCTGAACCTATTTGCCAATTTATCATGAGTATCAGCAAAAAAATTGTATGAGGAGATTGAAATTAACAGGTCATTTTATGCCACATCCAGAACTCTCTGCCAACCCATTCATTCTTTGGGAACCAAAGCAAGGCAACAGGAAAAGGAGACATTGCCAATATACCTTTCTTAATGTAATTAAAAAAGATCTGGACTTTCTAGCAACTAGGAAATATAAACAGTCATGCAAGATAGATTTATTTTGGAGGAATTACGTTCATGGATGGCATAGGCTAAATGTTTCTCTGCCCTCAATCTAGTAGTACTTATTAGTATTTTATTTTCTCACCAATTTACTTGTACTAATTGTGAGACATGTTTAACTTCTCACATTCATATTTGTAAATTTGTGCACTTCAAATCATGCCTCAAAATTCACTGACATATATTTCAGTTGATGTGTAGTAAATAACTTAGTTGGATGAGCCTGCACCTTTGAATGTTTTCAACAGATATATGGCGCAATGAGCTATAAATCATCATTATCATCATCATTGTAAATTTCCATATTTGGAAAAATTTGCTGACATGTACAATATTCATCTGATTGCTTTTTTATTTATTTAGAATAAAAATTAAAGCCTTATTTGACTGTTGCACATTCTAATTTAGCTGAAGCTGATGGCTACAGTACATCAAACCCAACCTACCATTCAACTTCTGCTGTCTAATTCAGAGTTTGTAGGAGCACTCGATCTCATCTCAACCACACATGAGATCTTAACTCAAGAACTAGCCGGTATTCAGTGTTTCAGGTAGGTATAGTGCTTAGATCAGATTATACATCAGTGAATAATTTGATGCACAATTTTTTTTTTTTTTTTCAGTTTTGAATTGAAGGATTAATCAAGTTGGGTATGATCATTTTTGGTACACAAAATATGTATACAATTTTTTTTTCATAGATAGAGAATTGATATTGTTCTGTATATTATCTTGTAATTTAAAAAATTTTTTTTTAATTTGGTCGTGTCAATAGCGTATGGAATTTGCAGTTGTCACCAGAGGAATTGTCATGCAATGTTACAAAAGCACACTTTACAAGTTGCTGTTCAAAGTGTATAGGGCTCCTAAACAATAAAATGAATTTTTAAACTGAGCTGAGCCCAATATAATCCAATATTATCTTTATATAATGTTACTCTTTCTAGGCAGCTGAGTTCACAGCTGATAGAAATGGAGAAGCTGATTGATAAGATGTTATTACATGTAGAAGAGTTTACAAGGTTTACATATCAAGACCTCAGTCAAACTCTAGATAACCCTACACCAACTCAAGAGTTTCATTTGCTCTGAAACGTTTTGTAGTAGTTTTTACGGTCAGAGCGAAAGCATTTTATTCATTTTGATACCTTTCACCTTGTTTTTGGAAGTTACTTATTCACTTTAATGATTTTTCTCTTGGTAGGCATCTGAGTTCACAGCTTATAGAAATGGAGAAACTGATTGATAAGATGTTATCAGAAGAGTTTACAAGGTTCACATATCAAGACCTCAGTCAAACTCTAGATAACCCTACACCAACTCAAGAGTTTCATTTGCTCTGAAACTTTTTGTAGTAGTTTTTACGGTCAGAGCGAAAGCATTTTATTCATTTTGATACCTTTCACCTTGTTTTTGGAAGTTACTTATTCACTTTAATGATTTTTCTCTTGGTAGGCATCTGAGTTCACAGCTTATAGAAATGGAGAAACTGATTGATAAGATGTTATCAGAAGAGTTTACAAGGTTCACATATCAAGACCTCAGTCAAACTCTAGATAACCCTACACCAAACTCAAGAGTTTCATTTGCTCTGAAACTTTTTGTAGTAGTTTTTACGGTCAGAGCCATAGAATTTTATTCATTTTGATACCTTTCACACTTGTTTTTGGAAGTTACTAATTCACTTTAATTATTGTACTCTTGGTAGGCATCTGAGTTCACAGCTTATAGAAATGGAGAAACTGATTGATAAGATGTTATCAGAAGAGTTCACAAGGTTCACATATCAAGACCTCAGTCAAACTCTAGATAACCCTACACCAACTCAAGAGTTTCATTTGCTCTGAAACTTCTTGTAGTAGTTTTTACGGTCAGAGCCATAGAATTTTATTCATTTTGATACCTTTCACACTTGTTTTTGGAAGTTACTAATTCACTTTAATTATTGTACTCTTGGTAGGCATCTGAGTTCACAGCTTATAGAAATGGAGAAACTGATTGATAAGATGTTATCAGAAGAGTTCACAAGGTTCACCTGCCAAGACCTCAATCGACCTCTAGATGACCCCACACCAACTCAAGAGGTATGTGAATGTTACTTGCTGAGAACCATAATGGTATTATATGTATGCCCTGCTATCCTTGCTCACATTATATAAAGCTCTTTTATATGCTTTGTGAATATATCCAAAATATCAAAATATTCAAAATATATCCACAATGAAGTTGATTTCGAAATATCATTCTATTTATTTGTAATATAGCGATTACTGTATGAGCCAAATATTTTGCAAGGTATTATTCTCGCTGATTTCGCGAATTCATCCTCACAAAAATTTCAACTTAAATATGAGGCTACTCAGAGTAAAGTTCACAAAAAGTGTGAAATTATCCACTCTCTAAGTTTCCCAACTTGTTTAAAATCATGAAATATTATGTACATGATGGTATTAGCATAGACAGTGGTCATTGTAATCATCCCTGTATATTGTTGAATTGTAGGACAAGTTATCATCAGTTGTTTTGGGCATGATGCGACAAAGGAAATTCAGCTTTCTGGATGCGTACAAAGAGGAAACAAACGGTGCAATCAAAGCAGCTATCAAACAGGTATGCATACACACATGAGTTTATTCATTCAATTCATCAACCAATTAACTTGTACTTTTTGTACAGGTAACGTGCACTCGGACACATTAACATGTTTTGGTTTATTTGAAATTATAGAATAGAATAGAACTGGTTTATTTGTTTAAAAATACTTCAAACAAGCAGCTCACTGGCTGAACATGTTCAATTTACAATATTTTCAATCTACAATGTGAATGATAGTATTTATCTTTAAAAAAAATTATTTTCAAAAAAATCTGTTAAAACTGCAACACTATTGAGGTAATTTTAACATTAACACTGAGGGGATGTATCAGGTAAAATGACTAAGAGTATATACTCTGCTGAAAATTATGACAGTACTTTGTATTTCATTGTATACATCTCTGAAAATTATCCTGATGTATCAACATAAAGTGACAAAAGTATAATATTTACACGTATGTATAATTGAACATTTTTGCGAATCAATCATCTACACTGCCCTCCAAAAGTTTGGGTACACCTGATGTCAGCTCTGTTTTGGATAATTTTGAGGCATTTTATGTCCAGTATTTCAGTCCAATTGATGGTTAAGTACAAAAAATACATTATGCAACCAATATATTTCACGATTACCATGCCAAGTCTCCTTGGAATTTAGAAATTACTCAAATATGTGCAAAAACATGATTTTGCACTAATTCATTCAATTATTGAAAAAAGAAGATATTTTGGCTAATAATAGTCCGATCAATGTAAAAATTTTCATGGATGTTGAGACACATGTAAAATATGAGCCTGTACTCTTTGTTTCTGTTTTGAGACAACATTTTATTAATTATGCAAATTTATGCAAATTAAAGGTCTATTTTTAGAAATTTATCAATACTTTGTTTTGAAAATTGCTATGAAGCCCAATTTTTTGTTAAAAGTTGCTGAGTATAATACTCAATACAATTATGATTAAAAAGTTGGACTTTCCCATGAATTCCTTTGTATTCTTTTGTTTAATTACTTTCAATTGTTTTCGATTGTTTTTATTTTTATGTATTTTGCAATGTTTTTGGCTCTTTTATGTTTCTGAAATGTACCTTGATTGATTTCAAGATATCCAAGATGATGCTTAAAGCCTTTTAGATGCAATTAAGAGTGTTGTAGAGCAATTCAGGTGAATGGTGCATTCAGTACACAAATGGGCAATAATTGAATTTTTCTATATTTTAAATCTTTTCTAATTACACCTCAAAACGATGGTTCCTTACTTAATAACTTTTTATATAAAGACCAAATTATGACTGTTCTGACTGGGGGAGGGGTCTCGGCCAATTTAACCAACTATAAAACATCCATGACTGCTGCGCAACCGCTACTAACCCCAATATGCCTTTTGATGACTGTTTTCTTTAAAGCGTAGTACAACTATTGTTCTAAGAACATTGCCCATTGTGTTGTTACGTGATACAACATTGCATTATTGCATGTCAGACTTAAGTAGAATGTAAGATAATAATTTGCTTTCATTTCGGAAACAGAAAAGAGCCAAAAACATTAAGAAATACATAAAAATAAAAATAATCGAAGACAATAGAAAGTGATAAAAAAAAAGAATACAAAGGAATTCATGAGAAAGCCCAACTTTTTAATCAAAATGTTGTTGACTATCATACTCAGCAACTTTTAACAAAAATTTGGGCTTCATAGCAATTTTTTAACAAAATATTTATAAATTTCTAAAAATAGACCTTTAATTTGCATGAATTTGCACAATTAATAAAGTGTTGTCTCAAAATAGAAACAAACAGTACAGAGTTATATGGTACATATGCCTCAACATCCATACAAAATTTTACAAAGATCGGACCATTATTAGCCGAGATATCTTCTTTTTTCAATAATTGAATAAATTAGAGCAAAATCACGTTTTCGCACTTTTTGCATATTTTCGAGTAATTTCAAAATTCCAAGGAGACTTGGCGTGGTAATCGTGAAGTATATTGGCTGCATAATGTATTTTTTTTGTACTGAAGCATCATTTGGACTGAAATACTGGACATAAAATGCCTCAAAATGATCCAAAACAGAGCTGACATCAGGTGTACCCAAACTTTTGGAGGGCAGTGTATACTTGAAAGAAAATTTTAATATATGTATTTTATCTTTGCTTGCCCCACCCAGACTGTTGTAGAATCTGTAGCTGAGTTCGACAATGCTGAGAATGAATTAACTCCATCTAGGTAAGAATACGATGCGATAAGAATATGTAACGGTAAAAATGTGCTGAGGTACAGTCGTGTTACATGATATAAAAGAGTTTGAACAAAGAGTTAAACTGACCAGAAATATATAATAATATGAAGGAAAAAAAAGCAAAGAAGATTGGATTCCATCAGGATTCCAACCCAAGACCTCCTGCTTACTAGACAGTTTCTCTACCGACTCTGAGCTATGGCAAGCCCTCATGTCAATGTCCGTCCCAGAAACCCCTTAAATTTCTGGGTTTCTGGGACAAATGCCGAAATAGGGTTTGCCAAAGCTCAGTCAATAAGAGCTTGTGTCTAGAAGTCAGGAGTTCTGAGGTTCAAATCCTGTTGGAGTCCATCTTCTTTGATCATTTGTTAAGATATGCAAGATGTACTTCTCTTTCCTATAGGTTTACATTGATTTTAATCTGCATCATCCCATTTCCCTTTCACTCTCTCTCTCTCCAGTTATATATTTTTTCCAATTACATTTGGATAATGATAGAGATTCAAAACAACGTATTTAAGAAAAGTTACTTTATTTTCCCTGTAATACTCCATTGTGAATGCTGATTAGCAAAGGCATCTTCTGTTCAAGAAGTGTATATTTTTTATATATATATTTATTTTATGTATATATTTATATTAATATTATTTATATATTTTAGTTATTTTATATATATTTTAGATTGACATGTGGACGTACTTACCATACGATATTTGTTTAGGTTTTCTTTCTCCCATATGCTGCATTTTGTTCATTTCATATCTGTTTTTTCTTGTTCCAGTTTGTCTGAACAAATGAGACTTTTGAACTTCTCGCAATGGTTGGATCTTTTCAACAAAGTCTTCATCAGTCTTATGATACTGCTCACAAGAATAGAGGTAATTACACTACAGTTTGACTTTTCTCCGGTCATGTCGGGACTGGTACCCATTTGTATAAGTGATATGGCCGGTTGTGAGATTAATCCAAAGTTTACATGTGCTGGGACATCACACACCATCTGTAGGGGAGGATTAATAGCCTTGAAGAGAAGGATTTATGGGTGGATGGTTGTAAATCATCGATAATGTCTTTCTGTGTGTAAGGAGATGGAAAAAAGTATGAATAACAGGAGAAAATGTGAAAAAAAGAGGGAATCTGGTCTCAGTTCATGTTAAATTAAGGCCGCATAAGCAAGGTTGAACTTTACATACTGTAAAACTTTACATACTGTAAAACATAATGCTTGAAGCACATAGGAGCCTACAGTCTATTCAAGTGCATGGAACAAATATGAATAACAGGAGAAAAATGTGAAAAAAAAGAGGGAATCTGGTCTCAGTTCAGGGCCGTTTGATAGAGTTCTCTTGTTAAATTAAGGCCGCATAAGCAAGGTTGAACTTTACATACTGTAAAACATAATGCTTGAAGCACATAGGAGCCTACAGTCTTTTCAAGTGCATGGAACTTACACGGTAACCGTGAACTAAAGCAAATTCAGCAGAAAAATTAATTTCGTGAATCTCGACTCCTGACAAGTTTTCTTGTGTTACTGTATAGAGCCCTTCTGTATTTTAACCTGATCGTGAAAACATCAAATGATCAATTTTATGATGAACATAAAAAAAAAAAAAAAAAAAAAAAAATCAAATTTTGACACAGAAGAGTATGACTGAATATAAAAGTAAGAAAATGCCCACCCCCCCCTTCATCAAATATTGAAGGAGGGTATTCCATTTAAAGCTACATTATCCAGGTATTCTCTGTTGAAGCTATTATTTTGCCACAACCCATCACAATATCAATCACACTCCAGTGCCCTGTAACACAAAGACTTACGATTTATAAAGAGTTACGATTGATTTTTTCTCGGTAGCCTCATTTGGAATCCAGGTATAGTCATGGATTAGGATTTGGATATGATTAAGAGTAGGGTTAGGGCTAGAGTTAGGATTAAGATCATTAACTTTGGAGCAACCTGTCCATAATGATGCTACCGAGAAAAAATCAATCGTAACTTTTTATCAATCGTAGGTCTTTGTGTTACACCCCAAGTATTAGATGAAATATAATGTTCACAAATCATGCTGTTCACATCTTTTCATTATTCCCGTATCTTTCGTAGTACACACACAGCATTATGAAGAAGCTTGTCAACATGGCCGCTGGTAAGACGAACGATCCAGTCAAGAAACTTGAAAATGGCTCTATTGAGGGAGAGGGTGAGGTGAATGGTATAAGGCCAAGTCCCTTACAATCAGAAGAGCAGAATAGTGATGACGAGAGACTAGCAGAGATTGAACAATGTATGGAGGCAGAGGAAACGTAAGTCATTAGGCCATAACAAAATTGATTTTCGTATTGGTTTAACCTGACCGAACCTAGAAATACCATTGACCCTAGATATTTCAGGGTTTTTTTTCTCACCCCTAAATTTGCATAGCAAATCTGCTATGCATAACATTTTTTATCAAATAATAATGTAATTTTTATGTTTATTTTAATTCTAAGTTGCTTTGAAATGATCCTTCCTGCCCTAAAGAGGGGCTCATCATTCTAGGAAATTCTTCCTACCAGTACCAATTTATCTCACCTGGGTTAAGTGCAGCAAATGTAGGTTTAGTCATGAAGCCGGGAATTGACCCATGAACCTTGTTAGCCAACGCCTGGTGTTTTATCCACAAAACCTCTAACTGAATTGTTTTCTCATTGCAGTCTGCCGCAGGGTGACTATCTGATTGCACCTAATGAACATGTCAGATTGATTGCTGGATTACATGATTTGATGGGTGCCGTGTGTGACTACATGCATGATCGCTGTCTAAAACTACTCATAGCGCGAGGAAAGGTATATATAGATCTCTTTTGAAAGTTTAAATAAATAAATAAATAAATAAATAATTATGTCCTTGTGTTACATTAATATATGGATACCCGGTACTTTCCATTCAGAAAGTTTAACTTTGAACATAAATTATCTACTTGTGTGATATGTAACGTTGAATCCCTCAAAAAATAAATAAATATATGTATACACAATGATTATTGTCCTAATTATTTTAACTCTAACTCTGAAACCCAAGTCCAACTTTTTTATGATGCAAGTATTGCTTTTTTAGCAAACAATGTGTTACAATCTGTTATGACTTTGATCTGTTTCATAGGATGGTTTCCTAGAGCGGCTGAGTTCCAGTGAATTCTTGACATTATCAAGAACCATCAAGGTGTTTGTCAGTAACTGTGAAGAGATCTGTGGCAGACGAAGTACTTCACTCATCGGAGGCCTACAGAACCAGGTAAGACGAAATATTCTCTGTATTGGATCCACACTGACTAGATGGTATATCAGAACAACTACCCCATTGACAATTACCCCCCCCCCCTGGACAAGTACCCCCCCCCCTTTAGAAATAGGGTTAGGTGTAGGGTTCGGGGTAGATTTTTGGCAGGGGCAGTTTACCGGAGGGTAATTGTCTTTGGGTAATTGTCTTAGAACCACTAGATGGAGGTTATTAGCTGAAGTTGAACATAATTGTTTGGCTCTGTTGTTGCTTTCAGATAGAACCATGCCAAATGCTTGTTCTTATGTAAGACACTTTAGAAAGGAGAGATTAGATAATGTTAGTGAAGGGGGTATTTAAAGAGGTGAACAATAAAATTGTTTAAATGTGCTCTTTGAATGCAACTAGAGTTGGGATGTCTATTTATTTTGTACATCAGTAGAAGCAGACTGTAGAATAGAAGATGTGAAAGAGGTATTGTAGGTGAAGGATTAAAGATGTTGAATGAAAGTGCATTAAAAAAAAAGATGGAGAAGAAAATTAGAAACATGTGTAAAAGCGAAGATGATATTTGATTTTGAGAAGTTCTGTAGCACCTATAATGCCACTTGTTTCTGTTTTATCATATTGCTTACTTCTTATACATGTAGCATTTATATTAATTTGATGAACAGTACTGAAATGTCCCATACATAGATATAAAATGTTTTTATATTTCTGTGTTTTATGAAGGCGGTGAAGTTTGTTGGTAGATTTCATGATGAGAGGAAAAATAAGCTGAGGTGAGTTCAAAAATAATGGATGAGATATATAGCACACCCTAATACAGTGTTCTAGGTATTTGTTGTTGGTGTCCTCACTACCATCTGCTACATGTAACATCATCCCTGTACCAAAATGAAAGCTAATATACCCATGATACAATCAATACATCCATAAAAATTTTAGGAAGTGAAATATTCTATATAGTATGAGCAGTGCTCACAGATTTTATGGTGGTGGTGATGATGATGATGACGGTGATGGATTAATTTATGAAAATGAATTGTACCCTTCTGGGCTACCTATTTGGGTTAAGATGTACATGTACTTACATACAAGATAAAAAGGATTGAACGTATCTTAGTCTAATTTTTTCTTTTTTTTTTTTTTTTTTTTTTTTTTTTTTTTTTTTTTTTTTTTTTTTTTTTTTTTTAATACGTCAATTAAGTCACTTAAGGACGTTGCACAGTTATGTTTCTGCGCATCTTGACCGCGCATCTTGGGCGCGCATTATTTAGTACGTCACAATGGAAAAATATTCAGCGCTCATGGGCGATCCAGCGCTCAAAGAGTTAAAGGAAATGAACTTTATAACTATGTTATTTATTCCTTCTTTTTGTTCATAATTTTCCTACTTGCAGAGATATGTAAAGCATTTCTGTTGGTGCATGTTCGTGTTATTCTAGAGATTGCGATGGATATGAATTGTAAATGTTTGGGAGCAGGATTTTGAATAAGTCGAAATTTAGATAGAGTTTTCATGCGTATTTTGGGCGCGTTTCGGTGGTTTTCAAGTCGACTCGCCACTATTACAGCACCGATATTTTGAAAACGAGCACATGGACCCCCATTTTTTAATGCTCCTACTCTTTTAGTTTATATTCCTCTACACTTTGGCAAATTTTGATGAAATTGACATGGATTTTGAATGTTCGAGAGCATGATCTTGAATCAAGTGTAATATAGATTGCAATTCTCAGACTTGTTTGACGTTTTCAAGCCAATTCGCAACTATTCGGGCTCCGATAGCTTAAAAACGAGCACATGGACGCCCCTTTTTGAATGTTTCTACCCATTGCATATGTATTCCTCTACAACTTTGCAAATTTTTATGAAAATGACATGGATTTTGAATGTTTGGGAGCATAAATTTGAATCAAGTGTAATTTAGAGTGGATTTTCACGCTCTTTGGACGTTTTCGGCGCGTTTTTGTGACTTTTCAAGCCGATTCGCGAGTATACGGGCGCCGATAGTTCGAAAACGAGCACATGGACCCCCATTTTTTAAAGTTTCTACATATTTATGATGGATCCCTCTACAACTTTGCAAATTTTGATGAGACTGTCATGGGTTTAAAAAAAAGTGCACCTTAAACTATACTTTTTTATTTTCTTGTAGATTCCAAGCCTCTAAGATATGGTTTTTGCCATTTTACGCACCATTTCAGCCACATGAGGGCGCTGCTGGCTCGAAAATAAGTAAAAATGTGCCAGTTCAAACAATGTCCCCATCTTTGGTATAAACTTCGTGACAAATCGGGAAGGTTTGATAAAGTTTGATACGGTTTTGACAAAGTAATGGCGATTTTAACTCGTTTGTTGCAATCGCGAGGTCTAACAGAGGCCAATTTCTTAAATTATGCGTAATTTACATTCATCCAAATATGGCAACTTCAAAGTCCCGTAGCAAAAAATCAAGCACATGAACCTATATTATTTTTTGCATTTTTGGCATACATAGATACCAAAGTAACTCTGTGCAAAATTTGGTGAAAATGACATGGACTTCGTTTCAACTGTGCAACGTCCTTAAATTAAGTCGCTCATATTCATGTAGTAATTTTTTTTTTTTTTTTTTTTTTTTTTTAGAAATGGACAAGATGAAAAGTTAAAGAAATATACAAAATATGTAATTTACGGATGACTAAATTTTCAGAAGATATGTTGATTGAGCCCTCTTGGCCTCCGAATAAGGAGTAAAAATTCTTGTTTGATTCAATCTTCTGTACAGTCTGATTCTGGATAGTGAGAGGTGGAAACAGGCTGAGGTCCCACCAGAACTTCAAGATCTGCTCAGTGCATTTTCAGAAGGTACATTTCTGTTATATTTCTTTTATTAATAACTTTGAATATATATACATATATATATGTTAGTTTTTTTTTTAATGCTTACTACATCAAAATTTTGATTACATCATTTTTTTCTGAGCCAGAAGGGTATTAACTTGTATCATTTAGTTCATAATTAATACTATTCTGGCTATATAATGTATACAAATTAGATGATGATTTAAAGGGAAATGTTGCTTTCAATTTCATTAGTGGCGGATGATCAGGAACTTGGTAATTTTCAAGGATGAAATTACATCTATATATTGTTTTTAATTGAATCTGCAATCCTTTCCATCTGTTTCAGTTGTTTGATAATGCTAAATCGAAATGTAAAGAAAAGAGGGGTCCCAGCTGAAATTCAGATGGTTTGAAATGTACAGTGAAATGCAATACCTACAACACTGAAAATTTCATCAAAATTTTCTATTTGATTGTGATGACGTTTTCAGTGCTGTACTTGTTATATTCTACTGTACATTTCAAACGATCTGAATTTCTGCCTTTTTCCTTTAATACCATTCTCCTGTAATTCTATTTCTTAATCACAGGTAATATATCACTGGATCTCTTGGCCAAGACTGATATGGGTAAGATAACAGTCTAATTTCTTCCCATCTTTAAATATATCTGATATGATAGTGCGTAAATATTTAAGAAACTTGAATTATAGATTAAATGTGCATTTCATGAAATGAAACAATTGCAAACATTACAAAATGGACCACATGTAAACTTGTGTGGAGTGTGAGATAGTGAACTGTATTTTATGATCATATGTACAGTCTGTGTCAAATAAAATAGTACAAGTGGAAAACATTTTATTATAGTATGAAGTTTAATCACAGCCTGCTATTGTTTGGTATTTTCATACAGCAGAAAGATCAGACTTCACCTGCAATTTTTTTCATCACATTTGGTGTTGTAATTTTTGAAATATGACTAGTTTTCTACAAGCAAGAAAAATCCATTTTTCGCACGCCGTCCCATGCCTTTGTATATAGGTTTCTCATAATGGCCATGAAGTGCTCAATTTCGATTTGTTCCTCGTCGCACAAAATTTAGCATAACTTTTGTTTTACAAAAGCAAATTATACAAAACAAAGCGCATCAGCAAGGAAAATCTTGTGGCTTTATTTAGTACCTCATACACACATTATCTGAAAATATTTCACACCTAAATAATTTTTTTCCAACTGTACCATTTTTTTTGTTGACACAGACTGTATATGCAGGAACATAAGATTTGCTGACAAAGTTGTGAAATGCTGCAAAGAGAATGTGTATGAGAATGGGGACAGTATAATATCTCATCTTGGACTGATATTTTGTATGCTTACCTACATTTATTTGTTTATTACAGGCAATGGTGGAGAACGAAAACCACTGGACCGTGTAGAAATCAATGGTAGCAAATATGCAGTTGTTGGGTAAGTCCCTTTTTTCCATTCAATTACTGATGTGATATTTATTGCTAGAGCGATTGTTATTTTGTGCTCATAAAATTTATGTCATTTTGTAAAAATCTATTTCCTTGCTATCTTGGCATGTAGGAAAGGTGAAAAACAACCATTGCGAGCTTTCAAATTCAATCCATTCTATTTATGAGGAATGAAAAATTGCTGTCTCCAGCCAATAATTCCGTCTCATGGCTAAAACTTAAACTTTATATTTAACCCTAAAAGGCCTGGGGTTTTTTGGTCATCTCATGACTGGGGGGGGGGGGCTGAATTCCGTCCACCCCCCCTGAGATCTCGGCTGTCGACCGTGCGATCGCGACGAAAATCACCACGCGCGTCACATAGGACGTAATCTCCAAAATTCATCGTCAAATATTCCGAAAATTTTTCGGTATTAATTAATTATGCTAATTTATGCATAAATTTACATGTTGCTCTAATTCATTAAATAATGCTCCAAATTAGCTAATTTTTTATTTATAAGCTCTTTGTGAGATTCTGATGAAATGGATTTTAAAAAAAATTCTGTATCAAATTTCATTTCTTATGTATTTCATTGTTTTATTAATTTCTTATGTATTTCTTTGTTTTTTTACTTTTTGTTTTCTATTGTTTTTTCAATGGGAATTGTTGGCAACATTATCACGACCACAAAGAACCAAAAACTAATTAATTTGAAGCAGTAAAAGCAAAAATAATCATACATTTATGAATAAATACCTTTGTATTGGATTTGTACACAAAATCACGTTTTGAACCATTTTCGGTCTGACGAGCATGTACAAAATGTTGCGTAACTTAAGAACCGCGTAACCGGATGTCGCAAATTTGGTCTTAAAAGTTATGCGAGACTTGAAAGAAAAAAGTCATGAAACAGCGTGTCGACATCTTTATGCGTTACCGAGATCTTACGCGAAACGTCGAGGGGGGGCGGAATCCGCCCCCCCCCCCAGGCCTTTTAGGGTTAAACTCATACAGATTTTTAAGGAAAAAAAAAAAAATCTGGGGGGGTATGAAAAAGCATATACAATGTAGTTTTTATTTTCCTAAATGTTCAAAGTAATTATGTTAATTCTTATTATCATTTCCATTAATGTTTTAGGAACAAGTGCATTTTATGAAGTATAATGTTAATTCTGTTTATCCTGACATAATGACATGATTGGTTAGAGCACCCGTAGGTAGCTCACCTTGCCTCATTAGGTTGTAGGTTCAATTTACAGCCAAGTCATACAAAAGACTTACAAAAATGGTACCCTACAGTCTGTGTCAAATAAAATGGTACAAGTGGAAAACATTATTTTATAGTACAGTGTATGAAGTTTAATCACAGCCTGCTATTGTTTGGCATTTTCATAAAGCAGGAAGATCAGACTTTCACCTGCAATTTTTTTCATCACATTTGGAGTTGTAATTTTTGAAATATGACTAGTTTTCTACAATCAAGAAAAATCCATTTTTCGCAAGGCGTCCCATGCCTTTGTGTATAGGTTTCACATAATGGCCATGAAGTGTTCAATTTCGATTTGTTCCTCGTCGCACAAAATTTAGCATAACTTTTGTTTTACGAAAGCAAATTATACAGAACAAAGCGCATAAGCAAGGAAAATCTTTTGGCTTTATTTTGGTACCACCTACACACATTATCTGAAAATATTTCACACCTAAATTTTTTTCAGACTGTACCATTTTTTTTGACACATAATGTATAGGTTCAATTTACAGCCAAGTCATACAAAAGACTTACAGAAATGGTACCTATAACTACCTTCTAACTAGGTGCTTGGGGTGATAATAACATATCATGTTATGTAGGGCCCGTTGGTAAAACAGTTATCAGAACTGAAGTGGCTGTCCTGGGTAAATAAAAGGATATTATTTACTATTATGATTATTATTAGGACTGTAATGTTACTACTGAAGATGGTAGCTGAGTATTGTCAATGTGTAAAGGACATGCCTACAGCTACTATGGACCTTCTTACTAGACTTATGGAACTCTTACAGGTAAGAATCTGTCTTGTAGCTGTTTATATCTACATGTACTAAAGAAACACATGCAAAGTACTTATTATTAATCTTAAAATTATTTTACTCATTTGTACAGTATATGAAAATTAAACATATCATCAAAAATGCATAAATGACAAAAGTACAATTATATGTATAAGCATTTCATTTTAAAAATCTTACATCGGATTCAATTTACAATCGAAGGTGTTTGACACCTCCAGATTTAAAATTTTCTTGTACTGATAGAAAATTTTGAAGAAGATATGGACAAGTGATATAAATCTAAATAAATTTTTGATTCATCATCATCAGCATTGGGCATCTATCATGTATTTTCTAAATTGATTCTTCTAAAGGCAGTATGTCCTTAGCTTGACCGGGCTATATGAACTCACCATTGGCGGGACTGCTGAATATGTGATTTTGAATTGCAACTCCATGAGATCTGATTTATATACAATTTTTGGTTGAAGCTGTATTTATTGAAGGTTCATAAAATGCATTTTAAGTGGATATGAAATTTATGAAGTATGAACTCTAAAAGATATTTTGGTTTGTTTCTCTTCAGATGTTCAACTCCCGTTCTTGCCAACTCATTCTGGGTGCTGGGGCCCTTCAACTTGTGGGGCTCAAGACCATCACTACTAAAAACCTTGGTAAATTTACATTATTATCACAATCTATTTCATAATTGTTATGTTGAAATCATCATGTGAGTGTCATTATTTGTGCTGGGACCTGTTGCTAGAAACTTTTACTCCATGATTAAAGGCTTAACTCATGATATAAACTCCAGAATCATGACATAAATCTGTCGCTAGAAACTTTATGTTGGAAATCATGACAAAAAATTTTGACATAACTCCCCTATCATGACATAAATTTATTTCATGTTACTTAAATTCATCTAGTAACAGGGCCCTGGTCATATTATTATGTTTATCAGAAATAAACATTTGAACAATAAAGATTTTTCCTTCCTTTTTGACAATTTTTTTTTTTTTTTTAATTTCAAAGTAATTATAAAAGCTTTTATATCTTCATTTGCACATAATGTCTGCTATTAACTCTTTGACCGCTACGTGTGACTTTAGTCACAATTGTACTTATTAATCTGTAATGGTTGGGCTAGATGAATTTGAAATTAATGGTATTGGTAGTGTTGAGTCTGTATCTGATTGATTGCTATTAGTTCCTGCCAAGCAAAAAAATTTTATACTATTTTTAACAATTAAAGAGAAATTTCAACTTTTTATGCTAAAAATTAATGTGGCATGCATCTTGTGTTTTCTTGTTTGCATAGCTCTTACATCTCGATGTTTGCAGCTGGTGGCTTTATACATTCCAATCGTCAAAGAGTTCTTTGCAGGTCGGCTTTCTGTCAAGCAGCAGAACCTTCTCAAGAGCTTTGACAAAATCCTGAAGGTATTTATTTGCACACCCTGACCTTTGAACTCTCCTACGACTATCAGTGGCGTATCCAGGCGTGGGTGGGGGGCAAAGGGCACCCCTCTATTTTTAAAAATAACACATTGAGCATATATAACATAAAATCTGAAAAATTGCCTTCTTCATCTCCTCTCTATTTGACTCTTTGACTCTTTGACTATCAGTGGCATGTCCAGGCGGGTGGAGGAGGGGGCAAAGGACACACACCCCCCTCTATATTTGAGAATCACACATTGAGCATAAGTGTTAGATTATATCCAAGAAAATAGCCTTCTTCGTCCCCTCTCATTTTCAAATTTGCCTTATGTGCCTCCTCTGTATCTGAATCCTTTCTTGTTGCTGATTGTTTTAGATACCATTGACCATGAAAAGACAGCCTTTTAAGTATGATGTTTAGGAGGGTTGCCTTTTTCCAACTGTGAACCTGTTTTTAATGTAATAGTAGAAGAGAGAGGTGGAAATGATACAAATTGGGGTGTTGGGGTTTTTACAAGGGTTGGAATCAGAGACTGCATTTACAGAATTATATGATACTAATTTGTGTTTTATACTTATTTATATACTTAGTAGGAAATTCTTAGCAATCAATTTTTAAAAATAATATAATAACAACAACAACAACAATAATTTAATGTAAAGTAACACATTGTTTGCAATGTGTTGGTTTAAAGGAACAAGATAGTTGACATTGGAACAGTTCAGAAAGCAGAACTAGTTTTTGAACAGTACTGCTATGGATGATATTGTGGATTGACACACTTTTTTTGTTTCTTTCATCAGGATTACAATGACCATGTTCAAGAGATCTCTAGTAAGCTGGTAGCAATAATGGACGATACCTTCAGATCATGTCTATCACAGGTTGGTACCCCGGTTGAATACCTTGAAGATGGGCATAGCCTTTTGCAGATTTTTAGAATTTTCATCGCCACCTACCAGGGTAAAAAGTATACCATTTGGATCATGTGTATAAAATATCTAAGTCATGGGCTTTGTGAATTTTCTATAAGGAACTAAAAACCATCCCTTTATTATTTTCAATTACTGATGAAATTTGAAATCATCTCGATATAAGCGTCCTATGTCTGTTTGTTAAGGTCAATAATAATATAATATTGCATGTTCCATCAATACAATATTACTGGACTGTACAAACTCTAAATACTAAAGTATCTATAAGTTCACCTCGGTCTAGAGCTTTGTTGAAACAAATGTGCACTCTGGAAAATTTAGTATTTGTCGCGCACATATTCCAGTTGCGTGAAAAACCATGCAATATTGTTGTTAAAAGTAGCATGATAATATTTATTCAAGGAGTGAATTTTTTTTCTTCTTATACAGTGGGAGGTGAAAGCTCCTGTGCCATCATCATGTTTCCGAGAGATTTGTAAACGAATCAAGAAGATCTATGAAGCCATTGCTGATCTTCTACCATCAGAACAAGTCAAGGTACGTCCTAATCAGGTTTATATCCACTTGGTCTAACAGCCGGTGATCTAATTCTCTGATTGTCTAATACCACATGGGCTAAACCTACATGACCTATTAACAATTTTGTCAAAATTTTCTTTGGTCTAATTCTCTCATAATGACCACTTGGTCTAATTGCCAATTTCGTTCAATTGCATTTTTGTTTAATTCCCAAATGAATATTTACTCTATTACCAGTTTATTACTCGAAGTTACCAAGAGGTTATAAACAAATTGGACATTAGACGAAATGGACATTGGAAGAAATGGACATTAGACAAACCGGTAAATAGGTGGAGTGACAATTAGACCAAAAGGAAATTAGACAAACTAGTTGTAGATGAAATGGAATTAGTCAAAGTGGGTTTAGACCAATTACCAATTTACCTTACTAATCAGTACCCCATTTTTATTCAGGTTGATTGGTAGTCGATAGGTGTCAATTCTTATCAGGTCTCCTTCATAGCTCCTTTGTGTCCTCTGTATGTGGAGGAATAAGATAACTGGAAGAAGAAAGTTTGCCTTCCTCAGTAGTATTTATATGAAGTATGTCACAGATCCTGTTCTTTGTAATTCAAATGTACAGGACATTGCTATGAAAAGTAAAGTAAATATGTTATTTTTATTTTTATTTTTTTGTTGAAACAAAACAAAAATTAAATAAATAACTGCCAGTTTATACAAATGTGTTCAAAGATAAAGATTCAATAATTTTGCGACAAATTTCTCTTTTATAAGAAAAACCACAGAGAGAGACATCAGTATTTTGAAAGAAAGTATTGTTTTTATATTCTTGGAATACTCTGATATACTGAATTTCAAACTAAATCCATGAGCCTAACCAATGAAATGGTTTAGCCTTTATCCATCAATCTTCAAGGCATCTGAATTTATTAGTTTAAAGTCATTCATGGAGTATAGCTGCCAGCATATAGTTATGTAGATATATCTATATATATATAGTTTACATATATATATCTATATATATATAGTTTACATATATATATATCTATATATATAGTTTACATATATATATCTATATATATAGTTTACATATAATCATGAGATATAGTGATGATTTTACAATAAATCTTTGCAGAATTTTCTGTGAATGTTTATGACTACAAATAGATTACAATTGCTGTACATTTTAGGTCGAAAATTGTTTATTAGCTAAATAGTATGCACACACTAGCAAGGTAGGAGTCCTGACCTAAGTGACTGACAGTCTCTATTATACTAATGAAAGTTGTGCTTTTAAATGAAGAAAGATTTCATGAGTTTTTTAATCAATTAAAAGCAATTCAGAATCAGATTGAGCCACTTTGTTCATAACATGAGTTTATTCAATTTAAACCTGGTGTATAGTTTTGGTAGCAAAAAAGGAATTGGCACAAAACCGATCAAATGTAGTTACATGTTGTCCGCATTGCACTAAAAGATATGTGCGAGAGATCTTGTGACATTCCTCTCAATATTTCCGATGAATTTCCTTTATAAAGTTTGAATATAGCGCAATCCAACTGCCGTTTAGACCTCCGCTGACAGGTTCGCACGCCCGAGGTTACGGCGTGAATTAGTGGGAACGATCTGTGTGTAACACCCACACAAGAGAATCCCCATTGGTTTTCCACATGAGCGCTAACCTCAGACAGGTCCCTGACTTATCTTTTTTATCCTTATGTTATGAAATAAAGACACTAAAACGAGATTTCAAGTACTATAATTTGCTTTATTATAGTTATTGGATTCAATCTATCATAATTTATCTTAATGTGAATCAAAATAAATTTTTCTTTCTCCTGAAACTATACACCAGCTTTAACATTATGGACTTTAAAGTGAATTTAACATTGTGGGAAAGAAGAGCAACATTATTGTGAACTTTCCTATTACTTTCATGCTATTTAGGAAGAATATAATAGTACAAAGGTTCACTGTAAAGGATTGCTCTTCAATTGCCCTAACAGTCACTGTATGACCCAAAGCAGTTGAATTGTTTGGGCCAAACATTTTGTGTAGTCCAATACATGCATTTATGTGTACAGTACATGTTACTTTCGGCAAATTTTGGATAATTGCTTATTATTAGGTGATTCCAAATCTCACAGCACTCAATAATTTGTAGATGAATTGAATTGAAAAGGTTTATTGAAACATTCAAAGTTGCAGCTAACAGCTGATACACATCGAATTTACAAATAAAATTTACATAAACATACAAACTTAAGAAATACATGTATAAAACACGAAATTAATTCAAAATTACATACCAAAATCATAGTACAAAATACAAAATACAAAAATTAACAATGATAATGAAAAAGCCGAACAAGAGTTAACATGCTATACTGCTTTATGTGGGAATGATTGAGTGAATTAATAGTATACAATAATTATATTGGGCAACCTGTGATTAACAATTAAATCATTCATGGTAGAAAATCTTAGAAAAGATCAGGTATCAATTAATTGAATATTGTTCATTTTGGTATGTAGTGAATATACTGGTCTTGTGAGCCAAATGATAATGATTTAAAGGTCAGACATATTAATATTGCTAATAAAGAATAGTTTACACTGTATTTATATATAACAATAACAATTTAGTACATTAATAAACTTCAACGCAGATGCAATCGCAATTTTAGAGAGCTGTTGAGATTTACATTACTATCGCTAAAATTCATTGTTTAATACAAATTGCAATACATGTATATCAATCTTTCCCAAACAATTTCAGATAGTGGCTCCCACGTTTCGATCTCATGACCAGAACAATAATTTCACTTTAAAGTCTTTCTTGTGTTTGTCAGACATGATGTAGTATGTTTCACCATGACCTTTTGTGCAGGTGTTATTCACGAGACTGAATGCATCATTCAAAACCAGACTCAAGGAGCAGCTTATACACTTGAATGTACAGAACGATGGAGGCCCAAAGCAAGGGTGAATAGACATGCATTTCTTATTATCTGTGTTTTACGTCCCTCGTTCTACTTTAACCCGTTGCATACTGTAAATTTTTTACGAAGCCGAATGAATCATGGTTACCAAGCATGATTGCAACAAATAATTTTCATCTAATGGTGAAACAAAAACAGCCATTGATATGTCAATGTCTAAGAATTTTATTTCACAAGAATTTTATTCTTTCATGCAATTATGACTGAACTAATCCTGTCAACATGAGATATGTTCCCTATTTTATAGTCAGGCATATATGCAGGCTTAGTACACAATGGGTTAAATGACAGTTTATTTCACATTTCTTTTAATCTCATAGAGAATAATTAAAACACTCTTAGAGTAACTAGAAAGGTCTGTTTTGACAAAGATATAAATAATTATTACTTGTATGAGGCATTTTGGAGACAAGATATAGAGACATATTTTGTCTGCCTAATTGATCCGGTCAACAAAAAATATGTCACAATGGATAAGTTGTACCACAACGGGCCGTAATATCCATACTCCCCTCCTCCGTGATTCCCTATTGGGTTTGTGTACAAAATTGTCGGTCCGTAATATCCATATTTTGTCTGGTAGATCGGGGGTCCTACGCGTAATTGTAATGATGCGCGTTAACAATACAAAGAGTAAGACAATGGATACGCACAGAAGCATTATTGCGTCACAATGGTTCAACTCAGAATGCTGAAGAAACAAAGAAAAGAAAAAAAAACATCCCACGACAAATACCCAGTTTAAATCAAGTAAACTTATTTTATTCTCTTTAAAATGGGGCTAATTGAGGTTAACAGGTAATAATTATATTGACTGGCTTTACCTTAGGGAGATACCTCTTATATTTCCCTCACAAGACCCATATTGCCCTCGTCTTCAATTCAAGGCAATATGAGACTTTTTTTGGAAATATCTGCGGAATCTCCCTCAAGGCCAGTCAATATTATATAAATACACAATAGAAGAATGATATTGTTGTTGTCTGGTATTCTATTATTCAATACCTTTATTTGGCTTGCAAGGAAATATGTGAGAGAAGTATGACCTGTAATTTTAAGAGTTACAATCAATTGCAAATTTGAAATAACCATTCTGATTGGTTCAAAGGGATGCTTTTAGGGAAGAAGTCCATGCAAAAAGGATCCTGGTTGGTTACTATCGATTTGCAATCGATCGTAACTCCCAATGTTAATACAGTGCAATGGATTCAGCATTATTATTATTATTATTTTTTATATATACTTACCTCAGTTAATCTAAATTACAAATGTAGCTGGAAACCTTGTTCAGATATTAACATTTTTGTATTTTGAGTGTGTGCATAACACAGTATTCCAAACCGTGATAGTTTCAATTTTCTCATGTTTAGTATCTCTGCCCTCCTCCATGACCTTTCTTCATTTTATTCTAAAATTGGATCTCTCTTTCTCTTTCTCCCATGTATAGGTTGGTGACCTCTGACCTTGTCTTCTACACAGAATTTATTCAGTCATTGGACGGACTCGGAGAGATAGTGGACAATATGGATGATATATGGACGTGGAGATAGCACCTTCTTATATTACCTCATAGTAATCTCTTAGCGTATGGGCATTTCTTATCAATTATAGATTTTACAATGAATATCGAGGGTTTAATGCAACAAAGGGCTATCTGCTATTTTGGCCAAAATAAGATTTTGGTTTCAAAATAATCAGTACAACGCCAGAAACCTAATAGTGATACTGCCTAATGATGAAAAAGTGTGAAGTACTGGTAAAAATTTTCTTGAAATGGCAAAAATGCAGAAAGCCCTCTGTTGCACTAAACCTGTTATATGTATCTGGAGATACAGCCATGGAACAGCTGTGGTCATTTAGGATATATATGTGTGGTATGTATAAGTAATTAATGGATTTAAAGAAAATTTGGTCCAATGAATCCGAAAAGTTTTGTCCGCAAAATGTATTTTCCAATCAAAATCCACCCTAACATAGTTGATGACAAAGCATGCTGTGTAGACTTTTTTCAGAAATTATTGGGTATAATTGAGTAGGTGGCACATTTTGCTTGCTATATGATGTATTGTGTGTAGGTCTTCTTCTTCTCGAGTCCTTTCTCTCAATTTTTGTTTATTTGTGAATTAGAATTTGATTCAGACTCTGCTTATTAGATACTGAACGCAGGCGATCCCATGAGGCGAAAGGGTGGTAAGATCAGCTTGGGAACAGGGGGAAGGCAGAAAAGGGCATTGTATTAGGTGACTCCTGGTCTCCTCCTCTCCGCATTCGCAAACTGGCCGTCCTTCAGTGTTGATACCCCAATAGACCATTAGGGCCTTGCAACGGCCAACTCCAGCTCGCAAGCGGTCTCAACACAGCCACAAAGGCCAAGGTTCACGGAATCCTGGTGGGAGGGACTCTTTTAGATTGGTGTTGACACTGTGTGGTGCAGAGGCAAGGCAGGTGGACCAAAGGTCTAAGCCTACGGTTGTGGGGGCTTTGGTTCAGGGGCACGATAGAATGAAGAAAACTGTGTCTACATCTTGAGCGCTTAAGATGTGTGTAGGTAATGCCTGATAATCATCTTGCTTCTGGTGTTACTTTGAGGAAATCACCCAAATGTTTGGCAACAGTAACAACCTTTCCCTGATGATTATGGAGATGTGAGTGATATCACTGCCATCATGCATAGAACACAATTCTACCTACCAGTAAGATTGAATGATAATTAATGCCTTGACAATAAGGAGATTGAAGTTACACAATGACAAAGAGTAGACATCCATGGATAACGTCTGATATCATTTTCACATTTCCTTAGAGACAGCCCGTGCCTGAGGAACACATATCACTTTTCCATTTCATCAGAATAAAAAATTAATTGAAACGTTGATCATCCGTCTTTCGCAACAAATAAACAAAAAATCAGCAATCTACCGGAAATGTTTTGATAACTATCAATAGTTGATGCAGCAGGTGTATATGTTTGCTGTAAGTCACATTGTGCTCCGAATTGACATGATATACATATTTCCTATAATATATGAATTGTACATGCATCTGAAACATGTATGCCTTTCATTGAGGAGCCCTTCAGAGATTTCCTCCTGGAGATCATCAGAAAGAGAGAAGAATGTGGATAAATTTGTTACACTGGGCTAGTACAACTGTCAGTTGTTTAAACAAAATTCCACTTCTTGATTTTTTATGTTTGCTAACAATGCAGTTGTGGAATTGAAAGTGGGTCAAAGTAAATTCCAATTGATATGAAATCCAACTTGAAAATCCGAACAAGGGAAGAAATATGATTAGCATGAAGCATTTTGAATGGCTGTATGTTTACGAAAGCTGGCAAGTGCAACTGCAACAGTAACTATTACATGCCTTATATCCAATTCGTGAATTTCATTATACGTGCACTCAAGTTCTCCCTCATTGTGATGTCACTTTATGAAACCATGTACTTTTCCACATAGCACAACATACACCATTTCCTGTTGTATAGTCCCCGTCACTAGCAGCCTGCTGAGCTAGCAACAGAGGTGTTTGGCTGTATGCTTGGCATTGTTTGTTACACTGTTTTAAGGTAGTAAATGACTTCCATTTGATCTGAAACTTTCAGTAGTTTGTTTTTACTGTTGGAGCAATATAATTTTATCAACCTTGATCTAATTGCTCTTGTTTTTACCTACCTACCTACCAGGTCGGCTTAACTGCCGAGACCTAGTACGAATCCTCCAGTTATCTCTGTCGTGCATGCAGTTCTTCAGCTCATCTGTTCCAATTACTCCAGCATCCGATTTCATGATGTCTAGATAGGTCTTGCGTTTTCTACCACGCCCCCGACGTCCATGCGTGGGCTCCCAAAGGATGAGACTGCTGGCGGCCAACTCTGGGTGTCGAAAGCAATGACCAGCAAGCTGCATTCTTCTTGTTGCTATTTTGTCACCTATTTTGGGTAGTTTTTCATATAGCGTCTCGTTTGGTATGTGTTGTCTCCAGTTGATGTTGAGCACCGTTCTGAGCATTCTTGTGTAAAACCCATTAACAAACTTCTCCAGCACCGGGGTGACTGTCCATGCTTGTTTTTGAAAGTTACCAAATCCCTTTAAACACCACAGTTTTCCCGGTAACCCATTTCAAGTTCTACTGATTAAACCTTATTCTTCCTTGGGCTTGGGATTCAACGCTCAGTTAAATATTTCTTTAATTTGTCAATTTTCATTCGCGGTGTGTGCTATAGACCAATCTGACTTCAGAGCAATGTAACTTATGGTGGCCATAGCTGGGGGCTTCCAATGGGCTATCAGCCAATCCGCAATGAGCTAGGTGTACGTATGTATGGGCATATGCACATTTTCCTTTGTTACGCATATTGGAAGCCCCCCGGCCATGGCCGCCACAAGACAAAATATCACCCAAACCGAATTTGTCTGTAGCCTATAGGGAAAAGTAAGTTGTCTCCCACAGGGAACTTTAGGCATCTCATGATAATAAATGTTGGTGGCACATGTATTATGAAATGCACAAATTGATAGTGTGTACTCCAAATAATTAGGATGATGCGTGATCTCCACAGTACAAAGCACTTTTCCACTGGGGTGATTGATTAGCCAAACTAACATTTATCAAGTTACGAAGTTTTTAACAATCGTACAGCAAGATAATTAGTATGTGGAAGATAATATTTGATACACAAGGCAAACAAAGATGTAAAATGCTTGCCTTTATCATGCCATATTTTGACATGATGCTGTACCATTTATACATTGTTGTTGTTTTTTGGGGTGGGGTGTCAGAACAAACAAAATAGAATTATTTGTGTGCTCGTTGTTCTATGATAGTAGGAAATTATATTCGTCTAAGTACAAATAATACATCTTTCTCATTTATTTCCTTCAGTTATACTATTTTACACATAATTACAGTGTGCATGGAAGCTGTCATGTGTTATATTCTGGTAGTTATTTATCTCCACTTGGGGTTATGGTCATAAACATGGTATATAGGTAGGATATATTTATATTGTATAGTATATAGTTCTGATAATATTGTGCATATCAGGTAATATGTATATTAGATATGATATCAACATATCGTCGGCTTGGAGCCAGAAGGGCGCTATTGTAGATCAAGGATATTCCGTTGAGAGCCATAAGGGCGCTATTACTGTACAATGTCAATGGTAATAGCGCCCTTCTGGCTCTCAACGGAACATCTTTAAGATGCAATAACGCCCTTATGGCTCCCAACAGATGATATGTTGGTAACTCAAAGCAAAAACTTCAACAAGGTTGTTAGTGGTGTCATGAATTAATATAGCAAGTAAACCAATTTGATATAGAAATATGTACTAGCCAGTTCACTAATGTTTTCAAGTCTATTCCAATATGTTGTAGAAATCCCTTGGTTACGGCCTACTTGCTCAACTTGCTATGCGCAATAGTAGGTTTAAGGTCAAAATCCATCTTAAATTTTATTGCTATGTCAGGCAAACTAGCATATTGTGAAGAGTAGCTTAATTTTAAAAGATTGGAAAAAGTTTGAATATGTTAGTACACTGGGTTGTGTTTCTGTATCTTTAAAAAAATATATATATATTTTTGTTCAAGACTTCTGTGATTTCTAGTGGACTACTTAGCAATAAGACATTGACTACTTTTATATCACATTAGATTTCTGTTTATTTAAGAAGATGATTCAATGAGTTATGGGAATTCTAGACTTGATGATTGAAAGGTCGATAGTTTTCCAATACATTTGATGCAAATATTTTTGATATATTTTCTAGATAACAGAATGAATGCAATGAAGTAATACACAAAGATTGACATTATTGGGAAATCAACTTTATCCTGCTAGGGATTATAGGATTTATGTGTTTTCAAAATGCAAATAAGCCTGAATGATTACTAGGAAAATATTGTTTCTCCTGTTTTTTTGATATCATAGTGATTTTATTTGTATTTTTTTTTTTTTTGGATGTAGTAAATGAGCAATGCTGAGAAACTTAATAAAGAAAAACCTTTAGGGTGATTAATATATGTTTTACGAGATCTGCAACTCTCACTATCGACAGTTGACTTAAGGGTACCCTTGTGACGGTTTTGAACAAGGTACAATTTATTTCACAGACATTCCTATCTTATAGTGGAGTAACCTGGTAACTTTCTTGTTGTTGGCTTCTGTATCTGAGTATATTGAAGTTATTATTCTGTTTACCGATATGTTGGGATGAATGCATTGTGATTTTTTTCCCCCGTATTTAACCTCGAATTGCTTGAAATATATTATTGTTTTCAAAGATATGGTTGGTTGATTATTATTTTTTTTAAAGGATATGTTAATGGGCCGAAATATCTTAATTGAAAAGAAAAAAGTTCTAACATCAATTAGTATTTGTAATATGTGATGTTCATATGATCAAGAATGAATAAAATTATGTGCAATCAATTTATTAAACAACATTTTTGTTTTTACGTTTTAGTTTGTGCGCACACTGTTTTTAAATTATAATTTATATATTTCTCTCTCTCTCTCTCTTTCTCTCTCTCTCTCTCTCTCTCTCCTCTGCCTCTGTCTGTCTGTCTGTCTGTCTCTCTCTCTCTCTCTCTCTCTCTTCTCTCTCTTTTGATGATGTTGAAGTGCTGATGTATTCATCTCATTTAACAAGTGATACAGAGAGAGAGTGACAGAGAAATAGAGAGAAGGAATGAAAAAGACATATAGAGAGAAAAAACAAAGGAAGAGGGAGAGAAAACCAAAGATAGAGAGAGAGATAGTGACAGAGAAATAGAAGGAATGAAAAAGACATATAGAGAGAAAAAAACAGAGGAAGAGGGAGATAAAAACAAAGATAGAGAGAGAAGGAAGAGAGACAAAGGGAGACAGACCAATGTCTTTAGTCTATCTCCCTTCCTCCATCACAAAAAGGCTTATGCTAAAGTGTTGCGTTGTGGCGCGGCGCGGCGCGTTAAAAAATGGAAATAATCGACGAAAAAAAAACAAGGTGTCTTCAAAGCGTCCTACGAAAAAAACAAGATTCTTGATCGATTTTGTGAAATTTTTTGAAAATGATTATCATTTTCGGACTCGAGACTTAGCATAAGCCTTGTGTGGGTTAGTGTGCATGTGTGTGTGTGTGTGTGTGTGTGTGTGTGTTGTGTGTGTGTGTGTATGTGTGTGTGTGTGGTGTCAAATTGTGTGACTAATAGTTCCAAAACGATGCATATGGATTTTACCGCTAACACTTAACGCGGTACAACCCCTTCTAACACACTGCGCGCGCGCTATAAAAGCTGCAAAACGCGTTACATTTTCCTCTTGTTTTCAACATATCTTCGACCCGATGGGCCTGGTTCAAACCAACGGATAAAAGTATTAGAAATGTAACTCTTCTTCTTTATCGGTGATATAAATCACGATTTTTTGCTCTTTCACGCGGTTAACCGTTCATTTTTTGTTTGAATCTTCATCAATTTTGTCAGAAGGTTTCTATGGTATGAGTTTTTTAGACGAATGCTTCCGCTTATCAGTTAAGTTCTTGCCGGAGGTGGGCTAAATTTTTCACCAAGGAAAGATTTAACGTTATTCAGCTTCATTCTGGAAAATATTGATATATAAACTATTCTTATTGATGAAAAAAAGCACCGTCATTTTTAGCTCAAAAGCATCAAACCAATTGATGCCTACGTCTGATTTGGGAACTGGCTATAGCGAGCCAGGCCGGCTACGGGTCGTAACCATTTCTTGCTCAGGGGAAATCAAGGGTTTTTAATTTCTGTTGGATCACTGCGGTATCGAGATTGAATTAGAAAAAGAAGAAAGAGGGGAATTTGTTACTGATTTTTCGTACATAATTCACGCCAGCACGGTCAGCGGCGATGAGATTTTCCTTGACAAGAAAATGCGAAGAAACAATGGTCTGCTGAAAATAAATAACGTCTCAATAAATCGCCCGTACGTGTCCCTCCACTAAGCCTAAAACGCCGGTGTCACCCCTTGCTCTAAATAGAACAGTCCGCCCTACCTATCGTGATCCCCGGCCGGCCAATCAGATTCAACGCACACCTGACGCGGGACATTGGTAACCGTAGTCGTTCTGTGTATGCGCAAGCTACACCGGGCTGATTAAAAAGCGTCACAATTATGGTGAAAGAAATCGGGGGGTCACAAAATTGCATATGAAAAGTTTGGGGTCGATGGCGTTTACGGGCTATCGGCAGCATCCAGAAATCGGCGACGGGTAGTCTGGTTCCATCCTGGTCCGGGTCCACGTTCAACATGCGGTTTAAATTGCGAATTTCAATGAATTCCTGGTCCTGGTCCTGGTGCTCGGTCCACAGAATCAGGGGCCGGCCTTTTGTACTCACACAATGCCAGCTCCTAAATTCTTTTGTCTTGGAAGAACTTTGAATCGCCCATGACTTGGGCTAATTTCCTAAAATTTCACAAAAATCGATTCAGAATCTTTTCCTTTTTTGTAGGACGCTTTCAAGACACCTTATATTTTTTTCGTCGATTATTTCCATTTTTCAGCGCGCCGCGCCGCGCCACAACGCTACACTTTAGCATAAGCCCACAAAAATAGCACATTTACGCGTCTTCACCTGAGCAATGTATTTCACTCTTGTAATAGGAGAAAAATATAGAGAAGAAAAGATATATCTATTTCACCTTGCTTAGTGTAGTCACTTACACAAATGTAATGCCTGAAAGTTTACTTTTGACCTACCCAAATTTCGGATACAATGAATTTTTGGATATCATAGCACACGACTGGAAAATGATTATGATAAGATCTACATATAATCACAAATCACAATAGTCTTCAGTCTGTCAGGAAATGATTCCTAACCTACCCCTATCAGATTGAAAGAAGGAAGTATCAGTTCCTGTCATAGTGATTGTTCACTGATAAACATAGCTTAATTTTGCTGTTATTACCCATTAATATACTTTTAGCTTTGGCATATGGGCAATTCCACAGTAATGGGCAAGGTAAATTACCGGGCTTTTCATATTTACATAATCTGCATCGTAGTTATGGAAATATTGAAGCTCCTTACGAATGTACTCATAAATAATATTAGTCCGTCTTTAATCTTATACTGGAATTGGTGAAACGTCGCTACCACAGAGAAATAGTAAGTTTTTAATTTGCAATTTTCACCAATTCCAGTATAAGATTAAAAACGGACTAAGTTGTTCAAGATTACTTGATGAGTCATAATATTCATGGATTTATACTCGTATATATTTACTAAAAGCCCCAAATATTTAATTTACATAAAAACTGTGATGCAAATTAGTTAACTATGAAAAAGCTTGGCTCTACTATGGAATTGCCCATATGCCTTAATAATCACAAATTTATGTATGGGTAATCGATGCTGTATGTTGTTATTTTAAGGGTATGTTTACGAGTCTTTTGGATGATACATAGTTAATTCCGATTTACATTAATAAATAATTTGCTTTAATTCTAAATGTGATTGGTAGAAAATTTGTTGACATCCAGAGTGATACTTCGTCCCAACTTATTGACACTTAAGTTTTAAACGTGCAGAGTAACCCAAAATGCCAGACGGCCCTTCTGGAATACATAAAAGAGTTTATTTATAAAGCCCCCCCCCCCTCCCCCTCTCAGTCTCTAGCTTTCCATATCTGCCTTCCCCTCTTCATATCCCCTTCCCCTTTCTTTATTCCCCTTCCCCTATGTACGTCCCATATGTTGGATAGTATCACAAGCAATCAAGTTCAGGAGGGGGAAATCATTGGGGACGTGGGCGATTACCAGGTTCGAGGGTGGCTCAAACTTTCGATCCTTATCGGTGGGAGAAAAACTTCCTCCCGCTCTTCCTGAAGTTCATGCAATATAGTACACAAACTATCACAACCCTTTATATCCTATCACCCACTCGTTGCAAAGTTTTACTATATTGCCCTAACCCTAGTATACATGTAGTTTACTATAATGTTGTGTAACCTCAATATATTTACTGTCGTATATATTGTATATATACTAGCAGTTACTACAATATAGGCCTATATTGCATATAGTTACTATAGTACTATACAATGTTTTATATTATGCTGACCAGAAATCCGATCAAGCCACAAGCTTAGATTACAATCTCTACCACACTGTATCCCTTATCTATTCATAGGCATTTGACAAGGCAGACTTTTAAAGTTGATTGAAACAATATAATTACATCACGACATTACCACGTTCCCGTATCAATGTGGACCATTTTCATGACAGGGGTTAATTTTTAGTCTCTCGGTAAAATACAAAACCTGTGGTCATCTCTTATGCATTTGGAATCTAGGTTCCCTACATTAGG
>CALNVZ010000174.1:46573951-46679764 GCA_940671915.1 Paracentrotus lividus | reverse complement strand
ATTTGATATTACGTAGACCGCTTCAATGAATGGACTTGCGCCCTCAATTTGCATTTATTTTAGATCTAAAATTAGTAAGTCATGACTTGTAGCAGCCCCACACAATACTTTTTACCCTCTTCAGTCATCTCTTCATCACTATTATCAAACTACCAGCATGGTCATTATCATTTTTTCTGGTTTGTGGTCGTATGACAGCGAGTTAACGAATTAAAAAAAAAAAATCTTTCGAGACTGTCCAACACGTATATAATTATCTATTTCGATCTCCATTGTATGTAAAATAAGAGTGTATGTGTTTTGATGTAATAGTACATGTACTATTCCATCTCACAAGCGCTTGAGTGCCCTTTGTAAGGGCCTTTCTCAATATCAATTCTTTCTGATAAAAAAATATAGTCGTAGGTTCCCTGGTCACGTATAAACTTTAATAATAGTTTGCTGCTTTCTGTAGGGGGAAAAACATCAATACAATGATGTTTAATTAAATATATATATTCTTCAAATGACGAAGCAAAAAGCACGTACCACATAAAAGTAATAACGTTGCTCATAAACCACATCACCAGCTCTTCTGTTTCCCGTTTTAATAGATTGGAAACGTATTTCTTTAATCGATTGTAATTTCCATATTCATGAAAAAGATTAGAGGCAATAAAATGAAAGGTAACTCACCAGTGAGACCTGTAGACAGGAATTTGAAAGGTGTTTAAAGCCCGCCTCACACTATGCGATTTGCTGCAATGCGATTTTGGAGGAAAGTGTTATAATGTTTGATAAGAACATTCAAACAATGAAATTCATGTTTTCCAAAGTTCTGGGTATTCCTCTGAATACTAAAATTAAAATTAACGGCGATTGTGAACCCCCTTCTCTGTATAAAATTAAATTGTTTCCATATCGCAATGACGTCACAGTGATCTTGCGATTTTAAGCTAAATTGAACTTTACTCCAAATTAAAGGCTCGAATTGGAACAAAATTTCGATTAAAGTGTTCCTGTACGACTTTTACCTCTCATAAGATAATTTTGCATGTTTCAAAATGTCACATTTAATGCAAACTGCCATTTATTCTAAAAAATCGCATCGCAACAAATCGCACAGTGTGAGGCGGGCTTAAGTCATGAGTTTGGGCATTTTGATACAAAGTCGGTGTCCACATTGACGTCATGGTGTGTATAGATACACGTTCGACTCACACCCCTCTCCTCCCACCCCACCTCAAACCCCCTGAAGAACAAATAAGTGACCGAGAAGCATTACTAATAATATCAGATTGCTTTGATGTATTGATATCAATTCCAACTTTATACATGCATAAAGGGTTGTAAGCGCTTAGCAAAATTAATGTTTTATTGACTATTATTTTGCCCATATTGGCGACTACAATGACTATGGTGTGGAAATGAAATCAAAGATATATGGCCTATTTATATACATTGTATTTTTTATTTTTTTCATCAAAATTGTCCTAGCTGGCTTCAGCCAGTCTGCATCGACTATGAGAAATTATGTAAGTATATATAGTTAGTTACACATGTCGTCTTTATACAGTGTGATATAAAGTTTATTAGAACAAAATTGGAAATAAATATCTCGGTTTTACAATTATAAATAGCTCATAATGACTTTCTGTAATTTTACGACTTCATGAAAGGACATGTAACCTGAACGCCATCATTGAAGCACCGAAATAGAACATGAAAACGATCAGTTCTTACATGGATATAATATCCATGGTTCTTAGAAAATACATCATGTTCTCAACGAGCTGGAAGGGTATAGCGGAATATCGATATTTTGCATACTTGTAATTTGTAATTTGATGATCTTGATCAATTTGATCAACATCATTCTATAGCATTTGATCATTTGGAGAAAAAAACCGCCTCCTTTTAAATCGATAGCACACACTTGCTTGTAAATAGCATATTGCTATGATCATGATGATTTAAGTTGTGAATTTTGTAGTTATGACTCAAGGTATATCAGATGATTCTTTTTTTATGAATATCGATAGAATTTTGTATGAGCTTTTATATTTCAGGCTACATTATTTTTTTATCGCTATTTCGATAAACCTTAGGTCAACAAAATGTTTACACAAAAGAGCTCAATCCGTTTTTACTATATGAGGATTTTCTAAAACCTATAAAGAATGATTCGAATATATAATATTTTTGGAAACCCAGATTGAATTCGAATATTATTGAGGGAATGATATAAACAAAATGAAATATATCCTTCAAAGATCAAAACATTTTCACTAAAAAAAAAAGAAGACTTTTTAAAGAACTATTTTGTTATGCTAATGAGAGGGGGGGGAATGAGTGATTCATCGATTGTCCGACTTCGTACTGTTTTGCCATCTTTATTAAATCCTTTTGGAGAAAAACAAAAACACTTATTTAAACACTATAAAACGTGACCCGCAAGGGCTTGAAAAGACTATCAAAAACTAATTTTGTTTGTGTTGTACATCCGACACTATATTCACACCAATATGTGCACCGCGGTCTCATTATGTTAAATGAGCACTGCACACGTAGAAAGCACAAAATATAAAAAGAGGTGAATCATTATCGCGAATTAATTTGCTCAAATCCTTTTAATGGCGGTCTAAAAGGCTGTCTTTGTGTACTCGGTAGCTAGAGATGGAGTTAAAGTTTAACCAAGGTTTACTCACGATTCGGTCAACAATCTTGGAGAGCGTTACCAGGCCCAGATTCCAGGGATCGTATATGAGCTCGAGCCTACATCTTGGTAATCATTATAATGAGTTTCATGTCGTCTGCTCTCTGAAGGCGAAACCAGTTCATGGAGGAGAGGTGGTATCTATAAAAGCTAATGATTGATATTACTTCATCTGTCCTCTTTTGGATGAGACGGGGAAGGGGCGTCGGTTTTCTATATAGGATGCAGACCTTTGGGAATAGAAATTACATTATCCACACTTATGACGAATTGACAGTGCTACCATCATTATGATAAACAAGCCAAAAGACTTATAACATAAATTATACGAATGAAAAACTTAGCAAACACAGCTCATCTTCATCTTATCTGTATATATTCCCAAACACCAATACGTATGGCGATCTCTATATAAGTACCACTGTTAATTACATGCATGTCCTTTAATTGTTATGTAATGATGAGGTTTTATTTCTCATATAATGAACGCTCTTATTCGAGTGATAAAAGGAAGAAGATTTAAAAATCTACATTTAAAAAAACCTCACAAGTAGTTACAAAGACGTCACAATTACCATTCAGAAATCATGGATCGGTTTGATAAGATGAATAGACTCGACAGTATACAACGTCAATCGTATCCTCATGAGACAAATTGAATTCAATTTCAGACCACTTCCATCACATTACTAAAGAGTTTTGTCTGATTGGAAGTAGACAATATTCTATTTAAGGCAAATTTACTGACTGTGTCAAAAGAACATAATAATCATAATATCATCATAATATCATCACTTCCACCACAATCCACGACCCTCTCATCTCCAGTCAGGGGATTTAATCTACTCGACTATCATGAATTATTATGTGCCATTAAGCAGTATACAACATTTTATTGTGTACAAATGTAAACATCAATATGTTAATTCAATTTTTCCATTTTGGGGCATTAATCATGGTTTGCAGCTTTTCACAACCGAAAGTTGCACAAACAAACATTATAACAGAGCCAAAATATAAGCATAATCTTCTTCTAATGAGCTCCAGAGTACGAGAGAAGGAGATGGAAAAAATTAAAGAAGCCATACATTAAAGAGTAAAACTAAAAGATTGTAAATACGTAGGCAATCCTGCTACATGTTGTCTGTTGCCCCTGGTAACTGAAATTGAAGGAAACCCAGAGCCACTGGATGACTTCCTTCGCGTCTAATCTCAAGCAATGGAGAGGAGTGCCCTGTAACACAAAGACTTACGATTGATAAAAATTATGATAGATTTTTTTTTTCTCGGTAGCCTAATCATGGACAGGATGCTCCAAAGTTCATGATCTTAATCCTAACCCTAGCCCTAACCCTACTCTTAATCATATCCAAAAACCTAATCCATGACTGTACCTGGTTTCCAATGAGGCTACCGAGAAAAAAAAACAATCGTAACTTTTTATCAACTGTAAGTCTTTGTGTTACAGGGCACAGACCTCACAGCCTCCTTTACGCACTTCCCTCAATGTGGGTATTATGCCACCATCGATTGACGAACGATTCCTCAAGCTCCAGTTCTTGACTGATTATTCACGTTGAAAGCCAAAGTTAGTGAAGCAGTTATTTTCTTCGAATTGAAAAATCAGTGCATCTTGGAGACAGGATGGATATGTTGGAGAGGGGAAAAGACACGCAGCTAATTGAATTCAGTAGATAAAGTAATAGTATTATCCGTAATTTTATCATGGTTATATTCTACATATTTTATTGTTAAGAATTTTCATTTATTTAATTTTATTTATTTCATTTCATTTCCAGGCAACAAAAATACATTATAAAACAATCATGACAAAACAACAGATTTAAACATAACAAAATATAGAGGGAAAAGAAGTGCATCAGCCAATGCCTGGGGATAGCCTAAAAGAATTTAAAATCCTGTCGGGAGGTTCTCCCTATATTGGCTGATGCACATGAACAAGATTACAAACACATATAACATACTTAAAACATAAAAATAGGAACATTAAGAAAAAATAAAATTTATATTAAAATACTCAAAACCCTGTCAGTTAAATATTGATGGAGCTGCTCGGGAGTACAACTAGAAATAATCTCCCGGCCAACTCCTGAGTAGAAAAATCCAATATGGGTACAGTGTATCAAACACAGTGTATCAAACACATCAAAATGTTATTCAGACCAGCTGATAAATATAACTTTATCATTGTCATCGATCATTCTATATAATACTGCATACATAATTAGTACTTGAAACTGATTTCAGAATGTAAATTGTGGGAAAAGGAACAAAAGTAGAATTTTCTGAGTAAGAGACTAATTGACTCGATTTTTTTTTTCTTTTTTAACATCCATGAGCGGACGGACCATGCTACCCCGTTCGTATCAATAATTGTTCACAGCATGACCCTTAAAAGTTGCCAGAAAAGATGAGCACTTTCATCACTAAACTTCGCAATTACTGACATAATGAATATTTAAAAAATTATTTTCCTTGATCAAAAGGTTGAATATCTTACTTTAAAAAATGGGATTTAAAAAAAAAAAAAAAAAAAAGAGAGAAGAAAGGGGTCCATAATCCCCCTCCCCACATTTTGGTTGACATGATCCTTTCAGTGCGTAGCCTAGGGGATAGCAATGAAGTTTGTCTCTCTGATAATCTTCTGTTTATCTTGATTCGTGCCTAGATAGATGTAGATATCTCCTGCAAATATCACGAAACACACGATGGTCATCAACTCTGCAGAGCATAAACATGGCGGTGCATTAATGATCGAGAACATTTGTGCTCACAACATGAGTATTACATTCGTCACCATTCTATAAACAAAATTTGTATATATATTACATTACATTTCCCCGCTCCCCCCCCCCCCCCCCATTATAATATAGGCCCTTCATTTTGGCGCATAATGACACAAGAATCTCCGTTCGCTTTATGCATAAGTGTGGAGAATTAAGGTTTTAAATTGGATTTGATTAACGCAATACCTGATTTATTATGGTTCCCACACTTTTAGAAAATTTCTCCTAAAAAAAAAACCAGAAAAGTTCTTGCAGCAGGACTTCAAGATTACCTGTAATCTTACTGCACAATTTGCAGTAATATTACCGAAAATTTGTATTTTTTTCCTTTAAAAAAGACAGAAAAAGTTCTTGCAGCAGAGCTTCCAGAACACCTGTAATCTTACCTGTAATTTGTTAACACAGTTTATAGTAAAATTACAGAAAATTGGTATATATAATATTATAGGGTATGGAAATTTTACAAATTTCCTGTAATAAAACACTTTCTGTTAAATTGCAGAAAATTTCCCATTATAAAAATATACCAAATGATTCTATCATATATATATAGAATGATTCTGTATTGTTTTTGTTTTTTTTTTTCTGTAAAATCTTCTGTTTTTTGTTGTTGTTGTTTTTTGTTTTATTTTATAGTGCAGTGCATATATAGAACAACCCACATTCCTTAGATTATGGGGGGGGGGAGACAATTATGTTTAGATCTACATTTACACTGATTTTTATCTCAAAGAAACATAACAATATATAATTTCAGTCAATTCGACTAAATTTACCATTTTCTTTATGATTATAAGAGGTTTGTTATTGAGCTTCTATGTTATAAATAAATCACTGTTGACATTACTGTACCATTTGCATCATAATCGAAGGCTTAAGATTTTTGTCTGTACTTGTTTGTTCCTATTTCTGAGATATGAATGCCTTTTTCGAGAAAAATAGTGTCATTTATCATAGTCGTGTTCTTAATACAAGTAATTACATGCAAATCTACCCGCCCATTTAACCTTTCTGCAAACACCTCCGCCCTTCCATTATGATATTAAGTTATCATATTTCCAAAGCTTATGATTACATGGTTCTTTCCAAGACAGTCAGGAATCCATATGCTTTCCAAATTATGCATAAAAATATAGATAAGTCTCAGATAGCCTCACCACTATCCAGTAATTGATTCCCTTGGTAAAAGTAACAGACAGCCTACGAAAGAGAAATTATTACGGAGGCAGAAATGCAGCCACATCAGAAGTGCTCTGTAAACATGAAAAAGCTTGCGTTTATGACGGACGCCATTTTGAAGAGCTCTTGCTTTTATCAGGCATTTATTGGCACAAGTTACCATGAGGGAGGGGAGAAAAGAAGAGCACTCAAGAACATAAAGGAAATGGAAGAGCTCTACGAGATTGTGCTTTTCGCTGAAATCCATTGCAAACGATGATTTGATATATTTTGACAATCATCGTCATATACCCTTCCCAAGTTTATGACATTTTAAACTGGAACATTATACATATATCACTGTTATGATTGTGACGTAACGAGAATCAATGCGGTGTGTTTTATTGCGGCAGATTATTTTGCAAGTGTGGTTAATGCATGTTGCATTAATGAGATAAGGCACCAAAGATTTCAAAAAAGAGAAGATAATAGAAATGAAGATATGATATTAAATGTGAAGTAAACCAATGAATACTTTTCTGGTTCAGCATTTTCAGAACAATGTGAGGAAATTGTTTTGATGATTATTATCAAGTAATGATAATAATAATTTTAAAAAAGTTAGGCCTATGACAAAAAGAAAGATATATTTCCAATGATACCGGCTCTCTTTTTTGAGCTCCTATCTAAAACGATTATATCACGCTCCAAATCATGATATATGACATGCTTTGAATGCAAATAAACGAATCACGAGAGATATTTTAAGGTTTGCTTTTCGACAGTCATGTCTAAATTTATTACCTATTGCTCGTACTTTGATTTCCATAACATTTTCGCAACTTCATAGTTCGTGACAATAGAACAGTTGAGATATGATACACGTAGGATATACATAGGGCTGGACGTAGAATTGGTATAATTAAAAGTAGTAGACCTAGTGGGGACGTAGAAGTAGTAGACCTATAGTGTGGACATAGAAGTTGTTGACCTAGTGCGGACGTAGAAGTAGTAGAAGTAAAAGTAGTAATAGTAGACCAAGTGTGGATGTAGAAATAGTAGAAGTAGAAGTTGTAGACCTAGGAGTGGACGTAGAAGTAGTAAAAGTAGAAGTAGTAGACCTAGGGGTGGACGTAGAAGTAGTAAAACTAGAAGTTTTAGTCCTATGAGTGGACGTAGAAGTAGTAGAAGTAGTAGTAGTAGTAGTAGTAGTAGTAGTAGTGGACCTTGTGTGGATGTAGAAGTAGTAGTAGTAGTAGTAGTAGTAGTAGTAGTAGTAGTAGTAGTAGTAGTAGTGGACCTTGTGTGGATTTAAAAGTAGTAGTAGTAGTAGTAGTAGTGGACCTTGTGTGGATTTAGAAGTAGTAGTAGTAGTAGTAGTAGTAGTAGTAGTAGTAGTAGTAGCAGAAGACCTTGTGTGGATGTAGAAGTAGTAGAAGTAGAAGACGTAGACCTAGTGACCTATAGTGTGGACATAGAAGAAGTAGACCTAGTGGTGACATAGAAGCAGTGGACCTATTGTGGACGTAGAAGTAGTAGACCTGGTGCGGATATAGTAGAAGTTGTAGACCTAGGAGTGGACGTAAAAGTAGTAGTAGAAGACCTAGTGTGGATGTAGACGTAGTAGAAGTAGTAGTAGAAGTAGAAGTAGTAGACCTAGAGTGGATGTAGAAGTAGTAGAAGTAGAAGTAGTAGACCTAGTGTGGATGTAGAAGCAGAAGTAGTAGAAGTAGAAGTTGTAGACCTAGTGTGGATGTAGAAGCAGAAATAGTAGAAGTAGAAGTTGTAGACCTAGTGTGGATGTAGAAGTAGTAGAACTAGACGTTGTAGACCTAGGAGTGGATGTAGAAGTAGTAGAACTAGAAGTAGTAGTAGTAGACCTAGGAGTTGACGGAGAAGTAGTAGAAATAGAAGTAGTAGACCTAGTATGGATGTAGAAGTAGTAGAAGTAGTAGAAGTAGAAGTATTAGACCTAGTGTGGATGTAGAAGTAGTAGAAGTAGTAGACCTAGTGTGGATGTAGAAGTAGTAGTAGTAGTAGTAGTAGACCTTGTGTGGATGTAAAAGTAGTAGAAGTAGAAGTTGTAGACCTAGGAGTGGACGTAGAAGTAGTAGTAGTAGACCTAGTGTGGATGTAGCAGTAGTAGAAGTAGAAGTAGAAGTTGTAGACCTAGACTGGACGTAGAAGGAGTAGAAGTAGAAGTAGTAGACCTAGTGTGGATGTAGAAATATTAGGATTAGAAGTTGTAGACCTAGGAGTGGACGAAGGTAGTACAAGTAGAAGTAGTAGTAGTAGTAGTAGTAGTAGAAGAACACCTAGTGTGGATGTAGAAGTAGTAGAACTAGAAGTAGTAGACCTAGTGCAGACGTAGAAGTAGTAGAACATATCAATTCTAGTTGTAAACTTAAGAGGAAGAGGGCGCTATCACTCTACGCAAATCAAACGCTGCCATAGACATTTTGTATTTTGCACAGTTTTTTCACTTTGTTTTTCTGATTATGGCGAGCAACTACCTTTCAAAGAAATGATCAACTTGAATAATTACGTTAAGAGTCTTTTTTTTTCAAAAATAGGAATAACTTACTGCAAAGGGGAAAAAAAGTCCTGTCACTTGTGTCAATTCGAAATCCTAATCAGATCAAATTCCTGTACAATATGGCAAATTTTGCTCTCAAAATAGCTCATACGCCACATAATTATCTTCCTGGATAACGCATAATTATATAACAGCTTAATGATCAAGCCGTTTTTAAAAGCTTGAATTCTCACCTTTCCAGAGATGGTAAATTCATTTCGATGGTTAAAAAAAAGTCCTGTCACTTTGAACATTGTCACAAACGAATCTTTACTCGATGGGTCAATATTTCCGCATATCACATGCATATCGCATGTGGACGGCGTCTTCGCAAGATGTGACAAGATCACTATTTATATCAATAATCGTTAGGAACATCAAGCTATGTGAAATAAAGATTCTGATTACAACTTTAGCACAATGGTGTTATAGGCTGCCAAAATGTATTTTCCCAATCTGGTCTGAAGCATCTACCTACGAAAACTATGATAAATGTTCAATTATTTATTTCATGTCCATGAGAAATTAGCTCGAACGGATCGACTGACCAGACCATTTTACCACAGGGAAGTTTTCTTAGGCGAGTTTTTGTACGCTAAGTAATAATTGCATGCAGTTGTCAATCGGTCGTTTCCCGCCGTTATAGCGCGGGTTTTGTGACATTAATGTAGAACCGTATAATTTCTGCGCCGCTCAGTTGTATTTCCACTAAACTCATGAATGTAATGTTGGCGTTTTCCCCTCCTCAAATAATGGACGCGTCTTTATGTTAAGATTTAATGTCATACGTTAGGTTTACATTTCACGTGGAGTAGAATTGATATGCTAGTGTAGACGTAGAAGTAGGACAAGTAGTAGACCTAGTGCAGACGTAGAAGTAGTAGACCTAGTGTAGACGTAGAAGTAGTAGACCTAGTGTAGACAGTAGAAGTAGTAGACCTAGTGTAGACGTAGAAGTAGTAGACCTAGTCGTAGACAGTTAGAAGTAGAGTTACAAGTAGTAGACCTAGTGCAGACGTAGAAGTAGTAGACTATGTGCAGACGTAGAAGTAGTAGACCTAGTGCACTGGACGTGTAGAAGTTAGTTAGACCTAGTGTAGACAGTAGAAGTCACGGACATCAAGTAGTAGCACGCTACGTGTGACGTAGAAGTAGGACAAGTAGTAGACCTAGTGTAGACGTAGAAGTAGGACAAGTAGTAGACCTAGTGTAGACGTAGAAGTAGGACAAGTAGTAGACTTAGTGTAGGTCTAGACGTAGAAGTAGTAGAAGCAGTAGACCTAGGGGGTGGAGGTATAAGAAGTAGAAAGTAGAAGTAATAGTTTGAAAGTAGAGGTACACGTAGCAGCAGTAGTAGTAGAATAGACCAAGCAGAAGTAGTCTCATTCCAACATGTCTACCTAAAGGCCTATGTTGCCATCGTATGTTGAAAATTATAGGTAGATGGAATAATTAATTTACTTTTTTTATTCAGAAAATGTGTCGAGGGTTGAAGAGCATAATGTTATGTTGAAGCATGATATTCAGCTGTTGATGTTTTAGTCTTATTCTCCCGCCATTCCACTCTCCTGACCCCCAGACATCTTGCAGACGACCGTCGCACGTCCGTCAAAACTTTTGAACACCGTACCTCGTGGTGCGCTTATAGGCACATGCACTCGGCATGCACTCTTCTCACGGTTTATCCACTTGGTTTATTTTTCCGTTTGTCTAATAGTACACGTGCTGGGCTAAATCCATTTGGTCTACTAATAATTTGGTCTAATTTACACTCAAATTCGTTTAATTGCAGTTTGGTCTCATTGCTCTTTCGTCTAATTCCAAAATAAATATTTAGTACTTTAACGGTTTTTTTTTCGGAATTGACCAAGTGGTGTTAGATCAAGTGGAAATTAGACGAAAACGGATTTAGATAAAATAGTAAATAGGCGAAGTGGCAATAAGACCAATGGCAATTAGACGAACTGGTTGTAGACGAAATTGTATTACACAATGTGGGATGAGACCAAATGGACATTAGGCAAAGTGGGTTTAGACCAATTGGCAATTTACCTTTTGAACGTGGGATGACTGTGCTTGCTGTGATAAAGAGCGTGGGATATGTCAGGTATGGTACTGAACGCTGTGGGTCTCTGAGCATGCCGAGCTTGTGGTGTGAACACTCATGATGATATGCACATGTTACGGGCATCAGTTTTTACCTCATAATACCCATCGAGCATCTTAATTTATTCACAAACTTGCAACAGGGAGACGCTTATTTTATAAGCAAACTGACAATTCTTCTTTCTCCCTAGCCTACCCCAACTACGTACATGTACATTTATTCATCTGATCATTGTGACAGAAGGTAGAATTTCAGAGTTAGCGCTTCATATAATCGTTCTCTGTCCAATGAAAACCTTTGATAACAATAAAATCCTATTTCATTTTAGGCCTATTGTTTGGTAATTAAACATGATCGACTTAAAAACAATGATACTATTATAGTAGGGCAAAGAGCTCTGCTGGGGTAAAAAAAAACAACCATAATTATTTTCAACAGAAATTGCTCTAAATATAAATTATGAAAGATAGTTCATTATCATAAATAGGTCATTAGTTAAGTCTCTCCCCCCCCCCCCCTTGAAACCGGAGCTATCCCACAAACATGAAGACATTTGCAGAACATGAAATATACAAATATGAAACAATATGTGATAACAAGTAGCCATAATAATGTTTGCAAACAGGGAGAAGCCGTACAATTATGTCATTAAAATGTTGAGCTCATCACCAAGGCCTTGATCTGTTTTGTTATTTAAGAATTCCATATACTCATTTATCATGTCGAGATTGTTATGAAATTCATTTTGATGATTTTGTTTACAAAATGTTCATAAATTTTATCATTTCACACCGAAACTTAAATATATAGGGCCTATATATATATTATATGTTTCACGATATTTCATTCTTCTTCTTTTTTTTTCTTCCTTTTTAATTAAGATTTTTGCCTTTTTCTTCCATTCTCTGATTCCATATTCAGGTTACATTTCGGGATTTAATATGTCGCGTTAACCTTGCAATCATACTGCTTCAAATAATTTAAATTGTGAAGTTCTTCTGTTGTTACAAAACGAAAGAAATCAGAAGGGGATCCGGGATTTGAAAATGGGGCGCAGCCCGAAAATTTTTGCATTTTGCATATTTTAAAAATGACAGTCAATGAGTGGTATTAAAAAGAAAGGGGAACGTAGCTCTCTTGAGCCCCTGTCTAGATCAGCAACTAAACAAATTAACAGATTGAGAACTACTAATGTCATTAACACTCGTGTTTATTTTTGTCTTGTAATCATATTCAGAGCGTTCAGATTTGTTTTTTAAAAAGTATATGAATCACTTAAATAAAAAAAAATAAAAAAAGTATATGAATTTTTATTCTTCCATGCTGCATGTAATATTGCGATACATAAGAAAATGTAGATATTAATCAATGTTTCACTCAATAATAATTCAAGTGAACAATAATAATTATAAGTGTTCATATTTACATGAAAAAGGAGACTGTGATTATAATTGTTATCTAATAATCATTCATTATCTGCTAAACTTTCAATGCCTTATAATGTAAAGGGGAGAAAAAAAATCATTTTAAATATATTTGTCAATCATTTTCTACGTTTTCCCTTTAATCAGCTGAAGCATGTGGAGAGGTGGGGTCGTGGAGGTCAATTCCATTAATTCCACTGTGACTCGCAACAATTACCAAGAATTCTTATTTCAGTGGACATTAATGATATATCACGAATGGGAAATAAAATGGTTTTGTGTGTCGTTTTATCGTAATAGTCATAGAGACTAAGAAATTCGTTTGCTAAGATATAGCCTACATAAGGACGTTAAATCCTATCCCGGTACCAATATGACTCAATAAATGTCTCTCGCTCCCTTCGTAAAATTTTCGGAATCATCATGAATTTAGTCATTAACTCAATATCTACTGCTAATGATGTATGGTGATAATGATGATAAGATAATGATAATGATGTTGAGGATGATGATGATGGTGGTGGTGGTGGTGATGATGATGATGATGATGATGATGATGATGGTGATGATTATGATGATGATGGTTATGAGGATGGTGATATAACATCAATGATGATAATGATAATAATTAGGATGAAAATGATGATAATGATTTACATTAACATTATTTTAAAGTGATTTCATTTACGATTCGAAGTCGAAGAGATGAAGCGTATTTCAAAATGATAATAACGCTTTTAATCGTAGTGTTTTTGAGATCCTTAACATAACTAGTTAAACAAAAATCTGGGACAAAAACACCAATAATAATCTTATTCATATTTTGATTACTATAGTAGCCTATATGAAAGGGTACATGAGGCAAATGTCAGTAACCATGGTAACTTTGTCCCTAAGCTGGCGAGAAATTCTAACACGCTTCCCCTATTTGTCTACCAAACGGTCGTCACAATTTTTGGAAGTTTCCCTGATGTCCCTGGTTAATATACAGATATGTTTGAAGCTCCTTGATAAACGTTACAAGGCAGTATACAGGGAAAATTGAAAATTGAAAAATAGTGACAACAAACAGAAACATTTAGGTATACTGTTCTAATATTTTGTACGATAAAGCGTTTACTAAGTTAGTGCTCGATGTTAGGTCTACCCCCCAATAACCTTTGACCGCAGTCTTACATCCTGAATTGATCACGCATGAAAAACATGATTTATTGGATGACATATGTGAGCTTGACATTATTATTAGCTTCAGGCACTAAAAATAAATGATCTGTGTTGCGTGTTCCTGAAACCATACCTGACATGCCTAAAATGGATTTGGAGATATACTACTATTTTGATATTCTTCAACATTCTTTCGAATCTTAAGATTACTGTGCACCATATACGTACAATGTAATGGCGGATGCAAGCGGAGGCGCAGGGGACGCCCCCCCCCCCTATAATTTGAAAGCCACTTATTGACTGTACACGTTAAAATTGGAAAATTTCGGCTGCGTCACCCCCTCCCCCATCCTGAATCCGCCACTGCAATATGTACAAATTTTCATTTGAAAAATTGAGTGTTGGCCTTCCCAGTCACAGGTTTCTCACTCGCAACACTAACCATATTAATCTAGTTATTAAACGAAATAAAGTTAGGAGCAAATATAAAAACGAGCAATATCTAACTTATAATCCAACTCCTCATTTAGCAAAAATGTTATCACAATTCTGATTCAAGAAATTAATGTGATTATTCGTCTTTCCATATTCCCTTTGGTAGTGTATAATTATGAATGTATTTGTGACATTAGATCACATCTGAAGGGGAAAATGTTTGTATAGCCTACAAGGAGGTAATACAACTATTACCTCATTGGTATTACCCTTACCTCCTTTCCTCCGAGGTAATTACCATGCACGGTAAAAGAGATGTTACTCGAAACATTTCCAACTGTAAATATATCAAAATATAACAGCTGCCCCCTATATACCCCGATCCTGGAGCGACTTAGCTCTTCTAGCTCATACTTCAGTGGCGGATCCATGCGGGGGCGCAGGGAAAGCACCACCAGTCCTATAATTTGAAAAACACGCATTGACTGTACAAGATGTTAAAACCGGACAATTTCGGAAACACGCCCCCTTATTTTCATATCCTGGATCCGCCACTGTAAATTCATGATATGGGGGGGGGGGGTCACCCTCATGCGGTCTGACGAAATACTAGTCACCTGCTTGAGACGAATTTGAATGCACATGTAGTTCTTAACAGGTGTCAAATACAACCTATTACATAATTCAAATCCATCAGGCTTTTATCGTCATTTCCATTAACTTACCTTCCAGGAAGAATTTTCATTTTATCTATGACAATAAAACAACTTTGAAAAAAAAAAAACCCCACAAGTTTGTTATTTTTTCATCTGATTTTGATGAACTTTTCAGTGTTGTACCCGTTATACACTGTCCGTCATAAAGGTGGAATATTTTTTTGCCGCTATAGCGACATGATTTTACTCTGACTTTATTTTCTTGAATATGTTTGTCCTTGCTTTTACTTTTTGGGACCCTGGCTATATCTTGGACATTCTCCCAACCCTTCACGTGGCCCTTTTTCCAAAGAAGTTTTGTCAACCCTCGTGATGCCCATTTTTGTCATTTTTTCTCATTTTGGGGCCCCTTTTTGTTTTCCCGGCCGATCAAGCCCCTCAGTCCTACCCACAGGAAACGCGACTGAGGTGTATCGTTTTATATTGTTCTTCAAGTTAAATCTATATTTCTGGGAAGAGGCTTAGGTCTCTTGTTTAGGGGAGGGGTTGAAATAAAAAACGAGATTGGTGAAAATTCGGAATATTTTATTCCATCTTTATGCTGAAAACAAAAGAAATGAAAAACCACCTTTAACCCTTAAATATCATCATTTTCCCCTTAAATTTTGTTTAGCCTTGATGACAAGGCTGTAAATAGTCATTATTGATAATGTCTTATTTTGATTTGTGTTTGGTTGAGATTTTACAATACAATTTGGGGAAGATAGAAATTTCCATGGTGTAAAAATGAATAAAATGAATGTTGAACCCCAATCAAAATAAATTTTGACCCCTCCCCTAGACAAAAGGGTCGAGCCTGTAACCATAAATCTAGAATTAATTCAAAGAACAATAACAGATCTCCACCTCAGACGTGTTTCCTTGAGGTAGCACTGAGGGGGCCTTGGTGGGTCACGTGAACAAAAAAGGGCCCCAAAAATAAGAAAAAATGACGAAAATGGCCATCTTCTGGGGGTGACAAACTTTTTTGAAGAAAAATCCCCGGGAAGGGTTGAGGGAACGTCCAAGATATACCCAGGATCCCAGAAAGTGAAAGCGGTGACAAACACATTCAAGAAATTAATAACGGAGCAACATAATGTCGATTGAGCCAGAAAAAATATTCCACCTTTATGACGAACAGTGTATTTCACTCTACATTTCAAATCATCTGAAATTCAGCCTGGAGTCATTCAATTGTATTCACTGAGACTATACGTCGTACGTTTTGTTTAAGTTTAGGAATTATCTCCACAAGGCTGAAAGTTAAACTAAATTTATATAAATTATCTGAATTCATTTTCTGGGTAATTTCTGAGAATAAAGATAAAATCTACACGTTTGATGACTGATAAACGTGTCATGTTCAAGAGAAGTTATGAGTCGAGCGTAGAGGCCCGATGTAGACCAGGCTCTGGTCGTTTGAAACTTTCACCTTTTGCTATTGACTCTACTTCTCACCATTTATCTTTCCATCACAAATCCAGGGTCCCTGATGTGTTCAACAGTGTGTACATGTATGGTGTTTTGAGGGTTGATAAGAAAATACAGAATGGTCCAGGCAGGGGACTAGGCAATAACATATCATTAACAATAATTTATAAAATTGACAAATGTAATAATTATTTGGCAGAGACGTACAAAATATAGCCTTCAATCACAGTCATGCACGATGGCTACAAAATGCCCTCGAAATGAACTTTTTAAAATAATATACTACAGCAATTATCAAATTGTCTGCATGTAGCATTCATTCCAGAGACAATTATGATCTATACGATTAGGTGCGACCATGGAGGAAAGAGACCTTCATATATCGTGCATTTTCACCAATGATTGAGCTGACAGGCGAAATAATTAACAAATTTGTGTAATTTTCAGGATACATCTTTCCCCGACCTTCCTTTAATGCCGGAAGATGATGTGCCATTGGACGTTTAGCTGGGCCTTGTTTTTTTGTTTTTTGTTTTTTGTTTTCTTTTTTCCCCACCCAATCCACCATTTTTAATTGGATTGAGAGATAATTTGACAAGTAATTTCAGCCTCTATGTGAGGAAGCGAAACAAACAAACAATTCATTGTAGGGCTATTCAACCCCAGAAAGTTTTTAATTGGTTGTTGTTTCGCTAGGGGTTAATTTTCCTTTTACAATGTCCAATGTGATTCCTCAAGGTATTTTATTTTTACATTGAATGTTTTACGACATTGACTGTTTATAGGGGGCGCAATACCCTCCCCCCCCCCGATTTTTTGAAAACCAGTTATTGACTTACATTTCAGTACATTTCAGAAGGCTGCCCCTTCAATTTTTAAATCCTGAATCCACCACTGTTTGTGTGCCTGCCTGCCAACGCAACAATGTCACTCAACCCGAGTTGGCCAAAAGTATAGTGCCCTTTATACCATCTCACCATTTCTCTTTCTTTTTTCCCCTCTGTCACTCTCTCTCTGTCTGTCTGTCTGTCTCTCTCTCTTTCTCTTTCTCTCTCTCTCTCTATTTCTCTCTCTCTCTTTCTCCCTCTCTCTCTCTCTCTCTTTCTCCCTCTCTCTTTCTCCCCCCTCTCCCTCTCTCTCCCTTTCTCTCCCTCTCTCTCTCTCTCCCTCCCCCTCTCTTTCTCCCCCTCTCTCTCTCACTCTCTTCCTATAATCGGATACCATTTATCAGTTCATTTGTACTTTCTGCTTTTGATATGGTTCACGCCAAGTTGATACATCCTGCTCAGTTTATGGAAATTTTTGAAGAGAAAAATAGTCCAAACCAATACTGATGTGGGGGCCCCTTGAGCAGACAACAATGCCCTTATTTTAAATAAAGTAAATCTTGAAACCAAAGAACTTTTCGGGGATTATTATTCTACTCATTGGAACTGTGGTTAAAATATTATGGCTCCGAAATTAACAACAAGCCACTATTGTATATATTATGCATCCTATTACCTTTCAGCAAAGTTCATTAACATACAATTCGTTTGATACTGGTGTTTTCATTGTTCTACGTTTAAGTAAGATAACGATATGGACTTCGGATTTGTTTGGTTAAACTTTCTGGGTGTATTATGTTTGATCAAAATTAAAAATCTGTACTCTGTACCGTAATTTATAACACACTTTACTTTAATATTATTTGAAGTTGTTTATTTTCACTGATGTCTTTAAATATAAAATCAAATATATATAATATTTCATATGAAGTTTAAAAAAAAAAAAACAGGAAACATTAATTCCCTTGAAATGAGCCCTAACAATACATATGTTTGAACTTTCGATACCAGTATTTTAAATCTCATTAACGAGGTATAATTTTTGAAAATACGTTTTAACGAAGGTCAATACCTAATGGACAAAAAGGTAAATATGCCTGCTTTTCTCTCCCTACCCATTATCGCTTTTTTTCTTTTAATTACCTGAAACCCTCCAACATGTCCAATAGGCATGGGCTATAAAATTCTACAGTGGAAACTCGTTATAACGAGATCTCATAATAACGAGGTTCCTGAATTATAACGAGGTAATTTTGCTAGTCCCAGCTCTTTGTATTCTTCTTTTTTTAATCCTGATATATCAAAATTCCGTACACTCTAAAAACTGAAGTGCTGTTTTTAGCTCTTTAAGTGCTGAAATCAGCACTTTTTAGGTGCTTGCATAGTGACTGCACTCAAAGTGCTGTTTAACTGCACCTAAAGTGCTGTTTTAGCACTTTCACGTGAGCTGAACTTTCAGCAAAAATGGGTAAAAACGGCGTGACTTCGTTGGGATTCGAACCTGGGCTGCATGAGAAGCGCTGACGAGCACGTTTGACCAATTTACATCTCACGGTTGCTAGCAGATCATATTGTTGCATGATGAACTTTCTTAAAATTTGCCATAATCATCTACTATGCTGTCATAATTAAAGCCAGTTAGCGAGATCTCCGTTGGTCTATTGGTAACGTCAGCGGTAATCTTCCATGTCAAGGTGAACCCGGTTCGAATCCCATACCGACCATGAACATTTTTTGTTAATAAATTAGCACTTGGGTAAGTGCTAAAACAGCACTTCAGGTGCTGATTTAGCACTTCAAGTGCAGTCACCATACGAGCACCCATAAATTAGCACTTCAGTTTTTAGAGTGTATATAACAAGTTAACTTCTACGGTCACAAGGACCTCGTTATAATGAGTTTCCACTGTACATAACTGACGAATTTTCCATCAAATGTAAATCCTCAAGATTGCTTCGATTTCCAGCTAGAATGGCTTTATAATGTAACCTGGTGGTCATTTTGGATGGTCAAGCACGTGGAATAACAACTCTTCCTGCAGCTGGTCAGTTTCCACGTAGGGCCTGTACTGTTTGTATCTCCATGACCATGATGGCGGAAGTCGTCCGCTCTTCCGGGACGTTTCCGGGCCGCGACGGCGAAGGGCCAGGAGCACCCGTGATAACATCAGATCAGTTTCTATAATATGATTTTACGTGATCATTCCTATATTATGTTACGTAATAAACAGTTATTGTGGATTATTCTGTTTTTCCTCTCACTGATAATCTGCCCCATTAGGGTGTAAATTGAAGGCAAACAAAATAATGGGAAGAGGAACAATATTTTTTGTTTTGAGAAATTGGAATATGGAAAATTTCTCTAGTTCTTAAAATTAACAGTCAATTCGATATTCGACAAAGCAAAACCTTCTGAAAACTGGAAACAGTTTATTCATACACATATTCGTTGTGTCATTGTCATAATTGAGCTTCATTATTATTGTATATGTACCCTTGTTTAAACAAATAGATGGACAAGAAGTCTGTCGAAAGCCCAAAAAATCTAAACTGAATAAATCAATGCCCTTTCTAGCTCTTAGTGAAATTAAGAGAAGGGGATGTGAATACAATAATTAGTCGCGTAAAAAAACCCATAGGAAGAAATATTTTAAACTCACTTCCCTACATTTTTTTAATTAATTCTCAGGAAACTCCTAAATATAGTCAAAATCACAGACAACCAAATCATAGGTAAACATTAACTTCAACAATTTACTAAGTGATACCTCTGCTATTATTTTTAATGTCAGCTACATAAATCCAACCCTTCGAGATGTAGTTATTGCAGTTGGAAAGATTGCAAGGGAACAATGTGACCAAGGTTGTACAGTCTGTAAAAAATTATGACGGAGGTAAAATAAATTAAGTATGAAATCTTCTCATACGTCCTGGGTTTGTTGTATCAAATTAAACGAAAAAGGTTAAAAGGTTTTTTTCTTGCTGATACACCTTATTTTATACAATTTGCTTTAGGAAAACAGTTATGTTAAATATTGAGCAACAACGAGAGAATCGAAATTACACAAATTCATTGTTCTATTACCGTCATCTTGGTTTAATGTTCGAAACCTACACAAAGGCACATGGCTGCAAGGTGTGTGCAAAACGGATTTTCTCGATTGTAGAAAACATAATCATATTTGAAGATCTACGGCACAAAATGATTTTTTTTTTCTTCAAATTGCAGAAGAAATTATATTTTCCTGCTTTATGGACATACCAAAAACGACCAGGTTGTGATAAATCTTAATTGTAATGTAATTAAAAAAAAAAAAATCACATTTGTTCTATTTTATTTGATACAGACTGTAATGCCATTGTTCAATTTTGATTAGGCGATGTCACAACGTCAGATATTTAATATTTTAATTACCTATTTCGGTAGGTAAATGTCATTACCTGAAACTTGCAAGTGACATCTGTAAAATGACATACATGTATTCTATCAAGACACCTCCGCGACTTTACCAAATTAATCAAATTAAGTAGGCATGAAGGATATAGGTCGTATGTAATCCAGTATTACTGTTTTTGTCATAATGTGCATTGAGTTGAAAGTTGCACACATAGATAACGTAAACATGTTATCATGCGATCACATGAAAGCAACTAGTTTGTTTTTACTTTTCATTTTAAATACAACCGGTTAGTGGCTTGAAATAAAAATACATTGTTAACCACTTCCTAACATTATGTTTTGGTAACCTTTTGAAATTATGAAAGCATCAAGAGTAAAGTCGAACAAAAAGAAACTTTATATTCTGTGCAAACATGGTCCGGTGCATTGTGTTCTGTTCACAAAATCTTGATTTGAAAACACTATTCTAACTATACTGAAACAAACTATGTCCAGTAAAAGGATTCTATAATTAATAATCCATATTTGTGATAAAGTAATTTTTGTCAGGTAACACGACTGTTGTAAAAGCCTGTAATTCTGTAATGTCTTTCTTCTTCCGTTTACTTTCTTTATGTTACCTTTCTACCCATCCACTTCATAAAGTAACTGATCGATGGAAGAATATATATTATTCAATAATTATATTCATTAATATTACCTTCAATATAAACTTTAAAAGAAATGTATAAGTACTATTCCATCACATTTCATCTGTGAATTCTAGAGTTAATTAAAAGATTAGATTATCATTTAATATTCATTAATAATTAAAGATTGTCACATAAGGACCTTCATAATTATATTGAAAAGAAAGCTTGCATTGTTCAATTCCAGCGGGCATGGGCATGGGAAAACAATTAACTCAAATTAATTCTCATTCATTTTCATAATGTGACTTTTTTTTGCTCATGAAACAATTTTCGTAATGTATAGTTTTGTGTAAAGAGAATTACCAGGACAAATACATCAGTTTTACTAGCAAAAACTCAATTCAATTATACCTTATTCTTGTCCACTTAAAAATGTAGATATCGAAACAAAAAAGAAGAAAAAAGGATAAAAATGTGGTGAAGTTAAAACCACTTTTGAATACCTGGCAAACCCCAACATATTTATAGGCATAGTTTTAAACAAATTAAATGTTTTCAAATTGTAATATTGCTATAAAAAGCTGTCGTATTTGATGAATATTAATGAAATTTTATCTAGTATAATATTGTTTATTAGTTAGCCTTGTAACTTGTATAACCTACAGAGAATATGTAGGCCTACAAGCATTACTACATGTATATGCAGGGCCTGACCTTGACTCTTTTTTTTTTAAAGGGAGCCAGCCGGGCTCCTCAAGCACTTTTTTAGGGAGCCCACATGGGTTTCAGGGAGTCCAAGTTTATCATGTCTGTTTTTTGTCATAATAATGGTCATTAAAAAATTACACACCATCTCAATACCTTTTTTTATAACTTAGAGAATATATTTACCAGGTAAAAAAAAATCAAATGAAATAATGATTGAAGTGCTGGTAAGAAATAGCTCTTTTCGTGGCTGATACTAGAAAAACTAAGGGAGCCAGCCGGGCTGTTTCAATTACTTTCTAAGGAGCCCGTCAAGGTTTTAGGGAGCCAATGGCCACCGGGCTCCTGTTAAAGTCAAGCCCTGGTAACTATGTAGGATCACAAAGATTCACGTAGGTTTAATTAAACTTTAAATTGACTAATCCTATATCTTCACAAAATATTGGTATTAGTAATGCTGAATATTGTTATAATATTGAAAATAATAAACTAACATCGTCTGTGCTGAAACATTGTGTCGTGTTGTCAGTTCATACATTGTCATAATTTGTCACTTATCCCATTTAAACAAGATTTTAAAAATAATGTTTTGTGTACTGCTAAAGAATATGAATGGGTCAGTCCCACTGGAATGACTAAATTTAAAGAATCATAGGATTTCAACATCAATGTCTCGTCGTTTGTGTTAATGTTTGTTTGTTTATTTACTCTCTACTTTAATATCTAACTTTATTAGGCCTACTTGCATTAATGAGTTCTCATGAACATGCTGAAAGAGAATACCACTTCTTACCAGTAGAATCCATTATTTTACTTTATCTGTCATATTACATAAACATAATCTATATTATCATGAAAGTTGTAATCCGGATGATTCTAGTAATTACTGCCAATTATTACATTCCATGGTAAAAAGTATTGGAATGCTATACACTACTCATTCTGAAGATTATGGGTAACATGGTTTAAAATGATGACTATTGTATGTTCACCATTTTGATGATGTAATTGTTATCATTATCATTAAAGAAAAATTAAAAAAAAATCATTTGTTTGAACATAGAAACTCCAAACTTCACATGGATGTTAGAAATGGAATCAATTAGAAAATTTGCCTCCAAAATACAAATTTATATCCATATGAAATAGTATACCATGGCAAATTATCATATAATAACTTTGCGTATAACCATACTCTAAAGAATGGATGTTTTGTTGTTGACAGTGTTAATAGTTTTTAAAATTATTATACGAATTGATGTATTTTATCATACTAGCATTCAATTGAGGTATATGTTTGGCGTTCGGGGCAATCTAAGAATCAAACAATTAGAAAAATTTACTCATATACACAATTAAGCGAATAAAAACTGTTATATCACAATTTTAAGATCAATCAAACGAAGGAGCATTAACAAATATATATATATATTAAAAAAAAAAAAGATGGATCATGGAGATCCATTGAAAAAACAGGCTCATGACTCATTTGTAGTACATAAGGAATAGACAAGGGGTCGCAAAGTTTAACAAAATACACACTGACTCTGACTGGAATACTCTTCTATTTTGGCATCAATTTCATATAAAAATAAATAATTTATTGCACATCTCATGTTTGTCCAATTCATTAAAAAAGAGAGGACATGTATCCTATAAAAATAGAAATATATATATATATTTATATATATATTCTCTATAAATATATTTACATTTCACTTGAACATTTACATTACATGTTTTATTTTCTATCCCTCCATATAGAAGCGTATATAGGTGCATAGTATGTTAGTGTGCCCATTCACTATGAAGGTTTCATTCTGGCTTGCTATATCATGATGAATAAAAACAAAAGTTATAGCAGGAGTCCGGGGGATCCCCCTAAAAACATTATACCATGGAAGACAATTTGTATAGGTGAGATGACAAAAGCAAGGGGGTAGGATAACTAATGTAAGATACCACAGCTTTTTGGGGCTTGTGAATGGAGAGATCATGCAGTAATAATGGACGGATTTTGAGCTGTAAACATGAAATTTTGAAGATTGGAAGTGTGTATGTGTGTTTGGCTTTGATGTTTGATATAAGTTCCACAGAACCATGCATTAATCTCCAACATATTGTGGTGCTGAGAGGGAAGAAAGTATAATGTCGACAATCGGTTTTAAAGCAAGAAGGGTCTTATCCATAGACATGTATGGCTTCAACATGTTACGCCCTTCTGACATTAAAACCAATTTTAAAAATTATAACTGATAAACAGGGATGATTTGAAAGAAGAGAAGTTGGACTGATAGCAGTTGTTGTTGTTGTTTGACTGGAAAATGAATTAGGATTAGAATGTATCTTAGTTAGGCTGATTGCATAATAACCCATGGAAGGGTTTAGAGCACACATAGAGTACATACATGTACAACATGGTGATGTGTTTATGAGCTACAAGTCCAATTGATAATCTTCTAATTAATAACGTTTTCTGAAGCCATTTCTTTCTTTCTTTGTCAATCAAAACCAGGCACCAATGTATTCAAATAAAATGTATTCATAATGATTCATTCACTGCTCTAATTTGCAACATTAAAAAGTAATATTGATTCCATGTGAATATATCAACCCACAATCTTCAATAATTGGTTATTACTTGTACCATCCCTCAAATTAGTCATGTGAAATTTGTAGTATTTAAAACCAAAAGTCCTGAATATTTCATGTAGCCATGTTGCAAACCTTTCATAATTTAAATTAAATTGACCCAAACATTTTATATAAAAATATGTCAAATTGCTCTCTTAACAATTTCACAATTTCAGGGGATAAACTAATTATATTTGTACCTTGCTTTTCAGTTGCAAAAGAAAGATCTACACAATTATTCATTTGAATACATTAATGCAAACTGTGCTTAGTTCTTAAAGAGTAAGTAATATTAACATCCAATGTAGCTGAAACATTGACAAGTTGGGGAGTAGGGTAAATAAGCCACATATATAAGATGCGAATGGACTAATTACGGTCTGTGACTGAGACTACAATGTCACACCATGCAAACTGCCAGTATGTTGGTGCGGAGACTAGAAAAAAAAATATATCAACATCGATGCATGTTACCAAAAAAAAAAAAAAAAATCATATATATGACCAAACATCCACTTGCAATGTTCCATCACTTTCTCTCTCTCTTGTTTCTCCTCTCAGACAAGAAGTGTTAATGTTCTTTTACCACATGAAATGTATCATAGCTTCCATTAACCCATACAGGCCCACCAAAGATAACATTATATCTTCTTTGATCTCAGTCTCTCCACTCTCTGCGCATATACTCATACCAACATACGAATGTTTGAAAGTATAAGATGGTGAGATGTGTCTCTTTGGCTCTAAGATGGAAAAAGTGTGCATCTGAGTGTGAATGCAGTACTAATACAGGGGAGAGATAGTGGTATTTGTGACATTTCATGACTTTTTTTTTTTGGTGGTGGTGGTGGTAGTTTTTTTTTTCTCCGGAGTTGATACAGCAAGCGAGCGACGACTCTTGTGATCGTTCATTCCGGCATGCATTAATGGTGAATATACGGCTTGGGTTAGGCACAAACAACGATGACAAGCAGATCCCATTGGTTAATTCAGATTTTCAAAGAGTACAATAGGAGAAAATATACAATGAGGACTATTTCGTGTCATGTAACGAGGAAAAAAAAAAGCTTGTTTTAGAACCAACACCAGGTTAGATCAATACTTGTTTAAATTTTTGTTTGTAGAAACAAGGAGTTAATTTTGATAATGAAATATCATTTCTTGGTGATCTGTGGGGTTTAGATTTTGATATGGATCCAACGGTTGATGAATAGTTCTTGAACCCCCTCATGGTAGTGATATCAATCCAAATAATATGCAGTGCTTCATGAACATCAAACGCATCTACGGCCCATTTCTGAACTGAAGACTGAGTTTGTTCGAGTTGAAGTTTGTGCAAGGCTATTGTGCGATCGCTTTTGTCTGATGCATCAGTGAACATCAGACAAAAGGATCGCACAATATAGCTTCGCACGAACTTGCGACTCATACAAACCCAGTCTTTGGTTCAGAATATGGGCCTTTGAGTTTGAATAATGCTCAAGTAAACCTTTGACATCGATGTCATAATGTATGTAACCATAGCACAACAATGTCTTTCAGCAGTATACCACTGATCTGCTTACAATGTTTGGAACAAGCAAAATCAAATCATAAATATTCCAGAAGGAACTGATAAATACGAGATGGAAATAGCATGAAGAAAAGGAAATTTGTAGGTTGAGTGTATCAGCAACTCGTGTGAACATGAGTTATATGAAAACCCATGATCATTTTGTTAGGCATCTCAAACAAACGTGTACTAGTATATGAAATCTTTGATCTGACATATGCATTTGAGTCCCATCATGTCAACAAAATGTATCTGGGTTATTCTAAATATTTATGAAAATGTATAAACAGACTTTGAAAGTCTGCTTTTTTGTTGACCAAAACCCCTGTATTTCATGTGGCATCTTTCATGACAGAAAGATGGGAAGATGCAAAAAATTGATTACCCATTTAAAATGTCGTAAATGGACTCCCCCAATGAATACCCACTTGTGTTCTAACTAGCTCAACGATTCACATCTAATTAAAACAAGCCCATGTCTCGGATACAGGGATATAATTTGGATAGGCATAAGGTCCCGACTCTTGTGATGTACTTGTGCCCTTTTGACACCTCATCATGAAGATGGGACAAGCTCTAGATAGATAGCATGTGGGTATCCCGATTCCTTGTATGTAAGGTATGTGGTATGCAGGTTGAACAAGCATAGTCTAGTAGAAGATGATTCTCCTTAATTATCAGCCCAGATGCTCAGGCTCATTAGGTTTTATTTTCTTCAGATTACATTTCGATTGTGACCTAAATGGAGGATAATTTGATCTAGGCACACCCCTGGGCTCAAGGAGAGAATGAAAATGGGAGGAATTTAAACAGGGTGTTTGATTAACAAGTCCAGAAATGGGAATTAACGGCTTTAAAGGCATCATGAACTTGAGATAGGATTTGACTCTGGAACCCAAAGCGTTGATATGTCCAGTCAACAAATGTCCTGTTTGGATAACATCTGGGGTATATTTTGTGTAAACAGGGTCTAAAGGGATCCCAATACAGATATAGAGCACCTGGGGCATTGTTTTCACAAGAAATGAATATCATGAGTGTTGGTTTCCCCCCTCATAACATCTTCTAGGGTTTTATATCGGAGCAAGTAGATATATGGGCACTTTATGGTAGCTCCACAATGCGGTCTTTATTTGGCGCTTGTCATATGTAGATCAAGGGCTAGGGGCAAGCACAAGCACTAACTTTAAACATGATGATATGATAGAACACAAGTGGGGGAAATGGGGCAATGAACGAGTGCACATCAAGCAGCAAAAAAAAAAAAGGGGGTGGGGTTTGATAACCAATGAAGTTAGTGTCAGGTAACTGAAGAAAAAATAGTAGAGGAGATATGATAAAAGACCAACTTATACAGGAAAGAAAGTGTTTCTTTCCCTGATGCTGAAAAGATCATGTTGTTAAATGTTGACTTTCCACTATGCAACACACACACCTTCACCATATATTAGATTGGAAGAAATGATTCAAAGCCAATGTATAAAAAATAGAAATAATGAACAAATAAAATAAAATATATTAACAGTATGAGTTGCAGTTTTCTTTCCTTTTTCTTTGGTTTGGGTTTGTTGTTAAGTCAGAGCAGTTGAGTTGTGTTTTATTGATGTAACATGTAAGTTTAAAAAGTCAGGATAGAGGTAGGAGAGAGAGAATAAGACAACCTTGTGTAAATATCATGCAATGCCTAGAATGTACACATCTCTGCAAGTAAGAGGTCAAATGAAACACAAAGACACAATGAAGATGGATTTGAGGAAAAAAGAGAGCAACAATGTTTTATAAATGCAATGTGGTTTAAAGAACATATGTAGATGATGGGTAAATGGCTCATGTACAAGTGCTCAGAAAAAAAAATCAGAGAAAAACAAAACAGGAAAAAATTAAACAATGAGTGATTGGCTAGCAGTTGAAATGCTAGATACTGTGCTAACCTAAATGAAAAACAAGTATTAATATGTGGTCTTGGAAGTACAACTCTTTGCCAACTTTCCTCACAATATACTGTACCTAAACAAAATCTAAACAGAGCTTCGTTGTATGCTCTTTTAAGACTACACAAAACTGAAAGATAAAACATAAAAAATAACTTAAGAAAGACCTACATAAAACCTTCAAGACTTGTTTGTTTTGTTCCATAGCGTGGTCAAAAGACATTATAACCACACAGCTTACAATCATACTACAATCTTACGTAAAACAAATTCATTAATCCTACTAAATAAGAAATCTAAACACACGCATACATACAATAAATCATTATATCTGAAAATATCCCATTATTTTCAAAATAGTAATATATCATAGCACCCTTATTCACCCAACTTTCCCCCAATTACATTTCTTGGGGAAATGTCTCAAATTCACCCCTGGACGAAAATTTGTCTTGTTTCACTAAAGATACAAGTGATAAAATCTCACAAATTTACCATCATACATGTATAAATTACAAACTTCTTCTTAGACCTAAACAGAAAAAAAAAATGTCATCAGAAATATATATATAGATATATTTATATGTATATAGATCTATACATAAGTAAATACAAGTAAACAAGGATTGATCTACTTATCCTTTTTGATACCGACTACTTTTTTTCGGTGGATTTTAACCAATACAAAATGAGTTACAAACTTGCACCAATCATGCTCTAGAACAATTTTGACAGATTGACACATACATATTAATAGTATGCAATGCAAAAGCCAATGATTTTTTGATGATATTCAAATAATTTACCCATGCAATTCAATTTAAGAAGAAGAAGAAGCCAGGGCAGGGAGCTGGGTAAGGTCCCTGCCAAAAGATAGCTAAGCTCAGGCACTTATTATTCCAATATAATTTATACAAATTTTGAATTAATCCCTTCCTGAAACTATATTCAAATCAGAATTCTTTTTAGATAAAAAAAAAAAGAGCAATGAAAATGGGATTCTATTGGGATTTGAACTCAAGACCTCCCGATTACTAGACAGGCGCTTTACCGACTGAGCTATGGCAAGCCCCAACGTTGATGTTTTACCCAGAGAACCTATTCGTTTTTAATGCTTTTTTTTATAAATGAGAAATACAGTAATCATATGAAAGCTTCTGTTTATCTTGGGCCTCAGCATGACAAATCGCTGTGAAAATGATGTTCTTTAGTTGCAACTGAAGATTATTCTTTCAGCTTTGAAACTTCCTACTGACTTTTACAAAAATAATCATCAACTTTTGCATTTTATTTCTGGCAGTAGAATTGACACTTCCCATGCAGTTAAAGGACTTTTACACACAATATATATTAGAATCCAATTGAATTTTCTTCATCAAATCCATTTTAAACAAATTTTATATCACTTCAAATATATATATTTTTTTAATCATAAAAAATATAATTTTCTATTAAGACAAAGAGAATAATATGAGTTGTCATATTTCCACACTCACAAAAAAAAAATTGGTGGGAAAGAAAAGATCAGGTAAGTTGTCTTAAATATACAAAGTATATATCATAATTCGATGATATACATGAAATTACAAAAACAACATAATTCAAGTGAAAGTAGATAAACAAAGTTTGCCTCAATCATAGGTGTGGCTTAAAATTATTTCTTAAAACAAAAAGAATTCAATCATAAAAAAAAGGTTTTTATAATAAGATAATGCTCGTTTTATATCAAGATGCTTTCTGGAAGATATATTCTCTCTTTTTCTTTTACATATAATAGAAAAAACAAAATCTGATTAGAGCATTTAAAATTTCTCAAGAAACTCTGGAAGATCCGCCAGTTTTCCTGACACTTTGGTATATGAATGATATACAGTCCACTCCCTTTACAATGAGGAAACAAGTCAATTAATTTGTTTTATTAGAATCTTATATACTGATTAACACGTGGGCAAATAGACACATGTGCACTGTTTGGAAATGGGACCAAAGATATGCCTGTTTATAACCGATTCTTATTGTATCCAATATAATGGGAGTAGACTGTATTTAAACATGATTGAATGCTTTGAAACATGATGCATATAAATACATGATAATACAGAATCACAGCACCTGATAAAAAGAGGATACACCATCTTAAGAGCAAAAAGGGCTTTGATAAACTTAACACCCTTTTGTATCTCAAGATAAGATCTCATGGGTTAGTATGTGCATGGTGACAAGGTTTTATAGGAACGAAAAAAAAAAATCATGTATACGTAGGCATGATAACACGTTACAACAACACATACACAAATAAGTTGCATCTGAAAAACATGTTCTAAGGATCTACAATGTTTAGGCGGGTAAGCATGAAATAATACGTTTACAAAATGGATACCACCAGATGCTAATATTGTTCAGTTAGTGATTGTTGACATTGGAGTGAATGATTAACAAAACCTGCCGTTAATCTTCAACAACCCCTGTTATTAAATAAACTTTATCACTTGGTCCACATCATTATCGGTAAGCATGGACAAAGTCTGTTGCCCGCTTTCTTCATATATGCTATGTTGGCTTTGAAAAACAACCCTAATAAGTGAACCAGCCTTTATGATAAAAAATACCATTTATATAGCAGGTTACCCAGCAACAATGAAAATAGATGTACTTTCATGGTCAATTAATTTGGTTGAAGTGATATGGTTGTGCAATTTGAGTTCCAAAATAAGCTAATTATATAGCACCATTGTACGTAAAAGGCATAAAACCCTCTGTGTCTTAACACAATGCTGAATGAAATGTTTCTACTCAAAAGCATTATAATAAATTTCTTGTTTCTGACAAAAATTTCCCATGCCATCATGATTCAAGTTGCCTTAATTATGTTGATTATCATAATTTAATAATTTAAATAGGAGAAAGAATGTATAATTCTTCGCAATTATTTAAATACAACCATGCACTTCAATCAAAAGCATTGAATTAAATTAAATTTTACAGAAAATTCATTGGGTACAAGAAAAGTTAACATTTAACATACATATGAGGGAAAGCCATTAACTACTCTACATGATGAACATAATCATAGAAAGGGAAATTATTAAAACAAAATAATGACTAAACTAAATTTATGCCAAGAATATGGTGGCATTCTGATGGCTTGGTAGGTGCACATGACCATGACTGTGAATTCACTAGCTTAACAATCACACAATGCCTCCCCCCGATACTACTGAGAATGATTAAGGGAGGAAAGGGAGAAAATAATTTGTTGGAGCTCATCTTTACGAAAGCAAAAATGTGTTTGTTAAAATCTGTTGTGTGCATATAAAGCAAGTGTGACAGAGTGATTCCATGAGTAAATAAAATGAATATACAAAGTCAACAACATGCATGTAATGTTTGATTTTTTTTCTTGTCTAGATTTATTCATAGAAAATTTATCTCACTATACATGGACAACAAAAGCAACAAAATGCATTAATAGATATATATATATAGATATATATTATACTCTATTGGTCATATACCCCCTGAAAGTGACTTTAAAATGTTTGGTATATCATGAAAGTATTTTGAAAGAGAGTGAAACACTTAAAACAAAGCAATTTAAGCTATGGAACTTGGTTAAGAAGCAAAGGGTGACATGTCTAATGACATGATAGATAGATTGATTGATTGATTGAGTCAGTTATCCGGTTAGAATGCACATGTATACCTTTTCAATCCCCATTACAAAATGATTTTCTAATCTTAGTACTACTTCCATATACGGTTGAATCATGACCTAATCCGATGCAGCATTTATACTTACTGAGATGTTTATTACATACGCCTGCATCCACAAAGCATGTGTAACCAATCCAGCATGTAGCACCTTTAGTCAAACTAACCCCAGGTAAACTCTTCAGGAAGGGAGCTCAATTCCTGTAAGGTTTCAAAGGAACTGCTTGTACTTTCCATTCTGTTCATGTGTATATAACTTAGATGTGAAATCACTTGTTCATTGTTACACAACTACAATTCATAACTTGAATGTCCTGCCAAGAACCATTTCCTTGAATTGTTTCAGAAGATTAAATGACTATTGACGAGAAGACATCAGGGTTTGGCATAGGTTACACATGCTTTGTGTCTGCAAACAATTATTAAGATCAATGCAATAATTATCATATAACAATCAAGATGAAAGCAGAAAATAGACAACTTTAGACCAAAAATGAGTTTGATTTGGTAAATGAGGAAAATAAACAAAGGTGGGATAATAATAACTGAAACCGTTTTAACACACAAATACAAGTGGTAAAAATTAGAGATATACAGAAATCTTTCAAGTTAGAGAGCCGAGTGATTTGAAAAATAAAGCATAACAGGTGGATATGATACGACTGTTTACAAAGAAAGTATTGATGCTTAGTTTAAGTGGAAAAGTGTTTACAGTCTTGAAATAAAGGTGCTTAACAAAACAAGATGTTTTGAAATGTCAAAGGTAATGTCTGGAGAAAAATAAAGGTGTTAAAGGAACAATTTTTCTCCATCTCTATGTTGCAATTCGTACACAGCTCTCAACAAGATGTACGTAAATGAGTGAGGAATTCTTTATTCCCGGTAGGAATGCAGCATGCATGTTGTTAATACAGTCTGAAGTTGGAGATTGGAGTTGAGGTTTCAATGAGCAGAAGTGAGAGATGTAGCTTTGTGAATGCTAGGGTATTAGGAAATGTTTGTCTTCATCTCTCTTTATTGTCCCCTTCCTACGAATATCAACCCTAAACAAGCTCTCATATTATGATGATAAACTTAGTTTCTCCAGGAAACAAATCTTAATTGTACAGACAAAAGGCTTTTGCTTCTGTTTACTAAAGACTACATGAAAGAGTTGCAAAATAGACATGGTTTTAACTACGATGATGGATGACAACATAATAATCAATAAATTAATCGGCAGACAAATGAGGAAAGAAATAAAATCATCTTTGATCATAATATGAATTTCAAAACCCATCCCAAGTTCTAACAACTACAATAATCAAATCCAGCACCATATTGCTTAGTCCCAGTAGCGATCGATGTTTCCCAGGTCTATCATCGACCCCCAAAAAAAGGAAAGATTTCTCTGGGAAGAATTTCTGATCAGAGAAGAATCAAAGTACAAAGAACACAATCACAAAATAATCTTTTTATCTCTCTCAGTATTGGAGGAAGCATCATCAATCAATATACAACATGTGAATACTTACACTACTACTTGTCTATGCACTCTCCCCTTCGTAAATCAACTGCACATCCAAAAATATAACCAGTGGGCGGGTCGTCGAGCAGCACAACGCCATGACTAGAGTCAAATCACAATGTGTAGAGACTAACAAGGCAACAAAAATTAATCAAAGACACAATTGCTGTCCTCAAGGAATTGAGAGAATTTCTTCAAATCATTCTTAATTTTTCTTTCTCACATAAACAATGGCGAGTCTCTAGAATTGTTCCATGAGTTCAAAAATCTCATTGATCGAACTGAAAGATTGAAAGAAAATCCTCGATTTCCCGATTTGGGTTTTCCTTTTTTCATCTCTTTTCTCATCAGAATTTGTGATTTCATGACTATGATCATCCTGCCTATAATGTCTTCCACAAGGCACACTTTCCTTGTTATATAATTACTATGGTAAATCTTGGTCATCCAAGATGCTTTGGTGAATAAGAAAGATTTATAGTGAGCGAGAGTGAGGCACGACTCTTCACTTCATTGATTTCTAGGTCGTACCCTTCAAGGCTCTGTTTTGTTCCTCTTGAGCCAACCTCTGCATTATCAGGAAGTGTGCATTCTGAGCTGCTGTCACTGGACCGGTTATCGTTACCCGTCGGTTGCGCGTGCCTGGAACATATTCATTCTTCTTGGAGATCTGGATTTTGGCCCCGGTGAGATTCTGGAATTCCACTAGCGTTTTGCCTCCCTTGCCTAAAATAGCACCAACGAGGGTCTCCGGTACCTCGCTCTCCAGGATTGATTCTTTCTGCGGGTCGGCAGCCATCGTAATGCCACCACCTAAAGAAGGGAAACCAGCCACAGTGGCACCAAGTGGCATCATTGGAAGTCCAGGCACGATGGTCTCCGGGGCACTGGGGATGGTGATACCCATCGTACTGCCATTGGTGGAGTAGGGGGAGTCGGCGGTACTGGTGGGAGATGGACTGGTTTTACTGGAAGGACTCATAGTAGTGGCTACTTGGTAAGATCCTAGCAATCCTGATGAGAACATCTGAGGGGATGGCTGGATCTGAGCTGTGGCACCTAATAACGGGCTAGTGGCTGCTCCTAGACTACCTTGGAAATTGCTGATGGAGGATAGACCTGGATAGTTGTACGCTGCAAAGTTGCTCATGGCATTGCTCAAGATGGAGGTATCTGCTTGGCTGTGTACAGGTGTTGGATTGGTAGGAAGCCTGGAGCTGATCATCATGGAAGGGATGGTGAGTCCACCTCCGATGGGATGAGGAAGGGCAGGTGTTGCTGATAAGGTCTGGCCTGCTACTGGGGCCTGGGGTTTACCCATTGCTGCTGCTGCCGCTGCTGCAGCTGCTAGGTTGGAAGCCACTGAAGGTGACACCCCCTCTGCAAAAGGGGAACCGGTGGGATTTGCGTTGGCTACTGGACCTGTAATGGTGGCGTAGCTGAGGTTATTACAGCTGCCGCTCTGAGGATCCTCTTGGATCTTGTTGACTATGAAAGACATCGCCTTCCTGTTGTTCTCTGGCTCTCCAGATATCGTGATGACTCTCTCTGATAGGGTGATGCCATCAGACTTCTGTGAGATCTGCACCCTTGAACCACTTTGTTCCATGATGGATTTGATCATGGCTCCACCCTTACCTATTATAAGACCAGCTGTACTGTTCGGGACGACTATCTTTACCTGCAGAATGACAGAAAAGGGGAAAGAAAAAGAAATACTTAGACTCAAACAGGATTAAATTGTATGAAAATCATAAACATAAAATTATAAAACCTACACAGCAAAATGTCCAACAAATAATATGGATGGATAAATCAATCACTATTAATTTGAGCAATATAAAAACTATAAGAATCACAGAAGGCAGAAACAAACTGTGGCATCATATCATGGTATCAACATCAAGACTCCATAAATTGTGACACAATTCGGTCAGGCTCATTCTGACCACAATAAGAACTCTTCCCAGACCAACCGCATATAATGTCTGCTGGTGTGACTCTTCACGCTTTCTGTGTCAAGTAAGAGAAGCGGTGAGAAGCGGGGAGGAGGAGAAAGAGGAAGAGAGAAAAGTACAACCACCATCTGCAGAGCTTTGAATAACATTTATATTGTATTTAGAATAAATCTCAATAGGGGAAGCCAATCATTGAGGCTAAGCTCTAGGTAGACAGTATTTGAAGCTGATTAAAGCACGTTCGAGCGAGACAAAATCAGTGTAATAAGACAACTATAAATCTCAATACGGAAAAACCAAATGAGCAAGGAAAAGTTAACAGGTTTCAGGGACGTTGGTTTGCCAAAGCTCAGTTGGTAGAGTGCCTGTTTAGTTTAGTAATAAGGAGGTCTCAGGTTCAAATCCCGATGGAATCCCTTCTTCTTTGCCCAATTTTTTTTGTATTTTATATTTCTGGTAAGTTCCCTCTATTGTTCAAAACTATAAATCTCCTTTAAATACTAAAATTTCCTATATTTTGTATTTCAAAATGACACCTACATATTCTACACTAAAAGAAAAAGGAAAAAAGGCTTACACCCTACTTCAAGCAGGTGCATAATGCATTCTGCCAAGGAATCCTATTTGTGAGAATCAATTAGAGCCCTTTACATCTCTGCACATAGGAGCAGATGAGGTAAGCTGATTTAGATGGGCATCCGGACGGGATGCATGCTTCATCATACCTTGACCCCCTCCTCTCTCTCCCTCATCCCTTTTTGTCATCCATTTGCTTTATTTGACTGCAGATGATGTAAACTTTGAAAAGAATTCCTGATTTTGCTGTCATACTTCAATATTGGACAACAGCATATAATCAGACAGTGTTGATATGAGAGCACATTATACAATAATAGCTCTCCATGTTTCTCCTTGCCCTTCCAGCCCTATGTTCATTTCAATTTCCTTTTCTTTGTTTTTCTGTCTATCAGTGCTTTTTATGCACTCTCAGTCTTGTCTTACATTCATTCTCTCTCTCTCTCCTTTTATCTTCTGTATTCTCTCTATCTATCTATTTCCCTCTCACTATGACTATATATATATTTATCTCTCTCTCTCTCTTCCCTTTCACTGTCTCTCTATCTCACTGTGGTGTGTCGCAATGAAACCCTGTGATGTCCAGGCTTCGTACTTTGGTGACCTTAATCTCATACATTTGCTGCCTCACGATTTGCGTGTTTGTAGTCTCTCTGATTACGGTCTGGCGAGCGTTGCCTGCCATTGCCGAAATTGGCTTTTCGGCGGTGCTAGGGGCTATCAAATTAAAAGTGGGAGAAAATGATCATCTTCATGCTCACTAGCTCAAACAAACACTCCTTCCTTTAACCGCTCCTCTTCTCATATTTTCTTCCTTGCGCAATCAATCAGGGAGATAGATCCCTGCCCTGATTAGATATGTAATCACACGCTGTATATCTTGTATTGGTTTTCTCTTGGATATACTAACAGAAGTGTCCCCTGGATCCAGTGGCAATTTGTTTACACATGAATTCATGTTACATATGAAATGAACATTTTCATGTTAGGATTGTGAAGTACTTGGCATCCTCTGACCATCTGCACACTATTTTCTGAACACATGCTCTCCAGTTTAAATGTACAAGAAAAAAATATATTAAGAAGATATCCGAGACTTCTAATATCAGTATTTGACAGACTCTACCCATTCTCTTCGATCACAATTGAGCAAATTTATCAAGAAATAATTGGGCCTAATTAGCAAGTGAATGAAAAAAAATATATATTATCTTTTTAATTTTGAGGAATAAGTAGGCCTAAATATATTTCTTGTGTCATTTTGCAGACTGAATAACTCAATAGCTCACTACGAGCTGGGATTGGATACAATGGTGATGTGACTGCTCTATTTTCCAATGATTCTAAATAATGGATAGCATTTTATCCCATACCAATTGCCCTAAATCCACTTAGTTTGTGTGAATCTAGGCCTCGCTAGGCCATGCAAAAAATCAAATACGTTTTCCAGAAATATCTCCCTTCTATTTCTAGGCCAACATGTTTTGAGGTTATACCTACAGGGGAAGACAGAAAAGGAGGAGCAAAGAGAGAAAGGGAAGAAACTGAAAGGAAAGGTCCCAATCTATTGGGTTGTAACTTAATTTGTCAAAGAAATAAATTACATTTATATTGATGGATATAAATTCTGAACGCACCTGTACGTGCTCTGTTACCCACATTTACTGACAATACACCTTGCAAATGTATGTTTAGCTTCAATACAATTTCATATATGTTTAGTATGGCAAGTACACATTTGACAGGTTGTTTCTTTGTGTCAAATTTTCCAACGGAATCATATGGATCTAGATTAAAGGTTTTTTTTTTCATCCAGCGCAGCCTAAACTATATCAATTTTGTATTCACTGTACCAGTGATGGAGCTTTCCAATTTCAAAACAAATTTCAACTTGAACATAATGAAAATTAAAGACTTTTATCAGGGATGAATATTAAAATATGTGCAATTGCTAAACTGGTCAATTTAAATGTTCACTCAGGCACAAATTCCCAGGTTTATATTGATCAGAAAGCTGTTATATTAATTAAGTTCTATGAATTTGTTAATGATTGCATTATCCTGGGAGCCAAGGACCAATTGTAAACAACAGGAACTCATCAAAAACACAGAAATCATTGATGGACATGACTGAACTATGCACTCTTCCTTTGTTCATTTGCCAGGATCATCCGGCCACAAAATTGACTAATTTGACACAAATCTGCACAGATGATGTTAATGCACTTTTCTATAAAGATTCCTCTCGTTTTGTAGATCTATGGTGTGGGAAAATTGGACCATATTGCTTCACACAATTAACAAGCACGAACTTTAAAATGTTAATATTACCTGTGTCAAATTGTTGCTCATAATGGGACGACAATGTAACAGAATTTAGTTGGCAAAAGCAAACACTGCCTAATATGCGAGAGGATACATTATATTACAATTTCCTTTCACAATATAATCATCAAAATGAATTGAATAAATAAAATGATTTAAAAAAAATTATGTGCAATTCAAAAGTTGCAGTTAGGCCTACGTTTTTACCAGGTCCAACACAAACCACAAATCTTAACCATTGACAATCTTCATAAACAATACCATTTTTATTCTTTCTATCATAAACATAATTTCAATGAGCATTGTGCATCAATTGATGTGAAACTCTTTGAAGCAATCACTGGCGCAGAGTCCCCTAAAACAGAGTGCATCCCTAAAATGAGCCACATATAATGAGATGGTGTACACATGTATCACCTACAGGAGATTGAGCCATAATAAATCTGCACGCAATTGACAGACCGAGCAGTAAATCTGGGAAACACACGGCCACATCGCCGAATTCATTACTCGGTGTTTACGCTAACGCAGTAAGAAGGAGACCGAGTGACGGAGGAAGCGAAGGTGCCAGCGTCGTTAGGCACATCACAGGCTGTTGGGCGCTTGATGGGAGATTTACAGTTTGGGAGCTGATTACATGGGCCCCTGGCTGCAGGAGCTTCTAAGCAAATTGCTCGTAAATCGGGGAAGCTTACCAGAGGTATATGATACAAGCAATAGAGCATGATATACGACCAGGCTTCATAGGACCATCTGCCTGGTACTTACATCAGTGTGTTCGTTAATGAAACTCTACCGCAATAAACACCTCCTACACATTTTAAAACCAAGCGTCCCATCTTTCAACTGCATCTTTGGGTAATCACTGACTCATTTTCAGAACAAGCTTGAACAATTACGGGATAATGGCTAAATTTTATCCTAAACTTTGTTAGAAAGTTAAATGAGCAGAACGTTTTGAAACTAATTTCACAACAAAAAAGTTAACGAAAAGTGTACCCCAATGTTCTTCCTATCAGAACAATTATTCATATCTCATGGATTTTTTTCATGTGAAAATCAGCAGTCACAAATTCAAAAACATGCAAATATGTTTTCTTGCTTTCTCATGCATGTTTTGAAGGGGTTCAATTGCATGCTTACAGGTACATACATCGCAAATTTAAGAACACACGAATATGCTTTGAGGCTGCTCAGCGTGAAAAATTAATTGTACGAAAATATCAGCAAAAACAGTAATCAAGGAATCAAAGAATTTTCACAATTTAGCGAATGACGACAACCGAACAACTGCAAGAGGTATCACTGCCCGAATGTGAGGAAGATGCTGTAACAATAAGTAGCCAGGTGTGAACACGGGCTAATGAGAAGATGGGAATAGGATGCCCAGAGATTGTATGGAAGATAGTGAGCGGGATGAGAAGATATATCCGCTTGCCAGACTGCTCCAGGAAATAGGACTTATATCAATGAAACCATGGCAACATACCATATTCATATCTACTCCTTTGTATAGGCCTACCTAATAGATATTTCAATTTTTTTCCTTAAACTGTTTCCTTTTATCTTAATTAATGACAATTTAATAACATATTACATCTTTCTGTCTTTGTAAAAGATTTAAATAACTATTATAAGTACCCCTATGTACTTAAAATTTGCCTTCAGTAAGATTGCATGAATACAACACTGCATGTAAGTAAATTGTAAAAACCTGGTTGGGTTCTGATTGGTGAAATGTTACAACATGCAATCATGAATAGATTGCACTTCAGCCGTCACATGCACCCGTCATTTACATGAAATCCAATCCCATCATGAATATTCATTAGCAAAAGCTAGGTCATCAGATACCTTGGTTTTTACAGCAGTGCATTTAGAAAGGTCACGCTAGAGCACCGAACGTTTGAGGGGGGGGGGGACGTCTGCTGCAAAAACCTGGGTTTCCTGTGGGCTAAATGGTAGGCAAATCCAGCATTCCCAAATCAAATTACGACTTCATTTTCTTTCTGCGGAGAGTACAAGTGTGTTAGAGTAGGTAGGACCCACACAGCACTCATCAACTGATTGAATTAGAGCTTCCACTCCAAAAGGTGTTGATAAAGTGTAGTTAACTTGAATCAAAAGCATTCTCAGCCAATTCTATCTCGTCTGTACATTTGATTACTCACAGAAATGTACTTTCCTTGTACAACATCATTTTTTATGCAGTCTCTTTTACTTACTATACATGTATACAAGTAAAATGGAAAGTTAAGCTTTGTATTAATTTTTAATTCTGAACAAGCTTTTTTTTAAAATACATATCCTCTCATCCTTCAAGAAAACATTTGCCTAGGTACATGTACATGTATGACATTCAACAATACCATCATTTAGCATAGTCCCCCATAAGTGCAATTTCATTAGCAAAGTATGCCTCAATGATGACATTATGCAAAGATTACCCCAGTGGGAGAGAGTGCATGAACACCACATGTTACTTGTTCAAAGCAAAAGCCAGGATTAATTTCAAAGAAAAGCAACATAATGATGTAGACAGAGGTATCATTTATGGATCTCTGGCAAATTTCTGCATATGTGCACATGTTTGAAATACTTCATGTTACCAAGGAGATCACTGTATTATCTCCTTGATGTAACACAATCGGCAAGAAAATAAACTTTAACAAGATGGATTCCACATCCAATGTGTCCATAATCTAGCAGGGCTTATTTCAACATACCAAATGTACTCCATGAATTTATACATAGAAATGGGGAAAGGGGAGGGGAGTAGCAATGGGGTAACTTGCATACCCCCTACCCCTTCTGAATGCCATGCCTCGACAAAAAAAATCCATACTACTTTCAGTAAGTGTACTCCCCAGGGATACCCAGGTACATTTCACCTCCCCCTCTTGACCAGGTACCACTTCTGTTATTAATTTCTCATAATGTCACTGGAATATTACATGTATTTGGCAATGCATACAACATTAACTTTTCATACAGTTTTACTCTATCCACACAGAGAGTGTTAGCTGACTTCAAAGCATGTTGATTCCATGTACATTTCATGTTGATTTCGAAGTCTGAATGAAAGCATCTCATTAAGGCTAGGACATGTACATCACACATCCTGGTGTGTTTACCAGGGTGGTAATGCTTGGAGTGAAGCTCTTGTCTGAGCCCTCTATCCCTATGGCATCCATACCATATGGAACGTACATGAACGGTGATCATTCCTTTACCCACTGTTTCCACAGATTGAAACATGGAACTGCTTGTGGACATTTATTTTAGAAAAGGGTTTTATGGCTGACCAGAGATGAGTATTATATTGGCTCCATATGCATCAAAAAGTTTTCTTAAATAATAAACAGAAGTTTATAGATTTGTCACTATAGAATAAAAAGCCTACAGTATAATTTATGGACCTTGTATTACTTTCATATTAGGAAAGCCTCACAGAGGGTCATATTGTTTTATGAAAAAGCTTGAAGGGGGAGAGATAGGGATAAGGAGCACCTCTAGTGACCTGTGAAAGCTCCTTGTTTATACTGGTGAACTTTCCTGTAAACTACGCACAACCCAACCTATCACTTGCATACTGCATAGACGGACTGCAGTTGTAGCATACTGTAATCGCTTCAGTACGCCAAACTAGGCAGACCAGTAGACCTCAGGCATTGGATGAACTATGCCATAATGGAACCTCTTACGATTGACCTCTAAAATCCTTCTCTCTATCCCCAAAATTTCAAATCCCTCATGTCTTTTCATGCAGAATAAGACCCGATAAGAGAGAAATTTTCGGTTATTTCAGTATCCCCATTAGAATTTTATTTCATAGGTCAGCTAAATAGTCTAGACACTCAGTCTCCTTCAAACTTCACAGTGTAACATACTCTCATGAAGTCAATCTCTAATTCGATTTCCGAAGATTAATTTCTATGATGTGTTTCTAGAACCCCAAGACAGGAATATGAATTAGATTAAATTATTTCATTGCTTCATATACTAAAATATAACATTCCCCCTCAAAATTAAATAATGTGAAATGGTTACATCTGTAAACTAACTAAAGCTCATTACCCAGAATCTTGATATTTGAGTATTTCTTTGTTGTTACATGTACTACAAGCCTCCTATCTGGTAAGATGGAGTGGATCTCAGGTTTCAAAGTGGAAATAATAGAGGGTATTATCATATAGAATGATGGTTTCATATTCTGCCCCGGTTTAGTTGGCTGTGTTTGTTATGGATTGGATTGCAATCGAGGCCCCCTGTGCCCCACCAGACCAGAATGACTCGCCAGATTGTTACATCTCCGTAGAGGATCGTATCCAGTGACGAATCCTTGATGATAAGTCAATTTGAAGACAAGAATACGGGATTAGCATCGTCACCTTAAATGGCAGTCAGGGGCTGCATTCACCACAGCAAGTCAGAATGGAAGATTTTTAGAAATAGAATGTTTGATTCTGTCTCGACTCCGTTGGGGATCCACTGATAGGCACACGACCCAGTTTCTTCATATCAAGTGGTAACTGGTCTATTTATTGCTAAGCTAGAAGCCTCAGAACATATTTCACATCATTTCTTGTCATCTAATTCCTCTTTTTGCCTGATTAAACACTATTCTAATTCATAAATAAAAATCTCACTTACTTCATTTTTACACATGACTCCTATTGGAAAAAGTTGGAATTTCATAACATACTTGCATATTTTTGTTTTTTATTGATCAAAGATGCAAAAGTGGATAGTTATAAAAAAAAAAAGTTTTACGCAAAACTGTCTGAAGTCCAGATATCTTGTATGTTGTCAATTTAGTCAGAAGCAAAACAGCATGTGTCCGATGAGAGCTCGAAAATTACCACGTTTACATCGTGACTCGGCTCTCGTATCGAATGGTCAGGAAGAATGAACCTGTGATCGTGTTTATACACAACAAAACAGGCGAGTTCAATACGGCTCCCAGATCATGACCGAAAGTAAAGGGACGTCATTAATGTGTGTTGGGATGTATAGCCACATTCCAAATCTGACCTCAAGGTCATCGACTTCGACACGGCTTTCTGTTTACACACTTAAAAATTGCCGTGTCAAACCCGCCTCCCGGATCGAAACCTACGATTTTGGCGGAGCAAAAAAGGCGTGTCGCACCCAGGTCGCGGATCACACTGATCCCGTTTACATGGCATAAAATTGCCGTGTCGAGCATGATTGCCATGTCGAACCCGCGACCCGAGTCACAGTGTAAACAAGGTAAATATTCCTGCCAAAATCTGTCTGACTTTGGATAAGAAATCTCTCATCATGTAAGGATTCTCCCTTAGTTCATTATTAGACAGACGGAAATGAAAGGAAACTGCTTAAATCTTGTTGGCCTGGAAACGACGGGTTATTGTCGACTTGTTTCTCTCACCAATCAGCAATCATTAACGTTGTTGGTGAATCCATTGCCGTATCACCATCTTGAAAAGATTTTTCAATTAGGCAAACTAGGATGATTTTTATAAAGGGAGGATGCAAGTGACAGAATTGGCTTCTGGCAGCACTTCTGTTTATGTGCTTGATTTCAAATTTGCAGATTGATAAAACTATTTTTTTTTTCTACAACCAATAACATAATTCAAGATTAGAAGCGAGAGGGAATCTGACTAATATATTTTGTCTGCTTCATTATCTTTATTTTTCATTTTTTTTTGTGTGTAATACTGGTAGGACTACAGGCCACCTGTATCTTGTAGGCCTTATGCCAAAAGGGCCTTAATATTTTAAGCAACTAACATTGTACACATACTAAAAACAGTAAGAGCCTTTTGGCATAAGGCGGATGTAAAATATTTCTCATGTTCAACTACTTTAAGGTCTACCTGTGATCACTTTTCTAAACAAGTAACATTCCCATTTTCTTTCTCATCCTGCTTTTACCAATCTAGCTCCATCAAAACAACAATTAGCATGACATTCACATGGTCACTATCTATGCTATCATGTTGAACATGGATCCCATCAAATGATCTGGTAAAATGACTACCCTAGCTACAACCCGCCGCTTGCTCCCTGAAAGTAGCTCAAGAATTGATTCGGCCACTTGAAAACATAATGAATGCTTCGGGGCCAAAGCCTGCATCCCCTACTCAAGCCAAATCTTGCAAAATGATGATTTATCAAGTTCGTTTCAAGTGGCTCAGAGAAGCGCATGCTATACGCTCTGGCTTGAATTGGATTTTCAGCTCTACGCCCTTGCCAGTAACGTGAAACCAACATGATTATCGATCAATCGTAAGACAAAGGAATAGTCCTAATGCTTTGAAATAGAGGGATGAACACAAGATGGTCGATGCAGACGTTGAATAGTACCAGCACAACTGCAAATCAAGATTCTTTTTACTTTCAACCCAGAATGGAATAACGCACAATAGAAAACAAACCATTGGAGGATACACGTATGCCTGCAAGCTACCATATGGTTTACTGTATATCCTGTTAGAAGAATATATATATTCATCTATTCTCTTCTACAACTTCTATCAAAGCATTCCACTTCAGATATGCACACAAGGGAGGGATATACAAACCACATAATGCTATTCATAATTCAAGGATAACACTTGATATTCTTTTGATTTATTGATGACGTGGAAGACTGGTGCAACCACAGTTGTTTTGCATAATTTGGTGGTATACAATTTTTCTAATTTGTTCACCGCAATATTCATAATATTTTGGTCTGATTTCTATCACTATTTCAAGTGTACTATTCCTTTTGAGTGGGAGAGTCTGTCTGGTGGTCATCTCTCGAGTTTATTGATAAATTAGCCAAAAGTTTCATTCACAGTTCATGTTACAGTGGCAGATCCAGGATTTGAAGGGGGGGGGGGCAGCCGGAAATTTTCCCATTTTAATAGTATAGGGCTGCAGCAATGCCACCCCCCCCCCCCCCGCTCCCACCCTATTCCTTTTGAGTGGGAGAGTCTCTTCCATTTATTGATTAATTAGCTAAAAGTTTCATGCCCATAGTTAGCAGCAGATCCAGGATTTGAAAATGGGAGGGGGTGCGCAAACCGGAAATTTTACCATTTTACCATGTTCAGTTAATGAGTGGTGGTTTAAAGTAGAGGGCTGGAACAGGCATGCAGGGGGGGGGGCAGCCGAAAATTTCTCATTTTAATATGTAAAGGTCAATGAGAGGCTCTTTAAAAATAGAGGGCTGCACAGCTCCCCCCCCCCCCCCCCCCCGGATCCACCACTTTGCAAGTACAGTACAGTAATATGCATCACTTGGCTGTTTTGAACAAGTTTGATCAGGAGTATTAGGCCTACATAATCAGGTCAGTTGGTTCTTCTATTATTATTTATAATATTAAATAAGGTTTGGTTTCTATACCTGTCTTGCTCTTTCTGGTGAGGTAATAGTTTCTGCTCCTGCTTTGACTCCTTAGTTTGAGGTGATTCCTTGATCTTCTCAAGTACAAATACTGCTACATTATTGAGTGATTCCACTGGACCAGTCAACAGGGCTACTCTCTCTTGAGTTCCTGCAGAAAAGACATAACAAAACAATAAAGATTATATGATTTATCTATATCATTTATATTATTTTACTTATTTGATTTCCAGGCAACAAAATATCAATATAGAAGAAAAGAAGGCACAAGCCAATGCCTATGGATAACATAAAAGAATTACAAATTCTGTCTAGAGGTTCTCTGTACATATTTATTATGACATTGGAGACATTCTGCATCAGCAGGAAGGAGAAGCATATAGGCCTAAGTATAATCCACTTGTAATTTCTCATCTTAATTATTTGAAGTGACACTCCATGTTAATTGCTTTAAATCAAAACTTCCGTTTCACATGATTTCTGAAATGCTTGGCAATAAAAACAAATAGAAATATACAAGTCAATGAATGGTAAAATGAGGAGGAAACTATCTAGTGTTTACCACTTGACTATTTGAACAGTAAAAAGAAAAGTTACAAGCAGATCTGTTTTCAAGGGCATAACGATTAGCCTCATTATGATTTGCTTTCTCTTCATAGGAGTAAACATGCATCAAATGATTGGTATGCAATATGTCAACAATACATTCATAATGATGTATTCAACCATTAAACCGACTCAACAACACAAGTCCTTTCATTTCTAGGTCATCTGTAAGGATATTAAAGGAAGAAATATGAATAATATAAACACACACACACCTCCTACGAGATCTGTCTTGTATGTGGCATTCAATTCAATTAAAAATCACTTTCCTTCTGCCCTTGTAAAACGGCTGCGAGCAATCAGGGGTATGAAAGTGTTGAAGCATGTAATATGCATTGAGCTTTCCCCCACACTACACCACCCCATAATCAAATAAATCTGATGGGGATGGTGAATAGAACAGTTCTTTCTTGGGATTTGAACGCATTACGGAGCGAGCGCTCCACTCTCAGGGACCTGTATTAACAGTTGGCTTCGTCTGGTAAAGGCATATTCTGCAGGATTGGAGCAAAATGTATAACGCCACCAACATATTCCTTTGTCAGGGTGGAAATTATGTTGCCTTGAGCTATATGCATTAGCCTCATCTATCCATCTCATGGAATGAAATCAATTTATGATCCTGACACAATAACAGAGGGCTGCTTAGGCCTTTACATATGGTGGCAAATTCCTCCATAGAGTTGGAATAAATTAATCCTAATCAAGGCATACATCATGCCATAGGAAGAATATCAAATGTAGAAAGGAGGCTAAATATGCTATTCCTGCAAGAGTACCCATCATGGCAACAGTTTGTGTCTTTGTTTGAAAATAAAAAATAATCAATAATTATAATTATAATTGCCATGATTTTGTGAAAATATATATATTGTTTCATTCCACAATTGAAAATAACTGGAGTAAAAATCAAATTGATGCTCTACAATAGGCCTACAATTACCTGTAGGCCGATGTATATTAATTATTAAAGTTTTATTAAAAAAAACAAAAACATAATGTACACTGGCAAAGCCTTTCTATAGTAGGCATACTCAGTAATGTGTTGTCAAACGAGAAAGATATACTCATGCCGAAAATAAGTACATCATTCATCATTTTCCAATTTCAGGAAGTAATTACCTCAATCGTTCAAGATTCATCTGACATGCAGAAATTTGTCAAGGTAAATGAGCTAAAATTCTCCATACACAGAGTTGCTCTCTCTCTCTCACACAAGCATTATTCTTATGCATTTTATTTCAGTGATGCGCTATCAAAACATACCAAATTTTGAGATAATGAACATTCGATTTCAAAACAATTTGTATTTATTGTTTATTATATAAATTTACCATCCACAATCAACTTCTTAGAAATGTCTATAAATGTAGGCCTACAGCATTATACATGTATGTTGTAGGCTTCTGTCTTTGTCTAATTTATAATAGAAATTTTCATCTGACAATCTACCATAAATATTTATTTGCAAAATGACAAATTATCAAACAAGAAAAATGGCCTTAATAACACCTGTAAATTAAATAAAATGATTGATGGATGTTGCGCATTTACACTTAGGAATGATTTATAAGCTTCCATATGCTGTTCAAATTTTCAAATGCACACAACCTAAAGGGCCTGTCCCACAGAAGGCGATCGTTGTGGCGACAACCTACGAACTACCTTTAAGTACCCATACGCCATCATGCGCCAGGTCCAATCGCCTATAAAATCGTGTTAATTATCGCGTCTGTCGCCAACAAATACGTAGTAAAATTTTGTTCGCCGCTGGTTTCTCACAAGTTAAACAATAGCTAGCGTCAGTTTGGTTGACGTCAATGAACCGTAGCTTGTCTCTCTTGTCGCGACAAGGTGCTATCGTAATTGTCGCCAGGTAGAACTTGTTTAGCACAGCGGAACGGCGGCCAGTTGTATGTTGTCGCGCCTCCATGCGTAACGTTGCACGCATCACTAAACCTAACAGCCAGTGAAATTTTAAGCCGCTACGTGCCTTTGTCGCACCAACATTCACCAAAATCAGGATCGGCCTCCCATTCAGATACTGTACAGTCGCCGCTGATTTTGAAATTTTCAAAATCATTCACGACCCAAATTATGATGCGCGACTGAGAGGACTATCACGAACCTAAAGGCGACAGGCCGCCATCAGGTAGAAAACACTCGATCGCTGTGTCAGTCGCAAGGATCGCCACAGTGCGCAAGTTCCTATTTTGGCTGATTTTAAGCTGCGACAAGAGAAGTCGAGCCGCGAGATGCGCGGAGGTCGAGACTATTGTATTATGCGATACCACCTATTGTTAGCCTATTGTTTGCGTGGAAGCAAGTCGTTGTCGTAGCCTATCGTAGACGGAGTCGTAGATACGAATGTGATCTTCGCGTCACCTACGATACTGACACGATTCTGGCAGGTTCTAACATGCATAGGTTGTCGCCACAACGATCGCCTTCTGTGGGACAGGCCCTTAATGGAAAATCTGATACAAGTTCATGTACAGGCAAAATGGGAAAGCACAGTGGGTAAAAAAGAGGATTCCATAATTGATTAGAACAGCAATGGCTGGTGAAATTCAACTTGTCTTCTTGCTCTGATGACTTTTTCATTACACAGATATGATACGCTCTGAAGGAAGCATTTAAAGGGGTGGCTCATTACATGCTAATATAATATGAGAAATCAATATCAATCATTGACACTAATCATGCTAAATAACAACTATATAATGTCAATTGTTACCTAACTGATGTGAAAAATTAATTACAATTCTTTTGTGCACCTTAGGTGCATTTCAAAGGAGAGTAAAACAAATTTTAAATTTTTATAATTATCATTAATACCATAATTTCAACAATGAATTTCTATGATGTGCATATTGCATAATATAGATCTAGAGCAAGATATTATACAATGTAATTAATTTTCAAGTGCATATAAATTTTTTTTTACTAAAAATACTCCTTTATTTTATTTTTTGTCTACACAATATAGCAGCATAATTCAAAAGACTTTTTTGCTCAAGAAGTGTATCTCACTTGCCATGAGACGGATTTGAGACTAGTTTAGTACGGGTCTGAAATGGATTTGAGACAGTTTTGAGACAGTCACAGACGCATCTTGGAGACGTCTTGTCTCTGAAAGTCTGAGTGGCAGAGACGTCTCCAAAGTGAGAAGTAAGATACCACCTTTAGTAATCCCTTTCCTAGTCTATACAGTGTACCTCAGACATTGAATAGAAATTGTAAAGCTCATGACATTCTCAGTAACATCAATATCATGGCAGTTAGTCAGAGGATAATCCTATATAAACTCTATTCTTCTCTAAACAGGGGAGGAGATTGTACCTCATTGCATCTCCATGTACGTAATGGATACTTGTAATAGACCCATGTCTACTTTGTTTAGACTCTGTAAATCTTTCTGTGATATTCTCTGCTTTTGTTCTCTTTTCATTGGGATCTCTTTCCAGTCTTTCTAGTCTTTAGTAAATTGGACCTGTGTGTTTGTCACAGTCTCTTGGTTGAGAACAAAGAGCGTAGTTTCTTAGGGTTAGTCTGTACATCATCTCAAGAAGCTGGCTGTCAATTGGTTGGTCAACCATCAGCATCAGTCTTCAAGGTAAATCTCTCCACAAGTGATGCATCAGTGCTCCTCCTAGAATTACCTCACACCCAATCCCCATCTTATTCCTTTAGCTTCCCATCTCAACTCGTAATGCATGACCCATGGCAATGATACTCTTACCTACTCCAAAAGATAACAATTCGTCTCTCAAGACATTTAAATGCATTACAACTTACATGTTTGTTCAAAATACCTTTTAAACCTTCTGAAGTATAAGTACAGTCTGTATTCATTCTATTTAAAAAGAACTAGTTAGACATTTTTTAAAAATAAGACTAGGCCTATTTCAGTATTTTCACGTAATTAATAAAAACTAAAGATCTGTTTGTAAGAAAGTTGTAGATATTCTGAGGTCTTTGAATAAAAGGGAAGCCATAAGAGTTCTGTCCTTGTCTGTTGACTGGCCCTTCAGTGCATAAGTCTGTGAGTATATCTCACCTTTTAAGGACAGACATAATAACTGTAGGCCTGTACTATCTTACTTGATACTTGTATGTTTAAGAAGTATAGCAATCACCCAATTGGGCTAAATGTAATGCCCTACATATTCTAGAAATAATATTGAAGAACCATTGTTTCAAACTACTTTGCTTCTTACATTACTTTTATTATAGGACTTAAAGTAATTTTGGGATTTTCTGCAAACTTATTTATAAATATCATAATCACATTTTTTTTTTCTTTTTTTTTTCTTACTGCAGTTCATGAGAAGTGGAAGTTTCATGTAATGTTTTGGAATCAAATTGACAGTCACAGCCAATGTCAATGGGACTACATTCTCTTCATCTACCTTTATTTACACATTACATTTACAGGGGGAAAAAAATCATTGACTGAAGCTCTAGCAATATGCTGTTGAATGCATGGCAGGTTTCTCCGGGTCTACGTCATGCATCTAGTCTATACACTTCATTCTCATGGCGACATGTCTTGTTAATTCCCTCTACAAAGATCATGCAGATCAATCATGTATGTTCAATACACAAACTCAAACCTTATCAAACTATACAACTTCTTGAGTGACTGAACTAGGCAAACAAAGCATCTAATATTACATTATTGATTGGTGGATGACAAATGGTAGAATATGTTCATATTTATATCATAGATGTCAATTCCTACTGGCATTTTGTAAATTGCTTTGAAGGTTACTAGAAGTTTCATATTTTTTTAGGGGAAAAAAAGGACTAACCAGTTTAATAGTGATCAGAAGAGGACAAGTTTCCGACAGCTGACCTTTTACAAATTGTTCTGGCCTTTAAAAATCTTCAGTTTCATAGAAATCCAACACCATTTGTTTTTAGAATCATGCACTGCCAGATATCAGTAGGTGCAATAAGATTTCAAAATCCTTTACTATTATTAGTTTCAATCATTTACATGTATGGATCATGACTAGAATTGGAGTATCTGAGGATTGTAGTATTTCGTAACCAACTTATCAAGGGCTACGCTTCAATTTTGCAGGGCAGATATCAAAATAATGAAAAGTCCGTGTGGAAATGAGGCACATTCTGGTCACACTTGCCTGGACCCCGTTGCATAAAACTTCTAACCGGAGTTTTTTCCGGTAAAAATCTGAAAACTCCGGTTAAAGTCCGAAAACTCTGGTTACAATATTTTTCTGGATTTTATACTGTTTTTTTCATTGCATAAAAACATACCAGAGTTTTCAAAAGTATTAATGCAATAAATTTTTAGGGATTTTTAAAACTCAGGTTGAATAACCTAAGAAATAGGTCTACATAAGCTGAGATTTTTAACCTGAGAAAACTCGGGTTAGAAAAAAAGTTTTATGCAACACCACCCTGGTCAAGCTGAGTACACTCAAGATATTTCCCTTGAGTCACACATGGAAATGACCCATTCTCTTCATAATAATTGTCTGCGCTAGTTCATCATGAGCTCCACAAAGCAATCTCACCGCATCTGACTCTGTCATAAAAGGACGGGTAAAGAGAGCCAACTTTTGATGGGACGACTCAAGAATTGTTTGAATTACTGTGTAAAGCCAGCTCTCTATATATTTCTTACATGAAAATTGAAAGGGGAGCCCCCCATATCTGGTTCTCTATCTGCCCCTCCTCAAATGGCATTTGACAAGGGCTTTCCTGGACGAAGGCTTCCTTCTTCCCATGGACTAATTGGGACCTCGTTGCCTATAAGAAGCTCACACCATTGGGGTGCGCTAGGGTTGGGGGAAATTGAATCATTTTAAGCTAGGGCAAAGTGTTTGAACAAGTGCACAAGGCAACTCTACGAGAAGAAATGACCACTGTACATCGACGCTCTCACAATCCAATGTTATTTTCTTTAATGAATAAAAACCTGGATAGTTAACTAAATCAAAACAACAAATTATTTTTCACTGGAAGGTTCTCATAGCAAAGAGGCAATGTTGTTGATAGATTTTTTTTTGTAAGAGCTTTTATAATAAACACATTTGGATGAATCTCAGATCTCAATTTGACAAAAAATGTTTTTAAAAAATCTGCAACTGTTGTAACCCTTTAATGTACTTCAGTCAGTATAGGAGGTATAGCAGACTGGCCGTCCATCTCTACTGTTCAACTCTGTTCCATTCACTATGTTGACATACAAACATGAAAATAAAAGGCTTCAAGTTTGTGGGACTGAAGCTGCCTATCTGCCAAGCTCTTTGCCGAGTATTTACTTTTCAACAAGAGTATTATACGGCTAGGCCGCTAAGGCATTGATTTGAGAGGGAAAAGTACAGGGGTCCTTCCATTTTAAACCGTTCTATGTTGACTGTGGGACTGAGATGGGGCTAAATATTTGGCTTTCTCTTCCTTTGTTCCTCAAATACCATTACATCTTCATGCCAGAGAGGAGCGTATGTGTCACATAAGCCCCTTGGTGAAAGATGGCAGGAGACAAGTATGCGTGTGATTTCAAAGATGCCTGAAATTCATACGAAAATTTGGATATTGAAGTTTAATGCAGGAGTTATAAACCTGAATACTACGTGGTTCACACAATGAATATGAACCCTTTCCTGCCACGGAAATTGTACTAAAACATCAGTTTTTGATACAAAACAAGATTTTCAAGGAAAGAAATAAGAACGTATTTGTCACACATATTTGACAATCTACTGCAGTATCCTATTAAAATAAGAAATGATACTTTAACCCTTTATAAATTGCAAAAAAAGTTGCAATACTGGACAGAGACTATATCGAAGATACAAAATCACTTTCAGGAAGTTCCATCTTCCTGCATTCATATCTGAATCTAAAAATAAACGTTGCATATGAATTTCATATTTCAATACGTTATAAAGTTCAGCACAGGGTAAGACTGTCTCTTCCCTCTACACGTATTGTGGTGAAAATGCTGGCAATGGCAGAGACCCTCCGGGCCATAACCAGATTGACTTTACCGAGTAGCTCAAAAAATAAACATGCCGTCCTAGAAATTAATTAAAAGGCAAATCATGACAGTCGCGACAGACATTTTATTTGTGACTCAACTCGGAAGGCCTGAAGACAATTCATCACAATAAGCATTTAGTTCAGTAAACTGTGCTGCAGGTATGAAACTTAAAATAGAATTTTTATGATGGAGTATAAAAGAGGAATGTCTATACAATGTTGCATAAGGAGATACAAAAAAAGTGCAGCACCAAGCATGAAGTTCTATTTCACGAATATATTATGGCTGGTGTTTAAAACAGTTTTGAAGATTGTTTTGTAATTTTAAAGATTATTTTGTAATTTTAAAGAATTCAAAGCTACATCTGAATAGAATGCTTTTTTCCACCCCTATCCCCCCCCCCCCCAAAAAAAAAATTCTTATTGAAAACTTGCATTTAAAGGGGAAGTTCACCCTGGTTTATTGGTTTTAAAAAATGCAGGAAAATAAAAGGAAAATACAAATGAAAGTTTGAAGAAAATCGACCAAAAAAATTACGAAGTTATGAATATTTCAATTTTTGATTCTGTGACGTCATGTGCGAGCAGCTCTCCCATGTGTTGTGTATGTAAATTCCATAAATTTGTCTTTTTTCATGGTTCTTGATAAAGGAATGGGTCAATTTGATAAAGGCATTTATATTAACATATGTTTGATGATGTATCGACCGCACATGTGATATAATTTAGTTTCTTCTGAAAAAATTGAATTTACACTACATAACACATAGGAGAACTGCTCGCATATGACGTCACAAAATTAAAAATTTAAATATTCATAACTTCATTATTTTTTGGTCGATTTTCTCCAAACCTTCACTCATATTTTTCTTTTATTTTTCTGCATTTTTAAAAACCAAATTAAACCCAGGGTGAAATTCCCCTTTAATACATATAGGCCTATCGGTAATTTTATTTTTTTCTACTCTATTCCCCCTCTCTCGTAATGTAGACCAGAGCTTAGACACAGGCTACAGTGTTAATCTTCCATGGGGTAATTCAGCAATTTTCAAAGTCTCTTTAATCTCACCTCATCAGCTATAATCAGGAAGCATGATTCAACATGGGTTCAAAGAGATCACCATCGCTCTTTAGCAAATCAATCGGGCACAATCTTCAAAGGAAGTAATCGCTCAACTAATCCAGGGAAATCACTAACGTAAACCATGAAATGAGCACTGCAGCTCCTTATTTTAAGAATTAAGTGATCTTTTATTAGTAAGCCTATATGGGCCTATATCTATGCTATGATAAACAACAAAATTTTACTTATTCTAAAATCTCACTAAACCAATTGTGTCTTGGGGGAAAAAAAATAGAACATTGCTGTAGAAACAGAATCACTATTTATAAATTTTTAGCTAATTAATATGGCCAGTTTCTAAGCAATTTCTTTATGGTATGAACTGTTGTGGGCAACAAAAAACTGTGATTTTCAAAAAATGTTCATGCCCAAGCCACTAGTAAGTTTCTGATTTTATTCCCCTTTCATTTCACGGCACATCTGCTTTGAAATGGTGCGTCACCCATATTCTTTAAGCTTTTTTTTAAAGATATTCTACTTAAGTTTGTTTTGCCCCCATTGCCCCATTGCCCTTGTCTACCCTCCCCTATAATTGCACTAATACACAGATCCAATTTTCCACCCTTTCTGGCCATAGGCCAAGTCAGCTCATCTGTCACATGCATACAAACTGACAGTAGGATACCTTGACAAGACATGTAGACCACAACTACTTGTGAATCAGAATACATCTCAATCTATAATGTACTCATTAGTGTACACAGTTGCCGTATGTTCAAGCAACATCTTGCAGACTGCAATATTGTATTTTTAAGCCAATATCTTTGTGATCTTGGACTAGGTAGGAAAATTCGCGTGAGAGCTTAATTTCATTATTTTTGTGAGGTTTTCATACAATGGAGTGGAAATGTCTGCTCGTAGTGACTCGTGAGATTTGCAAAAATAAAAGCACTCCGAATATAACCACTTGTACAGTATTATGACGGGTTATTTAGCACAGATATTTTAAAGATAAAGTTTTGACAACTCTTACATCACACCAACACTCATTTTCCATTTTCTCTTACTTGATAATATCATGAACAGCACACCCATTACTTTCCATAACCCTAGCCCACGTATTCACCCTCCAGCAGACATTTTATCCTCAGCTTTGTGACTGGCCTCAAGGCAAGGACTATGGAAAGGAAATGTGACCATCTGACTTACATACGCAGGTCAATAAAAGGTCACAAAATTTCCTGGGATTCAGGATGTTAGGTGAAAAGCAGTCAATTTTTCGTTTCCATGAACACACATCCTTGGGGACAACCATATCTCTTAATCCAGGGGTCATGTTTCTTACTTGATCAAGTTCTGTTTTATCATCATAATAATGAAGTGAATATCTGTAAAAACTAAATGCATGGACCAAATTTCAATGTTTTATGACCAATAGGGAGCTGGCTTTTATGTAGGCCTACACTAATGTAGCAAAGATCATATGTCATCATATTCTAACAGAAGTCTTTAACACCTCACAACTCAATTTACTTAACTATATTGAATTTTCAAAGTCAATAAAATTCATGTAATCAGTAGCCCTAAGGTAAATTCAGACAGTCGATAACCCATAAGTGGGAGCTCATCAAAAGTTCATAAATCCAGTAAAGAAGCAATTACTCCTCTCTTCAAATTCAATATGACAGCCAAGTCAAGCTGTGGATAACGAGGGAACACTGAGAAATCATCTCTAATACATTACTCTAAATGCCTTTCATATTTTCCGCATTTGATAGGTCATTTTCAACGAACATCCCTAGCAGCTCGGGCAAGATATTGACTGAGGTTGGTCTAGCCAGACAAGGAGGAACCCAAATTGTTGTTTGGAATGATGTCAAATGATGCAAGGCAGATGAATGTCTGATCTAGTTTGACAACCAAGATCCACTCATGTTGTCTGCTGCTGTCGTTGCCCCCACCACCACAAACAGTCGTCACAAAGGCAAGTACTTGACAGTATGAGGCTAATGCGACTACCGCACCATTGGTTAGCATAAATAGCAGGAGTGTCAGTAAATTGATCCCCTTTTCACAACGATGGTAAGACTATAAATAGTGTGAGTAGGACAAGGTGCATTTTCTGAGCTTGAAGTGACAGGCCAGGAGGAGAGGGTGAAGGAAATTGGGTGGCCAGGTGTTCTGGTGGTTGGAGTTCCTTCAAGGGCTTGTCATCTACAGCTTCCCACTTCAAAAGGCTGTTAATGGCTAAGCTCTACGTTACAGCACGCACGAAACGGGGAAATGCGAACAAATATTCAAAAACATTATTTTTTTTCAATCACAACTACTTCAGTGGCATACAAACAAAACATCTTTTAAGAACCTGGTAACTGACTGCACAAAGCAGTTGAACATATTGTGAAACTGGGCTTCTACAATTCGGATTTGAAAAGATAGTGATATTCTTAACTTATGACAAAGATGATTTGAAATTTAAGTAGGCTAGTGAAAGTGAATCGAGGTAGACTGTTGTACAACATCATAACAGAGAAGTTACTATGCTATGCATGCTGAGGACATGTAGGCTGTTATATGGTATGAGTGACCAAGTTTGACAGCAGACGATGACATAACGTCCTTATCAATTACACATTGTCTATGTCCCCACCTCAATCCAAAGCCGTCTGACATACATACAGTGGTGATTAAGAGGTTGATTAAGAATATAGGTGCCAAACAAAAAATCCTGTGAAAGAGCAAAGTAAAACAAAAACAATGCTATTTCAGATAAAATCATTTTCTTGTATCCTACTGTAAAGATCTTTCAATGTACAGTAAAGATCAAATATTCTTGGAAATATTCTTCAAGGCATCTCACATAAACATGCACTAAGTAAAAAAGGTTTCAAGTGCTGTTAAAGGGGGGAAGGCTTACACAGGTTGCTGACACCCTATGTTTTGATAACTGTTCAGATCTTTTGAACACATGTGGAGACATTCGTGAACACATGTGGAAACATTCATGAAAAGCCTGATGCTTGCTGCGCATTTTAAAACATACCCTGAAAAACATAGGCCTATACCTATGTGGTCACATATCACTGTCTTCATAATGAGGATGAACATAACGAGGTGAGTTTGGCAGGGTTAATGGGCCCTTAGAGCCCATTTAAAAACCTGATTTGGATCATTTTATTTTGAATTGCAGGAATCCCATACGTTTTTCTTTCAAAATTGTATTTTTACAATGATATTGTAAGCGCTGTGATACTTTTTCGTGTATAGCGCAATTATAAGTGACCATTATTATTATTATTATTATTAAAAAGTTGTTGTTCTGTTTATCAATCCCATAACTCACAGAAATTACAGGAACGGGTCAAAAAGGATACCGAACTACATTTCAACTCAAGCATAACAGTTCCTCTGATATCATAAAAGATGATTCTCAATGCAATGCACCGATTTTGCCACTGAGATAGCAAAAGGCAACAAGTACTTGTAATGGTTGAACAATAGCTCCTTGCATGACTGAATGGAAGCGCATACAATTTCAGCATACCATTAGTCACTAGATATATTGGCAGTACACGCTACATTGCTTCATAATTCGATTTGCAAGCCAAGTGATGCCACATTAGTTCTGTACAAATGAAAAGGGAAATTGAGCCTAAATCTGTTGTGATGCAAAAATATCTCTCCCAGCCGAATACAAATTAACGGTTCTGTCTGTGAACACGACGCAGAAGTAACCATTGTCATTTTGGGCGTTCTTTCATTAACTTTCAGTTTGTCCATTTGCAGTTCCTGAAATCATGAAAATATGGATGTGTTTCCTGTTTCTGAGGGAATGATGATTTCCACATGAATTGTGAGCAAATACTTCCTGATCAACAAATCGATTCATTTATGAACAACAAAGTGACCACTTAATTTTTATACAAATACACATACACCCACATATAATATATTTATCAATCAACTACAGTACATTGTCTACATGTATATCTGTAATTATTCTTTTCTTTGTTTTTGAGGTATGTTTCCAAATATTATTGATGAAAATTAATACACATGTAGGCCTAGTTGAAAAAGAAGAATAAGTGTGAGAATATCAGCAAGAATAATCAAGCTGTACAACACATTATAAACAAGACCCTGACATATCGCCAAATTAAACTGTTCAATGCACTTCATGTCTTGCATGTCACATCACTAAACTGCATGTACACCTACATACTGCAATCTGCGTCATGTCAGTGTCAGTCTATTGCGTGCACAGCCCCGTTTCTAGAGCTCTGCCATACCAGCTTAGAACATAATGGCCCAGGGGTTATGCGGGGTCAGCCCAAGTTTACGATACAATCAATCATGAGACTTCTTTAGCCATAACAATAATGAAATATTTTTGAGTCTTGTCAACTCTGTGTATCTTCTTACTTTCAGATCTAAGTTTAACAAACCACACCCAATATTTTAAACACACTATCTTGATAATGATACAGGTATTTCATGATTTCATTATTTGTATAAGATATGAAACATCATATTGCTCATTTACACCCAGAAGGGCACTAACTTGTGTACTTCACACTGATTTTATTATTTTTAACATCTTCTAAATGGAGCTCTGTGCAGACGATATCTAAATGCTGTACTTCTCAATAAAATCTGAACTTGAAACAAACGAGCAAAGAAGTCCTGTAGGGTAATTTGAGACTTCACACCATCCCCATTCTAATTGGTGGTGGCTGTGGTCTTTGGTCAATGGGTAGGTTCCCTGTGTTCTTCTAATTGGCATCAGGGTCAAGTCACCTCTAAGATGCTTGCTTGACATATGCCCCACAAGTTATGGCTTCTTGATGGACAAGCAGTAGCTGCAATGGAATCGCACCTATGCACATGTTTACATCATGAAGAACATATACTGGAGATACACAATCTTGCATATGTTAATCCTGTGTCAGGACAAGTACCCCAGGACAATTACCCCAGGATTACCCCCCCCCCTTCCCCCCTCGAAATAGGGTTAGGGTTAGGTGTAGAGTTAGGGGATATACTTTTGGCGACGGTAGTCCTGGGGGTAATTGTCCAGGAGGTAGTTGTCCTAGGACCATGTTTATCCTTCATCCAAGTAAAAGTAAAATATGTAGGCCCTTATGCTTTCTCAATACTCTGCTTTTCTGGGAAAAATAGCCACTCAGAATTTAAACAGAATCTAATGAACTACTCATGAAATCCACAGCTTGTTACAGAAACTTGTTTAAAAATACAGGAGACTCAAAATTAGAAAACAAGTAGGCCTACATTGTAAAAGAATTCTTTACTTTTGATGGTCAAAGGCAAGGTCTTTTCCTCCCAGTGGACTCCTGGATATCCACTTGACCTTCCAGGGACACAAGCCAGAGACATCAGGCTCTTTAACAGTCAACTTAATGACCAGTTTCTATTCTCAAGTTTCAGCAGACTTCTTCATGTCCTGAGGTTTTGATTTATATTTAGACAGAATTATCCTAGCAAGCAGGAACTGTCGGACCCTAAAGGATACCGCAGGCTTCCAACACCTACATGTAGTCGAAAGTAATTTAATTTTCTTCTGCTCCCAAGAAAAGTTCATTACTGTCATGATAGTAATGATAATGAAGTCAAATTTGGTCATTTATATAGTCCAGAAAGAATTCCACCACAAATTCAGAGAGGTACATGGAGGTACAGAAATGGAAATATCTGCAAGAGAAAAATGGTTTGTGAATTCTTGAGTTTGAGAAATTGCGGTGACATTAATACATGAAATATTTCCATAATGGCACAGGACACTTGGGAAAAGAAATTGGTCTTTGATATGGACTTGCAATGATAAACAACAGAGATTGTGCGAAAATATGACATCATTCCAAAAATTGTGAACAATCACACGTCCGTAATAGCATAATTTGCAGATGTTCACATTTATTCAAAATATCAAAAGATTTATGCAGGTACACAAACACCAAGCGACACAGCCACAGGATGGAGCCTTTATCCGGAACTGCTAATGTAATCATACAGACTGCTTATTTTCCCACAAGAATAGGATTCTGGTTTCAAATGAATGGTTGTTTACATTATTAATGTAGGCCTACTCATTTTGACACTTTCAGAGTATTCCTCCCACATATAACTGATGACTGCACGTTTTTTACAATTACATCATGTCTGCATCAATAGCTATGTTCACACGCGACTATCAGGGTTTTAGTCCTCGAGGACTGTATCCTTAAGAATTTAAACCCCGACGGCTTGTTCTCGAGTTACGTTCACACGGAGTGCTTATCCTCGGGGATAGTTATCCCCGAGGATAAGTGAGCGGCACGATGACCGGAAGTAGAAAATGTTCTATCCAAGAAGTACAGTATAGCTGTATAACTTCAGTTCGAACCTTCTTTTTTTTAATAAACAATCAATAAATAGGTGTATCGACCAACAACTATCGAGCGAGTTGCCTCTGCAAGCTCTGAACCTGAGTGGAAAGTTTCAAAAGTGCACGTGTTACAAAAAGAAAAACAAAAATAAAACAAGCCAGCAACTACAGTCTATTTGACTTTTTTTTTCCATTTTCTTTTTGCATTGTATATTTCTATTTTAGATTTAAATTTATACCAATAATATATCGAAAAACAAAAATAAAACAAGCCAGCAACTACAGTCTATTTGACTTTTTTTTTTCCATTTTCTTTTTGCATTGTATATTTCTATTTTAGATTTAAATTTATACCAATAATATATCGATATTTTAAGGTTTTCTTTCTAATGTACAATGTATATGATTATTATTTATTTGATTATTTAAAAATTAAGTTTAGGTATAGTGCTGGTTATGCAATCGGCAGCGCTGTTAATTTTTAGAGCGTGCAAAGTTTCGTAAGGTACTGAACCGGAAGTTTAACATGCACAAGAGGTCACTCTTATCCTCGAGAACATTAACTCCAAGTTAAAATAGTGTCCACACGGTCAAACGCGCGATCGGAGACCACCCACCGCTTGGAGTTTCGAGACTTAACCCTAAGATCTGTCGAGAACATAAACCCCGACTTGTCCTCAGAACATAAACACCGAGTTTGTTCACACGGGCCTTAACTCAAAGTTAACTCCAAGTTGTCCTCGAGAACATAATCCTCGAGGACAACTTGGAGTTAAGGCTTGCCGTGTGAACGATACTAATTATAGGACAATGTAATCCAAAGCATGGTCATGATAATTTAGGAAATGTCAAATGCTGGTATATGCCTTCTTAAAAAAACACTTAACTCAACTACACTACATTGATTTATATTCTGTTAACACGTACGTGTAGGCCTATAGCAATGGTACAAACTAGATGGTAAATTGAGGCCGATGGCACACAGTTCATTTAATGGCTTGATAATTGTCAGGTATTCAGAGCTTGAAATGCTACCCAATATCCTGGGGTGCTTAATTGATATGTATGCTACTATCCATTGAAGGGGTAGTCGGTCGGCCATATGCACTCCGCTTGTCAAGTATACGGTCATTCCCTCCCCTTCCCTACTATGACAGACAGGAACAGCCGTAGAATGGGTACACTCAGAAGCAATTAGACATTATGTGCACAGACCATCACTTCCTTCGATTCGAACAGCCCAAGTACATGAAGGTGCATGTATGTTGTATTTACATGTGCATAGGTAGCGTCAATTTGAATGCAAAATGTGCTTTCAATCCTTGTTGGAGGTTTAACTGGTAATTCAACTCAATGAAAAAGGAAGAAGGAAATATTCAAGTAGAAATGGGATTCAAGATTCATATCAACTACATTTGTAATTATAAAACATTTAACAGAGTAATTTCCTTTTCTACATTTGACTTCATCTGCTAAAATCAGAAGGCCTAAATGTACCAAAAGACAACTTATCTTTATTCAAATTCATTTCACATAATGTAAGGGACAAAGTACCCCCCCCCCCCCAAAAAAAAAAAAAAAAAAAAGAAAGAAAGAAAAAAGAAAGAAAAAAAGAAGAAAAAGAGAACAAATGGATGGTCAAGTGCATAGTAAATGGAGAATCTGGGTCAAAATTGCATGATGGGTCTAGCATATCAATTTGCAGTTCACCCCAGCCCAGCACAGCAAGGTTGTATACCGCAACAGCCTTTCACCCACTCATCGCTTATTATTTGCTGTCAAAAACTGGTCAATCCAGCGGAATGAGAGTCGGCGGTAATCAGGGGTAATTGAATTACTTTGATGGTTTAATTCATGTTTTTGTGTCATCATTAAACTTGTAATGGATACAGCCTTCGCATCCTTTCTTTCCACATGATTGAATACTCAATAACATCTACTTACATTTAGATATAGGCCTATTTCTTTTATCTGTTTCAAATTATGACTTTTCCTTAAACAATGAAAATAAAATTTAATATATATATTTAATACATATTTTTGCATAGTCTATTAAATTAAATCAAGCATTTGTTCAGTCAAGCACGTCCTAAATTAATTCATAGAAAAACTACTTAGGCCTAATTAATTGAAAAAATTGCACTTGAGATTGAATTAAAATAAAGTGTGACAAATTTGTAAATTAATGCCTTGCCAAAGGATGTTACATGTACCAAATAGGAATAAATTTGAACCATGCAATTTGTGATCAGCAGGCCACGGCTTATCCACTCAACTACAAGACTACTACATACATGTACGCCTACATATTTTCCAATTTTTATGACAAGTCACAGGTCATACATGTAGGCTTTGTAATCTTGTGTTTCAAACAATGTTTGTAATATTTCATAAGGTATATTTACAGAAAATTATTTTGTTTTGAGCAAAATTTGACTTTCGGTAAATGATTGAAGTACATGGCTACCCATCTATGAAACTGTCACAAACAAAAACACCGAAGGGATTTCGGGAGACAAAAAAAGCCATAGAATGTGGTCATCACTTACCATAGATTTGGATGACTAGTCTTGTTGTTTTTGTGGGTTATTGTTGAATGAAGGTTATTATTATCGTCATAGTTAACACTGAAAATGCCAAATTTACTAACTTTAAAGGGAAAAAACCCCTGTGGTTCTACACAATCTATTGACATGTTGTTATAGGAAGTAGGTCTACATTTATGAAATGATGCAGGTCTATATTTATTCATAATTTCTTGTGTGAATCAATCTAACCTATACAATGTTTCTCATATTAAACAGACAATTATTGTTGCTGTTATGTGTACTTACTATTGAAATAGAATGATGTGTGGATGTACGTTTGCAGCATGAAATATGACACAGCTAACTTTGAATTCAGAGAGTTTGTGACAAAGCTCTTCTTTTCACATCTTAGGTATCTCATATCGTTTGAACGATTGTTTTTATCTGTGCCAGATCTACATTAATTTATACATTACTTTGTCATTTGACACAGATTTCATAAAGTGCAATTTTACTGTCTGAAAAGGGGTGAAGATCCTTCAATGTTTTTGATATCTTTCATTCCTGCAAATCTAAAATTTACTTTTACAAATACATTCTTTTACATAAAATTAAAAATATAGCTTTATTACCTGCATCGTTCCACAACGAGAGCTATGTAGGCTATGGTTGATATAATAAAGGCTTGCAAACATATCTATAAATCATTTAGTAGTTTTAGCAACATCATCAATTATAATATCTTCTGAAAAATCAAATTCTGCTTTCACTTTCTAATTATAGTGCACAGTACATGTCTAACAAAGCAATAACTATATTAAAGCACTGTCAGAAATTTAAACAGAATTTATGTTTGCATCCTAAATATTCAATTCATGTTGGTGCATATTAATAACAGGGTTATAATTTACTTCACATATCAGTATAGAGGAAATGTGTCTTCTATTATCTTGTAACAATAACAATTTCATTTCTTAAATACTCTTCTCTCTGCTGTAATATTTTCTCTCTATTGTGCTACCATGAAACCCTTTAAAAATATCTGGAGGCCAAAGGTCATGTGGGGAGACCTAAAATGTCCTCCCATCAAAATTCCAAGAGAACAACTTGCACTCCCAAGCCATGCATGGAGGGATTTGTAACAATGCACTACCATAAACACTTACTGCTCTCTAAAAATATGTCACATTCCAAGAAACATACATCACTTTTCTCAGCTATTTTCTGTGGTTCTACGAAAATAACTTCTATCTTTAAACTACAGAAGAGAGCTATCCGTATTTGTACAGGATCCTATTACTTGGCTCACACCGATCCCCTATTTTATAAATTAAAAACTCTAAAAATCTTCGATTTGAATACAGTCCAGGTAGCTACAATAATGTTTAAATACATCAATAGGCAACTTCCACCATCTTTTTGATAAATGTTTACATTCAATAGCTCTGTCCATTCTTATCCGACTCGCATATCTGGAAATTTCCATCTTACAAACCCAAATTGCTAATTACCATAAATCAATTCGACACCACGGTCCAGATACATGGAATAGTTTTCCTGACAATATCAAATCCTGTTCATCTATTCATTCCTAAAAGCGACACTGAAAAGAGTTCATAGAATCTTATTCATCTGATACTCATATATAGTTTAACATATACTCATGGTAAATCATTATACTGCTGTCTACTGCATTCGCACTTGCACTTGCACTGCACCTACTGGTTTAGCATTATGAGATCACGGATTTCGTTTTACGAGGCCGCCATCCATTTCAAGCCTTACCGCTCATGATGGCGGTCTCCTGCGTTCTATTTATTATCACTCTTCGTAATGAAAATTATCACTTTTGTTATATTTTATGCATTGATTTTACAATTTACTCTGTTATCCATATTCTATGTATTAATGATGTTTATACAGATATGTATTTATATTGTATTATTTGAACGCAGAAATAAAATCAAATCAAATCAAAAATCAAATTTTAGCATTTAATGATGCGTACAACAAACACTGAATGATGTGAAGATATGTATGTTTTAGACTGGTTTTATATGCCATCAGCAGAGGTCATTCAAATATATTTGTACAATTTTCATATGTAATATTAAACAAACAACAACAAAAAAAGAAAGAAAAGAAACCACAAACCACATCATGTTATTGACAAAACACTTTCCATATAAAAAAGATGATACAAATACTATAGATGGACAAATTCCCAATTTGAATTTCTACAGGCAAATCTCTCTCTGTCAACAGACTATATTTACAGACCGCTGTCTTTGATATTGATGACTGAATGACCTTCGACACACACATTGCGATTGGCAATGGACAAGGCATCTTGTCGCATTCTGAACAGGATTAAGATGCATCAGCATGCATACTTTTCATTAGTTCTCTAATTGGAATTGAAAAATCCCAAGTGTCTCATCACTATACGGGGATAAAGGCAAAACGCATGTTTTTCTGTCCAAACATTCACTTGCAAGAGGCTTCTTTTATTCATTTTTGTTTTCTTTGTCAAATAACGTCTGTATCACACTGCATGTAGGCCTACATGTACCCTACATAACAGAGAATTAATTATCTTATTGCTTCAAAAACCGTAACTGCGTCCTGCAGCTGAACTGCTTCTTACAACATTTCAGCAGATATTACATGCATGATGCACTTTTTTCCATACTTGAGAATTTAAGAAGACATTTGCACAATGCCAAAGGGATTTACGAATGGCCACTGTCCTGGCCTGGCAAGGTACCGCTCATACATGTAGCAACATTCCTGACATTAAACCGGACCTGACTCATCCCGTGTCGAGTTCGCAGGTCTAATTCCCCCGTCCCTTTTTCCAAAATGAAGCGCTGATGGACGGCAAAGGAGAGGGAGACTTGGCTGCATGGAGAAATCAGTATTCATTAACCCAATGGCTGGCTGTTTGAATTCAGTTCCATTACATAAGATTTCCACTGGGATATGAGCACTTTACAAACGAGGCTCCGCATTAATTGTCTTCACCCACTACAAGGAGACTGAATCAAGGAATTTTAGAGATTGCTGAAGGACTCTTTATTGTGTATAATTAATATTTGATTCAACAAAGAGCTTAGCAATATGAGTCAACATATAGCCCTACATGTAGGCCTATATATCAAAAAAAAAAATAAAAAAAAATAAAGGATTTCACACAATTACTACTTTGACACCACCCCCCCCCCCTCAAATCTACCAATCCATACCAATCCAATCCATACCAATCTTAAGTTATACCTGACTACCTCCCACGAAGCCTGTATATTACATCATTCAACATGTAAAGTACTACCAGCATACACAGGGGAACCCATACATAGTACACTGAGACATGGTTGATGTACAGCCAAGTACAATCATGTTTGCATAATATTCTTCATAATATTCGACAACCACACAAAAAGCTTGAGGACGTAGACATTCTATAAAAGACAATTAAGCTGAAAGACATTTCAAAGTACCATCTTTGCAATGGGATGGGGGAGATTTTGCAAGCATATCAGTTGCACCATCAGGAATTTATATTTGATCATGTGTAATCAGAAATATTAAAATGAAGAGATTTGTTCCAACAAAGAATTTTTGTAATCTGCCAGTTTAAGAAGTAATACCACATAATCTATCACTAATCCCCGCCATTGCCAATTTAAAGTCCAATGCACTAACACATAATATAGGCCTACATGTGCAAAAGCTGAAAAGGCTGTAGAATAACGCAAATGATCAGCGACAGGATAATGTGTAAACACTGTTAATCATATGACTTGGGTTCAAAGTTCAACAGGCTTGTTTACCAGCCATACTAAAGATTTCAGTGTCCATTTACCACAGAGCTTGTTCCACCACAAAGCCAAAAGGTCAGGAATGGAGATTTCAGAAGCTTTGGAGCTGGTTTGCTTCAAAAACGTCAACAAATGAGAGACCAAATATTTCCTGTTGCTGCTACATTGAAAAATATTAAAATACCAAGTTCAACGATAAATATAGCCTATGCCTATATCACAGAGGATGGTTTTTTCCTAAGCAAGAATGGGACGGCTTTAGATATAAACTTTAAGTCGTAAGGTTTTTAATATTTTTCTTTCTTTCTTTTTCAAAATAAATGAACAGCATCAATAATTCAACAAAATTATTCTGACGCTGTTGATTAAGTTAACCCAGAGATGTCATGTAAAAGCAAATTGGAAACCATGTGCACTGTGCTAAAAAGATGTTAACATACATGTTCATGTATATAGACCATATAGGCCTATATCATGCTTTAGATTGAAATAGACTCCTTCAAAATAAAGTCACGTCTCACTAAGCAATGACAGAATATCGTCAGTTAAGAGATAATTAAAACTTTACACAATCAATGTAAAAACTGCTTCAGTGCAGTGATAAGACATCCTTCTCCATCGTTAGGGTTTTCCTTTTGAAGATTCTTTCAGCATCAAGGTCTTCTATCAAGTATCAAATGAAGCATCACTTCACTAGTCTTACCAGGACGACCCATAATACCCTTGATCGAGCACCAGTTTGTCTCAGATTGCCCACCAATGAATAATTCATTCATATTTCTCAGCCATCCTTCATAGAGTACAAGCCAAGTCCATCACTCTCGTCTGCATGCCTGAATGAAGAAGCTCTGGTTTGAGACAGTCGACCTGTTCCATGAGGGAGAGAAGGCAGTGCTACACTAGCTCAAGCTAAAGAATAGCGTGCTGCTTGGTGGATCGTGGAAAAAAAAAAAAGCCCCATATGTTTTGCGCAACTGGTAACTACCTCTAGCGTATAGGCCTACATGTTGTACACGCACAGGTGCGTGACAGGATCAGACTTATCTAGAGCTAGTGCAACAAAGCACAAACTAGATAGATTTTTTTTTACAGCCCATGATGACTTGGGCTGAGATTTCTTTCAATTTAGTGCATTACTTGAGAGAAAAAGCCTGATCTCCTCTGACTGGGCTAATTCATTGGATCATAAACAGCTCGCTATCAAAAAAGCTTGAGCTAGTACAGCATCGCCTAAAGAGATGGCTTGAGATGCAACACCAGGCTCAGGACAGCAGATATGCCACAACACTTTTAGGTTTTACCCATTAGTCCTGATGCGCTTTGCATGTTAATTATGTTGCAGTACTCATCCCTCTTCAAGCATGTACAGCGATATTCCCTCACTAGTATTCCAGCTACATGAAGGAGAACAATCCATGACAAACAGTTCAAGAATTTTATTTCCCTGAATGGCCAGAATTTAACCATTTTATTCCTCCAGAATTAAAGATGGGTTATAGTCTTGGGAAGATTGAATAAAATATGTGTTTTATCATATCCCTTTCATTCTATTTCAAAGGAATCTCAATAGATATAAAAATATATTTTGAGATTTACCAATACTATACATCAACTTTAAATCTACAGTAAAATAGAATAAATTCACGAAATAGCCACCATTGGCAATGGCAGGATAAACATTATATAATTTTTTATCATGATTTCCATGGCAATTTTCATGTCATACAAAAAAAAAACATCAAAAATGATTGTATATTATAAAGGCCTACATGACTGCAAGTTATAATATGTTCACAAGCTCTAGACGCATTATGAAAGTGAATAATTAACCAACAGGGTGGAAAACCAAAACCAAATACATGTATATGTAGCACAATACAATAATTTATTGCAGTCCAATAAATGATTAATTAGTTTTAGAAGGTTCATGCAGATATCAACATTAACTTTTTGTTTAGATTAATTATATTTTAAGCTACAGTAGTTTCTGTTTTTCAACAAAGAGACCTACAGGTGAAATACACTTCCCTGTCCTGCAATAGTGTGGCAGAAAATCAGTCTAAATTCAAAGAAAGATCATTTGTACGTTCACAGTTCAAATCAAATTTCAGTAGCAACTTCCTTATGCCTATTTAAGTAGCTATAAATCAGAAACAAGAAATAATCTGCAGTTATACATGTAAGTCGTTTGTTGGGGGGGGGGGAGAAAGAGGGTTAACAGTGATTTGTAATGATGTTTAGTTCAAATGCCGCCCCTTTTAAAATCATACGACAAATTTTCACTTGTTCAGAATTTGAGAGTACAATGTATGACATCCCTAGCCTGAAATTTTATTTGTATTATTTAAATCATAATTAAATGATTGGATACAGTACTGATTGCTTCATCCATCTATGGTTCTTCTCTAGTAACATGCAATAAAACAATCAGCATGATAACACACTGACAGTACATTTACCTATAATAATAAGATATTATAAATTCTAGTCATGTCATACAGACTTACAGAAGGGTTTAAAGCAACTTTGGAATTAACAACCCTAATGTACTTTGAGTGTTATTCTTGTTATAGAAAAGCCACATAACTGCATGTAGCTATGTGTATGGTGAACAGAAAACTGCAACATAAAATTGAACATTTCCATGAAAAATGCAGATCCTGGTGTACCACAATCTAAAATTCCTACCAGGAAGTTTGCTTGCTTACTACAGCATAAAATCACACAATATTTCTACATTTGTGTCACAGTTCATTGACCATATTGGGACCACCGCTGAACAATGAACAGTGAATGGTGGTAATAACTCAACCCCCATTGTTGAAAACCGACTTTTAAAACCACTTTTATTTACTTCTATAAACAGAATGAGCACACTCAGTAAGTAGTGCTACAGTGGTTTAGCACAATGGAATATACCATGCGTGTGTTGGATACTGCTGGTATCGAAAGGTAAAGCAAAAGAAACTTGTTTGTGTACCAAGTGTGGTACGTGCATATAAGCAGAAGATTTTAAATGAGGGGTTTGTTTTTTAAAAAGCTTTTTGAATTCATACTAAAACAAAATTAGGTTTAAAAATGCTCGATGCAAGTAGGCCTATTCCTCATTGAGCAATTTATTAACTGGAACCAAAATGGATGAAAGAGATCTCATTATTTCTGTTTGTAAACATGTTTGGGAGCATAACAGTACCGGGGGAGGGGGGGGGGGTGGGAGAGTCAATCTCTGCCAAATGGGCCAAATCCACACAGTCTTCACACTGCAAACACAATGGCCCGAATTCACAACCACGGATTTAGACCATGGACTAACTAAACCACGTTTGTGAATTCGGGCCATTGTGTTCACACTGTGGGACACAGTGTTTTTTCCAGGTTTTCTGCTTGGTATTTTGGAAAATTATCCTTCATTATTTGGAACACTCCAGCAGCCAAAAAAGTCTTTTCAGGATGGATTGAGGATTTTACTCTCTCAAACTCCTGGGAGATTTAAAATCTGGAGCTAGGCATTTTCCCTCTATTCAGACACCAATATGTTTTTAGTTGGTCACGGTGTGATCTTGAAATTGATATGTTGCACAGAGGCAAAGCAGATTAGTTGAGAAATGTAGTAAAGAGGAATTATTTGGAGCGCATTCGATACATGGGTTATGTGTAAGGGCATCCACTTCGACTCTGATTTAATTAAAACGGTGAAACCGAATATCATTGGGTTAGTTCTGAGAGACCAAAAACGATAATAAATCTCAAGTTTCCAGGGAGCATGAGATTACAATAGGTACTAGTAGAGGTCAATAAAGCAACATCCATGTAGCCTTCTAAGATTTTAGATTTGGATAACTCTATCTTCAATCTTTCAAATTCTGATTAAAAATACCCTTCTGCTGTTTCAAAAGAAGAGCTGTGAACAATAAAAAAAAATGAATATATTTCACTTTAATGAGACAAATATAGATCAAAATTGTCTCATGTCAAAAATATGCAAACATCAATCAATAATGATTGTAGTACATGAACTTCATATGCCTATTGCAATTACTTTTATCACCAACATCATAGCGATAAACCAGTAATAGATACAAACCCATTAAAGAGTCAATTGATTTCTCACCAATAGAATGAATAAAACAAAAAGATCTATAGAAATCCAATAATGGAAAATGACTTTGCTATCTCGTACCGACCCTGTATTTATGAAATGCCTACCGTATTTGCCGGCGTAAAGGCCGCAGTATTTTTGGATAAAATAATGTCGCAAAGTTGGGGTGCGGCTTATACACGACAACAACAAAATCGGGTATTTTCAACCCCTTGAAAAAACATGTTTTTGCACACATGGGACTGGTAAAACATTGCAATAGGAACCACAGGAATAGAAGATCTTACCAACATGTTTGAGCTACATTGTGGAGATGAAAAATTGTTTTTCTCATGAATAAACCTCAGCACTCTGTTTTTTTTTAAATTGCTGCCGATAATGAGTCATTTCTGAGCAAAATACATGTCAAAAAAAAAAAAAATAAATAAAAATAGGATCGCGCAGCTACTGCCAGTTACAAAATATGATGTTTGGTGATCTGCCGCCCTCTGTAGTTCATGTTATGCACAGCTACAAAACAGCTGAAAAAAATACGATCTTTTTCATCTTTTAGATCTAGATTTTCAGCTTTAATTTTAGTATTATATTCAAGAATAAAGGTAGGATATAAGATCCTATGTAAATATTTCATATGCCATTACTACCACATGTTGGAAACTAGTTTCAAAGATGTGATTTTAGCAGCAAAATCGGAATATTTGTTGGCTTATCGCAAAGCACACAGATGCTGCCTGCTGTGCTGGTGGTGTGTGTGTTTGTTGTGATTTTGTGCTGTGTGATGCAGCTGCAGCTTACTGAGCTAGCTGAGGGTTGAAGTTTGCTAAGAATCTGGGTGAATTAATAGACTCAAGTCTAGATTCTGACTTGTCATTATCTTTTGAGTACTTATAAAAATGAATCATTGGCTGCTCTTTTCAGGGCTTATTTCTTACTTTTCTTTGTATACATTGTTCGTTAGGATATTTTTTTTTTCAGAATTTTTTTTTTTCCATTTTTTTTTTTCCATTTTTTTTTTTTCTTTTTTTTTTCAAAAAAAGTTGTCAAAAAGGGGGTGCGGCCTATACGGCGCTGCGGCCTTATCGCCGGCAAATACGGTATTGATATTGTATCATTGCCGAATCAAGCACAGAGATGTCTGCTAAAAGCGTCCCTCACTGGCTAGCAGAACCCATCCAATTTGTCATACAAATTGGGTTATTAACGTAAATGAAGTCCCAACAGTGAATTCATCAGAATACATAACCTACTCAATGAACCGGCAAAGTGTCCTTTTCATCCCTAATTATTTACGGTGGCTGGGTACTTGTTCTAGTAATGACACAAGCATTTCACTATTTTTATATCAATAGAATAAAAACTGTATTGAGGAAATTATGTTCATAATTCATTGTCTGGAGGTAATGGTGATTTAAGTGCTTTATCATTAAGGCTCCAAAATGAATAGCAAGGTTAAAAGTAATTTGCGTAAGTAGAGATGACCCGGCTGTTAGAACAGTTATCAGAACTGAAGTGGCTACCCTGGGTAAATAAAACAACATTATTATTTGTGAAATATGAAAAAAATTGGGATGTTTTAATAAGTTTTAAGGGGTTGTATACATCAGTATATTCAACATTGATCTATGTCTCCAATAGAAACACATTAAAGCATGCTGATCATTTCTCATGTTACTGTCCAATGATTGCGTTACTTGCACATAATACGCAATAACATGCTCTGAAGAGTCGAGTACTGTATTAGTGTATGGGACACTTTTTAACTTTCTCACACAGGCTATACACACAAACGTAAGTGTCCGAAGTGGTACACATTATAACATCAACTATTACAAGTACACGCTCTCAGGATTCTGTTCTTCTGCTTCCTTCCTCTTGTGCTACTGCTAATGGTTCACACTTAGGATGTGTTCATGGTCAAAAACAAAATTGAAACACGAACATGAATCATCATACAAAATGCAATTACGAAACACAGATCTATACAAAAAGAAACAAAGTGTGTGTTCATGGTCCTCCATCCCAGTCGTAAAAGTAAACGTCTTTCAGATCTCTATTCAGAAGAAAGTTTAAACGCCGAAAAAGGTGCGTTTTAAAAGACGATCAGCCTCTGATTTTACAACCTTCACAAAGTTGAGCATCGCGAATGCAAGCTGCCATGGCTGTGCTACAGTTAGTTTTTGATATTCACGTGTAATCAGAGCTCTTTAACTTTTCGACTTTGAACAGTGCACCGCTGATCGTGTTTGTGTTCCTTGTTTTTAATTGTGTTTTGTTTCATGTTGCTGTTTAAATTTGACAACCGACAATGAACGCGCCCTTAGCACAGTACATGAAGCAAGTGCAGTCACAACACAGGCAGCAGTACAAGAAAGAAATAGGTCAGAAGGACATGTGTGACCACGTAGTACTAGTAGCACCCCCACCCCCCCCCCCTCACATCCCTCTCCAGCCCCCAGCAGAATGAGGAGACCTAAATAAAATGGGGGCAGGAGAAACATGAGCATTTGAAACATTTAGAGCATGCAAGCGCTAATTCATGACCGACGGTGAGAAACAATATCTGAATTCACGTGCACAATGGTAATGGCTAGCATATAACTGTCTGATGTTTCTAATCAGTGGTAATTCTTCATGTGTTGAGTGAAAGCACTGCACAGCAATAATTTATTCATAACAAAGGTGATCTGTATAAGACGTATATTTTGAAATCAATGTCCTAACTGACAAAAATAGGAACAAAACTAATACATGACTGCCTGCTTCAAATATTACTTTTAATTCTGAGTTTGCTAATTTAGCTTCAAAGTCCAGGTCCTCTGAATCATAATTGATTGTGGCTAACATACATGTACATGTAGGCCTAAATGTCAATTGGCTTTAGTATCACTTCTCAGAGAGGTAAGAACTGATTACTCTGAAGTATCACATCTCATTGTCATTTTAAAGTGTGAAGAAATTTAAATGTTTTTCACCCCTGTAAACATTAATTATTACATTTGCAACAATTTTATATTTCTATCATATTCTAATTACCAGAGGGTATTCAAATCAATAAACTCTGATACATGTATATTCTAATTTCATTTTGATTGATTATAAATCAAAGAAATAATCAACCAGATTGTTGTGCCATATCCTGAGACATAATGTGTTACAGAAAGCGTCTGGACTAATGCACTTGTCAATTGATGTCCCGGCCCCTGGGTACCCGGGGATGGCCGGGACTTTTTACACACTTAGCCGGGATTTGCAAGCAATCATGCCCGGGTGTGCCGGGGTTTGTACCGGGATTTGTAGGAGTATTGCAAAGCCGTTCAAATAGCCGGGACGTTGGTGCGGGGCTTGTACCGGGATTTGTAGGGTGATTGCAACACCACTCAAAAATAGCCGGGACGTTCGTGAGGGGCTTTTTACCCGCATTGACCCGGGCTTTGTTGTTCAGTTGACCGGGCTTTGTTGTTCAGTTGACCGGGCTTTGTTGTTCAGTTGACCGGGATGTGGTATCGTCACTAAACATGCGCCTGATATGAGCGCCCGGGGAACTAGATTTGTCTCTCGGGCCGGGCAACTGAATAAAGAAAAAAAAATATCAAAGTAGTTGCCTCGCCCGAGCGCCACAATATTGTGGCACTTGAGAAATAAAAATGGAAAATATTATTGTGTTCGGTAGTTGTCGTAATTACCTTTGCCGATACATTGGCAGCGCTGCATGCCATCGATCGTGGCCAGCTCTGCTAGCTGCCTCTAGCTCTAGCTATATGGACTACGGTACGGTACTACGTGTGTGTGTGTGCTGCAATAAATGGCGGGTTGCGTTTGAAGTGAATTATTCGGAGGCTGATGAGTGAGAGCTTGTCAGCGAATCATTTTTACCGATTCCGTGACATAATTTATTATATTGATTTGTTTATTTTGTTCATATTATTGATTTGTTTATTTTCTTTTTCTTATATCATTCCATATACCATGATGGACATGGTGACGATGGACACCATCATATAGAGGAGTGGAGGAAGAGGGAGGAAGAGTAGCGGAAGAAAAAGAATACTGTGGATGGGTAGTTTGAAGAAATGGCTGGAAGAGCAACGTTGGGAAGAGAGAGAGAGGAGTAGAAGATAGAGGATTACAAGTTATATTGCATGAGGCGAGAGACAGAGAGTTGTGGAACAACATGATCACCACAGTCCATTGATACGGCACTAGAATAATTGTAACTACTTCCATGATAGATGTTTTATATTAGGCCTGTAGGCCTAATCTTGTAACGTGTATATAATTTATCAACGTTATGTGTCCCTATTTCTAATTTCTCAATCTCCGCCCATCCCCATCTCTTCTATTATCCCACCTTCTCTAGTTCTGTTTTTCACTCCTTGTATCTTGATTTCTATCTTTATGATATTATTAGGATAATCATTGTTATAATCTTGTAACGGTTTATTGTATCAAAATTATGTGTATATATTTCTCAATCTCCGCCCGTCCTCATCTCTTCCATTATGCCTCTTTCTCTTTCTATTCCTCACTTCTTATATCTTGATCTCTATCTTTATGATAATATTAGTATAATCATTATGTTTTTTTAGTTACTAATTGTAAGACCTTTTATCAATTTAATTTATATTAATTGATATTCTGAAACGTGTTGTTATGTAAAGTTTAATTTAATTTTATATTGTGCTATAATTCTAAACATATACTTATTGATGAAAATGTTCTGATTTTTTAAAGATTTGTGAGATATAAGTGGCCATCTGAAGTCCATTCTCTGTATATTCAAAATGTATATTGCTCTTTCTCTCTAATTCTTTTGATGTCTCTTTACTCACTTTCCTTTCACCCTCTTCCCCTCCCTACCACGCTCCAATTCTTTCTCTATACGTCTCTCGCCATTAGTATATCTCATCTCTCGCCAAAGTCATCTACTAGAAAATTAGGTTACAATTATATTATTTGACCTGTCGGGTTATTGATGTATTTTTAGTATATTATCTAGATTTTGAGGCATATTAAAACTATGTCCTGCCTTTATAATATTGTCAGTTTTTATATGGTCGGAGATTTACAGTGTATATCCGTTACGCTCTTTCTGCTTTCTCTCTCTCTCTCTCTCCCCTCGAGTCTCTCTCCTTTTCTCCTCTCGAGTTTCTCTCTCTCTCTCTTTCTCTTCTTTATTGTCTTCCACCTCCTCTTCTCTAGTATTCCTCCTTTAATTCCCTCTCTCTCCGCATCTCTCTATCTAAACTCCTTGATTTTTTTTCTACGTGTATTTGAATAAAGACAAAGCTGTGTTTGTGTGTCCTTTTCTTTTTTTGGATTAAAGACAGGCGTTGTTGTTGTGGTGTCTTTTCTTTTCTTTTTATTTTTGGGTGTTTTTTTTTTTTTTCGGGGGGGGGGGGGTGGTGGGCACATGTTTTACATCCCCTTACCTTTAATCCCTTGATCTTCACAGTATGGGCTCCTTTCTTCAGCATCCAGGAAAAAGAAATATATTGAATATCAATCATCAAATGAATCGAATAGAGATTCCAATCTTTTCATGCAATATTTTTAACAATAACATAACAGTAACTTAAATACCCTGGGTAGCAAACTTCAGATGTAATGAACTGTTGTCCCAGTGGGCCCTTCATAACATTATGTTACCTTGATGCACCAAAAAAAATAGCAAAGAAAATTTTGCGGGTTCATATCTGGTCCAAGATTGGTTTTCTGACTTTATTTTGATTCACATGCAGTAAATTGTCAATATAGCTATCATCGCACATTTGCTATTTACCTGGAAAGGGAGCATGCATTTCGTTTTCCTTGAACACCAAATTCAATGATTCATGCAAATATATGATTTGAAGGCATGCACAAAAATGAATATGACGTAAAGAAAATGAAAACTATGATAAATGGGTAATCCAGTCCGAAGATTTTGAGAAATGCCCAACCAAAATGAATAATTAATTTAGAACAAAATTATTTTGGGTCACTGATAAGCGGGATAGAGAAAAATATTTTTATTGTGGATAGCTTTTGGGCTGAAACCGCCCCCCCCCCCCCCCGGTCATGACAGGACGAAGTTCAACGTTGCAAACACCACGTAGGACCAATGACAAGCAAAAGTAATCTGGAAAAGGCTCTGGACTTTTTAAAATCGAACCCTTCACTTCCTCCCAGCACTTTGCCATGTATCCTGAAGTTAGTTTGTCCTGTACAAAGAGAACATAAAGTCAAATTGAGTAATATATAAGGCTTCACAAATCAGGTAAAATTAAAAAAAAAAAATGGGCTTATTTCAAATTAAAATTAGCACCCTCTTCGTCATAGGCCCCTACTACAGCGAGGAAAAGAAAATACTTCTTTCTTATGATTTGGATTGACTTTTTCTGTACAGAATAAAAGATCTCACATTGTAAGTAAACCAAATATATACTGCAATTAAAAAAATAACGGTATATAAACTCGCACCCCAAAAATTTGGACCCTTAAAAAAAAAAAAAAAAAAAAAATAAATTAAAAATCATATTAAGAATTTTAATGAATAAACTTATTTCAAACAATAATATTTCAATGCAATATTCTATATTTAAATTACAACCCCCCCCCGCATCGCGCCCTACTGTACTACTGGTATGGTCACAAGAAAAGAAAAAAATAATTGTCCACCGCGCAATATTGGCCATCCATACACAACACGTCATCATCAATTTTCACACACACGATCGATCGATCACTGCACTGCATGCACTGAACGCAGGTACTACAGTGTCGTCCATTCATATCATGCTTGCAACATGTCAGAAAAATAAATGCACACCCCGGCTCCCGCCGCCCGTCGTATACTACAAGCTTGAAAATTCGGGTTCGCGTTCGGCAGCCGGGGCGGGGGAGTGTACCGAGAGAAAGACCCGGGATTGCATTGCAATTCCCGGCAGGCTGGGGCCGCGAGGAACTGTGCGCGGACGTTTGCACACAATTATGCCCGGCCCTGCCGGACTTTGACCGGGATTTGACCGGGGAATGTCATTTTTTAGCTTACATTTAGCGTGCAAGTCCCAGCCATCCCCGGGTACCCAGGGGCCGGGACATCAATTGACAAGTGCATAACACACCATTTCAATTGCATTTTCCCTACTTCACACTCGCCTCAAAGCCCTCGTACTAATCAGAGGAGCATCCCACAACACCGCGAACAGCTGTTGCAGTTCAGCATTCTGCAATCACGACTGACTCGCAAAGCAGACATAAAGCCATTTTTGTGTGCCAATGTCCTACGAGACAGGAACGTTCGATTTTCAACTAGAGTTGTATAGGATATCACACAGTAGGATAGAATGGCTTCTGCAGCTGTGCACAATACATGGTCGACTTTAACATACAGTATGTGAACTATATAGGACTATGGTGATGAATTGCCACAGCTGTGTTGGACAAGCAATAGACAAAGAATTATGTTCAGTTGCTGAGATAGAGAGTGACGCGTTGGTATGATGTTGTATGGTATCCTAATATCAACACAACCTACGCAAAATTGAAACTAGACAAGACTATATAAATTTATGCAAACCTCAAAACAATAGGCATATTATAAACAATTCTCCTTCCAATGTATAATTAACGACCAGTCACAAGCTTTAAAGCCATAGGCCTGCAAGATATCCATGTATTTCTTATCATGATTATAGTTAATGTATTATATTCGCAGTGGTCTTACTCTCACAAATTTTGCGAGTCCATCTTCGCGAAAATTTCCACTTCAACATAAGGCTATAGGCCCTATGGATATTAATAAAGACATTACAAAAATCTCAAAATAATCCACTCCCATAATTCCCATACTAGTACAAAGTGGCAAAAAAAATATTGTCTTATACAGTATTTCTCAAGCAATGCAAAAAGGCTGGTACTTTGTAACTGTTAAAAAGAAAGCGGTGGAAACACTTGAGGCAAGACAAACGTGATTTGTAAGTGAAGCTGTCCAGGTTTGCAATCAATAAATCATTGAAAGTGAACTTGACATAAGATACGCAGGTGAGGTGTTTGGGCCCCATTATCAATTGAATTCTTCTTAGCACAATCGGAAATGAATATTGGCAGCTAACATACAGCATAATGAATTTAATGGCAGTCACAATTATTTATTCATTCATTCATTCAAATTAACCGAATGAGGTAAGAAGGTCGCACATGTAACCGTTCCACGAATCACTAATGAAGTCTACAAATTTGTTCATCATTTTATATTCATCATCCTCATAGAATTTATACGTGTAGTAGGCCTTTCCCTGACTAATAATGATCAATTGTACTACATACTTTATTAGTGATTCGTGGAAAGGTTAGGTATATGACCTTCTTACCCCATTCCGTTATTTTTTATTTAAATCAAGTCAAGAAATTCCACATTTCTATTTTGATGCAATATCAGATGTACATAGGCCTAAGAGGGACTATTATTGGTCATATCTAAATGTATACATGCGTAGGCGAAATCTACAATGTAATTCATCTAAACCCCAACCTTTAACCCCCTCACCTAATCTTGTATTTAGGTTTTCATGAATAATTTCCATATTTTCTATCATATGAAGAACAATAAGATCAGTGTTACCATAAAATTATTCAAAATATACCCAGTTTAATCCATACTTTATCCCCTGCCATCTATATTCCAAAGAACAAAAAAAAAAAAAAAAAAAAGGATTATATAAATGACATTTTCTCTCACAGGAAAAGAGCTGAATTTTATCAGATAAGATTCAAATGTAATACTTGAACACATCTATCTTTTATTTTTGTCTATTCTCACCATCTATCAATCTCCTTCACCCATCTTTCTATCCCTCTATCTTTAGAATTAGGACACCCTTCTCTCAATTTCTCATTATACAAGCAAAACAAGAGAAGATGCATTCAAGGCAGTAGCTAGCATCTTTCCATGATACTGCATTGCAATTATTTGTAAAGGAGGCAGCTTATTTCTACCGCGGCTTGCAAAGCTGAAAAGCTCTACTGACAGTAGAAATACCTGATAATTATCTAGTTGTGAGAATATTCATGAAGCCATCAAGGGACTGACTATGCTCATGTTCAAAGGGCAATTGAAACTAGGCAAATGTAGAAAATATAAGCACCTGCATAAAATAATGAGGACACATGTCATAAGTGAATACACAGATGAAATCAACAGTACATTGCATAAACTTTTTGCGAACTTTTGAAATGGCTGCCAAATAAAAATATACATGATTCTAGGTAATGAAATTAACATGTATGGAAAGCTCATTATCCCAACATTCATATGACACCAAAAAGTCGGGAAAAAAAGTCATGCATGAATGAGCAGGGTTCACTTTTGTAAAGGGTATTGAAATTAGGGTGCGCAGGAATTGTCCTACCAATTTGAATGAGGAAAGTCATTTGGAGTTTATGGAATTGAGGATGATAAGCAGAATTACTGATCAATTATGATGAGTTGGGGTTTGCTAAGTGAAATTTGTGGAATTGGGGATTACAATTTCATGTATGAGTTATTAACAGGAATATGCATTTCCTATTGTTGCAGTGTAACTTTCCAGGGTATATTTAGTGAGGTCCTTCAGTGGTGTGTTTAATCTCTCTCTCTTTCTTTTCTCTCCCTTCCTCTTTCTCTCTCTCTCTCACTTTGTCTTCATCCCTCTCTACCTCTCTCTTCTTTCTTTCTCTCCCTGTCTCCCTCCCCCTCTCTCTCTCTCTATCTTTCTCTCTCTTTTTGCATGGATGTGTTTTTGACCATTCATATTCATTGGTTTCTACTCCAAATATCCTGACTACCTTCCTGCATCCCGGTCTACTCACATTTACCCAAATTGGGATGGTTGATGACAATCTATCAATCAATCAGTCACATAAATTAGACAATCAACACCCAGCTAGCAATCACTTAATCAACAGTGTACCAGTCTCCAAATGTTTCAACTAATCAATCAAGCATTACATCATCTTCATACAGTTATTTCAATCACTATGTCTTACTGTTATCCAATAAATCAATCAACTCAATTGATCAACCAACCAACCAACTATCCAGTCAAATAGCAATTTGGACTTTTGTCAAGGAATATGGTACAGTGTAACACAAATTTGTGAAATTAACATGTCAGTCTTTATTTTCAGTTGAATTTTGTTCTTTTTGATTTTACAACTGTTTCATCCATCCTGTAACAAAACAAAAATGAGGGGGGGAAAATCTGATAGTGCAAAATGAAAATAAAAGTCTGTGCGTTGAATGCTCAACGTGTCCTCCTCCTCTTTCGATGCACAACCTGTTTGTTGAAAAAAAATAAAAAATGTCACTGATGTTGGACATTCAGACAATCCAAAAGATCATGAAAACGATCATCAAAAGTGATCAAAAAATTACCCTGCATCTCACCTGGAAAGTTACAATGCAACAATAGGAAATACATATTCCTGTTCACTCATGCATGAAACTGTAATCCCCATTTTCACTAATTTCACTTAGCAAACCCCAATTCATCATAATTGATCAGTAATTCTGCATTATCATCCTCATATTCCATTAGCTCCAAATGACTTTCCTCATACAAATTGGTAGGGCAATTCCTGCGCACCCTAATTTCAATACCATTCACAAAAGTGAACGCTGCTTATTCATGCATGACCTATTTTCGGAATTTTTGGTGTCATATGAAAGTATGGATAATGAGCTTTCCATACATGTAAATTTCATTACCTAAAATCATATATTTTTTATTTGGCAGCCATTTCAAAAGTGTATAGTACTTTTTGGGACGCACTGTATATTGTCTGATTATTATTGGTATATTTTCCTTTATGTAAGATATCAATATCATAGGCTTCACATAAAATTGTAATTTAAGGTATACATTTGAAATGAAAGTAAAAGACATTAAATTCTTATGATTTATGAAATGTCTCCTCTGAACTTTGTTTGATTGCTTGTAAATAGAATGTAATTGTGCATGGTGTTTCTTTTCCTGTAAATGGATGTATGTAGGACAATACTGTGACTTCAATACATTTATAAACTTTAAAGACATACAATTATATCTCACAGTGCTATTGATAATACTTTTATTTGCTACATAATTAGAATAAATTGGAAAGCGAAGGGAAAACCGAGTAATTAAGAATCTTATTGGCAATAAATTAGCACAAGAAAATCACCACGAGACTAATGATAGTTTTCGCTGCAATGGTGTCTGAGTATGTGCTCGAATAATTAGCGCACCATCTATTATACTTAGACAGAATGTGTATGTGTGTATATAGCATACAGAAGACAAAAAGTAGAGTCGGAGAAAGAGAGAGAAAGAACAAACTTTTCTCCAGCCTCATCAGGCATGGGCAGGACTGTCTAATGACTAACCATGGACAAGCATTCTTCCCAAGCAAACATGAATGCATAGAAATGGCTAGAGCTAACAGGGACTTTGTATGCTCAGCAAACTGAGCATTGTACACACGGCCAGATATGCTATTAGCAAACCACGATGATGTAGATTTAAATCCATGCTCTGTTTTTATCTGATTAGAGACTCATATTACATCAGGGCATTGGTCATCTTCCCTTTCACTTGCTCTGTTAATTTAAACCCTACACTACACCATACCAGACAGGCATTAGAAGAGTGAGCTATTGAATTAAAAATTCCAAATTACATCGTTCTATTTTAATCAAAGCATGCAGAGAAGCCTCTAGATCTAGACCTCCCCTGGTGAGAATGACTTCTTTCATCATTCACATTACAGGATATGTGCTGCATCTTTCCATTAGTGATGATGGGTGTGTTTCCATAGACGGCAATACATATTATTATCTAATCATATTTTTAAATTATAAACCCTAATGACTCTGATATTTTTGATGAAATTGCTGTTCTATTAAAGGTCAACAAGGTTCTTGCAGATCTTTGTTTCCTTTTTGGGGTGGTAGGAGAGGTTCTTTCTTATCTCCTTTTTATATTTTATTTTTTTAACATTTTGTTTTATAATAAAACAGTAAATTGTATGTTCAATAGCCTGCAGAAACAGATTCTTTCCACATTGAATAATTAATTATTTCAACCCTCTAGAATGATCAGAACAGCTTGATGTAATAACATTATCATCTCTCCCTGTCAGGGAATCAAGTGATCTAATAACCCTCTGTTTCTTGATTTCGCTGTGAACTCCGTCCATCTACTCGCTTCGAAGCAAAATGATTTGATAAACTTGACTAGTCATGGGTTGAGAGGGGGCTGTCAAGAAGGCCTGATTAATGAAAAGAGTGCGGTAGAATGTACTCATCCAAAACAAGAGCACCCTCTTTCCAAGTCTTCATGTTATTAACATGAATGACAGGAAACTTAACAGGTAGTGACTGCAACAAGCTCATCATCTCACCTAATAGCATCGCCAAGGCAGGCTTTATTTTAAAGGAAACGACCAGATATAAGAAAGCATACTACTGATAAAAAAGCTCTACCAACTGAACTATGGCAAACCCATGTCTATATTCGTCCATGAAATTTGATAACTTTTCAATGCTTGACTGGTCAGAAGCTATTAAAATCTGGCATAAACCTGGAGGATAGAAATCAACTTGGAGATATATGAGAGAGATCACAGTGAAGTGATGCAGCTTTAAAACTAAATTTAAAAAAAAAAACCTCTACAAAAGATTCCATTTCTCTCTTGAAATGAGAAAATAATTTCATACAGGACAAGCTGAGTAAGTGTGAAGGATGAGAAGCATTATAAAAAGTAAGCATCATCCTGGATTTGACACAAATAATCGTCAGCAAAGTGCTTTTGACTCATGAATGAAACCTTACTCCGGAACATTATTCCTTGGATGCTGCTGCAGTGCTCCTCGGTGAATGAATTTTCATTTGAGGCACACATTCACTTTATTGGAAGAGCAAAGTAAAGTGGAAGGTGAAGATGGAGTGTCCCTTCAGGCGATAGCAGCACTGAGGGACAGTCCTCAGGAAAGCCGCTCAGCAATAAACTGGCACAATCATGATTTATGAGTTCTTCTGCCGGGTTGCCATGGCAACAGTGCTTTTGAAAATAACCTTCCCTGCCTGGGTTATCATTAAGAGCACTGGATATGGTAGGTCCCTTGAAGAAATAATAAATGGGTGAGAGATAAAAAGTTGGCTTGGTTAATGCCCTACGCTGATGTACATGGGTTTGGCTGTGGGATGCGAACAAGAGGTGTGATAAGGGAGTGGGACATGCAGAGTGTATGCTGTCAGAAGATCACTAATGCACTGACAAAGATAAACACTTTCATGAATTATCTCCATTTTGTTTGAATGAGCACAAACAGTCGTCTTGGCTTTGTCCATGGATCCTAGTATAGAACATGCTTTGTCAGATAGGGCCTACACCAAGCTAGTCAAGTAAGCATGATGAAAAGATCTTTGGGTTTCTTTCATCGTCTTTTTATAAAGCACCCTAAATATATCACAATTTAATATGCATCTTTCCAAACTTAGGTTTGCGCAAAGTTCTAGGAACTCCATCTTTATAGGTTGTATTTAATCAAAATATATCTTCAACACGACATGTATCCCCTAAAATGACAAGTGCCATCTTGTAAATCACACTGTCTAATCATTTTGTCAAATACATCTAGGAAGTACATGGAGGGCCTTTTGTTGGTGTACATTTTCTTGTAAATGTTTGTGAACACGAAGCAGGATATGAACGCTCTCCAGGAAGGATGACATAGTCAAACGGAAAGTAGTAAACTAAACAACAATGATCTACAATACTTTATTGCTTAGGCTTTCGTTTTCGGAGATAGGATAGAGAGTCCTGTCACTAGGCAGTGGAATTTCCATAATTAGGGATATGAGTGACCAGAAACAAGAAGATTTGAGAAAAGCTGAAATTGAAGACAGAGAAAATCAGAAAAAAGCTGAAAATGAGTCGAAAATAGAAACAAAAAAGCAGAACACTCACAAGCCTGAATGATGCCTTGGAGGGGATATCTATAAAAGCATAAAGCTACATGTACTTGTGATAAAATATATATAAAAGAAAACTTCAATTGTCTAGAATGCCCATCCCTTCTCTGCATGCCACTCAGTGCCATTAAAAAATCCTGAAATTGGCCAAAAATACTGAAAACGCGCAAATTTTGGCAAAAAAGTTATTACAAAAAGGGTAAATTTTTTTTTTTAAATCAGAAAATTGAAGTAAGGCATTTCCTAAATGCAGGAATTTTCCTGTAAAATGGTATCTCTGCTGCATGCACCACTGCAAGACCACACAGGAATTCATTTAATAATCAAGATCAGATTAAATTGAAGTGACAGGGCTACTCATGGACAACATAAATCTCCTAAATACCTGGATAGAAGTCATTGGCCTTAGTGAGTTTTGAAGTGACGAGGCTACTCCTGGGCCCCGTAACACAAACATTTGCGATCAATTGCAAGTTTTAAACAGCAATTCTAATTGGTTACTGGTCATTCTTTTGAACATGAAGTGAATGTAACGATGATTGTGATTGGTTATTGCCACTTTGCGATTGATTGCAAACCTTTGTGTTACAGAGCCCAGGAAATAACACAAAGGTTTACAATCAATTGCAAATTGGAAAGAACTACTCCGATTGGTTGCTGATCAGTCTTATGAACTTAAAGCGCGTGCAACAACGATCTTGATTGGCTATTGCCATTTTGCGACTGGACAACATAAATCTGCCACATACCTGGATAGAAGTCATTGGCCTTTGAGAGTTTAACATTGGTCCCTGTATCTCGCTGGAGTTGGGCGATGGTTTGACCCCCTTTGCCAATGATGGAACCTGCTGCTGTACTGGGGATTAACATCTTCAAAATGTATTTGTTGTCATCTGAAAGATAGAAAAAAGGATTTAGGACATGTTAGAGGAAGAACGGACAATAAATTTGTTGATTTATAGCAATTTTAGTTCTGAAAAACAAGCAAATAGGTTTTAATGATGTCAAGAAAACAATATCTTAGTAATATACATAAAATACTTCAGTATAGAAGAAAAAAAAAAAGGATAATGAAATAAAGCAAATTTTCTATTCATGTATTTTGTAGTTATTGAATATGATACGATTACAATAATAGTTAAATATGTAACACTAAATTTGATCAAACTTTCAATGTGCATTATTTGAGAAGGATTTTAGAGTCTTACTGGTAAGGTTACAAGCTAAATTTTCATCATGAAGAGTTTGTGACTTTATATTCATCCATATTATTAACATGTACATAAACTCTAGTAAAGATCGGGCAGTGCTGAGGGTCATTGAAATAACCTTTAACCTTTAAGCCTAACTGTTGTTTTGTTTTAGTACATCCAGAACATATCTCTCTGGTATTTCTATCTTCGGTTGTCGGGATTTAGGGGTTAGTCTGAAAAGGTTCTACAATCACTCTAGATAGTTTATCTTGGCCCTGGGTGGGCGCCAGCAGGATTTGCCTCAAAATACTTCTTTTGGAATGACTACATTTATCATCTGTATACACACTCAAGTTTTTGGCAGAGGGAAGGGCATTTGCATTATGGGGTACCGGTAGGAGATATAGAATGGGATGGGACTAAAGGACAATACATATCAAATAAAAATAAACTGTTTAGGTTCAATTTTCTTAAATAGTTAACAGAAAGCAAAAAAAAAAACAAAAAAAAATGACCGACTCTGGAGTACAAAATTTTCCATCACTCTGATTAGGTTTTATTTAATGGGTAATATATTAAATATAAAATTTAGGTAATGTGTCTCCGAAAGTAAAGAGCAACTGTCAGGCGGGATGGTGGGAAATGATTTCTGAAAATTAATTGCTTGAGACATAATTACTCAACCATTAAAAAATTTGCCTATTCTATTGCTTTTCATATTCCCACATACGTCAATGTGTCCATGCAGTCAATATGGTCATTTATCATCCCGCAATCAATGATTAACGGATGAAATTCACGAAAATAAAGCTGAATGACGTTAGTCAGAATTCCACAGTAACAGATACCATGCTTTGGAATGGAGCGATTGTACACTGGATAATCCTTTTGTGATGTCAAAGAGCCAGGACCCATTCAAAGGGACCATAAATGGAAGAGGAATGGGCAAACAATAGGACCAAGCCAACAGATCAATATGACCTCCTCCCCTCTCATACTCCCCAGCTCTCAAAGCACCTAACAGCCCCCTTACAATAGGATGTGTGTGCAGTAAGCCGATTGAACAGGTCTCATTCACTATGTTTTTAAAACACAGGCTTAGTCACAAATTTACATCAATGACTGACCCATACATGACAAAAGCAAGGTTTAATGTTGCTTTGATACTCTATTTTACTTCCTCAATACCAATCCTTATTGTCACCTGCATCTCCCGCCTTGAGGTGTCAAGTTGGTAGAATTTGGAAAGAATAAGCCCATCAGTTGACACACAATTGTTGCATTGTACTGTGTAGAAATGCAGGTACATGGATTGATTGTTGAACAATGGCGGCACTCCAGAATGTTTTCACATGGTTATTGATTATATATCAGTGATTCAAGCAAAGTGGGAGACAGTCTAGAGCGCTTTCCTTTAGAGCTTTATATAACAGTTCAGAATAAAAAAGGGAACATTTCTTGAGCTAGAATAGAACTTTTGTACATGTAGACATGTGAATGTATTACTTAATTTGATGATAATTAAGAAATAAAGTTTGCTACAATTGGTAACTACATTCATGATCCAATTCATTGTCTTTGTAGAGGTTACTAATTAGTCTGAATAAGCTGGGTTTTATTTATACTGACATTTAATTAATCATTTATAGGCCTATCCTCCGACAGAAAAGAAGAATATGAGCAAGTAAAGAACATCAAGGCATGGAAATCGAGGCTATACAAAATAAGCGGTATATAGGCCTGTGTAGGCTTCATAGCTCTTCCTAAGGAGTATGCCTTCATGAACCTTTATGTAACCTTCCAATAACGCCTTCCTATCGCTCTCATTACGATCTACAATGGATCTCATTCTCAACAAATCACTTCCCTTTGTTTTCATCACTAATTAAAATCCTTCTCATCTGAATCAATCTGATCAGTAGCCCATAAAATCATAATCATTATTGCACAAAGTGATCATCATTAAATTATCATTCTTCCAGAAGGGTAAAGATCTTCTGTTTATTAATTTGCGCAAGGTCTTTTTGATTACTACGCCACTAATGCCGTAAACCGGAGGGCAAACTAATATTGTTAAGCCAAGGGCAGTAGAGCGTGCACGACAGAGCTCCATAGAGCATGATCTAAACACAGTTCCTTGCATTAATTTCAAAAAGCTCCTCCATTGATCAGGCTTCAGATGATATCCTTAATTTCGTTGGAGTTCGACAACTTCATCCATCGCTTAACTTGAAATTAATTTTCCGTTCGAATGATTTTGATGTCATTAGACCCCTAGCTGATTCCTGAATAACTAATGTACATGAAATGACATACAAATTCCAAAACATTTTTTGCCTCATATGAACCTTAATGTTGGTCAAGGGTGTCCCATCTAAAAAAAAATTTAATCATGAGGGAGTGAAAATGACTAATATCTTACATCGCTAAAAGATTCAATGACATTCGGTCCAGTGACAATTGCTCCACTATGAATTCCACACACTAATCGAAAGACTAATTTCATCCCTGGATTTAACTCTATACCTTACCCTTAAAGATAGTGTCATCCTTTTTCACAAATTGCAAAAACTAATGCAACTTGGCATAACTTTAGAATTTGATCAACCTATACTGTCTATTGAAGGGCTTTACTGTCATAGGTTGCCTAAATCAGTAATACAAACGAAAATCTGACTACCAATCTTGACCAGCTCTCCATCAACATCGTTGATATTACAGCGCTTGCAGCACGGACCGCACACAGCAACATACACACGGTGCATCAGCGTGCATTATTCTCTGCGCTAACGGTCAGCGGTTCGCACCGTACAGTATATTTTTCGAGGTTCGAAAAAATAGGAATGAATTTTGATAATCGCAACATTTGAGCTTAATCATGTTGTGGGAAGATATAGTCATTGGTATACTACTATATCCTCTCAAAAACTAGAAATTTAATATTTTTGCCTGCAAAAGGATGACACTACCTTTAACCTAACCCTAAACCTAACATAAAACTCTACTGCAATCCTAACCCTAAACCTACATCTTCAATGAAATACTGAAGACTGAAGCAATTGTTGCAGTCCTGAGCGAATGTTGTGTCATCCTATGCAAGTATCCATTGTTAGAAATTCTCAAAATGCAGTAATATTTCACTGATTTTCAATCATCTACCTGTTTGTCTTGGGAATTCTTCTGTCTATCTACCTTCTTCTGATATCTGACTGCGCCTGGAATAGTTCTCAATAAAAAGTGGGCTGGAGAGCACTTATTCAATTTGAGCGAATCTGTGCCCAGTATGGGTGCAAGCGTGGCCCAGGGTAGGCTGCCCTGCATACCCAGCAGGGTGGAAGCTACTCGCCTTGCTACAGACAAATCTCAGGCGAATGCAGACACAACAGACTGCCAGCCAAGCAGCCACTATACATCTTAATTATCTTTTTTTTTTAATCGCACCTGTACAAAGTGAGATCATGTGACATCAGAAGACCTTTGCAAAAAGCTACATAAATGTTCCACTTTGTACATGTGTATGATGCATTATGTAGGCCTACACATACTTCCTCTCATTCCATAGTAAGGGCCTACATGCAGGCCAACATGTATTCTAGACCCCAATTCAGAATGGGTAATATTGATAATTGTTTAAAAGTAAATCTTAAATGTTTATTGATAAAATTATTGCAAAATTATACAATTGTCATTTAAGAGGAGAAACAAATACCGGTATGTCAATAAATAATTATTCACATTTTTAAAAATCTGGTTGAGAATTTATTTATTTTATTTTATTTTTTTTTCGATTTCTTTATCAAAGAAGATCAGACATTATTATGCACATTTATCCAGCACTGTTCAATCTATAGGCCAACATGGATTTGTAGCTAGGATGCCTACAGGTACATGGGAAGCAAGTATTTATATGCAGCATTTCTATGGAGATAAATCCTCATGGAGAAAGGGATGCATCAAAAAGTTCAATGCAAATGGAGTTTAAAGCCAGTACGAACTACATGTAACAGCCTCGTATAGCACCACCTCAAGTCCACAACTACTTGATTCTGCCCTGATTCCTAACCCATAATGCAACATCCTGATAGTGTAGTCTTATAATTCAGGCTCATTTGAATGAAAACATACTTTTTCACTTCTCAATGAATTCACAGTGCGATAATTATGTTGCGAAGTAGCAAAACACCTACTTTTCCCTTCAAAGCATTTTAGTTTCCCAGTACAAATTAAATTGTAGGTTTATTTATACACCGTCTTGTTTATAGTTATCTCCAAAGGTATAATTTAAGACTAGCTATTTATAACACACAGTCAATGAGAATGTTGCTCAGTTCGCTCTCGCTTTAAATGATGGTGCCTCGTTCTCTTCCATTCACAGAACGCCAAAGTAAGTATTACAGCATTATTAGCATGCCCATGAGATAGATAGGCAAAGGGGCATCATTCACTTCTTGCAATGAACAGTTCTCAATCTCCTCCAGAATACTAATCTAATGCCTTGATAAATTAATTCAGCAGACATTGCAATCTGAATGTCATTATGCACAATCAAGACAGATACATGTACGAGGCTATTATAAGAGACCTACCGTTACATCTGAAGTAGAGATTGTAGAGATACACAAATCTCCATCTTCATTATAATCACGCACCACATGTGTTGAATTTCATTTGTACAAGTGTGTAGTCCCACACATGCATATTATGCTATCGTACCAAAAGAGATTTCAACAATGTTTGTCGTAACTAAGTGTTCATTTTACAAATACAACCAAGTGATAGTATATTTACAATTAAGTCTCTTATCGTCATGAACAAGATTTTGAAAAAAGAGTTATTTGTCATTCAGCTTCAAATTAAGAACTACTTTGAGGTAATGGACTACCTGTATAAAGACTTGAGCTCCTGATAACCTGTTCTCCACATGTATCATGTTTAAACTTGATTCACAATATTCATAATATTCTGGATAACATTCCCATCCTCACGACAGGTACCCTAGAGTATAATGCTGTTGCTGTCAACCCATTCAAATTAAGAGATAAAGTCACATCCAAGCCCCCCTGATCCCCCTCCTCACTATGAAGAATTGGGTTGCCTTGCCCATTTAATTAAATATGCATGGCTGTGATTTGATGAGGAACACCAGCGCCACCGCGATGCGAGCAAGAGCCAGGGATCTCCGCGTTGCATGCAATGCCATTGCCAGACATGGCTTATTGACCAAGCATGTGTGTGGGAGGAATGGCTGGCTGGTGAAAGTGCTGTTCAAACACCTAACACAGGCGTGTGGTGTACGGCAAATGTAAGATAGCATCTTGCGCGTAATTGACGAAACAGACCGATTCATTTCTCCATTATGCGGTTCTAATTTTGCATTTGTGGGTAATGCCTCTTTGTTGAGTCTCTCCAGTGGTAAAGTAAATTCAGGACTTTTGTTTCATATAATCGCTGTAGGGCCTATATCCATTATCAAATGAAATCACATAGGTACATTTATAAATTTAGATACAAGAGTCTATTAGGATTATGCTCAGTAAACTGTCTTCAGAGCACAAAATGAGAGAGAGTACATTGTACTACATGTATATTCGCTGTTATTTTCAAGAAATTAATTTTTCGCGCCGAGCGGCCTCAAAACATATTCACAGGTTCTTAAATTTGTGCTTGTTCTCCGTAAGCAATTGAACCCATTCAATACATGCCTAAGAAAGCATGCTCATATATCCACATTCTACCAAAATTCATGTCTACCAAACTTCACGCAAAATCTATGAAAATTAATGTACCACAAATACTTCCATGAGGTAAGTAGTCTGATGGCACCACACGAGTCAGACTTTGAGATGAAAAACAAATGAAGGGGATATGATTCCAAGTTATTTTTCTTCAGGATAAGTTTTGTCTGCCCATCTCCGAACTTGAGATAAACAATGGAGGAGTGCCAGATTTTATGATTGCAGGCCACAGGATCATTCATCATGCGATCCCAAGACAAAAGTTTATTTTTGCGGGGCTGAAGGAATGAGATTGGGCCCCTGGTGGGTAAAAACATATGTTCAGGTCACCTTGTGATAAAGATGAATGATGCAGAGTCAAGAATAGAGTGATGATGGATATGGTGGGAGAGCTCTAGCTAGGTTATAAGGCAGTCAACCATCCATCAAAAGGCGGGGCATACAGAGCATTGAAGAAGGGTACCATACCCTTGCTATCTATTTGTAAGCAAGAATGGAAACATAAAATCCAATACGTTCGCGTTCATATTTTCTAGATTTTGGACTAGGTGGAAATTTGCAAAAGCTTAATTTCCCAATTTTTGTAATGATTTCATTACTATTTTATAAGTCATACAGTGAAATGTTTGTGAAGAGTTACTTGCAAAATTCATGAAAATAAAATGATAATCACAGCGAAAATAACCTCTTACAGAGTTATAAGATTCAATGCTCTGCCTATCATATTATCAACTAGCTGCACCCCACGCTACGCGCCGGGGCAGCTAGCAGGTCCACCGCCTATAGGCTTTTACACTTGCCACCCTCCCCCTTTTTTATTTATTTATTTATTCATTTATTTATTTATTTCTTATTATACTTATTTATCTATTTGCGAAGCCTCAGTTTTACGGGATGGATACTGTAACATCGAAAATCTTTTCGGAGAAAAAAAAAAAAAAACGTCTTTCAATTTTTTTTTTTTTTTTTTTCATTTCTTGTAATTAGAGAAAAAAAGGAAAATATTTATTTTCCTTTTTTTTTTTGAGGGGGGCAAAATTTCAAAGCTTGTCTTCACGGATCGCTGTAAACCGAAATATTGCCTGTAAAAAAAAGTGAACATTTTTTTTTCATGTGTACCTTCGAACCATAGAATACTGCCCCGCCCCCCCCACAATTCTATAATTTTACCACTCTTTTCCTGCCCATTTTTAATTATACAAAAGGAGAATTTTTTTTTGAGGGGGGGGGCTTGGGCAAAATTTGCGAAGCCTCAGTTTCACGATCGATACTGTATAAACCGAAAAAACTCTTTGCGCGAAATATCTATCCTGGCGTAACGTAAAAATTTTGCCCGGGCCCCTCCCCCCCCCACAATTCAATAATTTTTACCAGTCTTTGTGCTGTTCAGATTATTTTTTTATATGTTAGAAATGGGGAAAATGGGGAATTCTCTAAGTCTTAGTGCCCGCGTACACTTGGCGTAACCGTAGATGTCCCCCCCCCCTCCCCCCCCCACAATCGCTGCCGAGCCAATTTGACTATAAAAAAAAATCATATAACTGTTTCAAAAACAACCATGAAGCTAAATCTCAAGACTGGATTTTCATGTGAAAGTAATTTTTTCCTGCATACACGTTGGGCGTAACGTAAAGTATTGTTCCGTGAACTCTACCAAACTCTACGGTTACCCAAGTGTACGCAAAAAAAATTTTATTCATTTTCGCTGCTATGAAAAAAAAAAAGGGAAGTGGACAGAAAGTGTTACGTAATTTTTTCCTGCGTAGGCCTAACACTTACGTAACGCGTTAGGGAGTTCGAGTCGTCTCCCACCCCCAAATTTCACTGCCGAGCAATTTTTACTATCTAAATGCAAAAAAAAAAAAAATAAAAAAATAATTAAGGCTAGATCTAGAGATCTAACTGGATTTTTTTTTTCTTGCATGATAATTTAAAAAAAAAGCAGCGGGGCGAGACAAATGTACGTAATCCCATATCCGTCGTAAACTTTTTTCCTGCGTACACGTGGCGTAACCGTAAAGTAATTTTGTTCCGCGTACTCTACCAAACTCTAAGGTTACGCCAAGTGTACGCAGAAAAACTCAATTTAGCTGGATGAAAAGTAAAGTTTTTATCTATTTTCTTTCTTGCATGAGAATTTAAAAAAAGAAGGGGGTGGGAGTGGGACAAAAGTGTACATGTTTTTTTCCTGCGTAGGCCTATACACTTGGCATACCCGTAGAGTTTGAGTTCGTCCCCCACCCCCAAATTCCCTGCCCGAGCTATTTTTACTATTTGAATGCAAAAAAAAAAATCAATTTAGATCTAAATTAGAATCACACTGAATTTTTTTCTGCATGATAATTAAAAAAAGGGGTGGGGGTGAGGCAAAATTGTACGTAATTTTTTCCCCCGCTACACTTGCTTAGACCGGAGAGTTCACCCCCCCATTCCTTTTTTTTTTTTTTTTCCCACAATAGCTGCCGAGGCTTTTTTCCTATTTGTATGAATAAAAAAAAAATCAATTCAGTTAACTGGATGAAATCAAACAATACATGGGCTAACTGGAATTAGATAACATGTCATAGTCAAGCTGCCTAAGTTAATCTAAGCTGATTTCATGGCACGTCAATGTGTAATACACAGCCCTGGTTGGCGAATCACTAGGCTTCGATTTAGACACCCAAGCATTCATCAAGTCCGGCCTCTTATTAGAATTTATGGTAGAGTCGTATGGTCCTAGATTGACCCGTAACGTTAATGATAGATTAAAATATAATAGAAACAATACCAAGGGACTAACTTACCTGTTTCTTTCAATTAGTATTTAGAATAAATATGGCAACTCTGCACAGCATCTCACAGCATCAATCAAGTCAACATTCAACACTACAATTTTACATGATCACCTACGCTGGACGCGGGCTTAGTAGGATTTGCGTTATAAATTGATAAAAATTTGTGTTTTTGAATAAACACTAAAATTTTGATCTCCATAGATCGACCATATTCAATGTCATGGCAAATGTGTATACCTAATTGGTGAGTCCTATCCAGCTAGCTAGCTAGCTACGTCAGCAGGCCGATCGATTTTACTGTGCCGGCATGTGGATCATCCAATCAGCTTAGCTTAATTGATAAGCAGCTAACGTGCCATCTTACATGCCACTTTAGGCTTAGCTGCTGCCTGTCCAAAGTTCTTTTTATATATTTTCATTAATAGTGGTAATATTAGAAAAAATAAAAATTATTTCATATGAATTATTTTTATTTTTAATAATTTGTTGAAGATATTTAGTGTCTATTTATTTAATAATGTATGCATAGGTTGTAAGTCGATCTCTAGGTTTAATATCTTAATCTTATCGTTTTTAATCTATCCATGAAACATCTAAATTTACAGCATGCTGACCATTTTTGAATTCGTGACAACTATTTAAAACCCTAAAGTGTTTTTATAATTTATACGGATTCTAAAACGCAGCATTTCTAAAATAAATAATTGATTTATATTATTTTTTGTAAAAGCGGAATCGTCATCTTTCAGCTAGTTCAAACTATTTTCATATAAAACTCAGTCGATTCTGCAGTTGGTCACAATTTGACTGTCATTTGCAATGTTAATAAATCTTATTTTGTGTTATTTATTTCAATACGAATTGTAAGAATGCAAGATTAAAACAGACACCGTTTATCATAAAACGAATTATGTGCAACTGTTCTTTTTTATGGCTCCATTATTCTTTTTATATGAAGGTGCATTTGATATTATCGATTCGTTGGTTTTCAGATTGGGCCAACTCAGCAGACTCTGTAATTTATTAGAGATTAAGTTGAATTCGGATTACAGATTTCATAGGAAGTAAGGTACATTACATGTATTTAAAATCATTGCTTTCCAATTAGCTTTGTTTTCTATTATTTGTTCCAACTTTTAAGAAACTGCCATACATATCCTAAGCTAATAACAATTGATAACTCTTCAATCTTTGGCTGCCATCAAGTTCATGGTTACGTGCCCTCTATTACCTCACCAGTGTCTAAACCTGAAGGACTCTAAATCAAATCCATTGAACTATGATATAGGTATGGGTTATGATCCCTTCTTTCCTCCATAGTGAAACGAACATTAATAGGCAATTCCACCCAAAAGGTAATGTATGCATGTTTTAGGGTGAAATCTGGGAACGTGTAGGTTCGAATTTGCTGTAGTGTAACAACAGTCATTTTTTTTTTCTGGTAACTAACAAGCATCCAAAATATATGAATTTGGCATTTAGGGCTTTCATAAGATTAATGATAACCAGCACCCTTGCGTGCATGAATACTTTGTTGAATTCGAGGGAGGTAGCTAGTGGGCGTGGTTGGAGGGTAGGCAAGATTTTCCGGGACAGTCAGAAATGCCGCACGGAAAGTTCATGTCTACAGTAAGGCATTGCTAGCCAGTTACATATACCTACACTCGTAGTCACGTGTACTTGGGGTGGTCGGTTCAAGTCGAACAATTTTATGCTGCTAAAAAGGGCCATTCGCTCTGATTTCGTGAAATTTCAAGTTTGCATACTAGTTCTGTTGGTTTAATGGGTTTTGATGGTCAAGCTCTTCTGGAGATTGTCTTAGTATCATTGGTCTAGTATTTACTAGTAGGTTATATAAACTTTGCTTTTCTGGTTTATGAATATTAAGTTTGTGTAATACACCATGAAGCCAATGATTGTCTAGTATTCGCCGCAACTGAATATTGCATGAATGAAAACTTCTTTTTACATTGCTAAAGATAAAATACATTTTTAGATAGGATTTCATGCATAACAGCATCTACACAAGTTTTACAAGTGGCTATTTTACCTGCTTCCATATACATCAATTTACAAGAGTTAATAATATAATTACTGAGTCATGTTTGCATAAGCAAATATCTTTCAATGTTTTGTTGTATTTCAAGTATCGAGGTTACCCTGCCTTCAAACAATAAATAGAACAAGTTAAGTAATTATTAACATCATTATAATTTGTGTTTGTAATCAAATAACTTGATGCTCTCTGCAACAATATAATTTTAGCTGTTAAGTTGCTTCTTCTTGATCTATTGTTGAGAGAGATCTGATGATTCCTTCAACCGAAACAGGTCTCAAATGTGGCCTGACGGAGTGGAATCACAACTGAAGTTATCTTTGGAGGGTTTATTCCACGCCATATGCCATATTGACAGGGTTGAGTCGGCGTTGAGTCTTTTGCTTCATTTCTCAATGGTATAGAAGTAAAACGAAGAAGTGCGCAATTAGAAAACAGATAATTCCTTTAATCTTTCATAATGTGGGGTTTGCTTTGAGGAACCTATACTAAGAATAGTAGTACAAATCAATGAAGTGTACTTGGATGATTCCACAAGTTACTTGCAATAACAATAAGAGCTATGATTACGTATGTGAGGCTATCAAATATAATGTTGGGTGGGCCCGTTGTGTGTATCAACCTGAGAATATTTCTACTTTCATTTTTGGAGATTAAGTTACGTGTTATGATTTAACATACTCCCCTCTATTGGTTTCCCTTTAGATAAAAGAGGGAAATGGCATAAGGCCATTTTCGTTATCATGGGGTGGATGTAGGGGGGGTACAGAGGGTGGTAGAATGTACCAAGGAATATGCAATATTATTCTAACTGAGGACGAGACTGCGATAACACTCCATTCGATTCCATGAAAAGTTAAACAAAATTGAATCACAGTCGATGCGGGGGCAACAATCGCACGTATTAATAAATCCGTTCTATAGAACACGAATAGGCTTTGGAAGATAGGAAAAAAATGAGGAAAACTTCCTTCTGTCTTGGTAGTTCAAAAGGCATACTGAGTCTCTGGTTCTTCAAAAACTATAATGATTAATATATTTTGAGCTGTATTTGATCCAATGCAATTCTCTTAGAAGGGACTTCATTTTCAACTCGCATGAAAATTACTAGATTCGCAATTATGCTAACCATTTTTAAATGATACTGCAAAAAATATAAATTAAAGCGAAGTATTATGTATTGGTTTCAAGAATTTTGTTTGAATTTACATGCATTCTCAATACCCAATTCCAGATTGTGTCATCCCATTGATGATCTCACACAAGAACTTCCAAGGAATTTTAGGGGGGAAGTCTTGTTTAGAGCAATGTGCTTACCATAAATAACGCCCCATTAACATCTATGATCAAAATCAGGAATTACATTCATGTCCTCCTCTTTATTTTTTCTTTTTTCTTTTCCTTGAGTTCGGAATAAGTCAAATGTTTTCTGTACATTGTAATGTAACTATGTAACATATACGTAACTCTCCACTCATATCTACACACAATGTAAGTTCCTTGTGCTAAATACATAAGGTAGGCTACATACTTTTTGTCCTAACTGAACAACATCGCCGCTTTTAACAGGCAGCTGAGTGGAACAACCATTGACTAGCAGCGCAAACTCAATTAATTGAATGGCTTGTGCCGCAGATGGATTGTTTGTGTAATGGGTAAAAAAAATCAATTTATTCCCATAATTTCCGCAGTTAATAACAAACTAGAATTAGATCACACCCTATCATGCATAGGTAATGTTAAGCTCGGTGGACTCTGTCATATATAAAAAGTAACATTTACTTATGCAACGAGGCTCTATGTAGCTAATTTTATTCTTTTTCCTCTTTATTTTAGCAGGAAGCTAACATTTTGGTAGGCTTAATACTGGGAGGTTGAGACTTTAGATTGGTAACCCCAACATGTGTCTTATACTTTTGTACAATGATCAATTTTGGTCCAAAAGTTCCTTTTCATATAGCAGTCTTGGATAGTGATTAACAGGCTTGGCGGCATGATTGCTGATTGAATGTATATCATATGGGTCCTACAATGTACTCAGCAGATTATCTAGCATGGGAAGGTTTAAACAAAGGGCTAGGCAGTGTTGCGACCTCAGTATGTTGTTTAAGAGTCTACGTGTAATCATACAGAGATAGAAATTAATTGGGTTGTACATCTATCAGTCACCCTGTAGTCTTATTCTAAATCTGCATATAATCAGGTTTCTGATATGGCTGATGTCAAATAAAATATATGAATATTCCAGCATAATGTATCTTTTCAAAGAAGAATTTGTTTATGGTGTATATCGTTATGCGAAACAGAGCTCCTATAATCCTTACTACAGTAGGTTCCTGCTATGTCATGTACGATGTTATATTGTATATGGGTACAACTTGTATGATGAACATTATTGCCCAACGACAGGCTCATTGTTATGGCTCGTATGAACTAGCTGCTTTGCATTCTATGTGTAGTATAATTGAGACTTATGCAGTAATAAATTATGCATTGGGTACTTTAAGTGAAATTATTGTGGGTTCTGGTCATGAGGTGAATGGTTGAAGACAGGTCTGAAAATTCTTTGGAAAGGTTGATAACAATTCACCAAAGCATTATTGTTTGCTGTAGTTTTGGAAACCCCAAACTGAAAAATAAATTACCGCAAATCTGCATAAAGACATATATGTGCACGTACTAAAAAAATTGCATGTGTGGACTACACACAATTTGGTTTTTGGTCTGACAATTTAGCCATTTTTAGTATTAGGACTATGTAGGGCAATTGGAAAGAGAACTCCTACATGCTGGGACGTTCTATTGGTATGATTATTTCCAAAATACATGGATTTATTGAAAAGGCTAAGAAATTTGTGTCATCTTCCCACTACATACGTAATTCTTTATACTTGCTGTATGTTTGTAGTCGACACAATCTTATAAATTTATGCGGACAGTCTTCCAATAAGCGAATATGAATGTAGCAACCAATACTAAAGACGTGTGTGACAATCTCTAATTGGAATATTATATAGTGGAACTAGTCATGGTTTCTGCATCCTTTTCCTTTTAATGGCATTTGAAAACAACTGGAAATATTCAATACAAAGTTAAATGGCGGCTTTTATGGCAGTATTTTTCCCGTGGCATTTATATTCAGATACGTGATAAATTGAACATATGAATTGGACGGAATTCAATAGACTTAACAGTTTGTTATTTATTGCAAAAACATTGTAAGATTTCTTGTAAGGAAGGCTCCATATTTTTCAGTTCGATAAAGATTGTACTTATAATATCCTACAGAATAAAGTTCTCATAAATGTTTATTTGGTTTAAAGAGCACAATGGCATAAACTCTACAGGTTTCACATTATGTCTCTCTACTGTGCTCCCTGTTAAATAGAATTTCCGGGATCGGCTGGAGCTATCGAGCTTGAGAAGTTCCTATGGAGCCTCGTAAGTCATCCATTTCAACCTTGAATAACTGGGTTCTAAATCTGGATAAGGTGAAACTATCAAATATGACTGATATATGGATCTGTATACAATCTTGGATCGTATGCAAGTCAGATATGGGGGGAGGGGAGCTGGTGCTTATTTGACAACAATGAAAATAGCTGGTTTGGAAGAGAGCAGAAATTGTAAGAGAGTATTTTATGTAAGCGGGTAGAAAATAACATGGAGGATAAATAATGTACGAGATGAGAAGAGAGAGACAAAAGAAAAGAATGACCTGGTGAGAATAGGAAGGAAATTAAATGGAGTTATATATTGTACTTAATATTTATTATTGTGTTGAATTAACTGGAAAGAACTACAATGTAAATTCAATCATTTCTATTGCAATACAGCATACGAATATAGGGCCGGATAGCTTTATATGAGTTTACAAAATGTAGGGAAAATTTAGGGCATACATGTAGTGCACATCGTATATAGTATTCACAAAAAAGAAGGGCCAATCATTAGCGAAGTGTTTGGGTGTTTATCATGTGCTTCTGGGTTGTTTAATCAATACGAAGTAAGCATATGAGCTTCACCAAACATCAAGATTCCATCAAAAGCTCAAGTCATCATTAACATAGATAGGAGTTTATTGTGCTGAGAGCAATGAGAAGATTATAGATTGCATTGTGCCTCTCCACGGGGTTATAAATGCTAGTTGGTGAACATCTATATTGTTGCATATTACATATTGGGGTCCCCACTGCCTGCGGTATTGGATTTATTTCCTTAAAGCCTGTATTGCGGTCGAATGGCTTTATCTTCGTGAGATACTTTTGATAGCAAGCAGTAATAACAACTTGCGCATCAAAAACGTAAAAATGAGTTAAGTGGATCGGGTTGTCTTGTGATTGTATAACGTCACATGGTGCGTTCGTTACATTCGTCGGTGAATCTCTCTACAGCCAATGGTGAATCACTTCATACACCTGTGATATATTCTACATCAAATTATGGATTTTATTGTGTTATCTGTATCTAGCATATTCTGTTTGTGTATATAATAAATTAATATTATGCTGCCCGGCTACAGTAATGATTGTGAAATATCTGACTTGCAAGATTATTCATTGTAATTATTTTCTTTTTAAACTTATTTGTTTCAGTGATTTTTGTTGTAGAATTTACCCCCTCCCTCCCTTAAAAAATAGGTAAAAATAAGATAAAAAATTAATAAAATGCATGTTATTCTCTACTGTTTGGGGGAATAAAATGTACCATACAAACAGTAGCATGGGTAAGTATGTTGTTTATAACAAAATATGATAATGAATCATGTCAGTTAGCAAAAAATATTGTAAAACATTCGCTTGTTTGTCTTTCGCTCATGCATACTCTGTGTGCACCATCCATTATTTCACTAAAGTTTCATATAATGGAATTATTTTTTTTCAGCCAAGGCTATACATCTGGCCTTGATTTTTTCTAACGTCACTGGATGGTTGTCATAAGCTACACGTACGCTTAGGTTTGATTTTATTCTGTAGTTGATAATATGTACAGTTCTTTTGAAAGCTGTGATAACTAAAACATTTTTGTTAAACTTACAGCTATGGCATCTATGCAGCTTTAAAATAAATTCTATTTCTCTTAGTACGTCCTGAATAAATACTTATAGATGCTTTATATTACTTGGCCATTTATTGTTTATAGGACACTTTACTTTAAAGCTAGATTACCATGAATTGTAATTGCATGGAAAAGTTTTCTTATAGAGGCTTCTAATTATTATTCAGGTTTAAATATAATTACATAATGTTCATTTTTACTTCCAACTTCAATAGTTTGATTTAACGATCTGGGGTATATTGAAGAATCAAACTTTTGATCTGGAGGTGAGTCATGGTGTAGATGTTATGGTGCAATGTGCAGTTTTAATTTTTAGTTGTTTTTTAGTTCTTCAGAGGATAGAAGTATAATTTAAGCTATATGTGGAATCCGGTGAAATGGTGGACCTGCAAAAATCAGGTTGATTTGGAAATTGTTGCAATTTTCCTATAAAATGCATGTTGATATAGTCAGTATCAATTTTAGATCATAAACTTGCTGCATTGCATGAAGAGAGGTGGTACATCGAGGTGAGTCTAGGGGGTGTTATTGTCAAGACATGTAGCTGAATTCTACGAATAAGTGTTCAGTTAATACGACCATTTCCTCGATTTCGAACTCCCTCCCTTCCCTCACAACCATCCCTCCTCCAAACGCAAATTTCTGGTGTTGGTTTGTAAATTACAGTGGGGAGTTAGCCACGCATGCTACCTGACTGGGCGGTGGCAAGATTTCTCTTCTCGTATTCATAGCGGCTTCTTGATTCTACTTCACATGGGTCTTTTTCCTAGAATACAAGTGTTCCGTTTAGACGCGGTTAATGATGTAGTAGCCTGTTCGACGTTAATTGAATGAATAGTGAACTAAAGGATGTGAAGCTGATTGTGTTCCGTCGGGCCGTTGCGGAATCTCTGCTGCTCGCCAATTTTGGGCGAGGCTCGGATGTCTGAAATGGTTCACCGATTCCATTCCACGACAACCCCCAACTCGTGATGCTAAGGAGTGTGTGGTCAGGTGAATAGAACTCGAGCCGGGCTTGGTTAATCGTGTAACTTTGGAGGAGAGTCTTGACTGAGAGGTGGGTGGCACTTTCCAGCCTTGACTTTGGGGCCCTTGTTTCTTCGTATAATCTATCTGCAATAAGGAGTGTGATATTCTAAGCCATAGAACCAATATTACTTCCTCTAAATATTGTTCAGATTCAGAAGCGACGGGAACGTACAAAATTAAGACGTGTTTATGAGAATTTGACATACTTGTGCGTGGCGTTGTGGCTCGTGGTGACTTTCGATTGGGGTCAGTTGTCACGGGGGCTGCAAGCCAATGAACTGGCGGATATGTTTGAACTTGTCATCGCATTTCGTGTGTGCCCCCGAAAGGGTGGGGGTTTTGTTTGCCCTAAATTATCGTGAAGGGCGCACGAAGTATTGCATATATAATCATCGCTAACGCTAAATAATTGAAGCTAACTCTAGTCCGTAAGGCCTCGCATATAATAGCGATTCAATCTTAGTTAAAAAAAATAATGCGAATACCTTTCGTTTATTCCTTGTCTCTTTCAAAACATTGTCATTAAGAATAAATAAATAAATTAAAATGATGGTAAGTTTACATATTCACATAACATGATAATATGTAAATTAATGAATTTAAGAGAAAAAGACAACAAAAAATTAAAAAAATTATACATGTATATACTTACACAGGTTTTGAGATCAAATTTATTAGAATTATTTGCAACCTGCATACTACGGGTGACATTGAGCAAATTTTTGAAAGTGGGGACGGAGGTCACATTGAAAAGGGGGCTTTTTGAAACTCCACTGTGACTTTTGAAATGAATAATTGCGTTATTTTTGGATGGATGGAATGATTGTCAGATAGGCTATATACTACAAGATATATCTATATAGCAAACTTTGAATTAATTTAAATACAATCTAATTTGATGTAATTAGATTATCTACATACTGACTATGCACAAACAAAACGAGATAACTTTATAAAATTCACAATAATTATATACAGGAAAATAGAATTTCAGGAAAATAGAAATATCAATAGATGAATAATTCGGTAAATTATTGCCTTTCAGTTCAGGCGTGGTAGGAGCCAAATGTCAATTTGAATGGAATTTAATATGTAGATCCTTCTATTTTTTTTATTCACACCAAACTAACAGTAAAGTGATTCATCTTTGCAAAAGCTTCATGTCGTGTTGCCAAGTTGAGAGGTCAAGAAGAGCAAGTTTGGATGGGGGGGGGGGCATAAAAAAAAACTGATCGTACAGCCCATCTTAAAGACTGGCATTGTCTTCATTGAATAGCCATTATGGGTAAACGGAACTAAGATTCATGTTGTATCGAGCAGATTAGTAATCCATCAGGTATCCCCCCCTTGGGGGTGGTGGGGGGGGAAGGGGTTGATGGTGTGGTCACAGGTCCCTTGGGATAGACGGGCTGCTTGTATTGTAGGCTCTATATACTTGAAAATAAAATCAGAACGTGATAACTGAAATGTTTGCAATAATATTGGACACCTCTGACAATATAGAACATAAGGTCGGTTAAAGGGTTTAACCCATGTAGTACCCCCAAGGAATCAATTCACTTTTATATGAACAGGAGACCAATAAGAGAACAATTATTTGAAAAAAAGTTTCATCAAAGATTAGATAAATAAAATAGAGTTATGGAAGTTGTAAAGTCTTCATTTTACTTTCTATGGGGATCTCATTAGGCAGAATCGCTTCAAATGGCCGATTTTAATGGACAATTTCGTCTTCATCTTGTTTTGTACATAGATTTTCAGATTTTCCCTCCATTCTTCTTTCTTTGAAGATATGTCTCATTTACATCTGAGCTCAAAATTATGTTCATGGTTAAATAATATTTATTTCACTACTAATTATGTTGAGGCTCAGAAGAAGGCAAATATATTTGAAGAAAATGGGGACAATATCTGAAAATTTGTTGTACGAAACAATATTAATAGGAGAGTTGTCATCAAAATCGGCTTGTGCCAGTTTGAGGATCCGCATAATCAACGAGATTTTCAACGTCCATAACTTTCTCCTATTTATAAACCGATTTTGATGAACTTTTTTTCTAGATTTGCTCTCTCATTTAAGCTCTTTCTCTATATAGAATATGGATTATTCTATATATGTGGTTCACTTTATGCTCATTTAAAATAAGGTCCGTTGTAAAAAAAAAACAACAACAAACAATACACAACAACAAACAATCAAGACAATAAATCAACAACCGAAAATAAGAATGTATGTAACTTGCCTCTCCCCTCGTATCCAAATTTTGCCTCCAGGTCTCTGAATACCAATGTACCAGCCTTGTAGAATGGGCCTAGGTTAAGGAATAGTGAAAAAATTTGTTACACCATATGTAATTAATTTTATTAGATGGTCCATTGCATGCCCAATAATGTCCATATGATATACCAATGGTGCGGTAAACACTCACTCAAATTCTGAGTGCAACATACTGCATGCGGTGTTATATTTCACTTTGAGTTGTGATAAAAGAATATATCAATGTTACTATTTATTCATCATATTTTTTTTATAAAGAAAGAAAACGCTCTATGGACAATCCGGTTCAGTTATAAGATTGAGCGGTGGTTAATCTAACAACTTGTCCTGTGTTGTATTTGGGTATATGTAATACTTTTGCTGTATTAAAATGATATATTGGACATGCTAGTAAGTTACTGTTATCTGCAAAGTGCAACAAAGTGAATTTCTCAGATTTGGTATTGAGCACCAATATGTCCAAGTGGTGTGTAGAGATAGGTCTATAAGCCTATAACCATTCGTAAATCTGGGAGGGAGTCCGGCGGGTCTTAAACCCAAAACCGTTCTCAGAACAAGCCACAGCC